>JAMXBC010000004.1:70792360-71992360 GCA_024138005.1 Lumnitzera racemosa | reverse complement strand
TCCTAACTTTTAAGAAAACTACCTGAATCTTCTCAGAAGGCTCACTAGTTTTCAATTTGTTGATCTATATAGCGAATAATGTATACCTGTAGATTTTATGAGTACTCTTTTGAAAAATCAAACTACAATTTTGCTTTATTAGTTATTTCTAAAAAATTATTCCACAATGTGATATAATGAGATCGAATGCAATAAAAACAAAAACATAGGGAACAAAGGGGAGCTACTTACTCTTAACGGTCAAAGCAAACCCCATCATTCTGAAATTCAAAATCAATCAAATCTCCCCAAGTAAGATTCGAACCTACGACCAGTTAGTTAACAGCTAACCGTTTTACCACTAAGCTACTGAGAAGTTTATGTCAAGCAGGTATCAAACTGGATGCTTTAAAGTAGTAGAGTCACTAAATGCTTCAAAGCAGTAGAATTGAGTACGCTTGATATAAACTAAGTCTATGATAGTAGTTGTAAGGTCGATTTCTATCTTAGAATAGTTCATACAATGGGACTATTACGACTCCATCTTTTCAAGGCATGACACAAAGTCAACTTCATCCTTGACTTATTAGTTATACAAGATCCTTTGTATGAGGTTCTAAAGCTTATATCTTAGCTCTTGTGATGAGACCTGAGGTCGGAGTCCTATCAATAGTTTTACTAGTCAAACGCCTACCTTTTGAGGTCGTTCATAAGTACAGTCCTAGCATTCCCTTAGATTTGTTATCTATTTCAACCTTTAAGGAGGAAAATCTAAATGTGATAGATAAGGCCTAGGAGATTGAAAAGATGCATTAGAAGGTATATGACCACTTTCAATAGGTCACCAAACAACAAGAGCTAAAGAACTAAGGAAGGAAATTTATGATGCTCTAACCTAGAAACCTAGTATCGCTTCGTCTCAAAATGGAGCGCTTCGGGAGAATATAGACTCAAAAGTTATCTCCAAGAGCATATGGACCCCTCAAAGTTTTAGATAAAATCAATGTCAATGCATGCAAGCTAGATTTACATAGAGAATATAGAGTCTAAACCACATTCAATGTTGCAAATCTATTGTCTTATATGCATAAAGTTAAAGATTATCAATACTTGGGGCAAATCTTCCAGGACCTTCAAGTAATGATAGGAATTGTGCTTTAGGATAAATCACAAGAGCATAGGCAAAAGCACTACAAAATCTTGCCAACCAAATTTACTGTAGAACCACTTGTTAATGAGTTTGTAAAATTTTTTCTAACCATTTTAGAGTTTTAGGAGAACCTATGTTTGTGTTTTATCTTGATGTGCTAAAATAAGACTTCAATGTTGTTTTCGAGAATATGGATCAAGCTAGAATTGAAGGGGCTTAGAAGCTCTAAGGCTCCAAGTGCCGCTTCCAATCTCATACCTTCTTTTGAATATGAACGTTGGCTACAACTAATTATGTTTCTAAACACTTCTGCTTCTGATCGATGTTACGTTTAATCCAAAAAATTGCTTTTGAATACTTTTGCTTCTAACTCTATTTCTAAATGATCCTGCTTCTTATTATGTTACCTTCAATCGTAGCTACTTCCAATTCTTGAAGTTACATCTATCACCAATTCTGATCATCAATTACTTGGTAACAAAGACTTAGATCAAGCTATAGGTGTTCAAAAGCTCGTCCACCAAATTAAGCTCTCTCACTTATTTCTTTTTACTTTATTATTTCCTATTAAATATTTTGTGCTCTTTTAAATTACAAATTTTCCCTCAACCTTCTTTAATTAGCACAAAATTAACTGTAAATAGGATTATCTATTACATTATGAATATCATAGAATTTTTCTCTCTATGTACTTTTATCATTCTCTGATTATAAAGACCAAAACTACACCAAATTTTCATGTGTAAATCAAATCTTTGCATGTGTGATTCGGATTAATCTTGGTGCATCATTTCCTTGTTTAAGGCTATACCAAACTTTAATTCTCCACAAATCCTCAAATACAAAACCCTAAGCCTAATTTATCTCTAATAGCAATTAGAACTATGGTTGGTTCCAATCAATAACTAGGCACATTAAAGCCTAAAACTATCCTATAATATACAAGAACGCCTTGGAACTTATATCCTATAGAACTTACAAAATACAGGTATCTTGCAGAATCAGTAAAATTTAAATGATATTTTGATATTATAAATTTTTTAGATAAGTTTTCCAACATTCCATTGAATTTTCTATATATTTAGTTAAGATTGTGTTTATAAGAAATATTATACAAAAATTAAAGATTATAAACTTTCCCTAAATTATAAGGGAATCTTATAAGATTCAATTATGTGCCTTCTAGGTATCAATGCATGTTACACAAATAAGTAGTCTTCTAAGTTCAAATTAAGTAAATAATTAATACTTCAATAGGAGTCAAACTACGGCTGCAAATATAATACCCCATTACAGCTCATTACGTGTCCCTATCATCTCCAAATTTATCCATCGAAATCTCAAAATAATTCCATAAACACACACGCACGCACCTACACACGCACGCACACACGCGCACACACACTCACACACACACACGCACGCACGCACGCACGCGCACATACATGCGCACACACACATGCACACGCACACACACACGCACACACACACGCACGCGCGCACACACACACACACACACACACACACACGCACACAAGCACGCGCACACACACGCACACGCACACACGTACATACGCACACATGCACGCACGTACGCACACACACACACCCACGCACGCACACACGCACGCACACACGCACGCATGCATACGCACCAGCACGCACACGCGCACACATACACGCGCACCCACGCACACACGCACGCGCACGCGAGCATGCACATGCGCACGCGCACACGCACACACACGCGCACGCGAGCACGCACGCACGCACGCACGAACAACTAGTAATATTTGCTTCTAAAGTCTTTCCAAAATCCACACGTAATGTACAATGTAAAGACAATAACTTTTAGAATCTATTTTCATGCTTTCTTATCCTAGCTATATTCTTCTATTTATCTTTTTAAATTCTTGAGTCTATGTTTCGACATAACTTAAGGTTTTAGAACCATCTTAAACTCCTAAACAAGTTTAGAATAGATTAGATTATGGTTTAGGAGGATAAGAAACAAGAAACAAGAGGAAAAGGAATGATACGGGTTTACGCCTAGGGAACACAGCCATGAACTTAATCATGTTCTTTCTATTTTGTAAAACTACATGTACACGACCTAGATCATGGCCGTGAACCTTAGCCGTTATCCTCTTAACCACTTCTTCAATTTTACACACTTAAACTTCACTTCAACAAGTCCATAAGGACCATAATCAAAATTACACTCATGATCTTAGCCGTATTTCCCCTAAATCACTAAATTTCACCCCAAACCAATACTTTTAATACCATCCAACAACAATTCCCACTCAAACATCACCATAGTCAATCAAAATCCTTTTTCACAATAAACAACTCTGTCTTTCAATGATTTTTCCAATACAATCCACTTATAACTACAGAATCAAAGGGGAAAACAAAAGTTTGTGAATATTTACATCTTTCTTTGATTAACTAACACTCAAGGCCCAAAAATCCACTCCTAACGCTACAAAATGGAAATTCACCTTAGGGGTTAACACCCTCCTTTTGGGAAAAATGAGTTTCCATGATATAACATAGAAAATTTACCAAGATTTCTTATTTTTTTGTGTTTCCTTAGGTGTCTTGCAAGTTCTGACACCGTTGAATCAAGAATCTGATTTTGATCTAGAGTTTCTATAACAGCTTGGAAGTTCTTTGATAATAGGGTAAAGTAAGGAGAAAAGAAAGTGGTTAGGTTTTCTTTAAATCTTAATGTGTTAAAGGGTAAGGTTTTCTAACTTTTCGTTTGACTAAAATATCCTCGCAGACTTCGGTCATTTACATGTCATACCAATCCTTTAATGCCATAAATATTTTTCTTATTTCTCCTATTTCAATTTTAAAATTCCAAGTTTTATAGCAAAAGTATTTGAAAGTTATTTTGTATTTTTTGTATAAAGAAAATAGTTTTCTTGTGCCAATTTACACTAGAAAATATCTAGTATGAAATTAAAGTAAATTAAACTAATCTAATCAAACAGCAAATAAGTAATGGATACTCAAAATTGTAGAAATGAAAAGATAAAATCCCAAATAATAATAAAGGAACACGAGAAAACACAAGCCAAGATTAGCATAGGGTTGAAAGAAGTTGAACAGTAAAAAAAAGAAGATTAATGGTGACAAAGGAAATGAGAATAGAGAGAGTAGGGCTAATAAAGGTATTTTGTGAAAAAGAAAGTAAGTGGGAAAGAAATGAAGAATGTAATTTGTTTTAGTGTTTTTATTTTGCACAATAGTTAATAGGGCTTAAGCCTTGAGTACGTCTTAAGTTTCTTTATACTCTATATATCTTTAGAGTACATGTTTTAAAATGAGTACAATCAAAATGCTACCTATATATCTTAGACTGCAAGTTTTAAAATGGATATAATAAAAAAAAAAATTGTTTAGGCAATTCATACCATCCATACAAAGTGTTTGAGGCTAGGAATTATATTAGAATTGGGACGCAAAAAGTTTCCAAACTTAAAATTCCAACTAGAATCACTAAAAGATTGTGAGTTGAAGCATAAATTCATAAATTTTAACAATCTATATAAATTAGCTTTTGGAAACTATAATATGCTTAAAATACATGATATAAATAAAATTTTTTGACATAAATTTTGCTTGTATTGTAAATTAAAGTACAAAAAATTAAGCATAAAACATTATGCTAAGAAGCTCAAATATAGGAGTGCTAATATTAATAAAAATTACAACATAAATAATTATGATAAAATACAAAACTAATACAAATTATTAACCAACATCAACCTTATCATTGTTAATACTACTATCAGTTCTTCCATCATTATCATAATTATCATTATCATCATTATTTATATCATTACCAATGTCATTGTCGGTATTATTAGCAATAATATCCACACCTTCTAATTCCAAGTGAAGTACCTATACATACATTAACTTCAACAATATTAATGTCATGAATCTCTAAGTCATCGTGTCCCTTTCCTACTGACTCTTGAAATATCTGTATATGCATAAACTCATCTAATATATCACTTTTATCTTTTTCCTTATCCCTTGCATTTGAAAGGATGCCCAACTATTTCTCATTTGATGAAATAAATATATCTTCTTCCTTAATTATCAATTTATTAAGATCTTCAACAACGAATATAATAGATTGATTAATTTAGTTAAAGAAGTAATAAGTATTTTTTACCCATAATTAGATGGATTGTTTTAAACTATGGAAAACTGGTTTTCTTCTTAATTTTGATAGCTCGTTAAGCCTAAATCAAGACAACACATAAAATTGGTAGAGTTGTAAACTTGTATAATTTAGAATTAGTTAGATTATACACCTAAATTCAAGATTCTTTTACAAGTCTACACCTTAAAGATGTTGTCTTAATTTAAATTTAAACAAAAACTTATTAAAACATAAACTCGTATTATTGTATAAGTTAATTCAAGATCTTAAAAACCACGAGTACATGGTATGGAGATCTTATATTTTATATGCTCCTTTATGGGAACATGTTTTGAAAAATTAGAACCAAAATCTATCTTGTGACTTCAATACTCATCTAGAACCTACCCAACCATTTAAAATACAGTAAGTTGGGTTCCAATAGGGTTGCCAACTTATTCCTAATTACATCCATATGTATATACATATATATATATATATCATGTATTGGATCGGTTCTTTCATTTTCTATATTTGCATTTCTTTTTAAATCGAGAATATTACACCAAAAGACATTAACATTTTAGGGTATGGTCAAATAGGGCATCAAGCTTTCAACTATTCATAATAGAGGATCAATAATATGCAAAGTAATTTAAATAAGGAATTTCATTATCTTACTATTATAACACTGTTAAATTGAATTGACGTAATGCACTATCAAAATGTTACGTTAACGACCACCACCACTAGTAGTGGATTGAATATCCCACTTTAAGTTGTGAGTCATGATCCACCATTTAATTTGTAGATGTTGTGGTCACCTTAAGGATTGAGAATGGCTAACGAACCCCTTACTCAAGTGGTCATTAGCAACCCTTTGTCCTACGCCCTAAGTGATCAAAAGTCATCATCTAGCCATGAGGTAGTTAGATCGATTTTTTTATTTTTCTTCTATTTTTTATTTTTCTCATATTATTTATTTTTTGAAAATTTATTAATTTTTTATTGTTTCTTTTTTAGTTTATAGATTTTTAATTTCTATAATTTTAGTTATTTCATGTTGTATTTCTTTTCATATTTTTTAAATTTATTTCTAATTTTATTTACTTTTTTAGTATTTTTCATTTTTATTTATAATTAACTAACCATGTTAACGCCATCTCAACTTCACTTACTAGATAACATCCCATGTGAGCTCAATTTAATATATTATAACATTAGGTAAGAAAATCCCTTATTTAAATTACTTTAAGTAATATTGACGTTTTATTTTAATTAGTTAAAAGTTCAATTTTCTATTAAAATTACATCTAAAAATTGATTGCTCCAATATAATTTTCTTTTCTTTTTTTTTATTATTATAGTTCCATCTCACTAAATTAGGCGATACAAGTCCACTGCAAATCCTATATACTGCTAGTCGATCAAATGTTAATGAGAGTTGTCAAGGAGGTTGACTAACTGTTGAGGGGAGTTGTCAAGTCAACATGTCATTGCCGCCTCTGGATGCCGAAGAAATCAATCAACGACCATTTTCTTTAAGGAAAATTGTAAAATCATGAACGCATCACTTTTGCTTGGGCAGGATTTCTTGGTCAGACTTGATGTATACATTGTCGTAAAAAAATGAAATAAGCCTACCATAAAGTTTGGCAAAAAAAAAAAGAAAAAAAAGAAACCCTACGAGAATGGTATTCATCGGTAAATGCAAAAACGCCCAATACACACACGCCACATCTTCTCTAGTTTGAAGAAAAATTGCTCGCAATAGGGAGATTAGAGCTTGAAGTCACACTCTTCCTCTCCCATGACAACTTTCAATCTAGTTTCCTTTCTTAATTGATTAACATATGATGTTAATGTGTTTTTTATAGGTGGTGGAGGAGAAGCTAGATGTTATTTTGAAACAAGAACAAGAATTGAAGGAAGAAGTTCAGAAGATTACAAGGGGAGATACCTCATTTTTAGTATCCAGGAAGAATCAGCTAACAAACTTGATAAATACTGTTTTTCCATCTAAGAAGGCATCCAAAAGTCCAATTGGTGCAGAAGAGAAAAATGAAGAATTGGATAGAGATTCCCCTCTTCTCTAGGACCTTAACTTGAAAGATGATTGATGCATGAACGTTGAGCCCTTGCAAGAGATGTCACCCAACTGTGATAAAAATGATCCCAAACAACCACAAATAACCATTTATTCAAATTTTTACATTTTTATTTACTTGAATTATCCACTTTTTGGCTTGAATCATTGACACTAATGAATTGCAATTAATTTACTTACTTACCTTTCTGTTGGCATTAAGATAAAGCTGAATATAGTGTTATGCATGGCCAGAAGAAAGAAATCATGTTCATCTCATCAAAAAGTGCCACAACAACCAAATACGAGTGATAGGTAAGTATCTTATTTTTTAACACACACATTTATTCAATATATTTGAAACTTTCAATGATAGTAACATGTTTCACATACTATAGTTCAACTATGGTGTATATGTTCTTAAGTGTTTGAAAGTTGTAGGCCAAAACACTAAGATTGAAGGAAATGCATGACCTTTACTATTTTTATACCTTTTAACTTGTACTTAAACCTCAACATCATCTATTATAATCTCTTACTAAATATCCTTGTTTGTTCACAGTTTGCGGACCCTCAAGGATCAATTGGACATCTTATTGGAGCTAGTAAAGTTCGAATTAAATATAAGGAAGGATGACACAATCAAAAACACATGTAACCATTATGAAAAGGTAAAAAAAAAAAAAAGACCTAATACAAAACCAAAAGAATATAAGTGAATTATATTCTTGTAAATTGATGTTATTTGTCCATTTATGTATAAATCTTGCAAATTGTAAATGAAGTACATTTTTTTGTAAAGGGATTGTCGAGCTTGGTTTTTTCTTAGTTTTTTTATAAGTTTTCCTTAAACTGATCAATATTAAACCCTATCCATTTAATACTAATTACCAACTAAGGTTTAAGAAAAATCTAAGTTTTAAAACATATTTTGGAAATAATTGAAGTTACCACTCAACCAAAATCAGGAAAAAGAGGGTTAAGTTAAACCAATTGGGTGGACCAATTTGACCTAGCCACTGGTCTGTTTTAAAAGCCAATTTTTAGAAAAAAGGTTCGAAAACCAAAGATTTCGAGTCCGGGGGATAATTTTTTAAACCTTTAAAGGGTGATAAATGTAAATTACTTACTTTTAAGACATGTTTAGGCATAGAATTAATCATAAATGTGATTTAATTCTTAAGTTTTGGGTACTTAATTATATAAAATATTGATTTCAGGTAAATTACAAGCAAAAGGATAAATTATAAACAAGAACAATAACTTTCTAGTTAGTTACGATCGTAAGGAGAAGAAATCGGTAAAGTAGTATCAAGAAGTATCAATCACAGGTGTAGTAATGAAGTAATGAAGAAAACATCCCTAATCACGTCCTGTCAGTCATGGCCATGATTGAATAGCAGGAGGCTAATTACATTCCAAATCACGGGCTTGATGATGTGTAATTAATTAACGAGGATTTCACGGCATTAGTCATGGCCGTGATTGGTTAAAAATATTTCTTTCCGAGATTATCACTCCCCAAGTCATGAGCGTGATAGAAGGGGTACAACTGTTCTTTTCAACTTTTTCACACAAACCAATACGTAAAAAATGTCAAGTGGTGCCGTAAAGGGGTAGATTCAAGTCCTTTGATGGGAAGAATATAAATACACTGCAACTTGTTGAGAGAGGGACATCAATATTTCATACATCATTTTTAGACCATCAACTAACAACAAATACCTAACCATCCATATTTGTACTGGTATGTTTTTCACTTACCGTATAGTTGTCTGGATATTGTATCATACATTTTCCCAAAACAACTCGAGAGGAACGATGGGACTTTATTGTTGTACGTTGTAAAGATTTCTATAGTGAATTTAAACCAGGGTTGTATTTCTTACTATCATGTTAATTTCATTATTACTCTTGCATTGTATTTATACATTTTGTTCTTTTATCATGTATAAGTAGTCCGTTAAGACTTGTTACATCACTTAGTATGATCAATTGCATGGAAAAGTAATTTCCTGATATTTGTTAATTCCAATGAATGTCACTTAATGAATCTAAGTATGGTGTAGTGTATAACATCAACTTAGGATAAATTTCAATAGAATATGTCGAGAGACAATTCTATCAAATAGATCTAGTTCATTGAAATGACTTACTTCTAATAATAGCGATATTATTAGGAAAGTTGCTGCATTCTTAGGGGAATCAATACATTAACATGACATTAATGCGATCTTAGTTGGTTGTTAATTAGGAAGAGATTCCATTAGACACAATTAAGATTAAAAGTAAATAGTTCTGAGAAGAATGCTTACATATTGTAATTACCCGCAAATAACAAGTATTAGGATAAAAAGTATTTTAGCAATATTATGTTAAGTGGTGAAGCAAGTCTACATGCTAAGTGTGTTGTCTGTAATTGTTCTTATAATCATTGTATTAGTCACATTAGTTTGTGGATTAGTGTAGTTTAGTTAACAAATTACAGTCTTAATAATCGATCACTTGATCAATTGGATTGCTAAATAATAGGAAGATTATTAATTACTAGTATTTGAGTCATTTTTTCAGTGGAGATAACCCTATAATCATCCGTACTATAAAACAATAGGTATACTTACCTGTTGAACTTAGTTAAAAATAGAATACAGGTTTATAATTTGTAAAACTTAGAAGTTCTAATTAGAGGTGATCAAGTTTTTTTGGCATCATTACCAGGGAAAATCGGCACCATCATTAAGAAAATTAGGATTCTCGTTCTTCTAGCATTAGTTTTCCTTTGTTAATTGTTAATTAGTTTGTTTGAGATATTTATGCTCATCTTGGTTTATTGTGCTAATTTGCAGTTTATGACCCAAAGCAGCAATGATCTAGCTAACTTCAATCCTGGACCTAAAAGAACACTTAGAAGTAACTTAAAGAAAGTTCAAGATTATTTTGAGAAGTAAGTATCAACTAGTAAGGAAGTAAGAGGACGAAAATTGTTGGGATCCAAAATGACTAATCCAAATCAAAACGTCGAGCCACCATTGAATTTGGACCTACCTCTTGATGGAAATTGGAATGTAGTACAAGCAAGAAACGAGCCAAGAGTAAATCCGCCTGTAGCTCTTAGAACAATGCTAGATTATTATAGGCCCAATCTGGATAGGGCTAGTACCAGCATAGCTTGGCCTAGAGTTCAAGCCAATACATTTGAAATCAAGCTAAGTATCATTCAAATGATCTAACAATGTATTCAATTTGATGGGTTCAGTGATGAAGACCCCAACAACCATTTGTAGCAGTTCTTAGAGATATGTGACACATTTAAGATAGGTGGAGTTTCTGAGGACGCTATTAGACTTAGGCTATTTCCATTTTCACTAAGATCCAATGCAAAGTAGTGGCTCAACTCTATACTATAGAATTCCATTAATACTTGGTAAGAATTGGCAAAGCTATTATGAGAAAATACCTCCTACCTTCAAGGATAGCTAAGCTAAGGGTAGATATTTCTTCTTTTAGTTAAATGGATTCAAAGACTCTAGATGAAGCATGGGAGAGGTAGAAGGAATTATTAAGGAAGTACCCTCATCATGATCTTCTAGACTGGTACCAAGTTCAAACATTTTATAATAGATTGGACTATACAACCAAATAGCTCATTGATGCAGCTGCTGAAGGCAGCTTAAATGATAAGTCACCTGAGCAATACATTCAATTGTTTGAAGATATAACCAATAATCATTATCAATGGCCATCTGTAAAAGGAAGAGAAAGAAGGCCAACGGGAAAACATGAGTTACACGCCACTTCTGCTTTAGCACATAAGGTGAAGATGTTGACAAGGAAACTTAATAGCCTCACAATGGGTCAGAATAAGGCTTTGTCACTTTTAGATTCAAAGTTGGCTAACCCTTCAAAGATAGATCATGCGAAAGGGGTCGACTACATGGAGAACCCGATCAAACCAAGAAATGATCGTTTCAGTAACAACTACAACCTGAGTTGGAAAAATCATCCAAATTTCCAATGGGGCAACAACACTAGTCAAATTTCTATTATGCAACCTCCTAGATTTCATAAACAAGTGCCACCTCCTCAAGGTAAACCAATGTCCATTAAGGAAATGTTGGCTCAATACATCAAGACCTCTAAGAATCACTACCAAGCTACAGAAGCAACCTTAAGAAATCAAGGAGCGTCAATACATAACTTAGAAAATCAACTTGAGCAGATTTCTAAGATGTTATCCGAAGGAGCTCCTGCATTCATACTGTTCAAATCTGTTGATAATTTGTTCGAATATGTCAATAGTATGAATGCAAACTATCAAACTTGCACATTCCATCACATTCTCTTTGATTTTGATTACTAAAATGACTCAAGCAATAGATATTTGACTTTGATAGTTACCCAATGTGCGAATTCAATCAAGTCAACAATTAAAAACAAATGCTTATAATAGAAGTTAGAAACCATGAACTCCCATAGTCCACCCACGTGAAATTACAAAAGCTAACAAATTATACACTTAACATACAAAATGGAACCCCAGCAAAGCTTCCGCTACTCTCTCTTAACCTAGACATTTCTAAGCAAAACGGAAACCTATGATGCACCAACAAATCAACATTTTTCCATACTAGCAATGCTAACATAATACACAATCCCCCCTTTCTTTAGCATTTCACTTAAAATTCAGTTTATTATGAGTACCGCAAGTTATAACAGTTATTGACTAGATACCTCACACATAACAATATCATTTCCCTTTCATCTTCACATTTGATACTGCATCACTATTACTTCACTAAAAAAAAAGTAACAAGCCCTCATAACCTATCACACATCTACAGCCGAAACCATATACATTCCATACGACACCTCACAAACCCAAAGTGATCAAATTCTCTCAAAATCACACATGTATTCATCATCCATTTCACACAAAAACAATATGATGGCAACTAATAAACCATCAAAAGCATTTTCCAATCCTCATTAAGCATTCTATAGAAAAAATTTGAGCTCCAAACTACACTCCTAAGTTTATTTATTTTTAATTCTAATCATGTTCAGTTTTGTCTAATTTCTTAAGAACCTTATATTTATAGACATGATTAAACTTAATCACTATTTTTTCCTAAATCTACATATAATAAAACCTCAGAATAATAAATTTCATAATTTTCTGGGCAAAATAAATAATTTTAAGAAATTTTACAAAATCGGAAAAGATGTGAGACTCACCTGGTTCGATGGTTTTTTGGCCTCCAACACCGGTTTAGGTGTGTCGGTCGGTCCAGGCAGTAGGTTTGGAGTGGGGTGGTGGTGGTGGTGGTTCGATTCCAAGTGGTGGTGATGTGTGGGTTCAGCCCTCTTGCTATTTTTGTACAGATTTGAGACAAATTTCTAAAACCTTAATTTTTTTTCTCTCAATTTCAATTCTCTGAATTTTTCCCGATTCCCAACTAACCAAATGAGATCTATAAATTTTCTTGCTATTTATAAAGCCTTGTAAGAATTATTATGCATTAATTAGGACAAGATAATGCCCATATCTCTTCCATCTTGTCTTTTGTGTTGCTTGTTTTTTATTGGTTAATTTTAGTTTCTTACTTCCCTTGCTGCCACGACTTGATCTAGTTCTTTCCCCCTTTCCTTGATTTTTTTTTATTTTTCCTTAATTTTTTTATAATTTTCTTTAATTATTTAGTAAATTTTTAGCTAATTTCAAGCAATTTAGGTAATTTTGCATATTTTTATCTACACGTAAATACATGTAGGATATAAGTAAACATTCCTAATTATTATTTAGGTCATTCTATGATTTTTATTATACATATAATCTATCTCTAGTAATTTATTAGTTATTAGATTATATTTTTTGCCTTTTCGATAGTTAACGAGTACTATACTTAAAATTTGAAAATTTTATAACCTCCTATTTTATTACTTATTTTCTTAAATTTAAGTTTATAGAGTCATTTTTACTAATATTTTTAACTATAGTTTATAATTTAAGTTTAATCGGATCATTTAACCAATCACCCTAAACTTTATATACTAAATTCGATCCTACGGTTACTTGGTCTATCTTTAGGGCTTACAGCGCCCTTTCCTTTCTAACTCAGTCATTCCTACCAAGATGTTGCTGACCCCTATAACCCTCCTTATGGCACACCTATAGATATAATCTCACCTACTTTTGCCCATTCTTTTTAGAATCGCACAAATGAGTACTAACCCCGTTTATAGCAGCATACCTAGTATAGAAATCACTAGCTTCATGAAAAGATGAAAACTTTCTATCAACTATAAGTTTGATCGATTGCACACTTGTATGGGATGACAAGTCATCAATGGTAATCATATTGTTGTGCCAAGAAGAATCATCGCTTCTACCATTACCACAAATCGAAATATCACCCAATTCATCATATGCAACATTGATTTCGATATCATAGTCATGAATATCATATCCATCTTCATTATTATAACCCAAATCGAAGGCATACCTACTATAATCCATATTGTGATTGCAAAAGTTGTTATTGTTGATCTTTCTAGGTATTGAAGGTACACTTAGTGTTTTAATGTAGAGAATTACATGTTTAGTACTTAAAATAGTAGACTTTATTGTAAAATGTCAGGAATGTGGAACGTTCTGAGTTTTGAAATATTGTTGATAGTTGCACTATTTTGTCAATAGCAAAGTGCCATGCAAATAAGCTCGTGCAAAAGGTTGTCAACGTAAAAAAATATTTTTCAACAGTAATGCTTTCCATTCCAGTAAAACCTAACTCATTTGCAGTAAAAGAATAACTGAACATACTGGAATTTCTATGGCTAATAGTAAACTAAACTATTGTCAGTAATATGATACTATTGATAGTCATGCGTTCCAACCAAATAAACCTATCTACTTTGCAGTAAAAATGGTAGGTTCTCTATCATTGATGGTAACTTGAGCTGTCAACAGTAACAATATATTGTCAATGATTTTGCTAAAAATTATTTGATTTATTTTATTTGATTTCAACATACATGTCATTATAAAATTTAAACAAGTATCGTATAAAATTTTGGCACTACATATGGATAGTAATATTACGGCATACAATTTTCGAACATAATATTACATATATTCTACTAACATTATTTATAAAGCAATCATGTATCATTTTAGTATAATGATATATAATATAGTACAGTGTACTAACAATGATATGTACGAACTATACGTATATTATGTGCTTTGTTGAAATATAAATTATAAACATGTACTTTATAAACATTAGTATTTTATACATAATATATATTGTCAATAATAAACATAATATTTTATATCGACAATTATATATGTAGATTACCACTATACGAATTATATGTACATATTATAATTATATCCAAACGATATGGTGCATATCTTTTAATTTCAATAAATGAATACTCTAATTGTACGAAACAAAAAAAAAAAAATACATAATATAGTTTATAGACAATTGTATATATGTGTATCATTCTTATGAATTTCATGTGCAATTTACTAAATTTTATGAATTATGTATGTATTTAGTATTTTCCATTAATCATAATATAGTATATAGACAATGATATATACGAGTTTCGTACATATGAATTGTACGTGAAATATACTGAATTATATGAATCATATATAGTTTTACTAAATTCTAATAATTATAAAATTAATAAAAAAAATATGAAAATCACAACAAATTATCCTTTTCTTATACAAAACATATGAAACTTTCAATTACTTCTACTTTATATGGATTTCATAATAATAATATAAATGATAGATAAAGAAAAACTATGTAAAAAATAATTTAATCGATGGGAAAATAGTTTGAATAAAGGGAGGTAAAAAAAAAAAAGTTAATACATATGTATAAAAAGAGAGGAGACATATTGTAAAAATAGATATATTAATATTTAATTGTAAGAACAAAGAAGGATATCAATTAAATGGGAAAATGATCGATATATAAAAAGGAATATTAAATAAATGGAAAATGGGAAAATAAAAAAAGGAAAACTAAAAATGGGAAAACATAAAAAGGAAAGAGATTATAATTAAGTGAGAAAAATAATTAAATAGAAAAATGGGAAGGGAAAGATAACCTGCTAACCTCTATGGTAACACTGGAAAATCTCATATGTATTTTATCTTTTAAGTTTCATAAAATTTATATGATATCTTTTATGCTTAATGCATACAAAAGTATCTCAAAAGTGATATTACAATTATGGATGAGTTTATCTCTAATTTATATGCGATATTTGCCATTTATTCAATCTTTTGTTCAAAATTTCAAATGGATGAATCTTTGTAAAAATAGTTGTCCTTCCATATAATGAAGTTGGCTTAGTAAATAGAGAGAGGAAAAAACTATATATAGCCACTCGCTCGTAAAAATAAAAGATATCATTTGGGTTAAGGTTTTTTTTTTCTGGAAAGTTATATAAATGATAATGCATTGTATTGTATATAAATTAAAAAAAAATTATGAATACTAAAACAGGTCTATGTTTAGGATAGACCAACTATATGGCTTAATCTGTATTTATAATACTTACCCTTATATGTAATTGATCACATGAATATTTTGCAAAAAATATTTGATATATCTTTTGTTGATATATTTGTACATGTATCATACGTATAACATCCATTACTATTATTTAAAGCCATTACACATTACATTTATCTACTAAAACCAATATTTATAATACATAAAATTTCTCATACCTATTTTCAATCTATTCACAGAAAAAAGATTCATTAGATATTATACATTACATATTATGTGCCTATAACCTCTAAATACCAATAAAATGTTAATATATATAATAAGGGAATAGATAGTTTGCAAATCAAGTACTATCCATAATTTATACAGATCATATATAATGATATCTTAATAATATTTGCACACCACATGAATATAACATGTAGTAAATATTACCTACTAAATCTTACTCTTGAGTCTGCTAATATTTCAAATGAAATTAAACATAGTAAGTCTAGCCTTTCATGTGACATTTTCAAGTAAATAACCTTTTAGTACTTTTGAATGTTTTATTATTCTCATATACTAGTGTGATAGTGTGATATTGTTAAGACGTCATGGAAATGTACCTTTTATATGTTTGGAATAGAGGAAAGAGGAGGGAAAGAGTTGGAGATGATAGAATTGAGGAGGGTTTGATTCTATTTCAATCATTTGGTTAGAAGTAAAATTGAGATAGAATAAAATTGAGGTGAAAACATTTCAATGGGCCCATCAAAATGTGTTCCCTCCCAAAATGGATAGAAAATGGGAGGAACCCAAAAAAGATTATTGAAATTTCCATTTTATCCTTAAAAATTGATTAAATTATTAACTTTTATGGGTACTTTTGTAATTTAACTCTACATCACTTTTGTCTTCTTATAAATAATTCATTTTCCTTCCTTTTCCCTTTCTCTTCTAAACAAACATGTATGGAGAAATCAAATACCCCAATTTTTTCCATCCTCCCAATTCTTTCCCCCTAGTTTCATTTCCTCATAATTCCTCTCCTCTTTCCAATTGGCGATGAGGGGTATCAACACCATCTAATATTTGATGATAGTAATATAATGTGATAGAAAATATAAGTAAAAAATATCATTTCTATTATTTGAAAATAAAGAAAATCTACTTTGTTTTCTCCTAAGGTTATCCCTTCTAACTAAGCATCAATATGGCATAAATAATCTTAATTAAGGCCTAAGAAGAAAAATTAGGTAATTAAAATAGAAGTATATTATGAAAGCATTAACATAATTATTGAATACATAGTAACAACATTTAAACAAAATGCATATCATCTCACCAAAGGGCTATAGTAGTATCTCTTTCTTGTGCCTTATAATTAAGAACATGATTTAAATATACCTTAAAATATTCAAATAGGATGCTTCAAAATGTAACTGGAATAATTTTTATGCATGATATGTTGATTAAGGGATTTGTCTAATAATGGTACGTTTTTGTGATATAAGTCTCACTTCTTCATGTAACTTTAGATAAGTAATAAAGATTATACATGAAGGAATAACTTAGCAAAAATGGTAAGAAGGAGAAAGAGACAATTGCAATAGCTTGAATGCATAAATAACAAATAACAAAGCTTAGGGTTTTGATCTTGCAATTCTTCATTCGTTAAGCTTGTCCTTTATCTGAGTAATTGCTTAATCTTTGAGAGCAGATCTCTCATAGTAGGATACTACTTCTTTAATCTCTAAATTTTTTGTAAATAAAAAGATATTGCTGAGTGTTTATAAAACCTTGTACTTGTTAATATCCCCCTAGTTGCCTTAGTGAATGACAATGAGATGAAGACCATTGATTTAAGAGTTATCTTATGAAATTATCATGATCCTAGGACATGTGGTCATTTTTATTCTAAACTTGCATTGGCCTATTAAGAAAGGTTGAAAATGGAGTAGCTAATCTCAATTATCCTTACTCCATGTCTATCAAGCCATATCTTCTTTAGTCATACTAAGACATACACCTAACTTCCTACACATTATCACTAGATTAAGGAGTTAAATCCAAATCTCTATTAGGTTTAACTAGATATTCTAATAGAATAAATTTAGCCTTCAACATCATAAATGATTGAAGTACACTTTGGAAGAAGTGTCCAATTGTAGTAGACTTAACTTTCCATAATGGCATGAAATATTCATCCAAGTGTCCTTTCATAAGGCTAGAAATTTGAAACATAATTAGTAATGTTAACTCAAAAATGATAAAATTTAGAACACAATTACATGTAAAAAATACAATACTAACATGACACGCGGTACAAAAGAGACAATTGTAGCATAAATAAACATAATCAAAATGCAAACTTTGTTCTTGATCTCTATTGAGTATCGTGTTTTAATTTTTAGTACTAATACGCATTTCAACATAAATAAGATGCGAATATGGTTTATTAATACAAATTGCGAATCCTCTCCTTTCTTTTCCGATTTAGGTTGAAGTTATACATGTACTTAAGAGATAGTTATTCATACATTAATAAGAGATGTATAGATTCTCGACAAGAGAGGAGCCCTAATAGCCTCGTAAATTATTTGGATGTCATGAGTGATTCATATCTCAAAGTCAGAGGCTTGAGCGTAATGATATGTATTTGGATTTATAGCATCGTGGGCGATGTGAGAGTTGTAATAGCTCATAAATAATGTACCAGGATAACATAAAAATTTTGGGTGATATAACGGTGGACAATGCCTATTGACTATACTGTTCATTTGATATAAATGTACGTAGCCATACAGGTGTTCTATTCTAACTTTTGCATCAAGTACTTCGTTGGACTCTATTGTATGGCTGATGAACTATTTGCATTGTTAGTAATTTATATAGATTTGTCATAAATCTTTAACAAACTCAACAAGACTTTAGAACTCCAAGAAAAAAAAAATGAAAAGAAGATCGACAAGGATTTGATTTAGTTTATTTCTTAACTTTTCGTTCATATTGTTCATCCATTCAATGATTTCTAACAAAAACTATCGCTGAAGTTAATAGATTGTCAATATCTACTATATTTACCATATGCGCTACTAAATACCCTTATATTTATAAGCCATTACAATAATATTAGAAGAATTGTATTCGGAGATTATAATAATAACTAACTAATAGTATATGTGATATGGTAGTAAGAAATAGTGTGGGGGAGGATTTATGGCATAAAGCCTTTACTGGTATCTTAACATTTTAAAAAAAAAAAAAAATAGTACTTTGAATTTTTCTTCTTTTCATTTAAGTCTCTAAATCAATTAAACCATGTTACTTTGAGACATCCACTAATTTTAGTATTAACAGAAAGAGAAGCTTATATTAGCACTAATTAAGAGTGGAGAATGCCATCTCAGCAACATTGATATCTATTACTACTAAAACTAACGGATGCCTCCAAGTAACGCAATTTGATTGGTTTAGAAAGTTAAATGAAAAAACAAAAACTTCAAGTACTAAAATGAATTTTAAAAAGTTCAAATACCAGTAAAGGTTTTATCCCTAGGATTTGTAGTCAATTTCCAGTACCAGTTGATATCAGAAGTAAAAATTAAATTGAAAAAATAAATAAATTTCCAGAAGGAACCAAATTTGTCAAATTGCTATGCAAAAAATTTTTAGTGGAATTTACCATTAATGAATGTAATACTTCATATTTTTTTAATTCTAGCAAAAATATTATTTACAAAATAAACGAACCAGAAGTTTGTTCATAAATACTTAATTTTTTATCTGATTGCAATTCAATGCGTGACGATGTGGACGCAGAGAGTAGGTCTGCAAGATGCTTTTCGAAAATGGAGTGGGTCCGAACGTTGCGATTTGCAGGAACCAGCTAAACCTACATTGGTAACCATGTGATGGACGGATCCGAAAATCAATCTAGTTAAAGGAGATGCATAGAATTAAGACAAAATGAGGAGGCTTGTTCAAATGGATCCAAGCAAAAGTAGGCTTACTAGTTGGATTGCTTCCACATTTGGCCAATCGTTGCGAATACCTTTTTCGGGATAGTAACCACCAAGACTCGCCAAACATCTCTAGTGATTTAATTGGTAGGCTCGTCTTACAAGCTGCCAAAAGCCTGCATGGTCATTATTCATTCAGATTAGGCAAAACAATCAATAAATAGATAAATAAAATCACAAATAAAAATGGAATATTTAACAACTTAAACCTATTTTTCAGATGACATAAGGAATCCGAGAGGATGATAGTGGGAGGAAAGTGCAATTTTTACAAAACTTTTTCTATTTAAAAAATAAAAAAAATAATGGAAAAAAATGGATTTATAAATTAAAGTTTTCCATATGTCCTATTAGGTTTGGTTTCCTTTCAAATCGGAGAAAATAGGGAGAGAATTTTATTTAACTTCCCTTCTACGTCTTCTTTACCCAGAAATTAATACGGTACATTAATGCAAATTGTGGACTAACATTCAAATTCAGTAACATAAATTTATTATTGGAATCTGCATATTTATACCACATTATGCATGTTTGTACCACATTTATAACGTAGACTTCATAGGAAATTGTCTATATGTAACTTTGCCCATGAAATCCCCTTTTGCACACTATCTTTTTGCTTGCTTACTATTTTGAATGGGCATATTAATAATTTTTTTATTATATTTTATTTTGTCTCTTAGGGATGATTAATATTTTTTCTATTTTCCTTTCCTTCATTATTGAAAAGCAATCAAATACTTTCGTTTTTTTTTTTCCTAATTCCTTCCTTCATACAAAATAAAGTGCAAGAGAATCATGCTAACAAGTGTATACAAAACACAATATAAAAAATATAGACAAGTATTTATTATAATCTGGTTTTTTTGTAATATATTTTCCATTTTACATACATTTTATAACCTATAAAAATTTGACAAGAAATTGTCAACACCATATTGAATTTGTATATTTCAATAAATGACCACCTATGTAAGAATTCAAGGTGTATAATTTAAAAGATTCTTCATAAAGTTGAAAGTTTTCTAGAGGATATAGAATTAGCGTTTATCAACCAAAATGCTCATAGTTTAGGCTCATGTTCTTTCTTTTCTCTATTTATTTTATGTGTTTGTCTAAATTTTTTATATTATTTTTATAATTTCAGCAAGTTTAAGGTAAAATGATGAGATACGCTAAATGTGTCACACATTGGTATTAAACTATGTTACATTTATGTTTTATGCACCCTATACTTTCTAATCATTATACATGGCAAGACTCTATTTGGACTTATACTATAAGCACAACCTAAACTCGACTCATTGGGGTAGGCCACGAACTGTCAAGGGTCATGCCCTTAAACCCATGGACCCAATGAGTCTATGTAGTTCTCGTTGACATGTAGTTAAAAATCACTCCATAGTTAAATATCATACTACATCACCTTATGTAAATTAGATATAAAATAATGGCTGTAATGTTAGCTTTTATCCTAAAATATTTTGCATAGCAGGACTATTACAACTTTACCTGTTTAGAGTATGACACCTAGCCTTACCAAACCTCACTAAGCCATATGAAATACATATCAATGCAAGTAATTTTGCTATTAGCGCAATTCTTATGCAAGAGGAACATCCCTTTGGCTATGAAAATCACAAGCTGAATGACATAGAGAGGAGATGCAATATTCATGAAAAAGAAATGACTGTAATAATTCATTACCTTAGAGTATGGAGGCACTATTTATTGGGAAGCTAGTCTACAATAAAGGAAAATAATGTAGCTGCAACTTACTTCTAAACTTTGAAGATGCTATTGCTTAAGCAAGGCATATGGCAAATTTTCTTTGCTAAGTTTGATTATATTGTTAGACATAAGCTTCAAAGTGCAAATCTAGTGGCAAATGAACTTAGCCAAAGATCAGAATTGACGTTTATTGCTAAATGATAAGTGGGAGATATAATAAACAAGATCAAATAAGGGCTAGACCATGACCTTTAAGTAAAGGCTCTAGTAGAGAGTGCTTTGAAGGGAAAGTCCCTTAACTGAAGGTTTTAGATGGAGAACGAGTTATTGTACACAAAGAGCTCTTGACTAGATGTTACATTGTATGAGGACCTTAGAAGAGAAATCATTAAGGATACCTAAGAGTTCATCAATCCATATTAATGATAGAGGACAGGCACTACTAGCCTAATATGTAGAGCAATGTGGAAATATATGTGAAGATGTCTCTTATATGCCAACAGGACATAGGAGAGAACAAAGCACCAATAGGTCTTTTACGACCCCGCTCCGTAGCTGAAAGACCTTGGGTGACTGTTTCCATAAACTTCATTGTCAATCTCTTAAAGTTTGAAAAGTATAAGACTGTAATGATGGTATTAGATCAATTATTTAAATATACCACCTATAAAACAACTTCAAAGGAATCCTTAATACAAAAGCTATATCGAATTGTTTATGAAGCATATAGTAAACTATTAAGAAGTACCTACATCAATTACCAGCGACCAAAATGGGTAATTTACGGGGATATTTGGACAAAAATATTCAAGTGGATGGGTTTATACTTGAATTTCTCTAGTAGTCTGCATTTACAAACTAACCAACTGACTAAAAGGATGAACTCTTTATTAAAACAATACTTGAGGCATTATGTGAATGCTAATCAATATGATTAGCATAGGTTGCTGGACATAGCCAAGTTCTCCTTCAACTTGCACTATAATGAGGCTATAGGGAAGAGCCCTTTCTTGGTTGTGTTAAGGATCTAACCACTACCATAAGTGATATTGCTACCACACATAAGGTAACAGCCAATAGTATATAACTTTGTAATGAACTAGCAAGAAGAGGCAAACATAGCCCATGCTTACTTACATAAAGCAACAAAGAGAATGAAGAAATTTGTTGTTTAAAAGAAAAGGGACATTAACTATTAGGTAAGAGATCTTGTCATGGTCTAATTAAATTGACTATAAAGAACTAAAAGGGTTTTTTATGAAGGCTTGATGAGAAGATATGAGAGACCCTACAAAATGTTGAACAAAGTGGGAAAAGTGACTTATAAGCTAGAGTAATTACCACAAGTGAAAGTCTACCCTGTATTTCATGTTAGCATATTAAACCCTTACTATAAGCATGCTGAGGATTTGAGTAGATGAGAATAACAATGGCTTCTATTACTATTTAGAGATATTATGGTAAAGAGGCCAAAGAAGTATTGAAAGACCAGATAGTAATAAAGTTATTACCTTAACCACACCGAATGCATAAGCAAGTGGAAGGGATTACCTGAAAGTGAGAATAATTGGGAGTTGGTAGAGTCATTATAGCAGTTTGAGACACTAATCAATAGGTATCATGAGGCAGTGATTAGGGTATCGCTAGATTTAGAAGGATAAGAATGTCACAAACCTCCTAAATAACTAAAGGTCCATGAGGTTTCCCAAGGCCCATTTAGGATAAAGCCTAAAGCTCATATCCGTTGAAGCTTCCAGAACCTGGAACCTTTTATAAAATCCTAATTCATTGTATCTTAGTAAGTAAATATAAGACCCACAATTAGCTACTCGGGATTTGGTTCATAGAATTTAAGATAATTGAGTAAATTGTTCAATCTATCCTAATTTTTAGTAAAAGTGATCATGTAAGGTTGAATTTAAGAAAATAAGTAATAAAATAAGATAACATAAAATTTTCAAATTTTAAGTATATTATCCATTATTTATTGAAAATGCATAAAATGCATTCCGATAACTAACGAATTATTATAGATAAATTATATGCTCACTAAAAATCATAAAATAACTTAAATAATATTTAGGAATATTTATTTTTACCATATATGAATTTATATGTAGGTAAAAATACACATAATTACTTGAAATACACGAAATAGGCTAAAATAATGTTAAATAATTAAAGAAAATGCATGAATAATTAAGGAAAAACCAAGAAAATTAACGAAAAATAAGGAAATATCTAGAAGTGGGGCGTGAAAATCTGGAATTAAAGAAAAAAAATCAACAAAATAAAATTCAACGAATAGAAAGTGGAAAAATGAATGAGATAAGGCTCATGTCACCTCAATTTAATGCACAAAGAAATCCCCAAGACCTCTATAAATAGTTAGAATTTCTTAGAAGCTCATTTAGTCAATTTGGAGTATGAGAAAAATAAAGAGAATTGAAAAAGTGAGGGTTAGAATTTATTTACAAAATTTACAACAAAATTTGTACAATTAGGGCCTTAGAGAGGAACATACACTTGACGACAACCTATGAGTAAATGGCCACCACCACCACATAATGGTGGCAACACCTAGCCTGGCCGACAAATCCTTGGTAGCCAGCGGTAGCCGGAGCAACCAACATTAGTAAATTTTAATCTCTACCCGAGTTTTCTTAAATTGTTAAAAGTACTAAAATTATTTAGAAAATTATGAAATTTAATATTCTAGAATATTTTTATACGTATTTTTTAGGAAAAATATTATTTTGATAAAAATATATCACGTAATATATGGTACTTAAGAAATTATGCAAGACTTATCATGTTTTGGTTTAGAAATAAATGACCTTAAAAATATAGTTTTAAGCTCAAAATTTTTATATAAACTACTTAGAGGTTATAGAATACAGATATGAAGCCCTTTTTCAAAATTTTTTTTTTAATTTTTAGATAATTTTTAAACCTTAAAATGATAAATAAAATGGGTAATTTAGGGCTAATTAGATAATTAGATAGATAATTACTGATTTATTACATAATTACATGTATTAAGATGTTAAAATTAGAGTATGCTCTTTGTAGCATTTAGAAGGTTGGATGTAATTATTTGGGTATTATGTATTAAATAAGTAATAGAAAAAATAGTAGATTTTAAGTTAATTTTGCAAATTAGGATAATTAGGTGTAAAATCTAATTTGGGATGAATTTAAATATTTTGAGATGTTAATTGATATTTGGAATGATAAAAATATTATATGTGTATTATATACATAATAGATAATAATACATAATATGAAAAATTAGAAATATAATAAATAGAAAATATTAGAATAAAAATTGATGTTATACTAATAATAGGAATATATAATAAATCTGATAGAAAACTTAAATTTAGGTATTTATATGAAAAATGTAAAATTTTCTCACATCAAAAATAAAATCAGTATACTAATAAGAATACTAATTTAAGACCAAAAGTGATAATTAGGATACTCAAACCTAATGTGATTAATTTCACATTAGTGTTTGGATCGTATTTTTAGGATTTATGCATAATACTCGTAAGTAGAACTGATTTAAAACTTAAATCGAAATCGAATTCGAAACTCGAATCCTAAACTAACCTACAATGAATTGATAATACATAATAATATATAAACGGAAATCTTAGTTAAATCTTAATTTGAAGTTAATATATAACATAAGGATATAAATGCTAAAAGAGTATTTATATTAAAGGAGATGCGAAGACAAGTCAACCTACGACAAGTTGAGTGAGCGACTTAAGGATTCTAAGTAAGTTAGGATTAATACGTTACTGCATTTCGAAATACTAATTTATAGTAATTGGAGGCTTGAAACTGTATTGAATTGTTCTTGTTAAATAATTAGTTATGCGCATATGCTTGTTCTAAGCTACCAATATGATTACTGATTTGCTGCTTTGGCTTGTATTTGTATGATTTGTTTGAAATGATTGAATACCTTAAACCGGATTTAACTGAATATTTGACTCATAAATTTAAACTAGACCCGCATAACAACCTATTAGGGGAACATTAAGATTCCCTAGCTAAATACTGACCCCTTCGAAAGTGATTGCGCAGGATGGCATAATTGGTCCCTTCTTTATCCTTAGTCAAACTAAGTGACAAATAAGAAAGTCACTGCAACGGTGAAGTCAATAGTTCAAAGGTAGTCACGAGAGGAGCGGTATCTCTATTGTCACACCTCGAAGTGGAAAAGTTGTAACAATCTCACCATGTAAATCATTCTAAGACAAAAACTGATCATACAGTCGCCACCTTAGGCCTGATTTACACAAGGTATCAATAATTAACCCATTTGAAGTAAACAGTTTATAATTTAAACAAGATATCTACTTATGAACTTAAAAAAATATATACTTACATTAAAATAATCTAAGTATATTTACAAGATTTAGCTACTTAATCATAATTTACCTAAGTAATTGATAATCTAATACTAAAAACTTTAAATATAAACCTAAACTTGAGAGTGTATCCGACCTTCAGATTATATTCTCACTCCTCAAGATCTTGCAGTTGCTAACTCTTAAGTAATTGTAAGTTGCTTCTTAGCTAGCACTTGCAACAAAGGTAATAGAGATGTAATCAACCACAACTTAGTAAGTTGGGCTAGAGACTTAAACTGTACAACAAACAAGGTTATCAACCAAATCTTTAGGTGCAATACATGTTTAAATAAATGTCATCGCATGACGTTATCCGACCCGTCGTGAAATTAAAGAAATTACACTCGCTCTAATCCAGGTTGAGAAGTTTCTATTAATGCAACAGCTCACAACCAAACCCAAGCTTGTGCAATAGAGACACTACTCTTCCTATGACTACCTTTAAACCATTTACTTCACCCTCACTGCGATCTCTTCTCCTGTCACTTGGTTTGACTAAGGATGAAGAAAGGACCAATTATGTCATCCAACGTTATCCCTTTCGAAGGGGTTGGTATTTGGCTAAAGAATCCTAATACTCCCCTAATGGGTTGCTATACATGTTTGATTTACAATTACAAGTCATATATTTGATTAGATCTAATTTATAATGATCAATCGTTCCATACAAATACAAATCAGATAGCAAATCAGCATCAAATCAACAAATCAGCATCAAATCAACAAATCAAAACAAGCATATGCATATAACCAACTATCTAACAAGCACAATCAAGTATAATTCAAGCTTTCAAGTACTATAAATAAGTACTCCAAAATATGGTAAAGTATTAAACCCAACTTACCTCGACTCCCCACTTGCTCACTTAAGGTAGGACTTGCTCAATCCATTGCCAATGATCCCTATAATACCAACGTTATCTCAATTGTCATATAATTGTTATAAATTAGTTTTTATCTTATAACATTTATTGTTATCTTTGGTTTAGGGTTTAATATGTCCAATTATCTAGATTCTTAAATCTTTTACAATTATTCTAGGTTTAGGGTTAGGTTTAATTTTCGCATCAATTTCTAAATTAGGTTCTAATTCAGTTTCTACGTACAGTTTTATACATAAACCATAGAAATTCATTTTAACCCATAATGTGAAATTAATCACATTATTTTTTAGTATCCTCAATATTTTTTTTTTTTGTCTCTAACCAATGTTCTAGTTCATACAATACAACCTAATCCTAATTTAACTATCGAATTTACTTTTAACGTGAGAAATCTTATATTTTTTTATATAATCATCCTAATTTAGGTTTCGTACCAGATTTTATATATATTCATATTATTAGTATAATATCAATTTTTATTCTAATATTTCTATTTATTATATTTTCAATATTTGCATATTATGTATTATTACCTTTTATGTACATAATATATATGTAATATTTCTTTCACTCCAAATATCATTCCCTAGCATAAATTAACATCACAAAATATATATAAATTCGTCTTAAATCAAATTTTACTCCTAATTACCCTAATTTCCAAAATTAACTTAAAATACACCATTTTTTTACCTATTATATATATACTACATAATACCTAATAATTACATCTAACACTTTAAATGCTATAAGTATCATACTTTATTAGATTTGAACATCCTAAAACATATAATTATGCCCTAAATTAGTAATTACTCATTTAATTACTTAATTAATCTTAAATTACCCATTTTATGCATCATTTTAAGGCCTAAAAATTTCTTAAATTTTTCAAAAATTAATTTTGGAAAAATGGGCTCATAGTACTATTCTAAATTACCCTAGTAGTCTATATAAAAATTTTGAGCTCTAAACTGCGCTCTTAAGTCTATTTATTTTTAATTCTAAACATGTTTAGTTTTGTTTAATTTCTTAAGCACCCTATATTTATAGACATGATTAAACTTGATCACGATCTTTCCCTAAATCTACATACAATAAAACATCAGAGTAACAAGTTTCATAATTTTTTGGGCAGAATTAATAATTTTAACAAATTTTGCAAAATCAGATGAAATTTGGGACTCACCTAGTTCTTGAGCTTTCAACCACCAACACCGATTCAGGGTGTATCAACCAATCCAGGTTGTCCAATTGGAGTAGGCTGATGTGTAGGTTCGGTTCACTAGCTCCTATTGCACAAATTTGGAAAAAAAAATTATAAACCCTATTTCCTCTTCTTATTTTAACCCTCTCTAATTTTTCTACCTTCCTAACTGACCAAATGAGCTCCTGAAATTTTTTTACTATTTATAGAGGTGTAAAGCAAATTCTATGCGTTAAATTGGATAAGACAATAGCTTATCATCTTTCATTTTGCCTTTTTTTGTTGTATTAATCTAATTGGTTACTTTTATTTATTCAATTACAGATTGTCATGCCTCACTTCTAGACATTTTCATATTTTTTCATACTTTTCTTGATCTTTCCTTAATTAATTATCAACTTTCTTCAATTAATTAACCTTATTTTAACTTATTTCACGTATTTAAAGTAATTACGCATATTTCTACCTACAAGTAAATACATATATAGTGTAAATAAATACTTCTAAATATTATTTAAGTTATTTTATGATTTTTAGTGTACATATAATTTATCTCTAGTAATTCGTTAGTTATCGAAATATATTTTACTCATTTTCAATAAATAACGAGTAATATACTTAAAATTTAGAAATTTTATATTCTTTTATTTTATTATTTATTTTTTTAAATTCGAACTTATGGAATCTCTTTTACTAATATCCCTAACTTCATCGTAGAATTTGAAATAAATTGAATAATTTACTCGATCGCCCTAAATTCTACGAACCGAACTCCGAGTAATTGATTATAGGGCTTACATCTATTGCATAAGTTTAAGTTTGGTCATGAGTTATTACATTAACGAAAACTCCTCAACCTAGATTAAAGTTGATATAATTTTTCTATTCTTACGATGGGCGGGACAACGTTGTATGATGACATTTATTTAAGCATGCATTGCACCTAATAATTTGGTTGATAACTCTGTTTATGTT
Organism: Lumnitzera racemosa; assembly: GCA_024138005.1. Classification (NCBI taxonomy): domain Eukaryota; kingdom Viridiplantae; phylum Streptophyta; class Magnoliopsida; order Myrtales; family Combretaceae; genus Lumnitzera; species Lumnitzera racemosa. The sequence continues at coordinate 71,963,212 of JAMXBC010000004.1, read as the reverse complement.
TGCTGTATGATTTTAAGTCTTCGTCCCAACTTATTGAGTTGTGGTTACTCACATCCCTATAGATGTTAATGCAGGTGTTAGCTAGAAAACAGCTTATAATTATCCAAAAGTTAAAGTTAGCAATTGTTGGATCTTAGAGAGTGAAGAAATACATTTGAAGCACAAATATATCTTTAAGGTCTTAGCTTTTATTTAAAATCTTTCATTTTAAAATAATATATTACTTAAGAAGTATAAGACAATAAAACCCTATAAATATTATTTGTAATACTTGAATCTTAATATATATATATATATATGTTTCTATACTTTCTTAGGTAAATAATTTATTTAATTTATGAACTATTTACTTCAAAGTAGGCTAATCGTAGACACCTTGTGTAAATCAAATCTAAGATAATAGTTGTATGGTCAGCTTTTATTTTAGAATGGTTTGCACGACGAGACTGTTACGACTCTACCGCTTCAAGGCATGACAGTAAAGGGTAAGTAGCCTCAATAAAATAAATGTAATCTAGATTATTAAATCAAATAGATCTTGGATGATCATTTGAGCGAAATGCATTTTCTAAAGCTTTCTCTAGCGCTTTCTTTCTCTTTCTAGAATTCAAGAGTAATCTGTGAAGAAGATTAACTTAGTTTTCTTCTAAATCTCTAAAATGTCTAAGTATCACACATGTAAGTTACACCAAGCACTTTACACGTGATAGATGTAGATGTACCATCTAAACTTTCAAATTTCGCAAATGACCCTCCTAAATTTTACTTAGTGTAATATATTCCCCCAAACTTTTTAGGTGTTGCAAATTACTACTTTACTAAAACATCAAAGTTCATGGGATTTGTTTACTGCATTTAAAGATATATCCGCAACAGACAGACCTGCCAAATGAGAAGGAAGAATCTAGCGTATTTATATATCTATGTAAATCTATCAAAAAATCTCAATTAGAGATTATTGTTTGATCGATAATAAAAAGAAGAATGCCTGTATGGTTAAGTATAGGTAAAAGAAGGACTCTTTTTTCTTGATCCTTAAAAGGGGAGAAAGAAGGTAACTAGGGGTAGGGCATTTACATTTCCCTTAATATTTATTCATTAGAAGTAAGATTTGTGTTTGTTATATAACATACTCCTCAATTGATAAAATGTAATATATATATATATATATGTGTATGTGTACTTGAGTATAATAAATTATAAATGTTGTTCTATGCAATATATAACATATAGTATATTTATATTAGCCAACACTAGTTATAAAAGATCACAAATATTATTATTTCTATAACATAGAATCACACTAATATTATCTAATATGTATGATAAATAAAGTATCAATGCAGTATTATATAAATAAAATGATAATAATATTAGTATACATTACCAACTAATAACCATTAGTATTGCATCTCATGCATAGATATGAATTATACATATTCTACAATTTGAAGCATATAAGTACAACCTATTTTTATATAATTAAATCAAATTAATATATGTATAGAAAATTACAAATAGTTTATCTAATGTATAGTTCATAATATGGTAAATATATTATAATTATTTTGAAACTATAGAACCAATTGATAATATATAATACATAAAATTTTTAAAAAATGATTAATTAGTATTCAGTAAATTATCACTTATCTATAGAATTTTAATGATGGATATGTATAATATATATTTAGCGTATCATAAAAAATAATATGAATTTTTTTTTTATCATAGAGTTTGTCTATAATATATATCATATAGAGTAACCTGTGTATTAAATATTTGTCTTCCAATAATAAATTATTTGTGACATAATTTATTATATAATGACTAAATAGTTGATAATTAATATATAGCACTTTTATTTAAAATTGAAAAGTTATGTACGATATTATTAATAGGAATGATGCATAACATAATGTAACATAACAAATTTACAATATAAAATAATCCGTATTATGAAATATAAAACTAATATGATACTTTTAAAATAATAATTTTCATATTTATTATAATGTATCTATAGCTAGTGTATGTACAGTAACATATAAATAGTAATAAATTTTAAATATATATTGTATAAGATAAATACAAATGATAGTCATTTTAAAAAATTATCTATTCTTCACCGTATTTGTGAAAATTTTAATAATATTTATATATCAAGTATATATATATAACAACCGTAAAATGCCCAATAAATGTTTTTTCATCTACCAATGGTTGTAGACTTATGCTGCTATATACAAATTACAAAATGATAAAATTATTAATTCACGACACGTAAAAGATTGATTACATAACGAAACTTTAGTGAATGAAAGTAAGGAATCGGGTATTGTTGACTTTTTTAACTAAATTAGACGATACGTTGAACTGGAATAAATTAGAATATTTGAACCAAGACGCCACATGAGAAATACAAGGAGGTGTGTGCGCATTTGATTTGTTTGATGATGACTGGTAACTACTAAGACAGTAGGACCATATTTTAAACACGGAAACACCTCCCCCCCCCCGGCTCGTTCCCTGCCTCCAAAATTTTCCAATTTCTTATACAAATCCCATCAAACTCTTCCACAACCCATTGTCCCTTTCATTCCTCCTCTCTCTCCCTCTCTCTCTCTCTCTCTCTCTCTCTCACTCTCTCTCTCTCCATCCTTTAACATTTTTTAGTTTCAAAACCCTTCTTAATTTCAAACATTGAATCATATACGATTCGAGGTGGTGGAAGGGGGTGAAAAGAAATTAACCCGTTCTGTACAAGGTAAATGGATGACGTGTAATCCAACGAAGTGTTGAAAACAGGTTGTTGCATGAAGATAGCTATACAACATTGTACGATAATCAAGGTGGCTGTTGTTACGTTGAGAATTTGATGCATGGTCAGGTACTTTGGGTTAGTATCGGTGATGGTTTTGGTACTGTTGACCCTGTCTCTTCTTGTGCTGCCACTGGTGTTGCCGCCGCTTCCGCCGCCGCCGGCGATGCTTCTCTTCCTACCCGTTCTGATCATGGCATTGCTTGTTTTGCTAGCCTTGTATCCCGCAGATATTTCAAGTGTTACGCATACTTTGGTTTGATTCATGCATGCATGTGTTTGTCCGGTTTTAGACGCGAAATGGTTGATGTATGGGATGTTTTGAGAATGTTGATACTCGGAAAGTTAAGGTGCTCTGTTTAAAAACCAAAATGAAAAATAAAATTGTGTTTCTGATTAATGCTGACCCTGATGTATGTTTTGATATTTACCCCGTAGCTGCTCTGTTGAAAAAAAAAAAAAAAAAAAAAACGTAGAAATCGCATTTTTCAATTTTTCTTTTCTTAATTTATACATTGAGTATAAACGGAGATCAGAAACTCTAAGGCTGCAGGGGCACTTGCCCACGACGCGCTGCAATGTTGATGCATGTTTGCTCTCCCGAGTTTTTGTTACAAACGTGTTCCTACCGATCACATTCGAACCCAACCGAACAATTCACTATTTGAGTTGGAACTCCTGTATTGGAGTATAGGTATACAATTAATAGTACAAGAGTATAAATGTATAATGATTCTTTAGCTTAATTTTTTCTTTTTTCTTTTTTCTTTATTAGTAGGCTTATGGGTTATTTTTATTTATTTTTGTTAATAATTATCATAGTCGGCGCTGTGAGGAAACCGTGGGGTTTTGCGGAAACGTACGATGTAAGAATTTTCTTTGCTACGGTTTGCTACATATTTTCCATGTTTTCGACACTGTTAACCTCGTGGGCCGATACTCGCGCCCATGGTTTTACCGATTGGTAATAACCAGAAAGTAAGAACCCAAAAGCTTAGCTAAAAGAAAAAATTAAAAAAAAAAAAAACAAATAAATAAATTGAATAAAAGAAGAGATATTTAAAAGCGCTTACCCAATTTTTTATTTTCTTTCTTAAAATTTTTCCGAAATGGAAGAGCAAACATTTCATAGTCTTTATATGATAGTTTTAATAATTTTTTTTCTTTAAAGTGGCAATGAAAAAGTCTGAATGTAATCCATCTCGATACATACATATATATATATATAATATTCTTTCTTTCTTAATTTATATTATTAAAGGTACAATAAGTAGAAAAAGAAATCCCAAGATGCATAGGACAGCATATCTACTTGACAAAGAAATAGCAAGAGAGAGAATGCTGCTGCCTGCTGGTGGTGGGTTGGTGGAGAAGGACTACTAGGACATTGATTGATGAGGAAGAAGAAGAAATGGAGGAACAACACTTTAGTATGTAGTCTGACACTACCTATAAAAAATAAATAACGCATTTTTTTCTTCCATTTTCGGCTTTGAAATTAGTTGGTACGATGAAAAAGTAGTATTAAATTTCCGATGCCTTCCCATGACCAAAAGAAAAGTAAATTTCGTAGATCGGTACTTCCATATTATTAACGGAGCGTAACGGGTTTTTCCGCATCGACGTGGAAGAGATATATATCTGAAAAATAATAAATAGATAATATAGAATTACATTTTTTTTTAAACAATCGTATAACCGATTTATTATATACACTTCAAAGAACGATATATATTTTTTTCAATAATTATTATACAATTTTAAAAAAAGATATATATATATATATATACACACATTCTTTATCTAATCTCTTATAAGTAAATTTAAAACACTTATTTATATTTTTCTATTTCGCGAGAAGCAAAATTTTGCCGATCAGTCTATTTATTTTCGTTACTGATCGTCGTTTTGTTTTGTTTTATTTTATTTTCTCTTATAAGTAAATTTAAAATACTTATTTATATTTTTATATTTCTTGAGAAGCAAAATTTTGTCAATTGGTCTGCTTATTTTTGTTTACTTATCGTTATTTTATTTTATTTTGGCACACATGATAAAAGTTTAATTATGTATATACTTACCACAAAATGGACGTCCAGCAAATCAATGTGAAAATAGACTCATTTACTCCTTCGTTTTTTGGTTTTTTTTTTTTTAAATGTTCTATAAAGCTAATTGAAATTTCATTTTTAAATCAACGTTATTTTCCCCTAGGCTACAACTTAAAAAATGTGAATTTTCGTTTTCAAGAGTTTATTCCCTAACTATAATCATAACCTGAAATAAACTTATTTACTCCTTCACCCTTTTTTTTTTCTATTTTTTACTAAACCATTAGAAATTTTTATTTTTCCGTTGAATCAAGGATTTCTCCCTCTAGACTATCTATGCAAAATTATATGAATTTTCGTTTTTCAAATTCTTTTCTCTAATTATAATCCTTTACTATAATTATAAACGAATATTAAAAGGATAGTTTATCCAAATATAATGTTTAAAAAGGTAACCGATAAATAAAAATTACGTAGATTTTCCAGACATCTTGTTTTAGAATAGAGAGACATAAAACGCAGGCACAGGTAAAATGCGACAAGCCAAACAAAACTGAAGAGGCAAGGCAATTCCTACAACGTTGCGTGACTGGATTAAATATTATTTCTTAATTGCCCAGATTTCAAGTAGCAACATCACGTTGGAACCGTCATTTTTACCGTGTTATCCTTCCGTCATCCTTCACTAATTCTGACTAGATATTTATATTATTGTAGTTTTCATGTACTGTTTAAGACAGCTCATTTCAGACTTAAAAATTTACCAAACGTAGTTGCTTTTGTACCTTCAATTAACAGGGATTTTCATCCTCTTTTTTTTTTTTTTTTTTTTTTTAATTAACTGACGTTGTTAGCCCAAAAACAAGTAGGCATGACGATGTTATTGAAATGTATTCCGTGCTTCACGTTCCTGCATTTGGTATATCATTATTTCACTTGCTACAATTGATCCCAGAGTCATTGTGGCTGAAGCCTGAAGCTATGGAAACCCACAAGTCAAGGAAGATATACAAGACTATGAAGGCTTTGATATGGATGAAAGTTTCGAATCCATCAATGAGACCCTTTAAGCGTATGCAAGACTTCATAGGTCAAGCAGTTCCTAAGTTGTGGTCATCGTAAGACTCCGTCGAGCTCCACAATACCTGATAATGGGAAGTCCCACAGTAGTGATACGATAACCAAGTTCGGGCACTTCAACGTTACAATGTCATATTACCATATTCAAGCTCATGTACCACAAGTAGAGTTCCTAAATTTCATGGAGAAGATTTTAAGGATGGGGTTTATAAGGCTGAATAATACTTTAACTTAGATGACACACCAAAAAGTTAGAAGGTAAGATTAACATCCATACATTTAGATGGTAAAGCATTGAAATGATAGCATTCACAAGTTTGACAACATAACAATGGAAGATAGTGTCTATACTACAAGTAATATTTGGTGAAAAAGGGTATAAACACCCAACATCTAAATTAAAAGAATTACATTAAACAACTACGTACATTATAAGAGTACCTAGAAGAATTAAACAATTACCTACTCAAATCCAGCTTTTATAATCTCACCTAATTTGTCGCTTTCTCCACATAATGCAATACTCTGTTAGAATGGCTCGATCTCAAAACTTACAACAAGTTTACACGTTAACTAAGCTTCTACAAGCCGCCTTACTCTCATTTAGGCACGACTTAAAAATACCGTGTACCCTCAGCCCGACTACATCACAACAACCACTTAAGTCACTAACTGCACATAAACCCAAGCAACAACCCACATTATTACCCAAAAAAAAAAAAAAAAAATCCTTAACATGACTAAAACATTTTATATGCTGCAACACTAAATTCATAACTTTCGTGTCACCCTTAGGTTCACAAAAGACTAACACTTGAGGAGTTAGATGGAACAAAAAGGACGAAAACATGTTTTAAGTGCGATGAGACCTTTGGGTCATGACATAAATGTGAACTATGGAAGTATGTTATGGATGGATAATGACACTATTGAAGAAGTATTGAGTGTTCCTAAAGGTAGTAATATATGTGATTGTAGTATAATAAAGATACTTGGTTATTATAAGAAAAGTAAACTAAGTATTTTGATTGATCCGAAGAGTTCACTTAATTTTATGAACTAAAAACTGACCAAAGTCTCCAATGTACTATGGTTGCTGCTAATCTGTTTAAAGCTCCATTAGCAAACATCTATACTCTAAATTGTACCTCTAAATGAACACATTACCACTTTTCAATTTTGATTTGTTGTTGAGGATCCCCTCCTTATTTAGTTTGGGAACATTAAACTATAATTTTAATTTAATGACCATGAACTTCATGATGAAGGGTAAGACACTATCAAAACTTATTACTAATAGTGATTGTAATGCTCTTATTTGTGTTGGATCATAACTTATTACACTTTGGATTATGAGGAGGCTTTTGAAACCAAGTTAAGTCTGAGTTTGCTCAATTCAATGAAGGAAAATACACTCCATAGCACATAAATCAATTATTGAAGATAGGTAAAAGAAATGTTAAGTAATGAAGGTAGTTGTATTCTTAGGGACTCAAAGGGCAAAATGATTAAGTGCTACGGATTTGCTTCAAACCACAAATCAACTAATTTAATTGAAATGATAACACTTGTCAAAAGCCTTGAATTATGAAGGAACCTTGATTTTGCCAAAGTTATGATTGAGATGAATTCATAAGTAATGGCAAGATGGTCGGTAATAGCTATAACTAGATGGGACATATGAAATGATATCTCATGAACAAATATCATTATTGAGAAAATCAAGGGCTAAATCAATCACATTTAGAGAGAAAGAAACATAGTGGCCCGATTAGCTAACCAAACATGCACGTAAAACTCAATCAACTTTATTTTATAGAATTATGCAACAATGTGCAATGAATTGAAAAAAAAAAATCCTAATATAGGATGTGATGGTTTTTAGAAGCTTTTGGATTATGTTCTATTAATCTTTCTTGTTCCACCCAATGTTTTATCTCCTTGTACTTTTATATTGGGAATAATACTCCCTTCTTTTTTAACTACTTTATGCTCTAAGTATCTATAGGTTTTATTGTAATGAAAGTAATACTCCTTTATTTATGTTTTTGCAAGGAACAAATACTTTGTAATATGAAAGGTTAGTTCTGTATCTCCCCTCTCTTTTTGTACTTACTTTTTACATTAATAGAATTTAAGACTAGCATCCCCTTTCCGGAGTACGAGTTTGCCAATATAAACAATACTGGATGTGATGCATCATACAGGGATTATCTGGTGATGATAATTAAAAACTTCAATCTCAATCAAGTAATAGCCAATTAGCAAGAACTAGGATAGAAAAACATATTATTTTGATGTTCAGTGATGAGTCATAAAGCTATTTCACTATTGTTTTATACAATAAAGTAGTAAAATAACCCTAGCTAATGAAAGCATGCAAATATAAGAGATAACATTTGACATAGTATAATCATATCGTAGCATCACTTGTTCACCAATTTTGGATTAGGCTCCGTTTGGTTCATCTCTTTCTCATCTTTTTGGTATTTTATTGGCGTCTACTTAAATCTTGCGTTTACTAAGAATGAGACACCAAAAAAACATAAATATAATCCTATATATACCTTTCTTTTAAAATTAAAAATCTAACAAATTTCTATAAAGTTGAATTTATTTACCTTTTATTTTATTTATATTTATAAAAGTATCAATTAAAATAATCATTTCTAATGTATAAAATATATATTTTTAAATCTTCTTTCTTAAATATATGTAAATTCATTTTCCAACTTTAATATTCCGATCATCACTTTTATCATAATTATAAAACAGAATCAGATAAAATTATTTTTCAAACATCATTTTTTAAACAAATATAAATCAAATATAAAATAAATACAAATAATATACAAACTAAAAGAAAAAAGACAATCCAAGTAGGACCTTATTGAACTGATGAGCTTCATATGGTGAAGTGAAGTTCGTTTAGACAACATAAACTTGTCAACGAATTCCATTGGCATACTTTGGGCACAATATCCTCTTTTATTTTCAAAGGTACAACTAATCCATGAACAATCAACCATTGCACTATAAAAATTATATATGTTCGATTTGTGGTCATTTTGTCCTCTTAAAAAGATCTACTAAATTCATTGAGTTGTTCCAAAGGGTCAAAACGGCCAGTTATTAAACAATCTAATTGCAATCAATATATCATCAAATGTAAGCATTGATGATTGATATAGAAAATCGCAAAGTCTGAACAAATTTTATCTAAGGGCCTATTTTTCTTAAGGGCGAATTAAATATATATATACAAATATGTTTACGCGTGTGTACACTTTTAATAATCTCCAATGTAGTGTCATTATTACCATATAAAATGTTACCATAAGTAATTGTTGAAGTGACTTATAATGCACTCATAGCATATGCATACGTACGTACTTGCGCGTACGTACGTATATATATATATATATATATCTTTTGCACGTATTAACTTAACACAATGACCTTGGTGTTGACGGATGGCTTGCAAAAGTCAAGTTATAAATGCGCTGGATGGCTTGTAAAAGTCATATTATAAATGTGTTACTAGTAAGGAAAAACCCATTATTAAGCCAGATGATAATGCATCAACAAGGTTTTTCAAGGAAATTAATGAATTCAATAATAGCAAGGGATGAGATCAATTAGTGATCGAGTAACCACATGTAGTGATGTAAGTAAGTCAAACTACTTATAAGCTACTCAAATTCGATTCGAGAAAAATCGAGTTAAAGTATAAGCTTCATAATGCTTAGCTTAACTAGTCAAGCTTAAATCAAGTATAAACATTGGTCAAGTTCTAGTCAAGTTTGAAAACCTGTACTATTGTAATTAAAAAAAAGAATGTGTCATTAAATAAATTAAGTTTAAACAAACTTAATCAAATTTGGATCGAACTTATTCATTACCACTTCCAATCGAGTTTAAATTTAAGATTTTAAACTTTGAACTCCATACTTTATTATCTCCACCAACTCATTTATAACTCTATTTACATATCTCCTCTACACTATTAGCGTATTGGTGCTTACGAATTGATAATTGCAACAAGTATCCATAAATAACTATTAATTTATTTCTCGATTGTTCCATGTATCATTTTTATACTTTAATAATTGATCGTACACTTTACTAAGATAGAAACATTGCAAATTTTTTAGCCTCTTAAAAACTACTGCAAGCATTTCCTAACCGTGATCGTTTATTTATTTTTTTAATTTGGAATTGCAGGCGTAGGCATGCACATAATTGCATACAGCTAGAAACCGACAATTACCAGTAACGTTTTCGCAAGTGATAAAGCAATGAGTTGATCTTTGTTACTCATAATATATAATTATATATATATTCAATAAATCAACTAAGAGGACGAATGCACATTGACAATTTGTGGCGATTGTTGCTTTTGAAGTTGGGAAAAAGGACTGAATGTACTGAACCATGGGGCGATAGATACATCTGTATTTGAATTCTGAAACTAGTTGAACAAAATTATACACCCACTAGCTTGCTAAAAGGCTGAAACTTCCAGGTTTTATATCTTCCCCTTACATCGAAAAGTTGGCTAGAGTTTCATGCTGAAAAGACATATAATGGATACACCCACTGCTTTCTGGGAAACTTTACCTAGATTCTGCATAAATTATGCCCATCAGGGCAGACAAAAGGTTGGCAAATAGCTAAGTAGGTTTATTTTAATTTATCTGTGGAGACATGGGTCCCAGGTCTCTTTGCGAAATAAGTGATTAGCCACTGGAGGTTTTTTTTTTTTTTTTCCTCTACTTTCTTTGTTGTTTATTTAAGTAAACTTCTTTTTTTTTTTATGTGAGCTTTGTCTTCTTTACTTTAAAATCACAGTTTTAACTTTCCTTTAACTTCTAAAAATAACATGATACTTCTAATTTGATCTTATGGAAATCATAGGACAATTCAAAAGTTGAAAAATACCAAGAAAGAAAAGAAAAGAAAAATAAAAGCTCTAGAATCTTATATTGAGTTTGATAGCCATCTGAGTGACAATATCACCCAACCTTAAGAGAGGATTATACAACAGACATAATGGTGTAGATAGTAATGCCAACCCTCTCTCACCTTGCTAACTCTTGTAAACCACTACAAATGAGTAAATTGTGACCTCCTATGGATAGACTCATGTAAGGGTCGGTTTCGAACATTGAACCGATCCAGTCCGAAAAAGATTGAGCTTGAACTGTTCAACGAATAGCCAAGTCTTAAGAGTTCAAACGGTTCATTCAAATAGAACCACCTAAATCGGTGAGCCTTGAACCACCCCCCCTAATCCCTTACCCTTTACTCCCTCTATTTCCTTTACTCTTACTTTCTCTTTCAGTGGAAAATCTATCCTTTATTCCCCTTACTCCCTTTGCTTTCTTTTTTGGTGCATGTAGGTGGAGAGCCCGTTGCAAAATTCAAAAATTGCTGCGATTGAAATGATTCAAATTCGAAATTTGAAAATTTAAACAACACGTTCAAACTTTCCTCATTCCTTATAAATCGAAGGGTGCAGCCATGCAACAGTTATTACTTTATCACAAATTCATTAAAATGCTCTAACTCTAACCAGTTTGCCTTTACATTTTCTTATTGTGAAGCGTTGTTAGAAAAATATTTCTTTTAGTTACCATCAAGATTTGAGTATAATTCTTTATTTCATTTTATGATGTCTACCTTCTGGTTTTGACATTAAACCTCAACACATGAGTTACCGAGATACACAACCTTCTGAGTTTGAATCTTAACGCATGAGTGTCCCTAAATATCCTACTAGATTCGAACCTCTTCGCATGAGTGTCTCTACAAAACCTATTGGATTTGAACCCCCATGAATGAGTTCCCTACAACCATGTTCGAGGATGAGATAGAAATTATTCCCAAAACAGAGGAACAACATATGGGATATCATGGACCCGACAGTTCGAGACCTTCAGGCTCATGTAAGCCCCTTGAACCCGATAAATCTAATATTTGTATTACGCATTTCCATAGAGATATAAACGAAATGGGAAGGTGGTATCTTCAACAGGTACTTGAGGTCGACGCATCATGGAGAGGTAGAAATAGATAGTACGCAGTAACAGATTGCTTAAAGCGGTGATTCATCCAATCAACTGTTAATAGAGTATGATCAAAAGAGGCATAGGTATAACCTGGCGTAGTACCTAATGAATATGCACCTATCATTCAATATGGGTGCATCAAAGTGATAGAGCTGATATGAGTGAGACATGTTCAACCCCAACTCACAATAGTTTAACCATAATACGTTAACCCAAGCCACGCAGGAGCTCTACCACAAAGGTAAGAGGGAACTCACAAATAAGTTCACTTCACTTTATACACATGTGTCCATATGTATAGACATATGGATAGATCTTTTTTGTAATAATTCTTATATGAGTGTTATAGCTCATTGGATAGAAGATAATTGGCAACTTAACAATTGACTATTAGCTTTTAAGGGTATATAACAAGTGTCATACGACACAAAACATTTATAAAATTATTAGAGAAATTCTAAATAAGTACAAATTAGTGAGGAAATTTTTTTCTATTGTTTTTGATAATGCAAGGATCAATACGGCTTCAACATCTGATTTGTGAAATTAATTTCAAGTAACGTTTAGGGGGGGTTTACATACGTTGTGCCTGTCACATTCTTAACTTCTGTGTCAAGAATAACATTGTAGCTTTACAGGATAGGACAGCTCCAATCAATAACATCATCAAGACAATAACAAAGAGGTCGTCCCTTCACAAAAATAGAGAAACTTTTGCATTGAGTACTAGAAGAGGCCCTGAAAATTTAAGATAGATGTATAACACTGCTGGAACTCGACTTATGAGTTGTTGTATAGCACAATTTCTTACAATGAACTGCTGTGTGACTTTGCAATGTATAACATGCGAGAAGTTAATATTCTCCATAGTAATTGGAATATATGTATCTAGCTGTTAAAAGTTTTGAAGTTTTCCATGATGAAACTAAGACTTTTTTGTAGGTTTATAAGCTCAGTATACGCTTGTTTATTATGTCAGCTATCAGTATACTTAGCGTGCTACTTCAAGCTCGTAAAGACCAAAATCTGTACGAATGCATATATGATGTAGCGTTGAAATGGTTATCTTATTATAAAAACATTCATCGTATTTATGTTATAACAACTATTCTAGATCCTCGTTATAAAGCGAAATTATTACTAATGTATTTGAAAACTTATTACAATTACATTAAAGTTCTAATAGATTCTCAAGACATATACAACTTGGAAGCATAGTAGGAAGTATCTACAATGACAGTTGACATAAAGAAGATGCTGAACCATTATCAAAGTTAATATGGTGGCTAATCAATAGTCTCTCTTTCGCCACCTACCAAGAAGTGGCATTATTCATTTATGAGTAAGCAATTACTAGCACAAAAATTGAAGAGGCAACGATTTGGTGGTCCAATGTTTGAGATGCAGTATTATACCAATATGAATTTCGAGTTTTCCAAGAATATCTTTATTAAAAACTTCGATATTTTAGAGTAGTAGTACAGGCACACAAGGGACTACTCACTCCTATTTCACATTGCCTGTGAAGTATTCACTACTTCAACTTCAACAATCGCTATTGAGAAAGTGTTTAGTACAACAAACTTCATCCTTAACGAACGGTGAGCCTCTTTACTGTTGTCAACGTCAAGGCAAGCGCTTGTACAGAAAATTGGTACAAGGCGACTTGCAAACAACAAGAACCATGTGGGATATCAAGCGAGAAGGATGATTACTTTAGCGACTGAAACTAATCTGATAGAAGCCTAAGCTCAGCCGCGAGTTCCACTCCTAGTCATGAACATAAACAACTATCTTAAGAAGAGACATAGTAATTTTTTTTTTCTCCTTTTCCAAAAAAGTTTTATTACCTAAAAAAATCCTTTTTCTTAATTATTAAAAAAAAAAAAACTAAATGACATAGCCTTCCCAAAAATAGCGACATAGTTTTAAGGTTTTCTAAATTATGACTAAGTGAAATTATTATTCTTCAAAAAATTAAATTAAATAGTCACGTATATTTAAATTCTTTTCACAAAACGTAAAATTAACTACCAAACTAAAAGTTTACTAAAAATCTAAACCCAACTATATGAGTTCCACTCCTAGTCACAATCTTATGGAAACCTAAGCTCAACTACAGGTTTCACTCCTAATTACGAACATGAATAGTTATCTTAAAAAGGGATTCGATAAGTTTTCTTTTCGTCCTTTTTGAAAATGTTTTATCACATAGAAAAATCATTTTTTCTAATTATTCAAAAAAACCAAATGGCATGGTCTTTTCAAAAGTTGTGATATAACTTTAGGGTTTTCCAAATTATGATTAAGTGAAATTATTATTATTCAAAAAGATTAAATTAGGTAGTCAAATATACTTAGATTTTTTTCGCAAAATATAAAATTAACCAACAAATTAAAAATTTTCTAAAAATCCAAACCCAATTATTACAGTCTGATTTCGATTAGCGAATACGCATGCACCTTCCAAGTAACCATAAAATATACGAAAAAATATTTTGTCCCTAACCACTTCACTCTATTCAATCAGATTAGTTATTTATACTGTAAGAAACATTTTTATATTTTAAATTTTATTTGTTTGGAATATATGTTTTGGTAAATGAGGAAAGGATAAAAAAAAAAGGGTTTAAGGGTCGACAAGGAAAAAGATAAAAAAAAAAGGAAGAAAAAAAATTGGTTCAAGTGTTGCAAATAGATTCGGAATCACCAGTACATGGGCCAGTCACAATTCATCTTGAAACTAGCCCGTGAATCAACGATTCAAGATCGGTTCAACCCTTTGTACGAGTCTACCTATGAGTAGTAGGTAAACCCATCCACCAAGTGATGGTAGTGTTCCAACTTATGAATTGGCTGTTCAAGACTGATTCAACCCTTTGAACGAGTCTGCCTATGGATAATAGGTAAACCCATCCACCAAGTGGTGATAGCATTAACCTAATATAGAGTAATGGAACTACTATCTACCTCTTTCAATTTTTTTTTAAAGGGTTTGTTGAGTAACCTTAATCAATGTAAAAGTGTCAATTTTAAAAAAAAATTTGAAAATGTAGCTAACTATCTACAAGCTTAGTTAATTGTTACCACCACCCATTAAATAAGCACAAAAGCTAAATCAAGCCATAAACCAAGTTGTGATTATTGGAAAAGGAATCAAATTGAAAAAATGATTTTAAAAAATTACCCTTTCAAGGAAAAAAAAAAAAGAAAAAAGAGATAATGGATAGAACACCATATTAAAAGATAAAAGCTATATCCTTGCTATCTGTAAATAAGAAAACTAAATATGATCTGAAACCCTTTCCATTATTTTGTTTTTCAAAAGTAACAAAATAACATAGAAGGTTATTTGATTATTTATATTTTCTTTTATTTGCATTTTCTATCTTGTGATCTAAGTTAATTAATTTGGAAAATTCTTCCTCTCGTCCTTCTCGGTTTTTAAAGTCATCTCGTCCTTTTCTTTTTCAATTATTTTACATTTTTAACTAGTAGTTTTAGAATACTTTTTATCAAAATGCAACATAACTTTTAGATAAGTAATCTTATGTTATCAAATTCGGTTTAAATATTTGACTCCAACATATAAAAACGTTGAAGATTAAAGGATGGAATTAGATTCATTTAGGTGTTAGATAAGGATTGAATCCAATCAATTTTATGATTGAATTAAGTCAAATTAAATTAAACTGCAAGAATTAATTCTGGTTTGACCATACTGAATAAAACCAGAGAGGCCCTTTAAAGGAAGGATCCTAGGATACGCTGAAGGTTGCCAAATTAAAGTTTAGAATTTATTTGTAGTTTATAACCTTCTTGGTGGGCTAGGCTTCATCCAGCCCAAAACATTTAAGTGGCCCATTATACATATAACGTCATGTGTATTTTACGAATATTATTGTTGTCTCGACAATGCGAGAAAAGTACTCGTCAATTCCTATACAACCCTGAAAATTGTTAGATTTTGTGTGCTGTTTATGTTTTTAGTATAAATTAGGTTCAATTTTTAAAAATTCAGAGTCTACTCAAACCGGGTAGAATATATTTATGACGATCTGCCTTTCTTATAATGCATTTCAAACCAATTCGTCGTGTATTATAAGCTCTAATTTTAAAGATATTCTGTATTTTATTATATATTAGATATACCGTCAAAAAAATAACATTAAAAGTAATAAATTTTATAAAGATAGTAAATTTTGAGTTCTCAACTTGAAGTGTATTTAGATTTTGCTTGTAGCGACGAGTTATTATGACCTCGATTTTTCTTTTCTTTTTTTCCAGTGGTTGTTAAACGCATTCCTCGACGCAATGATATAAGAATTCTTTCCATGGTCATCTGGTCATATTGAATCCTTTCTAAGTTGTAATGATGTTTTTTTTTTATTTTTACTTTTTTTTTTTTTATAGTCAACGAACGATTGTAGAAGAGTAAGAGTTGAGAAATATACGACGAACATTCAATAAAAAATCAAAATTGCACAACTACATGCGTAAGGATTGGAATCAAGCACTTAGTTTTAAAAGGATTCCGGATAATCTAAATAAAGTAAAAATAGGTAAATATTATGGTTTACACTTCAACTTTACCATTTGATATAATTATATACCTAAAGTTTTTACTTATCTAATTATATATTAAATTAAAATTTTAATTATCACTATCTATTACTTACTTAACTCAAATTTACACGATTAATTCAATTAACATGGTCAGCTAATGGGATAATCATTTACTGTTTTAAGGGGTCACCAAAGTCTCAACAAGTAAGCGTAAGCCAACTTTTATAGTCCTAACCCACTTAAAAAATATGAGTCTTTAGATTTATTGATAGTCGTTGGTAGTTACTTACAACTCTAAAGAGGTCTAATAACACCTTAAGATTGTAGTATGACCCATTAGGGTTGTGAGTGGTCAATCTATTGGTTAATCATACTAATTATACTAACAGTATGAATCAAAATTGACTAAAGTATAGATAGTGACAACTAATTCTTTAATTAGGTATATAATTTAAAAAGTCAAAATTTTGAGTGTATAATTATGAAAAGTAACTGAGTTGAGATATAAACAATAACATTGTCCTAATTAAGAATGGTCTTTCTCTTTTCTTTGCTCCATTCCAAAGTATAACCTAAAAGCTAACCTTAAATTGAGAAATTTTATTGGGCAACTTCACCTTGCTAGCTACTCACCCCCTTCTCTACTCTTATATTCACCTTCAATAAACACAATATGATCTCCTTCTATCTACCATCTCAATGGTTGTTATATTCATCTATCTACCATTTCCACCATCTACACTATTGCAACACTTTAAGTTTGCCATATCTTTATTAAGATGTCTATCACATGTTATTGTAGCCACTTCATCTCCATCACTATTAATGAGTAGCTATTGTTTCTTTTATTTTTTTCTAGTTTAGTTTTACCCTTATATAGGTTTATTCTCCAATTAGAGGATTGGTTTTTCATTCTTATTGGATTACCAGTCCTATTTTGTAATAAAAATGTATACATTACAAATTGAGTTTTTAGACCCCTATCTATGTATTTGGTTATTGCATTTTTATTGTACAAGAATGATTCATGTGAATGCATTTTGGCTCTTTTAAGCAAGAAAAATAAAAATAAATAAATTTTTGTCACAAAGATATCATTAGAGTCATGATTTAAGATTTTATGAAGTAATCAAAGCATATGATTACTTGTAGAGAGGTCGATGAAGAATTTATCTTTTCATAAGGTAACAATTATTCTCTCAAGAGAGACAATAGAAAAGTTAATGAGAATAAAAGTTTCCAAATTAATTTCTAAGTAAATAAAGTGATAAAAAATATTTTAAGAATGGTTATCCTATTTACTCTCTATTACCTTCAAATAAATAAGTTGTCAAAGTATTCTGTGTTCACTTAAAAGTTAGCAAATCATATACTTTAACTAAGTTATTCGAGCTTTCTAATTTTATTTTGAAATTCAATTAAATCATATTATAATATATAGTTTCAAAAACTTCTTCATTTTTTAATCTTATTTTCTATTGTATCATTGATATATTTCCTTAATTTGTTTGTTATATATAATATAATTTCAAAAACTCTTACTTTTTATATTCTACTATAATATATTATTTCGAATTGTTTAAATAATTTCAGAATTTAATACTATTTAGTAATTTGTCTTAAATAATTTCTTTTTGTTAAAATTATATATATATTATATATAATTTGGTAATGAAAAACATATTAACGAGAGAAAGAGAGTGTCTGTGTGTTTTTTTTTAACAGATTATATATAACAAGTTATATACTTTCAAGACCTTATTTTTCTTGAATAATCTTTAACGTGTTTTTTCATAATTAGTAAAAACATTAGTCTAATGTTATCCGTGTATTGCATAGTTCCTCAACTAGATCTCTTATGTTTTTTCAATTGAATCATTCAAAACCATTTAATTAATGTTATTGTATCGACTATACCGTTTTTGAGTATTTCTTACTATGTCCGACTATTATATAAATGTTATAAACATAAGTGATTTAATTAAATTTTAGTATAAACATAGGATGATTTAAATTATTCAATTGAAAAATAAAACACTTAATTCCGTTTAGGTACAAATATAGAAGGTTTCTAAATTACTTGCCCATCCCTCTCTTGTACCGGCTGATTTTACAAAAACTCAGTTGTAACTTTGAGTTTCGATATGATGAAAGTCTGTTTTTCTGGCCCAAACTTGGAGAGTGATTGATTGAATAATATTTAAATGTAATATTTAAATGTTCCACAAGTAATAAAGACAAAATTGAAATTTCATTTCAGCAAATTAAACCTAGTGCCGCTATTTTGCCATCCTTTGACACTTTAACCCTTACTTTATCAATATACACGGTTTTTCCGATAATATGTGAGCGCATGTAGGAGGGAAGGCCAAATTCATTGAATCAATAGAATAATGGTGTGATATTAACACTCAAATACGTTTATTATTCTGTCTTTTTGGTTGTGTAAATACCATTTCCTAAAAGAACATAATGTAATATGATATTTTAAGTGCTTTCGGTGCTTGAGATATGGATTCAAATAAAGCCTAGTGCTATATTGTTTTATGATACATTGCCAATTATATGGCGGAATGTATTAAAAGAACCTAAATTTGTCAATTTTTTTTTTAAATTTCAAAGCCTATATTTTCATAATTTTCATTTAATTTTTTTTTAAAATAAATCAAAATGGGACCTTCATTCTTCATTTAAAATGCTGTTCACGTGAGGTCTTAGAGTGAAAAATACTAAAAACACATAAATTTTTAATAATTTTCCTTTCAGAAGTTATATATTTGTTTTTTTAATTTTTGGACCTATGTTTTTTTTTTTTTAATTTCCGAGTCTAATTTTTAATTATACTTGTGGGAGAGAGTACCAAGGCCCTATTTTGGCTTATTTTTTTAGAACTTAGTTCCTGCAATGGAAAAGAAAAAAAGAGAGAGAGAGAGAATGGAAACATAACTAGTAAATAAAACGAAAAAATAAAGAGGATTTACATCTTCTTAATGCGTTTTCCCCCTACGCTATGCCATGATTTTTGTACTTCTTTTTTGTGATAAAAAAATAAAAGGAACAAAACGTGAACAACGTCAAAGAGCCATAGAGGTTGATTTAAGTCATGCGGTTCAAAGCTTAAATGTCATGCAACATTGTGTAGGTCAGCGGGAAGTGGGCTGGTCTGATTTGGAAATTGAGGCACATTCTAACTAGGCGGCGCAAGAAAATGAAGTTATCCTTCCTTTGTGCACACTTCTATTTGGGTGGTGTTTGTTTGTCTTGTTGCTCCCAACAACTGCTTTCCCACATTACTAATTTTTCCAAACCATCATGGCCCTATACAGGGTCTTCCACGAAATATAAATAAACTTAAATTCCTATGATTCTATTTCTATAGGTTTCCTTAGTCAGTTAACTGCGGACTTTGTTATTTTTTTTTTCTTAATTTGAAATCGTATGGATTGAAGCTAACTCCTTTGTGTTTATGGTTATTTGCATAATGAGCACAAGCATCTCTACTCCTACCGCCTTTTTACTTACATAAAATATAACAAACCCATTCATGTATCATTCGATGCTATCAAATCCAAGTTATTCATTCTATTCAACTCAGTACAATCTGACTCTTATATAAAATCATTTCTAGTCACTCCTTTAACCCTTGTTAACGACAACCCTAGTTCAACTTAATTGACTCGATAAATTAAACTCAATTCTCATAGAAACTCATCAGGTTTTTTAAAGTTAAAATATATTATTTCTCTTATATTTTCTAAAAAATACATAAATTTGTTAAAAAAATAAATATAGATTAAAGAAAAACAAAAAATAAATAATAAAAAAAAAACTCTTTAATTTTAATTCTTCAATAATATAGGTAATTTTTATTATTTTATAAAAAGATATGAATTATATTATAATATTTTTATTAATCTCAATTTGATCTTAATTGACCCTCTTGATCCTTAACCCCTTCTTATTATTGGGTTAATTTTCAATTTGAATTTAACAACATTAGTATTATCACATGTTACAATGTGATGTGATAATTTAGTTCTAGACCCATAACTTAGTAGTGCATGCAAAAACTCAAAACACCAATTACTATCCACAAATACATCAAATAACCATAATTTATTTTCCAATAGAGTTACATCAATACATAACATAGCGACTAAGACAATCCACAAATGATACACGATTTTGAACAAGCTAGTAAAAACCAGCTTCCTATATAATCTCTTACATAAATTGGCACATAAAAGTATAATCATAGTAGAAAAAACAACTTTTGGCATAATCTTCAATATACCACAATTTGTAAATGAAACTACATAATCTCATATCAATGCTATTCTTGAACTAAATACATAGCAAAGTGGATAAAAAGAGTGTAACTCTAATCCATAATTTACAAACCATGTTACAAAGGAAACTCAAAGGAAATCCAATTCAAACTATAGATCTAACAAATAAACTACATAATCACACCTAATCACGGAAGTCTACAAAGCATAAAAACATATAAATCACATGCCATAGTCTTTAATTTATCCTTAATATCAAATTTTTTAAGTTCTTTAATAAATTCTACAAACTTTACTTATTCATATTCTCATAAAACTTCTATCTTTAATATTTACTCTTAATCATTCAAATAATCAAGCATGAAAACGCAAGTTGTGAATAAACTCAATATTAAATCCCTAACACGTGAAGTTTGATTCTCCGATTTGTGATCTAAGTCTGAAAAGGGTAAGGGTTTTGGATACCGATGGCCATTTATGAGTTTTTATGTTTTTCTAATTATGTTTATTAAAGATTCACAGTTTTATGTGTTATTTTATAATCTTATTAAACACATTATGGTTTATATGTTTAAAAGTAAAAAGGATCTAAGTTGAGGACTTGCATGGTATGTGCGCCTCATCACCTCCTAACCTTTTCTCCCTATCTTGTTACAGTAATAAATTTTCCCATGAGAGTGAATATGGAACACAGCATAATCATCTTATGAAAGATTTTAGATTTGTTTCTTATTATATCATATTTTTATCTTCTATTCTATAAGGTCTCCATTATATATAAATTTAGTATATCTATTATATAAATATTTATTTATTTTTATACTCTTCATTTTTATTATTTTGTTATTTAATTGAAATCTGTAGATGACAGATGTTTTAGAGTGGAAATTTAGTATATAGTTACTATAGTTACACATGTATCCCATGCATAACATATACATAATTTAATATTAATGCAGACTACAATAGAGTATTGTCTTTCGGTTTTAGTGGCTCAAGACTTAGACTAAATCAAGACTTTGAATTACACATAGATATACATATATAGATATTTAAGTGTTGGATACTCCTCAAGTACCCATGAGTTATAAGCCAGTCATGTCATGGGAGGGCTTCTACCAAGTTAGTCATTAGCGTAAGAGTCCATTGCAACCGTCCATATAGGTCCTCGTATCACTAGCATAACCCAATTGCAACTTCCTCTCAATGCACCAACCCATATCTTTGACAATTACCCTCATCAATTACTTACTGAATAAGTCAATGCTTAATTAATATATCTTTCTAGTAAATTGCTTCACTCGGGACACTGCTTTTTATTGAGTAAGTAGATGTCAAGCCAAAGGTTGAATAGCTATAGATCTTTTAGCCTTAACTAAGCACCACCAAGACTTTTTTAGGATTCAATCGTTATTAGGTTCATTAAATTCTTCCATCTTACTTTGCATGGTCAATATCATATCACTAATAAGCAACAACTTTGTAGATTCCACTTGCAAGTCCTAATATAAATACAAAATATTGTCTAACACCTAGTAATGGTTATAGATTTAACCTATAGTTAAGTTTGATCGACTCTTTATGTCACTAACAATTAGGATAAATCTACCCTTTCTTTCTCGATTCATTGTTTACCTAATTTATTGGTTGATTTTATATGGCTAGTTGTCCCACCTATACAAATGGATCGATGACTCTTTTTAAGGTTGATTAGCCATCTTTAAATTGCATAAATTTTTTGTTTTTTGTTTTTTTTTAAAAAAAAAGAAAATTTAGAGGCCTGTTGATGTCAAAAACTCGTTTTCATGAAAAACATTCCATGCATCAAATCAAGGTTAAATACTTTTCAAAAATACTTTTGCTAGCCATATTTAATATTAATCTCTACAACATCAATAGGGACAAGATCATAAACATAGGGACGATTTCTAAAATTAATGTTATATAACAACTACTAATAAACGTTTTAAAAATTTAAACAAAAAAGCAAGATGAAAACTTAGCCGATAGAAGTGTTGTTTTGAAAGTTTAGATAAGGGTTTTTTTTTTTTTTTTCCCAGTACAAAAGGGAGCAATCAAACATTAATTGCAATCGAAGATGATGAATTGTGAAAAATTAAGATATTATTTTAATTTCATATTTTACTTGCCTCAAATAAAGTTACATAACTATTGTAGATTGTTTTTTATGAGACAAAAAAGCTGCCTTTTCTCCATTCGTCATGTGTGAAACTATGAACTCATCATTTTACCTGGAAATGGGACAAGGAAAGCTTTTGGCACTGCAAGAAAAGAAGAAAGCAGACATGTACAGCATATGGCATGGTACCAACTTAGTCCAGGTACTTTGAACAAGGATTAAATTGGGTTTCAAACTTAATCAATTAGATCCCTAAACTTTTATGAGGGATTAACATTTATCACCGCCTCAATTCACTGAGAAGTATGAATAAATAGAAATTTCGACAGCATACGTGTAGTGTTATATATATATATATATATATATATATATATATTAGATGAGTTCCGTTTTTGAAAAAGACATCTACTTGTATAGCTTGAGTCTGGTACGGATCAATCCAATCCTTAAAAAAAATTTCATAAATATAAATTATATAAATAATATTATTATATTACATTTTAAAGATATAATTTTAAAATTTATAAAAATATCATATCCATAAAATGCGTCTTAAAGAATCGATATTATTGCTAAGATGTAGCATACATACATTAATATAGTATGTTTTACCTACGATAGAAATACGATGTTAATTATAATATCTATGTCGTATTTTACGTCTCAATAATAATATCACATGTTCTACATGTGATATAATTTTTGTAATTTTTTTTATATAATTAATATTGGTATTATATTTATCTATTTTAATAATAAACATGTAAATTTTTCTATATAGCTAAAAAAGAAAATCACAATTCCCTTTATTTATAGATAGTATTATCTTACATAACACGGTGACATAGATTATATAAATATTAAAATATGCAACTTGGCCAATTGTAAAACGTGTGGGGAAAGATTTAAAGTCGGAATCGGAAAGTTGCAATATAAAAAAAAAAAAAAAAAAAAAAACTTCTCCCTAGGCTAGTTTCACTTATAAATTTAGTTAATGTTCAGAACATGGAAGTCTAAACAAAATAGTCCACCCCATTTTTGTGGAGACTTCTAGACATTTCCAGGTCTAGGGTTCATGAAACAAAAAAAATGACTAGTAAAAATAATGGTAAGCAACACCGCCATGTATGTGCTCCATTTCTCTCTCTTAGTTGAATCCATTAATGCGCGTATCCAAATATATTTAAAAAGTTCCAAGTAAGAATATTTTATGATTTTTAATATAAATATTTTTTTATTAAAATGATTAAAATCTAATAATATAAATACTATTTTTTTACTAAAATATGATTGTAGGAGCATATTGAAAATTAGATATTTTCTTCGCTCAATATTTTTAGATTATGATAATTTTTATGATTTAGTATTCTATTTTAATAAAATCGATCTATTAAATCTAAACAGTTGAAAATACTATTAATTTAATTATTTAGATTTTATAGATATTAAATTAAAGATTGAATGGATGATAAGATTGGTTTCGTAAAAATAATAAACTGGACCACGTAAAAATCCTTAGACTAGAGCGTGACTAGAGGGTGAGTTTAGATTAAATTCGAATCCGCTTTTCTTATTGTAAGGACTGAAAAAACATTGATATACGTCTCTTTTTTTTCATAGATATATAATATTTAGCATGTTATATATCGAGTACGCTCTACGCGCGTTAACATTTTTGCTATTTTGATTCAGGTGTGGTCAATGAGCACGTTCGAGTGAAATTTCATGGCGGCTTCTTCTGATTCTTCATGACCAAAAAGTAGATAAAGAAATAAAATAGTGTTTTCCCATTTGCATTTACTAGTAAAAGATAAGGCGAAGATGGAATTGAATTGAGCAAGAGATGTGCGAAAAGATGGCTTTGAAAAACGCTACAAAGGATTTTTTTTTTTTTTTTTTTTTAAGGAAGGAAAGGATGACTTGGAATGATCTTAACGTCACGTCTCTTCATCAACCTTTTTCTTTCTTTCTTAACTTTTTTTTCTTTTTTTTTTTTGCCCTTTTAATCTTCTGCTACCACAAAAATAACAATATTCTTTAAATAAATATCCTAAAACACTCTCTAATATACAAAATTTTGGATTTTTTTCTAATCCTTTACGTAATTTTTAAAGAATCAATCAAATCTTTTATTGAAATAGTTATATTTTTAACATTAAAAATGTAATAAATATAAAATTAAAAATCCTTAAAAGATACAAGTGTGACCCCATAAAATTTTATATTCTCAACATAGTTAATACTTAATGCGTTGCAAAAGTAGAACAATGTACAAACATAAGATATTTTGCATAAAACCCGATTGATATGTAAGAAGATTAACGATCTTGCAAACCAAGTGTTTTGGGAACTTGATAGACACGTCTAACTAACAAATTTGTGAACTTTATATATTCTGTGAAATGTAATCGACGAATTTAAAAATTATAAATTTTCTTGTCTAACTAATTAACCAATATAAAATATTGAAACTATTAACCAGTACCCCTAACGATTATTAATAATCTAAAAGAAAACCTATCATCTTTCTATGTATTTATTTTCCATAAATGGAATCATAAATATTTTTTTTAAAGAAACACAACTCTAAAAAGAAAAATACTAATGGGTAATCTAGGGGCACCTATTAAAAGACTAAAGAAAAAGGTATTTTGCTTTTTTATGTGCTTATTTTCTTTTCTTTTTTATTGTATATAATCAATATTGGAAATAGCGAGTTCTCGTTTTTCAAGGCTAATAAATTCAAATGTATTCCTAAAAACATTAATGAAATCCAATTTATAAAGCTTGGTAAAGGGGCAAATATTGCGGTTTCTAAAGAAAAGTTCCTAAAACAGTATTTAAAAAATTAAAAGCATACTATCGGAAAAATGGTATGTTCAACTCGTAAATTCAAATTACCTTAAATAAATTGTGACTTCAACACAAGATTTAAACAAAAAAAGAAATCAAGAAATGGTATGTTCAACTAGGTTTTTCTTGTCATGGATTAAAATATAAGTATAAGAGCTACAAAAGTTATCTTAGCGATCTTGACGCCATTTCCACGGTAGCTTTATTTTTTTCCAACTAATTTTTTAAATTTAAAATCATTAGTTTAAGATACGTATTACATATTTTCATATTTTTAATTAGATTTTAAGATAATTTTCTATTGGACATTAAATCCGGTTTCAAATAAAATTTTGAAGTAATATATGTACACCGACCTTTAATTTACATATTTTCAGTTCATATTTTTATAAGACGGTTCTTATTTTTTTTTATCTAATCTTTAATTTACTATCAAATAAAGCTAAGTTATAGAAAATATAATTAATTTAATAGTTAAGATCTAATAAATATAAAATCAAAGATTAATGAATATAAAGATCGATCTTATAAAATAAAACTATAAAAAAATCCATATACAATTATATTTCAAATGGATGAAGAAATTGTAAAAATAAAAAAAATGAAAGAAAAATATAAATTTTAAGATACTTTCCTTCTTTTGGAAATGAAAGGAAAGTAAAGTGAGGAGGATGAATTTAAATGGAAAAGTTTTTCTTAAGGCTTACACATTTTTTTTCTCACCAAATTAAAGTAACGTAAATTTTTTTAAAGTTTTATTACCTCTTTTAAGATAATATAATAATTATATAATTTAAAATATTATCTTAAAAAGTATTTCTTTATTATTCTTTTCCTTTTCCTTCGAAAATAAATATTTCCTTCTTCTCTATTTTTTTCATTCCACTTTCTTTCCCTTATAGTCTCTTTCCGCTTTCCAAACGTAGTTTATGGTGGATCTAATCTTTTTTCAACATTTTGTCTCTTAAAAACCCGAGAAACCTCTTAAGACCCGAAAAGAAAATAAATAAAAAGCTCAAAACTCAAGGTTGGTCAGGTCCGTTGAAATTAGAAACATTGGACAGGGGGAAAAAAATCATTATTTTTATATTTCCAATATAGCATGGTACTTACAAAAAAGTCAACAAGCTCTTGTGTTTATCTCTCAAAGTAGTTCTGAATTAGGGTTTTGTTAGTTTTTTCTTCTCTCAATTTCAGCTCCAGGTCCGGCATTAACTTGTTAGTGTTAGATTCTTATTGCATATCACAACTACTTTAGTGAAAAGTATTTCATTTAAGTTCTCAATTTCACTTAAAAGCTAGGTTTTGAGTGCCTATTTCTGAGTGCTTATGTTGTAAAGTTTGGTTCTTTAGTGGTTAGGTGATTGAAAGGAGCTGAAAAATATAGGGTATTATGATTTTCTCTTCTGGGTAACCTTGAATTGACCTAATTGACTTGAACGTTGTACTCTTTTTTATGAAACTTTTGTGTTGAATTTGGGGGGGTATGTGGAGATGGTGGTGATCCATGGGTAGTAGAAGTGCAAGAATTGGTAGGGATGATGATAACAGCGTGGTAAACGGGATGCCGAGTTTCGTTCCTTCGATACCCATCTCTAGCTCCATGTAATTACTCTTTTTGACTTTATTTACTTGAATTAGTAGTTTCTAGTGTTACATATATATTTGTATTTATTTATTGTTTAGAATTTATTGTTGTGTTAAGTTACTTTTCTTGTTACTCTTTGTATATGGACTTGTTACTAGACACATGGTTGATGTAAAGATTGAATTTTTTTTTTTTTTTTTAATGCTCTGTTTTATCCATGTGAAGATTGTTTGAAGCTTTGAGTTAAGTCTTTTTATCAATAGATAGAATAAAGATGGAAGTGAGATGGGAAAGAGCCCTAAAACCCAGGAGGTAGTTTCGCTTTGTGGTTTCCATCATCTTAAATAACTTTTGTTATTATGACCGATGCCATTTGCTTGGGTACTTTAACAAGCTGGACTAAACTCGTTCATTGGTGACTAGATGCTGCCTTTGGTACTTCAAGTTCCCCTTCATTTAAATGTTCTAAGGATGCTTCGAAACATTGTCTATGCCCACTTAAAATGGGGGGATAAAAGTAATTTATTTCCAGTTTATCTTGTATGTGAGTGCCCTTTTCCTGCTATAAGCTTAATTAGGATGACATTATCATTTTTGTTTACTGTTGCAATTAAAAATTATCATTCAATTTGTCATCATTTTTTTTTTTGGTGGCCAAACTTTAAATTTGATGTGGAACTTTTTTTGGTGTCTTCTTTATATTATAGGTTTATAGTGTTAGTTTCTAGAATCTGCACTTATATGTTATGGTAATGGGTTTTAGAGGCTCGGATGGAAATGCTGTGCCTGCACGTTCTTCCCGTAATACAGACTTTGGGTTGCTTGAGCAGACCCTTGGATTTCGCATGGAGGATGCCGTTGACCTCAGCAGACGTATGTATTTTTCTTTTCATCCAAAAGAAAGTTTATCTAATTGGTGTGATGTTGAGATTTTCTAAAAGGATTACTTGTCATAAGTAAAAATTTTGTCAAGTGCTTGAATTGATTAGACTGGGTCTAGTTGAGTTCATAATCCATCCTGTCAGTCAAGTTGCTTTTTTGGGGGAAGCTAGCATTGGTAGATTTAACAGCTAATTCAGTAAGAATTTTACTGATTTTTCAAAAAGAATTTTGTTGGTTTGGTACATATCCTGCTTATCATACCGTGGTTCTTTAGGAGGATTATCATCCCGCAGAAAGCATGTTACATTAAGGGGATGAAGAGTGATGTTAAGAGTTGAAATTTAGTAGAACAGTTAAGTGAGAATGAGGAACAGTTCCAAATACAATTATTTTGCTTCTGCACATTATTTAAGAACTCTTGTGCTCTTTGACCCAAATAATCCTTTCCTTTTTGCATGTTTTAATTCTTTAGATGGGTTGGAATTTGGATTGCACAACAATGTCAATTACTTGAGAGTTACAATTCTTTTTATTTGGTTGCTTGATGCTTAATAATCTTTCACATGATTTCCATTTCGGCAGATCCCCTGCTTAGTCAGATAAAATCAACCAGCCACGGCATAGCTGACATTAGTAGTTTAAATAAGGTCAGCCAAGTTTTGTCTCTACTTTTATTTTTCAAAATTAAAAATAAAAGAAAATAGTGTGGTTTGATAATGAAGATATCTTCATCTTTCCTAATGGTGGAATTCAGTCTCTTGGATCTTCGGATGTAAATCTGTCAGCTGTTGTGGGGTCTCAGAGGTTATTGCTCCCAAAAGATTCACAACCAAACATGATCTCCATTCCTGCTGGTGAAAATTGGGGAGAAACCAACATGGCTGAGGCAAGTCCAAGAACCGATACCTCAACAGATGATACAGATGACAAGAATCTGGGGGTAACATCTCCTGCTCTCTCCCGAGTAATTCTTTTGTTTGGGATGCATGCACCTTCAACCTCGGCCATATAGCCTTAATATTTTATTCCAAAGTGGGTGGTAAAGTAACAAATTCTATTGTTTCTTGGGCAGCATGAAGGGGGACAAATGGTTGTTCATGGAGCTTCTGACTCTAGTGACAGATCAAAAGAAAAATCGTTGGATCAGAAAGTACTAAACTTAGTAGAATTGTCTCTATTTGCTTCTTCATATAAAATGCTTTTCTAATTTACAGATACCAATTTGCAGACTTTAAGGAGACTTGCTCAAAACCGTGAAGCTGCTAGAAAGAGTCGACTGAGGAAAAAAGTTAGTATAATTATTTAAAGCTTTCATCTTATGATGGGAAGCGTTTTTACTGTTATTACTTCATGTGATACTTTGGTAACAATTCTTTGCAATCCATATGCAACGGGAACACTGCTTTTCTCTAACATTGACATTGCTATATATCATAGTCAATTGTGCTTTTACTTATCAATATTTCCACCACCATCCACTGTCCTCCCTTCTATCATCACATGTACATTTCACAATGGCGTTACTGCATGTCAAAAAAACAGGGACATGTAGGCTTCCAAACAAGTTGCTAACTAGGAAAATGAAAACACTATCAAAGTTCAGCTATGCATGACATTTATAAATGTTAGCACTATAGAAGTTTAGGTTGTAACATTGACAAGTAAAAGTTCAATTGAATATGATGTTAAGCAATGTCAGAGTTCAGGTGTGAAACTTAAATGTAGGTAGCGGTTCTGACGTTATCCCTAAAAGCTTTTTGTCACTCAAAAGGCATTTGATTTTAGGTTAGTGTATATCTTATTGACAAGGTGAATTAATTTGTAGTTGATGGCCGCCTCAATTAAGAGATGAATTATATAATCACCCCACTTTCTTTTCACGGCACCACTTTTGGTCATGTCTTGCAGGCTTACGTCCAACAGCTTGAAAGCAGTCGACTGAAGTTGACCCAACTTGAGCAAGAGCTCCAGAGAGCAAGGCAGCAGGTACACTTCTAATTAAGCTCTTTGTAATGTTTTTTGATCACTCATCCTTATGCTTTTCAACTCATGTAAGATTCCTTTTTACTCATTGTAGGGCATATTTATTTCAAGTGCCGGGGATCAATCCCATTCAAATAGTGGAAATGGTATGATCATGTTTCCAGTGATAATGAATTTAAATATATGATGTACATCATGATGTTAAAGAGAAAAAATGGAAATGAGGGAAGCTCATGTAATTGAATTTGCTGCCTTGGGTTGGCTGCTTATTTCCAAGGTTGATTGAAGTGTTGTTTTCCTTTTGGTAGGAATTACTTACACAAGGATTTTCAAATGTTTATGCTCCTTGCTCACAATATGTTATCATCTAAATTTCTTCTTTTTTTTTTTTTTCCTTTTTTTGGATAAATATATAAATTTCATTTTTTTAGTGGCCAATAAGCTATATTCATCAAATTCACGCAGATTTCCCTCAAGTATCTATCAAAAGCATTCATATCAATGATTATGTTATCATGAAAGCATATCTGGTTCTTAGGCCTTATGATTTTACTTTTATTAGGGTATATGAAGAGACAAAAAGGATAAAAATTATCCTCATAACTTAACTTGCTTCTATGGCATTGTCAGAAATGGTAGCTTCCGAGCTGTGGTTTACCTGAACATCAAATCAGTTCCTCGATCATCGAGTGATATAATTTATGCGGTTTGTTATGCTGAAATAATTTTCTGCAATGGCATTATGACATTTAGCGCAGCTACCATTTGTTGGACTATCACAACTTCTCAGATTTCAGTGCTTTTATGAGATAATATTGGGCCATATAAACACTTCACACACTCCAAGGGAGAAATTTTATGGACTTTCTGAATTTTGCTGAAAGGAAGTTCGTATAGAACTACCTACAATTTTATTGGGTGAATGTATGGACATATAAATTGTTAGTGTATCCATATTTATTTACATGAGGATGCTACCCCTGAACAATAGGCAGGGTATGATCTTTGCGTGGGCTGATGCTTTAAGAACTTACCTTTTCTCATTCTTTAAGCTGGGTTATGTATATTTAGTACTCATGCTGTATGATGATCATCGAATCCAAAATCGCTGAGTGCAATCAGAATTAGCTTTTCTTGTTTAAGTGAAATGGAATAACATTTTTCAGAATACTGATTCCATATGCTTGTCTGCTGTTTGTTCTAAATTGAGAAATTTGCCTGGTTCCCTTGCTTCCTATCCTGCTTGCTCTGTCGATTGCTTGCTATTGGAGTACTAGGAGTCCCGAATATAACACTGATTGTTATGTTAATAAAGACACTTGTTTTCATAAAGATGATTTTGGAAATCATGACTATCCATAGGTGCCTTAGCTTTTGATGTGGAATACGCAAGGTGGCTAGAAGAGCAAAGCAGGCATATAAACGAGTTGAGAAATGCTGTCAATTCACATGTGGGTGACACAGAACTTCGGACAATCGTTGATAATGTCATGGCACATTTTGATGAAATCTTCAAACTGAAAGGCACTGCAGCTAAAGCAGATGTTTTCCACATTTTGTCAGGAATGTGGAAAACACCTGCTGAGCGGTGCTTCATGTGGATCGGTGGCTTCCGCTCTTCAGAACTTCTCAAGGTGAATTTTTCCTTTCTAGTGTTATCTCCTATAACACAACATAAAACAAAGATCAGTAGCATAATGACCGATTCATGATTGAAACCTTGGGAGTCGAATGGACATTGAGCATTCACCAGTTAATCTTGCTGAATCAACCCACTTTCCCTCCCTCCTGGAGCTCCTTTTTTTTTACTTTATTTATTTTTTTTATTGGGATACATTCTTTTTATTATGTTAAGTTAGAGTTACTTTCTTCATATTCTGGTTGCAAACCTTTTTAGCTTCGATGGAAATGCTAGAGAAAAGTTTTCCATTCAACTTATCAAAGATTTCAATATTGATAGTTGATGGTTGGCTCTCTCCAGAATTTCACATTGTTGAGATTTGGGAATTTCATGGCCTATTGTGCATTGCAGTGTACAAATAGTTGTTATTTCATCTGCTTGTATGTTACAAGGCTTCTTATTCTTGAAATAGCATGTTCACTTTAAAAAGCAAGCATTTCCCATCAAATGCTACTAGGCAAATGTCTTGTTCCCTTCACGCAATTAATTTGAAATGTAATGAAAGAGTGTTCGCAGTTAACTTAAATAACTTGAAAAAAAGTGAGCATGTTTTGTTTTCTTTTTAGCATTTTTGTAATCTACTGCATCTCTGTTTTCATATGATTAAAATTTTTGTTATTGCAGCTTCTTGTGAATCAGATAGAGCCTCTAACTGAGCAACAGTTAGTCGGTATCTGCAACTTACAGCAGTCATCACAGCAAGCTGAGGATGCTCTGTCACAGGGGATGGAGGCATTACAGCAATCTCTTGCTGAGACTCTGGCAAATGGTTCACCTGGCTCATCTTCATCTGGAAATGTGGCAAATTATATGGGTCAGATGGCAATGGCAATGGGGAAGCTAGGAACCCTTGAAGGATTTCTTCGCCAGGTAAATTTGGAATCATGTGTTATCTCTTCTGCTGCACCACTTATGCATTGATCTATGAGTTGTAACTATTAAACTCAGACATGCTGCAAGTGTGAGTTGAATATCTTTAATTACTGACCTTTGATTAATCACTGGAAAAAATTTGAGTTCTGTTTGAATTTTTTAGCACCGGACAAGAACATGGACATGAACATGTGGAGTTTCTCAAAGTTTCCTCTTTTTCTTGACTCTAGCAACTGAGTGCGTATTAAATTTATTGTGAAAATTTTCTTTTTGCATGCTCGATGTCTTTTAATGAGAATTAAACGTCTAAGATAAAACCATCTTACTATCTGTCTTTGAGTGTGTGGCCTTGCATGTAGGCCATGGAATCCTTTGGATTGGGGAACTTGCTGCTGCTTTTTAGTGTCTGTGGATACTTACAAACAAGAATTTCTCACAAGTGTTCTGAAAATTCAAAATATTTTCACTGAGAGGGAGTATCGAAGCGAGGGTTTTTTTTTTCTATCTGATTGTATGGAGTTTGTGGAAGGGAATGTGACTTGGTTTGATGTATAATCTTTTAATTAGAATGTAATGCAATGCTGGAAAGAAGGAAGCAGTTCTCCACTGGCACAATTTTTGCATTTTTTTCATAGGACAAAGGTCAATTTCTCTTCATGTAGAGCTTCTCTTGGGATGACTATGTAACCATTGATAAAGTAGGCCAATCGAAGCTAACACTGTGTCATTTATGAGAAAGATTGTGAATCAGTTAATAATTCATTAAGCATATCTCCCCATGAAGATTGTTGGGGCTTACTTGTAGCTGCGCTTTTGTTGATTGCCATTTTTTAGCTTGGATAAGAAATATCCATGTAAGAATTCATCTACTACAAGTTATGTACCAGAGAAAATCAATACTCAGTCAAATCTGCTGTAACATATTTGATTGAAACTGCAACTATTTTGATCCCTTGTTTTTACTGACTAACCTTTTTTTTTTTTTTGGGGGGGGGGGGGGGGGGGGGGGGGGTTGCGCGATAGTCGAGGTTATTTCATTTAGTATTGCTGAAAATGATGAGATAAACTGGTTTGGAGGATAGTTTCTTTTGGATATATGTGGTTATTGGTGACAGGAGTAGTAAAATTAGTTTCAAGCATGCTTAAGTGGTCTCTTAGGTAGTTTGCTCACTCCAAAGCTTAACTGTGGTGAGATATTAGATATGGAGCCTAATGTTTTGACCTCTAGAGTGTGACAGCCTATTACACATGCACATAGGCATCAGCTTCAATAACTCTTTTAAGTGTTAGCGTATTGTTAGTTTTCCTGTTTGTTCTTTTACTTATTGTACTAGTTAGGTTAGTTAGTTTTCATTGTATGTTCTGGAAGTCTCTAGAATGTCATTGGATGAATTTGATGGAGCTATAGTGTTCTCTAAGATTAACTTTTGTGTCGATTACCATCAAAACGAGGTTTCTCAAGATGATATTTCTAAAATGGCTTTTCATACTCATCAAGGCCATTATGAATTCCTCGTAATGCCTTTTCTCTTGACCATATTTAAATGTTTGTCCTTTTTTTTTTCTAATTTATTTTAAGATAATGATATTCTCACCTATAGTAGTATACTAATTGCATTATGAGTAGTGCTTGACAAAATTTGAAATCATTAATTTTCAGCTAATAAGAAGAAGTGTTTGTTGTGACAATTTTCCTTGGAATATCTTGGTCATATCATTGCTGCTGATGATGTAAGAATGGATCCAATTAAAGTGTGAAGCTACCTAGGTTGACCTATGCCTACTTCTGTGAAAGGTCTGAGTGGTTTTTCATGTCTTGACTGGTTATTATAGAGTTTATTAAAAACTATGGCAAGATTGCTAAACAAAAACAACTAATTGATCGTTTAAACAGTATGGCTTTAGTTAGAATAATGATGTGTTGGAGGCCTTTCATACTCTACAACTTGCTTATCAGCTCCTGTTTTGGCTGTGCCAAATTTCTCTTAACTCTTCATCATTGAGTGTGATGCCTCATGAAGAGGTATTGGGGTTGTACTGATGCCTGAGAATAGGCCTATTGCTTACTTTAGCAAAGGCTTTGGCAGATTGTACTTTGGCCAAATCCACCTATGAAAAAGAGTTAATGGCTCTTCTGTTGTCTATTCATCATTAATGACCTTACATAATGTTGAAAAGAGCTTGTTTTATTTGCTTCTGCAAAGCATACCATACTAGACCAACATAATTGGTATCTGAATTGTTAGGCTATTATTTTGACGTACATTTTAAAAAGGGGGAAGAGGATAGACTGCCAAATGCTCTTTCTCGTTTGTATGAAAAGTTGGACTGTAGTGCAATATCCTGTCCTATTTGAATTGATTTGGATGAAATTAAGAATGCTTGCAATACAAGATCCATATTTGTTGGCCGAAGTGCAAGAGTTGAGAGCTGGGAATTCATATGTCAAAGGCTTTCATTTTGTGAATGAGATGCTCTGTTATTCTAGTTGACTAGTTATTCCATCTTCTTCTTGATGTGCTCCTTTGTTTCTCCAGTAGCTGCATTCAATGCCTATTGGTGGACATTGAAGATCACTTAGAACATATAGGCATTTGCGTCTAATGTATAAGGGGTTGGTATGAAGGAAAATGTTTATGAATTTGTTGCTTCTTGGACTGTTTTTTCAATGCAACAAGGTCCAAACTTTATCCCTAGCACAACTGTTTCAACAATTGCCCATCCCTTCAACTATTTAGGAAGACATTTCTCTAGACTTCATCACTGGTTTACCCAAGTTTTTAGGATATAATGTGACCTTGGTGGTGGTTGATCGATCTTTTAAGTATGGCCAATTTTTACTTCTTAAACATCCAGATATTTGCTCGTATACTGGCAGCTCTATTTGCACGAGAGTTCTTCAATTACATGGGATCTCTTGTTTCATTTTGAGTAATTGTCACCCCATCTTCATTAGCAATTTTTGGAGTTTACTTTTCACCTTCAAGGAACTTGTTGGCATCTTAGCGCTTCATACCATCCTAAAACAAATGGTGAAATGAAGGTGCTTAATTGTTGCTTAGAGTTGCATCTTCACTATTTTGTAACTCACCTGAAGTCATGGTCTGAGTTGGATTTCATGGGCTGAATATCTTATAATATACTTATTTCCAGACATCCACTAATATGACTTTGGCATGGTTGCAAGCCGCAACTGTTTATGCTTTTTCTTCAAGTGAGACTTTCTCGTGGCTTCTTTACATGAGGATTCGCTTGCTTGTGATGAGATTCTTCAGTAGTTAAGAGCATAATTTGGAGCATGCTTGATTTTGCCTTTACAAGTCTGCCAATAAACATTGTCATCTTGTGAGTTTGAGATGGGTGATTGCGTTTTCTTGAAATTTTGGCCTTATCATCGAAGTATTGTTTATACTCGACCTCCATAGAAACTTTCTTCATGATTTTATGGCCATATCAGGTGTTAGAGTGTGTTGGTGTTATGGTGTATCAGCTACAACTTTGAGAGAAATGTCGTTTGCATTTAGTCTTTCATGTGTGGCTTTTGAAGTATTTAGTTGGGTCTTTTCTAGTTTGTTCCACTTTTTTGGATGATCTTTCTTTTGATGATCATGGTATTCATAGGCCATTGTGGATTCTTGGGCATCATTTTTTCTGCAAGGATGATCGTTAATATCATCAGGAAGGTGGATATTATTGTGATGCCTAGTGTTCAACAGCCTATTATTCATGCATATAGGCATTGGCTTTGGTAATTTTTAAGTGTGTGTGTGTATTGTTAGTTTTTTTATTTGTTCTTTCACCTGTCATGTTAGTTTCTTTTATTTTCCTTGTAAATTTTTTTCTCTCTCAAGCTCTCTAGAAGTAGTTAGTTAGTTAGGTAATATATATATATTTGATCGGTGAGTTAGGTAATAGTAGCAGCAGTATAAATAGTAGTTACCTATTAGTTCGTAGTTCCTTACATCAGGATATATCTTGCAACCCTAGTAATGCTAGAAATGCTCTTGAGAGCCTTTATAGCTGGAGTTTGTACGATTCCTTCATTTCTAATCAATAAATTAGCCTATTATTGCCCCTTAGAAACTTAGGATCATATCGCCAAATGATTATAAACCCCATTGCATGGATCCTTTTGATAGCTCATTGAAAAGGTTAGTTCAAGGGGGATTTGCAATTTTTGTATAACACCTTTAACCTTGTTGAAAAGAAAGCTTAGCAAGAGCATCTTGATGCATAATGAAACGTAGTGGGTCATGCCCTGGCTTTGGGTGCAGTCCATTGAGATCGAGCCTATGCACGTGGGTGTGGTGCAGCTAGAGGCATGGCATATATTAGTTTTGAAAGGAATAGAGAATTGCATGTATAGTTAAGCGTTTCACCATGACAGGTCCTCTGGAGCTCTTCGATACTTTGTGATACTTTTGAAACTGAGGTGCCAAAAAACCTTCTCTTTCATTGGTGGATGAGGGCTAGGCATGTGGATAACCAAACAACCGATATAACAACCTCTGCGTTTTTATGTTTTGAAATGTTGAAACACTAGGTTTATTGCCTTCTGTTTTGAGCTTAATCTTCTGTCGCCCCGATTATCATAATCTTTTTATTCTATCCTTGTATATTCTTGTGTTTGGTGCCAGGCGGACAATCTGCGTCAGCAGACTCTCCAACAAATGCACCGGATATTGACGACACGGCAATCAGCTCGAGCTTTGCTTGCTATTAACGATTACTTCTCCAGACTCCGAGCCCTCAGTTCTCTTTGGCTTGCCCGCCCACGGGAATGAGAGTATGGTGAAGCTTTAGTTTTCTGCCTATACTGCTGCTATTCATTGGAAAAATGGAAAAAATACAGACATCTTGCACCAAAGTGAAGTGACAAAACTGACGGGAACTTTTGGAGGCCCTTTAGGTCAGATTAGTGCAGGGAAACCACATCGCTGTGATTAATAGCATAGCATCTGTTTTTAGCTGTAACAATAGTTCTAAAGAGTTTGCTGCTGCTGCTGCTGCTTTTGTTGTTGTATATTTGGCTGCTCTATGATTAGACTCTTGTACTGATAAATTACTAGGTCGATGATTGTTAATGTATGAAATGAAAATGCAATCTGTATGATCAGCTGAACTTACCAAATGTATTATAATAAATCAGGTTGATAGTTTTCCTCTCTCCCTACTCAGAGGGAATGTTAAGCTTTCCTTTTACTGTTCTTCGTAATGCCACATTTCTGATATTTTCTCTACGATGTATGGGTTTATTTCACTTTTTGGTTGCAAGATAAGCCTAAAAATTTGGAATATGTTACTTTTTCCTTGATCGGATGCATGTAAATGTGCACTTGGTATGTCTCTCCTCTTTAGTCTCGTTCTTTTCGAAGTGTATTTGGTTCATAATCAGGTTCTCCGCCAAATTGAACTGAACCATAAATTTAGTCAAAATCTTTTTCTTTTCTTTTTTTCCTCTTCACAACATTACATATTATAATTTATAATTTGGAGAATGAACGAGGGATTCATCCCGTTAGAGATTAGTGTTCATGCACTAGATAATAACGAATCTTGAATCTTAAAATGCGATTTTTTATTAATGTTGTTTGGTTTATGTTTGTCTCACCTTCTGAACTGCTCGCATATCATATTCCCAAAAATAATAATAATAATAATAAGTAAGTAAGAAAAGTTTCGACTTGTGTGGTAGGGTTAATTCCCCTTTCCATATGGTTAGTATTATTTAAAATCATTTTATTTTACTTTATTTCCATTTAGTCTGACCACTAAATTTTCAGTATTCAGATCTCATGGATTATAGTAGTTCCCTTTAGGTATTTCTGTTTGTTTATGGCTGGTGGATAAATGAATTTGAGAAGTAAAGATCCAATGGATACGCAAAAATATAAGATATACTAAAATAAAGGTAAATTTCTGGATCTCTTGTGTACGTGCTTTATTTGCATTTAATGCTATTTATAAAATTAAGACTCCTAAATGTTAGAAAGGGTAACTTTTAAGAATTTATTGTATTATGCTGCTATTGCGTAAAATATTTAAATAAATAGTAAAATAGTAAATAACATTCGATATAGGGAGTTAAAATCACACGTTTCAAAGATTTAAAAGTAGAAGTGCTCTTAGAACAATCATTATGAGATGTACCTGCAACTGGAAAGCTTTGGCTCATGAAAACTTCAATAAAATTACAAATCAAATTATCTTCAACAGTGCCTCGTTCAGATCGATGCATGAATTCTGGGCGGCTTTTCTTGAGATTTATTTTAAGAGCTTTTACGGTGTGTAAAAATCTTATTTAAAATTTTTATATGTCACATTAATAATGTAAAAACTTTTTTTTTATAAGTATCTTTTTTACTTTATTCATAAGATTTTTAAATAAAGATCCTCATTGTTTATTTATATTATTTATGGTGCCCTCAATACAAACTTTTTAATTAAAAAACACTCAAAAACAAAAGAAAAAAAAATTAAACGATAAAAAAGGAAATAGCAATCGAAAGACCCAGCTACAATGGCGAAGGAGATATGATATAATAGCTCTATGTTTTTGCCTAAATCTACATATTAATCTTCCAATACACTTGACTAAACGTAACGAGAGGCATCCTCCAGTACTCCACAAAGTCCGCCATGAAAACAGATACAGTTTGATTTCAATCTGTCGACACCCAAGGTGGAGACCGACATCCCCCACGAAAATGCTGCAACCCTCCAGTTGCCTTAACTCAATCCACCTCCTCCTAGCAAAGTCGAGTTTGTAGATTCCAAAACCAACACGATGAGCATTAAGGGTATTCAAATTTTCTGGACCATCGACAGATCACCTCCCGACTCAAACAAGATGCGCGTACTCCCCAAGCCCACACTCGTGGAGGAACGGCTTGCTTGGTCATCTACATCGACCGAACCCAGTTTCCCTATCCCACAAATTCCACAGATCCAACCCCGGAAACGAATGACACCACTGAAGCCTCTTAACGAAGACGGTTCTTCCATAAACAAAGAACTTGTGAAGTGGGGTTCCATCTTTTGCTGTCATAAACGGATTTCCAGGATCGGAAAAACATTGAAAATGCAAGGAAATCATCTATACCGCTCGATCCATTTGCAATCCTCAGAATGAGATTGTTTGGAAGAAGAGACCAATTTGCCATTTGCATCAAATTGCCTCGCCTCGTCTATGACGATACAAAAGAAAGAACAACTCAAGGAACTAATTTGGTTTATGAATTGCAGTTTGTGGAAATATACGTATTGTATGGCATTCTCGTAGAAACTTATATGAATCAATTTGATATTATGAAAAAAATATAGATTATAGTTCGAAGGGATTGTGTTGTGTAAAAAAAAAAAAAGACTCTTCAATAGTGCGATATCTATGTGGTGTAGAACTTAATGGCAATTAAGAGAAAAAAGGAAAAAAAAAAAAGAGAGAGAGAGAGAGAGAGAATTTTAGTATATATAACAGAATATCACCAAAATAAGAAATTCAGATAATTATAAACGTACATATTTATTTAATTTTCATTTATTCATACTC
The DNA here is from genome assembly GCA_024138005.1 of Lumnitzera racemosa. Lineage (NCBI taxonomy): Eukaryota > Viridiplantae > Streptophyta > Magnoliopsida > Myrtales > Combretaceae > Lumnitzera > Lumnitzera racemosa. The sequence continues at coordinate 71,922,785 of JAMXBC010000004.1, read as the reverse complement.
AATATTAGATAATCCGAATAATATCACTTTTAGTAAAAGCCTTTTCCCATTATGTCCAGATTCCTGATGCTCCAATAATTTGAATTGAATTCATCGTATTGTAAAATTGATTGCTACTATCTAGTCTTGGATATAATACGATGAATTGGCCCGAACTTTCTATCGTTGGCTTTTGCATAGGACTTGGAGACTCCTAAAACGTATCCGCAAAGAAATAGATGCCAAACTTTGCGTGCAAGGCTACAATTTACTCCCTCCTCACTTGAAAATAATCAAATCATTGCTATGATTATAAGATTAAAATGAGCGGGATGTAATGATTTTCGAGTTGAGATAATGTGTAGAAACTGTAATGGAAATAATTATTCTTAGATAAAATTTTGCAGCAATTCAAAAGAAAACTCTTAGTCAAATGGGTTGTTATATATATTTCAGTTACTGACTTATTATTGCTGGTTTTATACCATTGATATTCCTTAGATATTAAGAGGGGTAACTATGGAAAGGAAATATCAAAATTGTATTTACTATGTTCGTGATGATGAAATGTAAATACGAGTAAACATATTGAAATGGAAGCAATATCACAATTTACACCTCAATTTTACTAGATTTAATATACTTGTAATGACAAAAAGTAAATATAAGTTAAAAAATTTACATTCACAACTATACACCTAAAGTTACAACTTACTGTTATAGTGTTTAGTTCTGATTGGTTAATGTTGGATAAAAATAGAAGGTAGTTAAGTTGGTTAGGTATGAATACAATGATATAAATAGCAAGGTAGTTTGTGTGTGCACGCGTGTGTGTGAGACTCTAGGGAAGGGAAATAACAGTTAGTGAGTGTATGTAGTAGATATACGAACAGAAAAAAACTAAGTGTGTGTGCAATGCAAGTGAAGTGTGAAAGAAACAGTATGTGCGTGTATCGATGTCACGTATAAAGATCAAAATAGTGCAAAGTGAAAATGAGTGATTAAAAGTGAATAAATTTTTCTTGTGTGTATGTGTAGCTATTATTTTTGTGTTGTTGTATATAGTTCTTGTACAACACTTACAACTTGTCTAATTGCATAATTAATTGAAATTTTTTATTATTATTATTTATACCTTGGTTAACTGCAATTCATATCGTCAGTCCAATTGAAGATTTATTTGATTTATATATTTAATTATATTGTGTATTCAAATTAATTATCTCGATGAATTAGGCACTACCATATCTAAATTATAGAAGAAAAAATTAACAACAATAATGAAATAGCTAATTTTTAAACTTTTAAAATTGTTGAGAACTTAATTAGAGAAATAGATAAGTTATGGCAAAATAGTTAGCGGACATTAAGAATTAAAAGTATATTTTCTTTCCATTAGTATATAAATTTTTTATTTTTGTTTTTATTTAATAATTATATATTTGAAATTGTTTTTTCTTTTTCCCATTGGAATGTTAAGTTACATTATTTTAAATTTTCATGGAATTTTTTTTCAGTAAATTCGAAAAGCAAAATGTCAAATGTAGAAGTAGAACCCATACATAATCTTCTATAGAGCACAGCATAATTCGAATCACTCAACCAAGATGTTACGCCCCGAAGTCGTATAGTCGCAACAGTCCCGCCGTGTAAACCATTCTATAATAGTAACTGGGCTCACAGTACCTACCATAAACATGACCTACATAAGGCGTCGACGACTTCTCGCTTTGAAGTAAACAGTCCGATTAACAATTAAACTACAATTATGATAAATAGTGCAAATTTCTAATAACATGTACAATATTATATATATAAGTTCATAGAGCTTCCCAGGAAGTTTTTACATAACATAACAGTTCACTAGATTATAGAATAACTACCAATCTTTCATTCCTAATTACATGGTCACTATAGTTACACATTATACTAAGTAACTTGATTCTCACACCCCTGGCTTCCAACAGACTAACCTCTGGGCAATTGTAGGGCGGCATAATACTTTGAGTGTTCAGAAATCAGAACCTGTAAAAGGATCTATAAGGGTATGAGCAACTACAGCTCAGTAAGTTAAATTGGAGACTCATGAATGCATACAAGCACAAATAGGGTTATCAAACAATTATTTTCATGCAATGCAACAATCAAGTGTCATCGCACAACGTAGTCCAGTTCGTTGTGAAATCAGAGAAATTTCACCTGCTCCAATCCGGGTTGAGGAGCTTCCATGTTATGCAGCAGCTCATAACCAAACCCAGGCTTATGCAATGGAGACCTCGCTACTCCCGCGACTACCTTCGAACTATTGACTTCACCCTCGCCGCGACCTCCTCTCCTGTCACTTAGTTCAACTAAGGATGAAGAAGGAACCATTTTGCAATCCTGCGCTATCCTTTTCAAAAGGGTTGGTATTTGGTTGGAGAATCCTATGATCCCCTAACAGGTTGCAATGCATAACATTATTAATTTTTTGGTGTCGACTAAGATTAAATTCCGTTTAGGGTATTCAAACAATTTCATACCAATTCAATCAATCACAAAATCACTCACAATACAAATTCAACACGAATTCAGATACATCAAACACATGCGTAATCTACTTACAATTACAATCATATACAAGCCTAAGTCTCCGAGTACTACAAAACTAGTACTCTATACAATAAGCAATAACCCAACTTACTTGGATTTGCTCGATCGCTCGATCCCTTAATCGCAAGCTGATTTTGTCTCTGGGTGTCCTATAATATAAATAGGTCTTTTTAGTACTTAAAATTTACGGTTTCATATTCTAAGTTATATTTTAATTCATTTTTTTCCGTGTATGCCCATTACGTCCTAATGATTCGTGTACTCTATTTCGGTGTTCAAATCCTAAATGAGATTTTAAACTTTGATTTCTAAGCCTGAAATATGCTCGAATCCTAATGTGAAATTAATCACATTAAGCTCGAGTGTCCAATTATCCTATTGGGTCGTAATTTGGTATTCCAAATTATTCGGCACACGCTAACCCTAATTGTGGTATCGGATTTATTCTCGATGTGTGAAAATCTTACATTTTGAGACTTTTGCTTAAAATTAATTTTATTTTCAAATTTATTATTTTTCTGATTTCTATTATAATATTATCTAAATAACTCTATTTTTTTAGATTTATTAATTTACAATTTCACATATTACTAAATTCTTATATTAATTATCTAATTTCCTAAATTAACCATACTTAATACTCCAAAAGCTAGGATTAGGGTTCTACATCAGAGATTAATATCCCTAAACATCTAATTAAGATCTAAATCAATAATTAACATCTTAATCACCTAATTAACCCCAAATCACCCAATTTTTCCATCATTTTAGGGCTAAAAATTAACTTAAAAATTTAGAAAATTAATTTTAAAAAAATAGCTTCATAGCACTGTTCTACATCATATGAGAATCCTACAGAAAAATTTTGAGCTCTAAACTACACTTCTAAGCCTATTTATTTTCGGTTCTAATCATGCTCAGTTTTGAGCAATTTGTTAAAAACCCTATAATTGCTGATGTAATTAAACTAAATCAATATTTTTTCCTAAATCTACATACAATAAAATCTCAGAATAACAAGTTTCATAATTTTCTGGGTAAAATAACTAATTTTACAAAATTATTGAAAATCGGGTCATTTAAGAGACTAACCGGTCCAAAGCTTTCTAGCCATCCAAACCCGGTCCAAGGCTGTCTGCTGTCCTAGGCGGTGGGGCTAGAGTAGTATGGTAGTGGTGGCTCGGTCCCAGGTGGTGGTGAGTGGTGAGTTTAGCTCACGTGCCCAATCTACACAGTTTTCCCTTTTTTTTATTTTCTAGATTTTCTCTCGATTTTTTCAGTGCTCCTATTTTTTCCAAATGTTAAACTGACCAAATGAATTTTGGAAATTTTTCCCTTATTTATAGACATTTTTTGTAATTAATGTGCATTAATTTGATAAGACTTTGCCCATTTTCCTTAATTTTTGGCTTTTAGGTTGTTAAATTTTTATTGGCTAATTTTTCTTTTATAGATTCGGACCTACCATGACTTACTTAGTTTTTGGCCAATTTAGGTAATTTCACGTTTTTTTATCTACACGTAAATACATGTGGGGTACATGTGAACATTCCTAATTATTATTTTGGTCATTCTAAAATTTTTAGTATACATATAATCCATCTTTAGTAATTTATTAGTTATTTGATTACACTTTTCGCATTTTCGATAATTAGTACTTATTATACTTAAAATTTGAAAATTTTATAGTCTCCTATTTTATTACTTATTTTCTTAAATTCAAGTTTACGAGGTCAGTTTTACTAATATTTCTTTCATTAGTTTATAATTTGGGTTTGATCGGATCCTTTAACCGATCGCCCTAAACCTTGGGTTCTAAGTTCAATCCTACGGTTACTTGGCTTGGCTTTAGGGCTTACACAAGATGCAAAAAACAACAAATTAGCGATGCTTTAGAAATAGACACAAAGTAAAGAGTAAAAATCGTATAAAAAAATTTTTGCATGCGTGCGTACGTGTGTGCATGTGTGTGTGTATGCGTGCGTGTGTGTGTATATGTATGCGTATGTGCACGTTATAAGGCTAAGCAAAAAAACCGCGGATCGAATAATAAACCGAACCGAATAGAAAAATTGGTTTTTATAAACTATTTGATTTACGATTCAGTTCGATTATACATAAACGGTTCACGGTTCAGTTTGAGGAAATGAACTGAACCTTACTATTTTAAACAAAATCGAACCGTTCAGTTAAATAAAAAAAATTTATGCAATTATTTTGTAATTTTTTATTTTTTTTCATCAATCTTCATAAATTTCATCAAATTTTTCATATTTTATTATTCTTTATAATATTTTTGTCTCAATTATTAAAATTAAGTTCAATAAATTCTATTTCAAATTTCATATTTATTAAAAATAAAAATGTTTAGTGAAAATTTGATATAAACGGTTCGAATTGTGAATCGAATCAAACTGATTTTAATTAGGTTTGAAAATTTTATAAACTGAACCGTATTGTTAAGTTTGATTTAAAAAAAAAAACTGAACCGTTATATTAAATTTAATTCGGTAAGAAAGGGCGAACCATACGGAACTAAACTGCTCTCACGCCTAGTGTACTGCCTCATTTATAATAGTTCATAGATTTGATGTGTATTACATGATAGCTAGGTAAATAAAAAAAGATTAATTAAGTATTATATATCGTATAAATACTAAGTAGATGTTGATACAAATAATAATGGAATGAGTAATTTCTACATCAATCACTACTCATAATTTATATACATTATATATGTTAAAATTTTATTAATACTTACACACAATATATATATATAATACTTGACATATATTATCCATTAAGTCGTTTTTTCAGGTTAATAGGCTTAAACACATTGTCTTGTATACGGGATATACATTTTCGCACTTCAAAAATTATAGATTAAAAAATGATTGTGTAACTAAAAATTTAAAAGTCAAGTTACAAAAACCATAACCGACAAACACTTACTATTATATTGAAGATAAAATTTCTCATTTTTTCAAAATTGTATCTCCCTCTCATGTGTTCATAGCATATTGCTAGATACAAAATGTCACACTTTTAACTGCTCCAACCTATCACGTGTCCTTATTATTAGCTGCTAATAACATATGAGATTCTTTAACACCATGCATGATTATTATGTCTTTTTTATCTCCATCGTATTATAATTTATTAATATGTACAGATGTAATCGAGTCGTGTCATTCCAGTAGAATATTGAGTTCGGACTCGAGCTTGACTTAAAAACTAGGAATTTGAGCTTGACTCAAGTTTAATTGAATTCTAATTTTGTAGCTCGATTTCGACTCGAAGATATATATAGTAAGATCGAGTTCGACTTGATTAGTTCGATTAAACATGAATTTTTTTATTAATTTTTCTAAATAATCTTAAACTCACTTATATTTAAAAAAAATAAAAATAACTTAAATGTTCTACCAAACTCACTTAGACACACAAGGCTAACGAATTAGCATTTTAAAGTTCGAACTTAGACTTAATTTGCTACTCTAATAGCTCGTACTCGAGCTTAATTCAATTGTCACTTAATTGAATTCTAAAAATACTCTAAGTTAAACTTAAGCAATTTATGAAGCAGTTTAGTTCATTTATAACCCCTTATTATTACCTAGAGTTCCACCTCCAAAACCCACAAAGCCTGAAGTATGATGCCCAATAAATAATGCCTCTATCTAATAAGGACACCAATAAACAGCAGCAAGACACAATTTAATTAAGCTACTGCAATAATTAAAAAAAAAAAAATCCAACAGTAAACGATGATTTAAATAAAGGCAATAAAAAAAAACGATGATTTAAATGATATTAATCATGGGAGAATAATAGAAGTTGATTGATCCCATCTCAAATCATACTTTCATTTTAATAGTCAGTCTGAAATTAACCGTCTATTCCATATATGGATCTCAGGATTACGATAACAAGTAATTATCCGATATTAATCTTTCCACCCGCATTCATCCAACGGTAGTCCTTATTTTCACGATTGACCATCCTTTACGCATTTTGTATTAATTTGGAGTGTAAATCTAGTTTGTTATTTATTTAGCTTAAAGAAAAATGGTGTCAGTGTAGTGACTTTAGCTGGTCAATTGCATTGAGTTGGAGCAACTTAAGCTTTAACATTGATAAATATCATAGTTAATTCAACTTTACAATTGTTAAATATCACATCAAACTTAATTTAACTGTCTACAAGTCTTTTTTTCTTTAAATTGTCGAATTTCTGTTTATCAACATGTACATTTGGGATGATGAAAGTGATACGGAGTTAATAGAGGCAATAACGCTAACAAGTAAAAGTTCTAATTGAGTATATAGTATTTAAAAAAATAAAAGTTTACTCGTTTATATATAAAATTAAAAGAAAAAAAAAAAGAGTACCTAAAATTTAGGTACTATCATAACATTATTTCTTTTTTTTTTTTTTTTACGAATGATTTTATGAGAATGATATAAATATGGGTATAAATTACCATTTTGGTGGGAAAAGCTTTGTTCAACTTCGTAATAAAAATGTTTTCTCGTAAATATATATAAAGTAAGAAAAGGGATAACTGGTTTATTGATCGACGGACACTTGATACATTTACAAGTATTATTTAAGCGGATACAAGCTTTTTTCACGTTTTTTATCTTTTTGTCATGACTTTACACGTTATATAAGAAAGGAGGACCGCCCTACTTCACTGTAGATAACTTAATAATGATCCTATCACTTTGCAATACGACGGTTGCACTAAAACTTTTCCATCAATATGTTCACATTTTAAGGTTTTATCTTTTAGCAGGCCAAATATGCTGAAATGCTATTATAATGAATAGGATCCTTCCAACGTGCTCTATGAAGTGTCAAACTTTGATAAACTTTCCAAAATAAACTCGTCCTGTTGTTGTTGTTTGGCGGAGATGAATAGAATAGTCCAAACTTAAAAATACGCTATTACTATTGTCATGAGCCAATTCTTCGGGCTATTAAAAGGTTGGGGAGTCGATTCCAGATTGATATAGACTGTCTAAAAAAAAAGCTTGTTTTATACAGGTTAGAACAGGAATCATCAGACTAATTTGACTACTTTTTAGTTGGTTCACATACTTAACTAGCCTTTCTATAAGCTTATTTACAAGATTTTAAGACTCAAACGCTTATTTACATAATTATTGGGCTTAGAAGTCACTTGAGTTAAATTAACACTATTAAAGAGTCCATTTACATTAAAACTCAATAAAAATTAACAATGAGTTAACGAAAATTTTATTTATTTAATTGGTATTGATGGTTTGAAGATCTCTTTAACTGCAAATTTGAATTAAGCTTACAAAAGAGAATACGTGTGCTAAGATGGCATTAAAGCAAATTCCAAAATTTATAAATAACATCCTCATCCTTATTTGACACATAGAGAAGATTTAGACAAATGTTGTTAGGCCATTGAAATCTTATCCTAAAAGATTAAAGCAATCAATCATTATCTTATGTAATTTCAAATAGTAATTTTTTCATTTTTCTTTATATCGATTAAGCTGCAACTGCAAGTACTTGATTTCACATACAAATAATTTAAATTAATAGTTACTTGATCGACTAATTTGAAATTCGTTGTCTCTTTAGCAGAGTTTGCTCCATGAGGATCTGACTCCGTAATATTTCATATTGAGCGTTTAAAAAAAGTGCACTTGGATTTATGATTTTTCATTTCAAGTTTTTTTTTTTAATTATTTTATCTTATGGTAAAATAGTAAAATAATATCCAAAAACTCATTCACCTCTAAAGATTTGAATTCAAAATCTTAAAAAAAAAAAAAAAAAAAAAAAAAGCTAAATGCACACGTAAAATAAATAAATAACCTTTCTAGATATTATGCTCTTTTATTTATTTTCAGGTTCGGCTCTTTTAATTATAGTCTCAAAGATTGTCTTTGCCTCCTTATTTCAAGCATTACTCGGATCTATGCATTCGATCAGACTACTTAAGACTCTATCATATGAGGAAGAAGGGAGGGGGCGGAGTAAAAAAAAAAAAAAAAAAGCACCATATTCCATTCTAGCAAACCGAACAATGGTATAGTCAATTCCAAGCAACTTCTCCTCTAGTATAATTTCACAAAACGTAATAACTCTTCTGTCATATGAACCAAAACACTTTTTAAGCACTTTCATGTAAGAACATTATAAGTGCGTGCTTCAATTGCCAAATTTGTCCAAGCTTAACCCAGAAACCTTCAAATATCATCTCAGGGTTCTGCATTCTACATAGTAATTTCTTCTTCGGTTTACATAAGCACAGAGTGCATGTCCACCAAAAAATTCTTGTGAAATTCTGGGTGCTCAATAAACGTTCGTTACATGTTCTCGCTACTAACTGCATATCTTGAACAATTTTGTGAATAAAGCTAAAGCTTATGCAATAGGAAGAACACACGTCTTAACATACATTAGCAGGAAGGAGAAAAATTGGGAACAGAGTGCTAAATCACATGCTATGTGAGAAGGAATACAATAAATCATTTCAAGCAACCTATACGATTCTCAGTCGAGCAAATCTGATGCCGCAGTCTTCCTGAATGCATCTACAAGAGCCAACTGTTTTTCTAAATACTTACTTGGAGTGACATTGTCTGCTTCCATCCTCTCCTTCATACCATAGGCTGGAATTTTTGCATTGGCATAAGCCTTAATAAGATACTGGAATTGCCGCATGCGACTTGTATATCCAAGCTGTCTCATCCGATGGAATGTCTTTTCAGCATTGTGAACATCGCCCCTGTTTGCATACTGCTCCATCAGAACCAAGTAAGAACTGAAAAGCGGCTTCAACTGGTTCTGGTGGACTGCCTTTTGCAAGATCGAGTCAGCTTTTTCTACTTCACCTGCTTCTGTATAAAGTTTTACTAGTGCATCCCAAGCCAACGGACCGATGCGACATCCACTATCCGCCATTCGCTTGATCAGATCCTTCCCCTTTCCAAGCATTTTATTGCTTGCATAGACCTTTAACATTGTAGAATATTGTCTTGATGTTGGCTTCTTGCAATTTTTGCACATGATTTCAAAAACAGCCTCTGCTTCATCAACTTTCTTCAACCTGCCCCAAGCTTCTATAGCAGCACTACACTCATCGAGCCTTCGATTTGATTCACACACTTTCCATACTCTACTTACTTCATCAGCTTTACCTAGGTCAGCATAAAGAGGAAGCAATAACCGACAAGCCCACCGGTGCTCCTCTAGGTTTCCACCTTCCATCTCCTTCAATATGGCCTCTGCTTTTTCTTTCAAGCCACCAGAGATATAGTGCCTTGCCAAGATAGCTTGGGTTTTGAGATCAGGTTTGAGACCTTCAGCCTTCATGGTTTCAAGAATTTTGTCCATCCCAGCCATGTCATTATATTGACCCTTGGTATCTATTAAGATTTTATAAGTGAGGATAGATGGCTTGATATTTTCTTTCTCCATTAACAGCAGTACATCAGCGATTTTCTTCTTGTTATTCTTCTTGTAAAGTAGAAGCAACTGATTGCAGGCAAAGAGTGTGAGAGGGAATCCTTTGTCCTTCATTTTCTGGAAGAGTCCTTCTGCTTTATTTAAGTTATTGGAAGTAACATAATGTGCCAACAAGGTTCTGTGGACTATTTCCCCACGAAAAGATTCTGGAATTTTATTCATGTAGCTTTCTGCATTTGACAGTCCACGTATCTTGGCAATCAAATCAAGTCTAGATGCATAATCTCTTTCAATAATATCAAACAGCTTACTCCTCTCCAACCACTCCGAGAACTGAAAAGTAACAATGAACAAAGATCAGATGAACAGCTTATTATGGAAGAGTTGTCGAGAAAGCAATTGCTATGTAACTATCACTTAATATCAATCTGCTGATAAGTCATTGACTGCAAAAAAGAAATCCTAAAACATGAACAACCTAACATGCAGGACACAGGAAAAGAACATTGATGTCCAGCTTCAATACTTTAAGCATACCTGTGGCATCTTGCAGGGAAACCATGTTAGTAGCGCATGAAGTTCCTCATAACTCTCTATAAGTTGATGAAAATGCAGAGAATACTTAATAACATGGGCTTTAAAGATGTGATCCAGCATTGCAGTTAAAGTAAGAGAAACAAACCCACATAACAGAATTTACCCAAAAACTCATGTCAAAAGAACCAATACTGTATGACCATATTGCAGAGGCCACTTTCACATGGATAGTTGAAAGAAACATTATAACCAAACAATGCAAGTAAAGGAATCATACCTGTAGTGCCCTCACGAACATTCGACGCCTGCGGAGTCTGCTTATGACCACTCCCGCTTCCTCCCGGTCCACAGTTCGTCCTTCCTCAAGCCACTTGTCCATAATCTGCTGCACAGACTGTCCAGGAGAACCGATAATGGCATCGTACAAAGGTGAGATAGTCATACCTCCTCTTTGTTTCCTGTTCTCAGAATCAAGTACAGACTCTTGTAAACCAATATTTTCATGAGACTGTTCTTCCATGTCCTCATCATCAGATAACTCTGATTCAGAAGTTAACGAATCCTCTTTTTCATCTTCTATGTCAATATCCTTGGTAGCATCAGAACTAGCAGGCATTTCGAGTTCAGAAAATGCATCATCAATTTCATCATCTTCTCCACCGCTCTTTGCACCAGCTTGTGATGAAAGAGCACAACTCCCAGAAAATTTTTGAGAAGCAGCATTTCTACGGGAGTAAAATCTTTTCAACTTTGGAGGTCCATCTGGTAATACTTGAGGAGAGTTAGAATTGTTATGTGTTACTTCAAAACCCCCATGGACATATTCCAATTTGGGATAGCAGCATCGTACTAATACTGTACTAAAATAGTGGCTCCTGAAAAAAGCAAAAAGAATAAACAAAGAGAAAACCATGCATGTAAATAGAAAAAATAATGAAGCCCAAATGCAATCTATTACTTTGTGGAAGTTATATGGCATGTACTTGGATTATGACTAAGGGAAAAACAAACCAAATAAACTGCTTCGCAAAATTTGGTAAGGTCAATGCTATACACATTAATACCCATATGAACAGGAGAACTACAGAGCATTCACTTTAGCATTACAGCAGTTTTCAATATGGGTAGTGTACAAGCAAAAGCTATTGCAATATTCCACTGGATAGGAAACTTAGTGAGGAGACTCTTTAATTTGAAAGAATGTGAGTATATACTTGGAACCAATTAATGGAATTAAAAGTATACTACATCCTCAAGCTAACAATCTAAATATGGCACATCAAAATATAGGGATAGAAGGAATCAGGAATTCTTTCCTTGCATACGTCAATTGATCATGTCAGACATTGATAATTATCACTTATCTAACCACTTCCCCATGCATAACAGAACTGATCAACAAAAACCATGAAACAATAACAATATTACATAGAAATCTGAAGTACAAAAACACTCTTTTTATTCCGTCTCCACCATTAATGAAAGTGCCACGTACAGGAATATACAATATAGACATAGCTTATTACATTTCTCACCCATACATAGCAGGTTGTGATTGATAAAATCACAAATAATGACAACAAAAAGGAGAGATAATAACTGTGTTCTGTATCAAGGGTGTGTTTGATTCATTAAAAAAAACAAAAATCTTATATAGTTTATCCAATATTAGGCGTAATCAAAACTTTACATCAGTCAACTATGGTCATAGTAATTCCAACATGCCATAAACGCTAATGGTTAATCATAGTAAGTGATGATGGGAGGACAGCCGGCCTTTGCTGTTGATGGTTAACAACCATTGCAAAATCTGAATGGAGAACGAGATCAATGATTACCTTTTCCTTTTCTTTATTTCCAAATGCAAATAATTTTCCTCATTTTCCATAACTATTTTTTGAGATAGTCAGCAACTACCATTAGCCATTTTCTACCACCCTCACTTCCCACTGTCAATTACCGCTGAAAATTATTAATAACCACCATGTCTTGAAATTACTATGGTAATGTCCAATAATTTTGAATCTTTAATTATAAAAAATATCTAAAAAATCCAGAAAACCTCTTCTGCAAAGCAAACACACCTAGATTCATGACATTTGCAGTAACAAAATTTTGGTGTTTCAACCTCTTGGAACAAGCACCTGATATTCTGAAAAGTGTTTCTTACTAATCTACAGTTTACCGAATGCTTAAATCACCATGCTTAAGGTTCCGCGACCACTTACCGTTTCTCATATCCGACACACATGTCGTTGCACTAAATCAGACACCAGAAATGAAACGCATTTAACATTACCTAGCGACAACCTTTTAATACCAATCAGAAACGAATAAGGAAATGAGATCATTGCACGCATAAGAAGTTGCGTGTGTGTGTGTGCGAGAGAGAGAGAGAGAGTTACTTGAGAGAATGAGAAGCTCGACGAAGAGCCCACATGTCGACTGGAACCTGAAGGACCGCAGAGAGAGATTGAAAGGAAATGAAATGGAAGGATGGGGTTGATGGCGAGAATGATAAACCCTGGTCGAGAAATTTTTGCAGCTTTATTTGCTGGGCACGAAATATGAAGCTTCTAAAACCCTAGAGGAGAGAGAAAAAGGCACGGAAGAGGGTTTTAAAGGATGTAGGGCAAATATGTAAATTTAAAAGACATAAGGGGCTTTTTTGCAATAAAAAGGACGGAGCAGGGAATTTTCACCTAAAATACTAGGCAAAAATTCCACAGTTATCAAAACTTCGTCTATTTATTTATTTTTTCCCAAAATCAAAACTTTATTGTTAAAAATATTATTGGCACCGGAACGCTAAATGCGGTTTCAAAATGCTTATTGCCAAGGAATATTATTGGTCGAAAAATATAAATATAAAATTACATTTAGAATATCTAGGATCAAAATTAAAATGTTTAGAGAAGTGATTATTAATAGTTGAAAAACAAATGGTCTTTTGCTAGGATCAACTTAGTCTTCATTTTTTACTGAAACACTGTAGAATTGCGTAAAATATCATAATAACAGTAAAATATATATCGTCATTTTTAATAACCATGATTTTGAATATTTGTTAAATCAAAATCAAACTCAAGATCAAAAAATAAAAAATTATTGTGTGATAAACTATAATGGATTAAAAACAAGTTTATACGTACAATCCACATCACGTTAAAATTATATGAACGAGTTAAATTAAATTATTTAAATTGAAACATCTTTATCAAAATTTACCTTCTTTAATAATATCGTTTAAAATTCAATGTAAATATGAAAAGTTATAAATTTAGGGAAGAATATTACTAAAACCAATTTTCTCATAGAAGATACTGCACATACGTATATTCATTAATTCTAAGTTTTCTTCTCCCCGCCCACCCATATTTGCACGTATATCCCTTGATGTAAAGAAGAAAAAGCATATTGGCTTTTTGAAATAATGTTATAATATTATTATATCTCATTAAAAAATAAGGAATTAATGACGAAGCTACAAAGTCAAGTTCAAGTGAACATAAATCTTTTTAATAGTATAAATAGAAAATAAAATGTTTTTGATCGTTTATGTAAATTAGTGTAAACATAAATTTACGTTGTGAATCCAGTTAACAACGTTAGACCCTGATGCTATGGCACAATAACACAAAACACTTATACTTTAATGTGTAATTTTTATTTATTATGTAAATATGATATTATTCTATATTTGCATCAATTTAATAATATTTATCCTTTATTTATATTAGTCTAATATCATTTATTTTCCATTTAAAATATTAAAAAGTTTGATTTCTACTTGAATTGAATCCTTAGTGTTCACAATCTAGTGTGTATTTTTTTCTGAAAATATCTTTCGTCCATGTGAGAGAGGGAAAGCTAAAAGAGCAAATGAGGTGGGGAGTAGGTCGACAAGGATGAAACTTTCAAATAATTGATCGAGATTTGTACAATCCGAGCATTGTGATATGTTTTCATTTAAGAGTTTATAAAGAAAAAAGAAAAAGAAATTATTGGAGCTCGAGATGCTGCAAATACTTCCCAAAGAAAAAAGCTTCTTTCATGTAAGTTTACATAGGCAAAACATATGTCTATCAATATTTTAAAAAAGAAAATATACAAATATAAATTTTGTTAAAAAAATTACATAAAAATCAACGTTTCGCATTTATGAAATATGATGTAAGTATTTATATTGATCTTGCATTTAAAAAACATGACAACATTAAAGATATTCCAATTCTATATTACATTTTAAAAATGCAAAATAAGTATAATCATATTATCGCATTTCACAAATGTGATATAGCTTTGATCCTACTATCAAAAACACATAGAAGATAACTAATGCCCATACTATATCGCATTTAAATGAGTATAACCTTAGCAAAATTTATCGCAATTTAAAAATGTAAATCTCACAACTAATCACTCAAAGTTTCGATCGGATCTTTCAGCCGATCGAGCCTAAATTATAAGTAAAGTTAGAAATATTAGTAAAATGATCTCATAAGTTTGAATTTAAGAAAATAAGTAATAAAATAAAAGAATATAAAAATTTCAAATTTTATATATATAACTTGTTATTTATCGAAAATGCGTAAAATGTATTTTGATAATTAACGAATCACTAGAGATAAATTATATATATACTTAAAATCATAAAATAACCTAAATAATATTTAGAATATTTATTTGTACTATATATAAATTTATATATATGTAGAAATACGCGTAATTACTTAAAATACGGGTAATGTGCTAAAATAATACTAAATAATTAAAGAAAATTCATAATTAATTAATGAAAAATAAAGAAAAATCATAAAAAACAAAGAATGATCTAGAATTGGGTCGTGGTAGCTGGAGAAAATAAGAAAAAAAATTAGCTATTTAAATTAAAGCAACACAAAAGCCAAAAATTAAGAGATTTAGGTAATGTCTTGTCCAATTTAATGCACATTAATTACCACAAAACTCTATAAATAGGAAAAAAAATCACAAAGCTCATTTGGATAGTTAGTAATCAGAGAAAAATTAGGAGCATCGAAAGTGGAAGAAAAAATTTGGGTAAAAAAAAATAAGAAAACTGTGCAATTGGGGCTTGTAAGGAGAACCCAAACCCAACGAGTAACTAAAAGTAGATGGCCACCACTGCCATACGGTGGTAACAGTGCCCAAGTGGGCCAACATACCCATAGCCACTGATGATAGCCGAAGCCACCCAAATCAGTGAGTTCAATTTACAGCCTGATTTTGTGTAATTTTGTAAAAATAGTAAATATTCTTAAAAAATTATGAATTTTGTTATTCTAAAATAGTTTTGTATGTAGTTTTTAGGAAAAATATTATTTTGATGAAAATATGTCCCATGATATATGATCTTTAAGAAATCATACAAAATCAAGCATATTTCAGTTTAAAAATAAATTACCTTAAAAGTGTAGTTTTGAGCCCAAATTTTTTGTGTATACTACTTAGATGATATAAAATAGTACTGTGAAAACCGTTTTCAAAAATTAATTTTCAAAATTTTTAGATCATTTTTAGGCCTTAAAATGAGGCATAAAATGGGTAATTTATGGTTAATTAAGTAATTAAATAGTTAATTACTGATTTTAGTGAATAATTATATATTTTAGGATATTGAAATCTAATGAATTATGATACTTATAGCATTTAGGGTGTTTGATGTAATTATTAGGTTAATTATGTAGTAAATGAGTAATAGGGAAAAATAGTAAATTTTAAGTTAATTTTGTAAGTTAGGGTAATTAGGTGTAAAATCTGATTTAGGATGGATTTAGACACTTGGAAATGATAAATGATTGATCACCCTATGTTTGTGGTATAGTTTGAAGTCCTCCATCCTAACTTACTTAGCTATGATTGCTCACATCCCTATAGACATCGTACAGGTACTGGTTAAGAAGCGGTATACAACTACTCTGAAACTAGCAACTGCTGGATCCTAGGGAGTAAGGAAAAACATTTGAAGAATAAACATATATTTTTAAGGTCTAAGCTTTTATTTTAGAATTTTTGTTTCATTTTTTAATAATGTAATAACTGAATTATAGTGTATATATATATATATATTCTCACTTTCTTAGGTAAGTGATTTATTTAAATTATAAATTGTTTACTTGAAAACGGGTTAGTTGTGCACGGCTTATGTAAATCAGGTCTAAGATAGTGGTTGTATAGCCAATTATTATCTTAAAATGGTTTACACAGCGGGGCTGTTACGACTCTACCGCTTCGGGGTGTAACAAAAAATACGAGACAAGTGCTCTAGGACTTCTATCACATTTCATAAATGCGACATGCTTATATTGCATTTACTAAATGGGATATAAATAGGCCTAACAAATGCGATCTAGGAATTTGTATGCTAAGGCTGATATTACATTTGGTAAATGCGACATAGTTCAAGGCAAAGTTAGATCACATTTACCAAATGCAATATAAGCTTGTACCCCCTCAAAGTTGTCTGTTAAGCTTTATATCGCATGCATTTAGCAAATGTGATATATGCCAAGCCTTATATTGTACTTGTTAAATACAATATAGCTTAAATGAAATACAAGTGATTGTTATATTGCATTTACAAAGTGCGATATAATTGTGACTTACACTAAAACAAATCTTTCCCACCCTCAATCAAATTGCTCCTCTCTCATCAAAACTAAAAAACACCCTTTGATCCCTAAATTCACTTGAACTTCCATACACAAATTCCAGTTTCTAGTTTAAAATCAAGTATACCATAAGTAGATTGAATTTTTGGTGGGTATTACTCAATAATTATTTCAACTTTTCTTTATAATTTTACAAAATTCACTTAAGCTCACAATGTGTTTGTTGAATTGCCATAAAGAGGATCCTTCAACATATAATGAGCTTCTCATTGTTCATTTAAGTAAAGTTGTTGCATTTGGAGTTGTGAAAGCATCTAATTTAAGTGGATCCAATTTTTCCGAGCAGTATAGGTATGTCCATGTGCTATTCCCTATATCTATGGAAGGGGTCATTGAGAAATAAGAGATTATGCGAATCTATCCCCTAATGACGAAATGTAGCAACTAAATGAAGTAATCTCCTAGCAATGTAGTTTAGCTAAAGTGCATATAGTCTCCCTTTATGAGTCATAGCATTCAGTTATGTCTTAGCTATTTATGATTAATAAATTGTAAGCTACTTGATTATGCTCTAGGCTTCCCGATCCTCATCTTTGCCTAGCTAATTTTATGGAGGTCACTCACTAAGCAGCCACTTTCTCCTTATGAAATGTTATCTACCTCATCTTGTGTGGCTTACTGATTATATAAGAATTCTTTAAATTCACTTATTTTTTCTTATAAACTAATGTGGTTTAACTATGTTAATCACCTTTTTTGTATTTATGGAGATTTAGTTTGTTAGTTTTACATGAGCAAGGTAAAATTAAAAACCACATGTTGGCTTATCTTAATCCAATTTATATCGAACCTTGTGCCCATTCAATATGAATAATTGACTAAGAATTAAAAAAAAACTTGGTTTTTATATTTCTAAAAGTTTGGAGTTGCCACCTAACCGAAGTAAAAAAAAAAAAAAATGGATTAGGTTAAATCAATTAAGTGGATTGATTTAACATAGCCATTAGTCTATTGAAAAAACCAAGTTTTAAAATGGTTTTTGAAAAGCAAAAAGTTGAGTCTAAGGGTTAACTTATTAAACCCTTAATGGACTTTTAACTTTCCGAAATTAATTGTCTTTCAATAATACCATTATAAAAATAATATCTATTCACATGCAACTAAGTAAATTCAATTAAATCTATAAAAAGGATAAATTTAACAAGTATTTTAAAAAAGGTAGAAAAATAAATTTTTTCATATTTTAAGTCACTCCATAGTTTCTTATAAGTATTATATACTCGCTATTTGGAATCAGACTTTCGTAGTTTGTTTCTTTAAAACTTTAGTTTGTGGATTCATTTTCATTTTGAAAAATTGGCCAACTTTAAGTTTTTTATTTGTTTGATTTTATTTAAGAAAAATACCTAAAAGGAAGGGTCATAATTTTTATTATTTTATTCAAAAATTCTAAAGAAAATCTAATTTTGAAAAGGGTTAATTTGTTTTTTTTTATTTTAAAAAGTGGATTGTTCTAAGTGATAAACATTTTATTTTTCTTTTTAATTATATATTTTATCATTTTTCATTTTATTTTGACCAAACATGCTTAAAAATAAAATACCAAAACTTCTCTTCTCCTTTTTTTTTTCTTCTTTTTTCTTTCTTTGTTTTTTTTTTCATTCTTTTCTTCTTCTTCTTTTTTCTGATTTTTGTTTTTCTAAATTACATTTTGTTCATGGAATATATAAAATAAGATAAAAAAATAAATAACAACAAAACAACAACAATATAATTACAATAAGGCTGGCTAGGAAAGGGGCATGTATGCAGGTGGGTCGGGGTAGACTCGATTTGTGAGTTAGAGCTCCACTTAGGTTAAAGAAGAAGAAAGTGGCTCATGCAGGCGTTTTCGAGCGTCCAAAGCAACCAAACGAGCAAGGAAGGTCAGTTTTGTGTGGTTCTTATTGATGAATAGGGGTTAGGCCAAGTGCCTTAGCCTACAGTGGCCATTTCATGGTTTTTGAAAAGCACATCACAGTAGTAGTGGTGACCAAGCTCGATAGTGGTTGTTGGGAGTGAGAGAAAGGTATAGGTAAGGGTTTTGGAAGGCTATGAATGCAACCGTAGTGTTGGATTAAGTTAAAGGTAGTGGTAAGTGGCGTTCTGCAAGGAGGGGATCGCGGCCTTAGTAGTAGTTGAGGGTTTGGTTTCGTTACTGACACTTAGGCCATGACTAAAGAAGAGAGTAGGTAGAATGGAGAGCTGGTAGAGTGGGAGCCTTGTTGATGGTACTAAATTAACTCGAGAACAGCCAACGAGTTCACAATCTTAGAGAGAGAGGGAGGTCACAAACTAGGGTTTGCTAGAGAGAGAAAGTGCTTAGAAGTGTGTTTCTAATGGATTTGAGCACTTGTTGATGATCCTCCGAACTTCCTCGAAGTCTTATTTATACTTGTTGATGCTTCATCAAACTCAAAAACTACTCAAATCGCACTAATTCGAAAATTGCCAAAAAATGGGTTTTGACCTACTTGACTCAAAATTACCTAAATTTTATTTAATTTAATAAAAGATATTAATCAAATTCTATCCCTTATGATTCATTTTTTCTCCACATAATATTCAGAAGCTTCTAAAAGCTTAAATCATGGAGATTACACTCGAAGCAAATAAGCACATTTATGATTTTTTCCAATTTTCACTCTTTTTTTTACCCTCTTAATGTTTGAATTTGGATGAGAAATTGATACTGATTCGAAGTACTCCAAGTCTACTTCACGATTTCACTATTAATTTGGTGAAATTGCAAAGAAAAAGGAGAGAAAAAAAGCTAAAAAATGAGCTCTCCAAGCAGTTTCTATGCTAGAAAAGGATTGAAAGTATAGGAAAGGGAAAGAAAAAGAAAAGTGTTAGCCAATGACAGGCTAACATGTAGCAACTTGGAAGGAAAAAAAATAAAGCGTTGGTAAAATCGCAAAGAAAAAGCGGAGAAAAAGAGCTCGAAAATGAGCTTTCTAAGTGGTTTCTATGCTAGAAAAGGTTCGAAAGTATAGGAAAGGGAAAGAAAAAGAAAAGTATTGGCCAACGACAGGCTAATACTTAGCAAGTTGGAGGGTAAAAAAAAAAAAAAGTGTAGCGTGCCTGTTGTAGGAATCAAACCCAAGTCTCTCATATGTAAGTCTAAGTATATAATCATCAGGCTGTTAGCTTGTATCTTGTCCATATAAATAATCCAATTGCACATATGGTCTAGATTGACCTGGGTTAGATTTAAATCTAAACTTAAACCTAATATTCCCTTTGTTATTTAAGACTTAAACACTAAAGTTATTTAATTTTTCCTATTTTATTTTAAATTATCTACTTCTTTTTCATTTTTTTGTATTTTCCTAAATTTTCTTCTTTTTTTTTTATATTTTTCTAAATTAGGACCCATTTTTCCCTATTCTAAGAAAAAAAAATTCTAAAACTATAAGAGGAGGCAAAAATGGGGGTATCTATAATAATGATACAAAAGATGAATTGATACATGAATCAAATTCAAATAATGGTTAAGAGATGGATATTGAGATAGACACGTTTAAAGAAGAAGAAGATGAGTGTTTAGATTCACCGTAAAATGCCCATGCACATACAATAGCACCTAGTAGTCTAATAGAAAAATAAACTGGTAGATTATCATTCTAGGACCACTTTTCATTCCTTAATAAGATGGATGTGGGCAATAGATACATATCATATAAGGAAGATTTCCTCTATGACAAAGACCTGTGGGTAGGAAAGAAGATGAAGAAAGGGATGAGGTTCAACAATGATTCAGACTTGATTTATGTACTGAAAATATGGTATATAAAGAATCAGTACAACTTTCTACTAACTGAATCAAATAAAAATGTATGGAACATTTTCTATAAAGAGAGAAATATACATATAATTATAAATGGCAAATTAGTGCGATCCAAAAGCACTAGGATACAGACTTTGTAATTACAATTGTTGAAGGGCTACACACTTGTACGGAAGAACATTCAGAAATTATCATCCATAGCTCAACCAGACGTTCATGAGCCAGTGTTTTCTATGCCAAATCAAATATGATTTGGATGTAAAGATTGCTACACTTAGACATTAAATAGAAGACATAAATGGTTATGTGATTTTAAAAAGAAAAGTCTGGGGGCGAAAAAAATAGCCATTGAAAAAGTGTATGGAGATTGGGATGAATCATATAACAAATTCTCAAAACTGATAAATGCAATCCAGAGAACCAATCTAGGAACACGTATTGCATGGAAATTCCTATTAATCGAGAACGAAACCGATGTGGTATTTAAAAGATTGTTTTGGGCATTTTGGCTAAGTATAGAAACATTCAAACACTACAGGTCGGTGATGACCATAGATGGCATGTTTTTGTATGGGAAATATTCACACAGCTTATTGATCGCGTGTATTGCGAATGGTGCAAATTACATACTCCCCTTAGCATTTGTATTAATTGATAAATAATTAGGTAAAAGCTAGAAACGATTCATGAAGAAGTTGAAACAATGCCTTTATAGATCGCACGATGATGATTTCATCTTATGTGTTATATCAGACTGACATAATGGTATAACAAAAGCAATGAAAGATTGGATGGTAGCCATCTTATGCAAAGTGGAGAGTATGTATAAGATATATTGCCAGCAACTTCAACACAAAGTACAAAAACCACTATCTGAAGAAATTGATAACTATAGTAACTTTCCAAGAACAAGAAAGCAAATTTGAATTCTATATAGAGGAGATAAGAAAGAGGAATGTCACTGCCCAAACTATTTTGCAAACATCCTTAATGAGCTATGAACACGATTACATGATGAGGGAGTCAAGTATAATCAAATGACAACAAATCTCAATGAGAGCTATTGTCAAGCTTTATTTCAGTTTTTTTTTTAATTTATTTTATACTAAGCCCAATCTGCTTAATATGAAATACTCAACATTAAATTAAGGAAAAACATTTTTTTTAAATGTTTTAAAAACAATATTTTGAAAAAGTTATAGAAGTCACTAACCACTAAAACTAATGAAAAATAGATAAAGGTTTATTGGGTAGAAGAAACCTTACTTAAGTCACTAGCCTACTAATTTTCTCAAAAAAAAAAATTTAGAAACTTTAACCAAATAATTGAATTCGAAGGCTAACTTATTAAGACATTATCTCCATGTAAGAGTTAAGAAAAAACAATTAATGGGCCTTTATTTTTGGGATTTTTCTAAAGGTGTGAAAAACATGTAAGAATGTAGAAATGCAAAAAAAAAAATGAAATTTTATTACTTTTTATTATGAATTTTTTCTAAAAATAAAAAGAAAACTAAATATTTTACATATTTTATGATTACCTTGGAAGTGCTTACTTACGGACTAATTGAATCAAACCAATCGTAATTTTCTATTTTTTAGAAGATTTAATGGATTAGTTCTTTTTATTTAAGAAAATCGAGTCAGATTTATCTTTTCAACCTTTTTATTTTTTCAAGAAAAACCCTAAAAAACTTAATTTATTCCCAATTTTAAAAAAAAAACCTAGAAATACTAATTTTTGAAAAGACTATAATTAATATTTTTTTATTTATAGAAAAAAAAACTAGCTACGTAATAGAATTTTTTTTAAGGAAAACCCTAAGAAACCTAAAAATGCGATTTTTATGAAAACTTTTCAAAATATGTGATTCTTGTACAAAATATAAATTTTCTAAAAAATGCAATATTCATGCAAAATGACGCAAGAAAATGTACTGTTATTATGATAGCCTGCCAAAAATAGCCAACCAGTAAGAATTGAGACAAAAACCTGCAAAAGACCCATGTTGGTACTTATTTGAAATAAACAAACCACCCTAATCATGCAATTTATAAAATAAAAATAAGAAAACTACTATTGTTGCAATCATTTTTTTAAAATAACAAGTATATGCTAAGAAACACGAGTTAATAAGTAATCATAAAGATAACTAAAACCTACACTAGCTGGCCAAGCCAGACTTGGCGCTTCTACTATAGTTGTAGGTTGAAGCAGACTTTGTCGGGTCGGGTCGGGTCAGCTAAAGCAAGTAGTAACAACTCTAGCTATCTATAGGGCATTCCTAGTACCGCTTCGAAAGGGAAATTAGAGTTTTATGACAAAATGATTAATAAAAATTAGGTTAGTAATGGTGTTTTAGGTTGTAATATTACT
This sequence comes from Lumnitzera racemosa, assembly GCA_024138005.1. Taxonomy (NCBI): domain Eukaryota; kingdom Viridiplantae; phylum Streptophyta; class Magnoliopsida; order Myrtales; family Combretaceae; genus Lumnitzera; species Lumnitzera racemosa. The sequence continues at coordinate 71,899,386 of JAMXBC010000004.1, read as the reverse complement.
TTAGTGGTGTTTGAATTTGGTACGGTGGTGGGTTTCATTAGTAGTCGTGATTAGGAGTTAGCAATTCAGCAATAGGGCTTGATGTTAGGGTGGTCATACAGTGTTGGGTCATGGCTAAGGATGATAGTCGTTGGTGGAATTTGGATGGTTCTGGGTTTATGAGTCATAGGGGACTTAGATGTGTGTGGTAAGGGCTATCATGTGTAGGTGTTGGCTGCAATCGTGTGTTGGGTGAGAGATAAGGTCAGGTCATTGCTAAGTCATGGGTTGGTAGGTGCTGGGTGTAGCATAGGTTAGGGTTAAGCAAATACATGACTACTAGATTGTACTGTTGTGGTGAAGTGAAAGGACGATAGATGTTAGCTGGCTACGAGCATGGCTGTATACAGTACATGAAGGTTTGTTTGACAACAAAGGATGAAGACGAGTTGTTGATGTTTGCTACGACTATGCGTGAATGAATATAATGGTCAGCAAGGATAATCTTCGTCTCTATTATTGTATGATGAACTATTTTATAAAATAAAAAATTAAACCTTTCCGTTCATTTTCGATTGAGTTGAATCATGCATGAATTTTTAAATCCACTTCATAAGCTCAAATTTCACTTGACTTTTCTTAAAACTATTTTTTTAATAAAGCCCAATTTTTTAAAGATTTGCAATATATTAAATTGTACATATATTTTGTTATTACTTCATCCTATCTTAAATAACTAATTAACTTGAATTATATATTTTCAACACTTTATATTTTTCAATTTTTTAATTTCTTTAGGTTTTTTGAAATATTTTTAATTTTTTTTATAATCCTGCCCACATCCCCCCCAACCCAAAATATCTAATGTAAAATGGTGGTAAAAACAAGGTGTCTAAAACTATATTACAGTAAAAAAGGTGGAAGTCATTACCCATATTGGCATTAGTTCTAAAGATTTTCTATAACTATGTAGGATACTTTTAAGAAAGGCACGATAAGGCAGTTAAAACTATAAATAAGGAAAAATCTTACAACAAATGGGTTCTTAAAAAGATAAAAAGATGGAAAAGGGCAACTACTTGGCACCAAGTAAAAACATTTAACATGAGAACGGAAATATTTGAGAACCAAACTGGAGTATATATAAGTAAATATGGAAGAAAAGGTGACTACTACAATAGAATTGACATTAATAACAACAAATGTAGTTGTAATAAGTGACAAATATACAAAATTTGTTACATTATCAGCCATGGCTCACTTAAAAGTATATCCTACATATAAGATTAAGAGAGGTATCGATAGGAAAATTAAGTAGCTTGTTACTAAACTGTCTTCTAGCCTCTAGGAGATAGGCACATATGGACAGGTCTAAAATAAATACCAAAAATACACCCACTCTATAACAAAGCTAGAAAAGAAGGAAGATCGAGAGTAAGTAGATATCACAATAAGATTGATCTGAAAGAGAAACAAATGAAAAACTGTTGTAGAAGCCTATTACTTTTTGTAGATTTGTTAGATGCCTTATAACCCGAAGATATTAAATATATTACTTAAGATATGCCAGGAGGGGAGTGATATATGGCTTGCTTATATCCCTATGATCTGCTTCCACATTGCAGAGATGTACCAACTAGATAGAGTGATGAGATAATTTGGCATAATACAGTGGATCCTAGAAAACTACAATACGAATCCAAACAACATATACATGATGGATTTATGAGGAAAATCAGAAGAAGATTAGGCTAGAAAGAACGTGAGATATATCACTTAGTAATAAGATAGGAGGTAGAGACCAGTTCACATTGTATATGATGATACCTTACCCGGTATGGTCTCTACTGACTACTTCGGCTAGTACTGTAGAGTGATATGAAGATATATCAATTGACTATAAGTACTTTTGGTTATATTGGTGAGTGTTTTACTATGAATAATGAAATATAATTAAAATTCAATATCATAAGAATATAAACTAACAAAATCGCATTAACCAGTCCGATACAATTACGTGAATAGAGAAGAGCATAGATATACATGATATCCAAGCCTTAGTTGTTGTAGGTAGACATACATTAGAGGGATATGTAGGTATCAAGCTAGGTGATTGAACTCAATAGGAGTAGCAACCCGAGGACCAGCCAGCTAGATAGAGAGGACGAGGACGTGGGCAAGGACAAGGTCGAGCTTGAGATCAGTAGCTATAGTTACAAAACAGATCTCTAAGTCCTATAGCAGATGTAGATATATAAGCTCTAACTAATGATGTTACAAATCCACTTGTTACCGATGCTCCTGTTGCTGATTCTCTTACAAAGGATCCTCCAGTAGCAAATCTACTTATTACTGATGCTCTTGTTACCAATTCTTCGAAGATTGATCCATTGGTAATAGATCCACTGACATAGGCTCCAACAAATCGTATCGTAGATGATATACCATTATTTATATTGTTGACACCAAATATTGTCGTATCATCATCATCCATCGCCACTCCACCTAGCCTTATTAGATCGACACATCCATGACCATTAGATATGAGAAGATAGTCATATAGGTAATTATTAATTAATAAAATTTATACTGACAATAAAGAAATTCTAATTTCTATAATATTTTTATTACTAATTCAATTTATTTATATATTGCAAATTGAGCCCCAAGAAATTTCAATAGATTTACAAGAATCAACAAATACATCAGAAGTTAAAGGAAGAAGAAAAACAAGATAAGAGAAGCTCAAATAGATATAGGATAGTTGGTTTATGTATGATAAGACTAAAAAACAATTGTAATTTTCACCAATTACCACTAATGATACGTATATGTTTTTGCTTTATATCACATATAGTGTTTAATAAATAACAAGAATAACAAATATAATAACAAGAGTAAAATATATAAAGTTAAAAACAATATGTTTATTGTAAGTATAAAAAAAAATCCAATATAACAACATTCTAGTTATGAAATAAGTTTCAAATTTTTTTTATGAACAATTTATAAACAAAGTTTGAAAAAAATCTCAATAAGATACTATTATAAAAAAATAAGTCCTTATATAATAAAGTCGCATCTTAAAAATGAGATACTAATATGATAATATCGATGTTTCATCTTCAAGATACAACATAATGTAAATACATGTGTGTCGCATCTTGAGTTGGTAATTATTTCGATACAATTTGTATTTTGGTAATTCTTTTTTAATTTTGTTTGTAAACAAGTAATTTTCTCAACATGTATATATATATATATGTGTGTGTGTGTGTATGTATGTATAGTAAAAATTATATCAAAGTGACATTTCTAGAAAAGTAAATAATGGATTAACATCTTTTTTTTTATTTATATTGTATCTATATCAGTTTTATGTTTGGTCTATATTTATTCGGAATATATGCCTTGTTCACTTAGAAGAATTTGGAATTCTATCCTCCACTCATTTCTTATTACGACATTCACTTTATTTTTCATCTTTCAATTGCAATTCTATAATAATTCCTATTACTTAATTTTAAATAAAAGAGATTCCTTAGTTTAATGGATGAATCATCATTTCTTGCAAAATTTTACATTTTTTTCCAAAAATGACCTCATCCTAATTTAACATCCACCAACACCATTACCACCTGCTACCATCATCACTACTGCCACCACAACTGCCAACAATTACCATTGCTCACCACCTATTGATGTTAACCTTTACCACCATCGTCGCTACTGCAACTATAACCACCATTACTTATTACTTTAAGATTGGTTAAGAAAGAAAATTTATCGATGATAATTTAATCATTAAAGTTATATTGTATATTTATTCTTAATTATTTATAAATCTAATTAAACAAAATAATAAGTATTACACTTTTATTAGATTCCTCAAGAATTCTAATTACATTCCTCTCCATTCCATTTGGTAAAGTAAATGGGCCAAAAATGTGTGAAAAAATATATTATATATATTTTATTTATTTCCGGTTTATAACATGATGAAAGAGGTAATTGAAGTATAAGAATTAGGAAATGAAAGTTCACATATTTTTAAGAGAAAAGATTTGAAAAAATATATATTTTTTATGCATTGAAAATGATTATTTTAATGGGATTTTTTTTTGTAGATATAAATAAAATATAAGATAAATAAATTCAACTTTATTAGGTATTTAACTTTAAAAGAAGAGTAAATATGTAAAAGTATTTCTATCTTTTGACGCCATATCTTGCAAATACAAGATTTTAATAAACACAAAAAAGACGAGAAATTTTCATGTTTTCAATGAAATAGATAAATGTTACACAGATACCAACTACATATATTTAAAAAAAAAACCTACATAAATACCAATGATATATCTCATATAAAATTAGTGTCTTGTTTCCAATATAACATAAAGTATTGGTATTTAGGCAATTATTTTATCTAATTTATTGATATATTTTTTTTATAATAATGATAGACATGTCTCTCTCCCTATTAGAGAAAATTTCATATTTACCATATAGATTTATCCCTATTAGAGAAATTTTATCTAAATTGCGACATATCTAGGAAATAAATAGTATCGTATGTTTGAAGTGAGACATCCAAATAAAATTAGTGTCTTGTTTCTAACATGAAATATAATATTGGTATTTAGGTAAGTCATATCTAATTAATATTGATATAATTTTTTTTATAATAATGGTAAACATATATTTCTCTCCTATAAAGATATTAGAAAGACAAATCAAATGGAGACTAAGTAATTCAAACAAAGTACCTTAATTAGCTAACCATTATAATACCACTATTTTATGCTAAAGTAACTTATTATCTATCACATGGAGCTTATTAGTGTTGACGGATCTTTGATTAGGATATTTTATTTAATATAAAATTAGAAATATTAGAAAATGTAAATAGAATTACAAAAAAATACATAAAGTTTTTAGAAAAGAGAAACATTGAAAAGAAGGAAATTAGAAAAAAGTAAAGAAATCTCAAATATAAAATAATTTAATATGAATAAAATATAAAAAATATTAAATAAATAATTAAAAACAAAAAAGCCTTTCAATTACCCCGAGTTTCGAAGTGGCTAAAATTGTAGCCACTTACTCGTCAGTTTAACCCACTTTTAAAAGTGGGTCATACGACCCACATTTGGCATGACCCACATTTGGCATAACCCATATAGGGTGTTGGGTAATTACTTAGCACTCTTGTTTTATTTAAAGAAAAAAAATGACCTAATAGAAACAAAACTAAGTTTCATCTATTTTTCTTTTTATTTTATTTTATTTTAGTAGTGATTGACCGCTTACAACCCAAATGTAAGTCAAATAGTCCACTTTCAAAATGGGTCATAACCTATGACTAATTTGTCGGAAGTTTTTTTTTCTTTCTGTTTTCCTCTATTTTTTTTTCACTTTGTTAATTATTTGTTTAATATTTTGTTTCATTTTTTAATTTATTTTTTACAATCTTTCTCTTTTTTGTGAATTATATATATATATATATTGATATGTATATTACATGATTTATACATTAACTTACATATATAACTATACATTAATTTATACATAAAAATATATAATTAATTATGTTAGTTTTTGTTTTTTTGCATTATTTTTCACTCTATATTTTTTAAAAATATTTTTTATATTTTACAATTCAATATGTATATTTCATTTTTTCTTTCTTATTTATAATTTCATAACCATATCATCGCCAAATCAGTATCATGTCACCAACATGTGATAGAAAACCACTACATTAACTTCATTTAACGGTGTTATAACTATAAGTTAATCGAATCCCTTATTTAAACTACTTACTGCAATGTTAGTGTCTTATTTAAATTTTATGGAAAGTTGATCTCTTATTTAAATTGATTCCCAAATATTGATTCACATTTAGTGTTATTTTCTATATATATATATATATATATATATGTATTTGGAGAGAGTTCAATTGGTTGAAATGATGCATTACTTTCCTCAAGTTCAAGCTTTAATTTAGTTGGAAATTTAAAAGCTTTAGTTCAATTTGCTTAAACTCATTCAAGCTAAATTCTTTTTTAAAAAATTATTTATCTTCCAATAAAAATGATACTCACATTCATATCCAACTTGATTAATATTAAACTCAATTTAAACTTGATTAGACTTGCTATCTAATATTAATATTCTATTTGGCGTACTCATCCTATGCATTTATGTACGTATTTGGTTGTAAGTTTTGACAATATCTTTTTTGGAGGACTTGCTCTAAAGTAAAAAAAGTTGCCAATCATTTGGCAAAAACAAGTTAGTTATGTTTTTTTTTTTTTTTAATGTTAGAGAATTTTACTTATTTATTGTTATATGTAATAAATATTATGTATTTATTAATTATATTAAAAATATTACCAATCTATTAAGTTTGGCATCTCTAAAATATAACATGGGTATTTGTACCGTAACATACATTTAATTACATTAAATCACATCTCTTAAATATGACATAACTGCTATAGTTAAAATATTAAATCACCTTTAAGAAATGCGATTTTGAAAATATAAAAGTGTCGCATTTCATAAATATGTTTTAGTTTTTATATTTATATAAAATCTTTCATTTAATTCATATTTATATATTTTTTTCCTTAAGTAGTAAACATGTAGTTATGTTCTATACGATGATTTGATGTTGACGTACAAAATCCGGGTTATGTGGACCCTGAATAACATTTGATTGATTTGTTGTTTTTTTTCTTTGGGCCTAATATCGTGGAGTTTTATACGAATATGAGCATTTTTCCGAAAAATATTACAAAAAGGACTCGTTTAAAAAAAAATTTACGAATATAGTATATTAAAAGCGTATCAAGTAAATACACCTTCAGTTATTTATGTTTTTTACATTGAAGGTGCATCCATTGCATGCGCCTTCAGTGTAATTAGTTATAACTGCAAGTGCATGTAGCACGTGTGCCTTCAGTAGGCCAGCTATAAGTACCCCAATCTGTACGATCACAGCTTATTTTTACCTACATCAGTTTCTAAAATATAGAGAAAACTTGAGAAAACCCATAGTTGAAGTACTGGATCGTTTCTTTACGCAAGTGAACGTTTGAAACAGGTAATAATCTATAATTTATAGACATATTATTTATTTATTTATTTATTTTATTAATAATCAACATTATATAATTTTTATTTTTAGAAAAAAATTTGTTATGTTATGACGTAAATTTCGTAATCGTAGATGTACTGTAAGTTGTATAAATTATTAATATTTTATAAAAATTTATTGTATGTTGTATAAATTTAGGATTGTTTTGTATTGCGGTAGATAAGTTATACAAATGTGGGTATAAATAATGTTAGAATGTAAATGGAAATTGTTGTGTGTGTGTGTGTGTGTATATATATATATATATTTCTTTTTCACGTTTTTTATTGTGTCAAGTCGAATTAGAAAGTTAAAGCTAGATAGTTGTGTTGATGACATAGTTTACCGAGATGATTAAATGCATTTTGTAAAGTTGTCGCTCGAAGTGTAGATGAAGTTTATAATGTCATCTAAATATTCGGTTCACTGTAGCATTACTAGGGAGGAAATAGCAGATTATGTGAAAGTTATTGCATATGCGAATGGAAATATAGTAATGAGTAGTTAGAGGCCAAAATATGATAGGGAGCCTATTAAGAAGTTAAAAATTAGGAATGATTCAAACTTCTCTCATTCTAGTTGGACAATTTGTGGATGCATTAGAGTTGACTTGAGTGGTGTTGAACTTGTGCATAAACATTCTTTTTTCCATGACGCTGGAGTTGTCTACAAGTTAATGGCCATTAGAGATGATAAGGATGTTGAAAATTTCATTGAGATGGTAGAGTCTTTTAGGGAACAAAGTATTCAAGAAGTGTATATAAGGCATATTGGGGAATCAAGTGCCCAGAATAAGCATGAAATTCATGAGCCAGACAATCCAATCCTTGTAGATCTTAATGTGCATTCAATAATGATTGATGTGGAATAAATAAATGTGGATCAATCAAATGAACCGTAAATGGATTTCTCTAAGTACGAGCACGTGAATATCATAGAAGAGCAGCTTGACGAAGCATTAGGTTCCATTATCAAACATGAAGAGTCTTATGATCCGTATATAGAGAAAATGCATATGGATATAAATGTTGATGATGGGGAGAACGTGGTAGATATAGATGGTGATGAGGATGATGGGAATGGTGATAAAGATGATGTTGGCCTCGAAGATAACCATATTGAGAATTTAAGAGGGGCCTAGGTGAGACCATATGTTAGAGGGAGCAGTGTGTCGGTCTGGATACTTCATAGCGATAACCTTAATAGGCCCTACCATCAAACTGGTGAAGTATTGTCAAGTAGACAGTTTGAAGACTTTCGGCAAATAAACCAACTTGTTGACAGGCTTATTAGAGATCATGTCCCTTTTTATAACAGGCAGTACAATGGTAGCGACTATGCAACATTCAAAAGAGATGTTAATGAAATGTGCAGTAGTATCATGAAGTCCGATAACTTAAGTGTTGGTATGTGTTTCAACACAAAGAAGGATTTCATAAATGCAGTTAAGTCATTCCACCTAAGGAACTACTGTGATTTTCATGTAAATATTTCGAAATTGAATATATGCACTGTTTACTGTAAAAAGAAAGAACAGGGTTGTAAGTGGAGGCTACGGGCTTGTTTGAAGAAAGTAGAGGGTCAATAACAATTCTAGATGGTCCGTACACTTGTGTGAACCCAATGATGAACCGAGATCATTCTTAACTTGACAGTAATATAATGGCTACATTATTCATCAATAGTGTACAGAATAACCCTAAGGTTAAGATACCTGATCTTCCAGCTAATGTACAAACTATGTATGAGTACACAATAAGCAATAAAAGGGTTTTCGAAGTCAAGCGAAAGGCTGTTGAGATGGTATATGGTAACTAGGAGAAGTCGTATAATGAGTTGCCGAGATTATTAAATGTAAAGAAGTTGAGCAACTCGGGGACACAAGTAGATTGGAACTAGAGTAATTCACCAAAGCAAGGTCAATCCCAGTTCAAGTAGGTTTTCTGGACATTTGGGCCATATGTTGAAGCCTTTAAATACTGTCGACCTATTATATGTATCGATGGCACATTCTTATATGAAAAGTACAAGCATAAGTTGTTGATAGCTTGTAGCATGGATGGAGACAATTCCATTGTTCCATTATCATTTGTTCTTATTAACACAGAATCGGTAGAAACTTGAGGGTGGTTTATACGAAAGCTTAAAGTGAATATAGTTGGCTAGAAGAGGGAAACCTTATGTCTTGTATTTGACAGGGCATTCAGTATTGACTCTGCATAAAAGGAACCATCAGTAAGCTGGCAGCTACCATTTGCAGTTTGGAGATATTGTTTGTAGTACGTTGCTAATAACTTTAACATGGTCTACAAAAACCAGTTATGCAAGAAACTTGTATGGTTTGCAGGTGTTCAGGCACAATAGAGGAAATTTGAATGTTTTATGCAGAAGTTAGTCAGGCTAAGGAGGATGCCTTCACGTAGTTCGATAATGTTGATTTAGACAGGTGGACTCTTACATGTGATGGATGTTATCGTTTTGGATACATGACATCAAACATCATCGAGAGTTATAACTCCGTTTTGAAATCAACGCGTGGATTGCCTGTCATTACATCAGTAAAGAAGATATTTAACAACTGTACTGCCTATTAGGAGGAGAGGCATAAGGACGCTAAGGAGGTAATTGATTCTAACAAGACCTATATTGATTATGCTGTAAAGATGTATGAAACTTGGAGGGGGTGGGCAAGTGCACATAGAATCATTTCATTTAGCTTGCAAAATGGTATTTTCAAGGTTTTAACTAATAATCGAATGAAGACAACAGGATTAAAGGGAGGAGGAAGGACACATACAATTAACTTCAGGGGCCGCACTTGCACTTGTTAGAAGTGGCAAATATATAGTATCCCTTACTCCCATACATGTGCTACTACAACAAGTATGAAGGTGGATAGCAAATCGGCAATAGGGCCATGGTATAAGTGAGCAAACTAGATAGATTATTATCGAGCTCATTTCTACCCAATTGGTGATGAGCTAAATTGGCCACAAGATAGCTTCCCTTATCTTCACCCCGAATATTAACTTACTATGAAAAAAAGGTAAACCTAGGCATAAGTGATATCACATGGAGATGGATATCATGAGTGGTCCGACAAAACTAGATGCAACGCATATGGGCGGGAAGGACATAATCGGAGGAGGTGTCCAAATATTAATAGGGCTGATACATATTCTCTTTTTATCTAAGCATTACATTGTAATATATGCATAAGTATAATGATTAACAATTTTTCATTTTTTATTTTTTGTCTGCTAAACATGTTTGTATGTGGTCATAGGATAGATAGAGCTGAGACCAATTGATCCACGCGTACTTGTGAGGCAGGCTAGTCACCATTCACAGGCTGTTTGGGAAGGCATGGTGAGTAATGTCATCATCATTTCCAGTCAATTCCTTTATTAAAGAGGTGTTATTTGCTAACTTAATGAATGTTTCTTTAGGAGGCAGCTTATGCATTACAAGTGCAACGTAGTGAGTTGTCATTATGTAAGGATGAGCGAGATATCTCTATACATCTTAAAGTAGAGCCTTACATATAGGAGGCTAGGTTCTAGGGAGTTGCATTGCTTTCATTTATTATGTTGGATTGGCATTTGATTACGACGTTTGTTGAAAGATGGAAGCTTGAGACATATAAGTTCCACCTACCTACTGGAGAGGCGACCATCGCATTGTAGGATGTTGAGGTCTAAATTGGACTTCTAATTGAGGGGTTCACAGTGGCGGGTCGGACAGAAACTGATAATGAGGAGAGTTAGGATGATGTGGGGGAGAGACTGCTAAGTATGAGGTCTATTCGGATGAGGGGTGCTCACTTATCTATGACATGATTACAGGAGCACTTCCAAATACTTCCCTGTGGGGCCAACAATGAGACAGTTCGACAATACGCGCATGTATACATACTCAACTTGATGAGATGATTTATATTTGCGAATAAATCCTTCGACTTTATTTACCTGATGTGCTTACCATTGTTGGAGGACTTTTTAGTAGTTAGGCAGTTTAGTTGGGGTAGCGCTTGTTTGCTATGATTGTACCGACAGTTGTGCCCTGCCTCGTCATCCGACGTATATGAGTTAAGAGGGGGCTGCGATTCTACTATAGGTCTGAGCTTGGGATATATTCTCACATGTTGGCCCCCTCAGTTGATGTGGGTTTATTATTGACATGGATAAGCCATTGGCGGTTAGATGGAGGTTAGTGCGAGATACGACTCAGCATCCGATGCATGTCGTAGATGCGTATTATACTACTTTTGACATGTAGACGACACAGCATGTATGATATTATAAGTTATCCTCTTTCTTGTTCTTTTCTTAGACGTAAGTGATAACCATTATTGTTTGACTGGTTGTTTATTTTTATTTTCCTTTTCCTTTTCCTTTTCTTCTACCCTCTAGGTTATTTGGGAACCTTATACAGAAGAGTTGTTGTAGTTGCTACCTCACTTCTGTATTGCTGGGCGATACGTTTGGACTACCTGGGTACTACTCATATGTTTCTACATCATTGAGTGGTGCTTTCCAGATTGTATCGTTTGGCAATTTTGTGGATATCAATACGTTCCACAAGAGGTCGATACCTCAGAGTAGCTCTACTAGTTAGACCTCCAGGGTAGGACAGATATTGACTGGATCAATATACACTCTTCCTACATCCAAGCTTGGGGACAGAGACACGAATTCCTAATATACATCCAGGGTCCTTGAGGGGTTGACGAGAGCTACTAACCGTGGTATGACAGATCACCCGTCGTTATATTACACACCATAGAACTATTATTGGTCGATTGGTACGTATATCTAAAATCATCCACTATTTTATTTTTCACTTGTTTATACTTGCTATCATATGTAACAACATTTATTTTCTTTACTTATTTCAGGTAGACTCGCTGAGGAGTGTCAAACTGGCACCTGACTATCTTATAGTACTCGATATTGCAAATGGGTCACTTGATTTAGTTAAGTAGTACAATGGCCTTATCCTCTACCTATAGTAAGAGGGTGTACATGAACCACCTTATATAAACCATGGCGAGGAGCAGGGACTACCCCTATATAGTCATCTATGGGTGAGGGCGTCACTCAACTGCATCCGAGCCATCCAGCCGACCTAGTTCCTCTTAGGGAACTTGAGCTCGACAATCCCCCACCTGAGCTTACTTAAACACACGATAGATAAGGGTGTTCACTTCTTTCTCGTACCATAAAGACCTTTACACGGCGTAGGTGTCAGTAGATATGTTTAGTTTATTATTTTTTTTCTTCTTTATTTTTCCATTGTATTGATGTTGTCGTTGACTAATTACAAATTTTGTGTATATACCGATTATTCGAAATATAATTCACTTTCATCATATATTGCAATTCAATGCATTGTTTATTTATCATAATTTTACAATTTGCAATTATTTTTCCTTCTATCCGACTTGTATGGCCATTAGATAATCATCTCATGTGCTTATTTCTTCTCCATTTGCCATATTTGTTAAGGTGTTCCACCAATTGTAATTTTATGTGAGGTCTTCCCTACTTCCCTTCAATATACTATCTTAGTAAAAATTGAACTAAAGGTGCATTAAGTGTATACGCCTCCAGTTCAATTTCCATTTAACCTACTAATTTCCCCCCAATCAAAACGATAAAGTAACGTTCTTTCAACCATTAACTTACAAACTGAATGGAAAGTTTGATACATTAATAAATTTTATAAAAATAAGCGCATGTGATGATCATCCAATGACCATACGACCATGCGAGTCGGATAAAAGGAAAAATAATTGCAAATTGTAAAATTATGATAAATAAATAATGTATTGAATTGCAATATATGATAAAAAGTGAATTGTATTTCGAATAATCAGTATATACATAAAATTTATAATCAGTCAATGACAACATCAATACAATGGAAAAATAAAGAAGAAAAAGAAAAACAATAAACTAAACATATCTACTAGCACCTACGCCATGTAAAGTTCTTTACGGTATGAGAAAGAAGTGAACGCCCTTGTCTATTATGTGCCTAAGTAGGCTTAAGTGGTAGATTGCCAAGCTCAAGTTCCCTAGGAGGAACTAAGTCGACTGGATGGCCTGGATGCAGCTGAGTGACGCCCTCACCCATGGATGAGTGTGTAGGGGTAGAACGTCACTTTTGAGGAGCTAGTGGAGTAATGAGGTCAAGATGTTGCTGGAACTCGGAAGTCACATATACGCTAGATCCAGGCCTAAAGCTAAAATTCAGCTCTCGAAGTGGAGGCAACACCTGACTCGGGTGCATGCTATATCCCCTACTAATATGCCCTAGGTCTACAGAATAACGGACATATGGTGAGATATCGTCATTGAGATTTGCTCAATGACATACTGCTCGAGCCCTATCTCCTTGAACTCTAGCTCTACCCTTAGGTGGTGCACGGGGAGCTGGCATCTCCTCATCAGCGGTAGTCCTCGATCCTTACTGTGGTCCATATATAGTGGCTCATATACCCCCCATTGTTATGGATAGAGGATAAGGCTACTGTGTTGCTTAACGAAGTCAAGTGTCTTATTTGCAATACCCAGCACTATAGGATAGTCAGGTGTTAGTTTGATACTCCTAAGCAAGTTTACTTGAAATAAGTAAAGAAAATAGATGTTAGTATATATGATAGCAAGTATAAATAAGTGAAAAATAAAATAATGGACGATTTTAGATGTATGTACCAATCGACCAATGACAGCTCCATTGTGTGTAATATAACGCCAAGTGATTTGTTTATACCACGGCCAGTAACTCTCATTGACCCCTCGAGGACCCTGGATGTGTATTAAGAATCCATATCTCTGTCTCTAAGCTTGGATATAGGAAGAATGTATATTGATCTAGTTAACATCTGTCTTACCTTAGAGGTCTAGCTGATGGAGCTGCTTTGAGGTGTCGACCTCCTATGGAACATATTAGTATCCTCTAAACTATCGGGCGACCCAGTCCTGAAAGCACCACTCAATGATGTGAAAACATATGAGTGGTACTCGAACATTCCAAATGTGTTGCTAGACAATACAATACCGAGGCAATAATTGCAGAAATTCCTTTGTATAAGGCTCTCAAACAACCTAAAAGGCAGAAGACAAAGAAAAAAAAAATTAAACAATTAGTTAAACAACGATGGTTATCACTTACAGTCAAGAAAAGGATAACAAAGAGGATAACTTATCATATCATACTTGCTGCGTCGTTTGCATGTTAAAAGCTGTGCGATACGCATTTACGACATGCATTGAATGCTGAGTCGTATCCTACACTAACCTCTATTTGGTTGCCAATGGCTTATCCCTGTCAATAATAAACCCATATCGACTATAAAGGGGCGACATGTGAGAATCTATCCCAAGCCCAGACTTGCAATAGAATTGTAGCTCCTCCTAGCTCATGCACGTCGGATAAGGAGGCAGAGCACAGCTGTCGGTACAACTATGCTAAGCACGCATTACCCCAACTAAACTGCCCAGTTACTGAGAAGTCCTGCAACAATGGCAGGAACATCAGATGGATAAGGTTAGAGGATTTATCTGCAAATATAAATCCTCTCATCAAGCTGAGTATGTATGCACGTACGTATTGTCAAATCGTTTTGTCATCCACCCTACGGGAAAGTATTCGAAAGTGTTCTTGTAACCACGTTAGAGATAAGTGAACACCCCTCATCCATGAAGGCCTTATACCTAGCAAGCTCTCTTCTACATTAACTTAGCTTTCCTCATCAATTGTTTTTGTTCGCCCTGCCACTATGAACCACTCAACTAGAAGTCTAAGCTGGACCTCAACATCCTATAATGTAATGGTCATCTCTCTAATGGGTAGGTGGAACATATGTGTCTCGGGCCTCCATCTCTCAATAAGTGCCGTAATCAGATGCCATAATCAGATGCCAATCTAACATAATAAATGGGAGTTGTGCAACTCCCCAGAACCTAGCCTTTCGTTTATACGGCTCTATCCTAGGATGAATAGAGATATTCCGCTCATCCTTGCATAATGATATCTCACCACGCTTCACTCATAGTGCATATGTCACCTCCTAAACAAATATTCAGTTAAGTTAGCAAGCAACACATCGTTGATAAGGGAATTAATTGTAAATAATAATGACATTACTTACCTTGCCCTTCTAGACGGCTTGTGAATGGTGACTGGCCTGCTTCGCAAGTACATGTAGATCAATCGATCCGAGCTCCATCTATCTTGTGATCACATACAAATAAATTTAATACACTAACTACCTATCGCTATATTGTCATTCATATATATAATTATTTTCACGTAATCTACCATTTGCACTCTAATAATACCACGATGAATTGAATATTTAGATGAAATAAAAAATGTTATCTACACACCAAGTAACAACTTTACAAAATACACTTAGTCATCTTGTTAAGTTGCATCACCAACACAAATACTTAATATTGACTTTTTAATTTGACCTAACATAATAAAAACGGTAAATATATATACCACAATACAAAAAAAAATTCATAATTTTATATAACATAAAATATATTTTAATCAATTATTAATAATTTACTTTATTTACAGTATATCTATAATTATGAAATCTACATTTGTATAACTTATGAATCACAACACAAAAAATTCTTAAATTTTGACAATATAAAATATATTTTCATCAAATATTAATAATTTACACAATTTACAGTATATTTATAATTATGAAATTTACGTTATTAACTAATAAATTTTTGTTCTACAAAAAAAAAATTAAATAATATCGATTATTAATAAGATAACAAAAAATATTAAATAAATAAAATTACATAAGTTATAGATTGTTACCTATTAATGATGTATATTCGCGATAAGAAATGGTTCGGTACTCGAACTATAACTTTTTTTGATTTTTCTCTGTGTTTTGAAAATTTTAAAAACTGGTATAAGTAAAAATGAGTTCTGGCCACGTGAATTTTATTTTATATAAGTGATATACTGATCTACTGCATACGCTTTTAGTTATAATAAATTATACTGAATACACTTTTAGTTATAATAAATTATACTAAAGGTGTTTTTAGTATAAAAATCATAAAATACTAAAGGTATATTTACTTAATGCATTTTAAGTATACTATATTCATAATTTTTTTTAAATGAGCTATTTTCCGTAACATTTTTCCAAAAAAAAAAAAAACCGATAATCCTATAAAACTCTAATATCGTATACTGATAAGTCCGACCCGATCCGACTCTCACATAGTTATCCTCTTTTTACTGTTCACATCAAGATATTTTTTAATTCTCTGAGTGGGAGCCAAAATCAAACACGTGTAACCACCTCCCTGCTCCGCGTATCACCGAATCATCACGACAGACGCAAACCCTTAAAATATCGATTTGCAATTTCTCATTTGCAGTACAATTGTCCATTACCACTTCCAAGGTTCGAAGTTCCCTCTCTCTCTCTCACCTCTGTTGTTCATTTGGTTACGAATCCTTGTTGCGCAAAAAGGGTGCATGTTCCTTTTGTTCCTTTGTATTCTTTTAAATTTCATTGGATTTGTAAGTTAAGATTTATATTTGTTCGATCTCTGGATTTAGAAATTTCCATTTCGTGTTCACTGATTTAATTGGGCTCTACGGTTTCCTTTTGTAAGTGTTACTTAGGTGGTGTTTTGAGCTCTAGGGCAAGTTAGGTTTAATTACTCCATTTTAGGTTTTACACGAGCTTTATCTTCTTGTTGTGTGGTTTCTTCATATAGCGTTACAGATAAATGAGGGTTTGCATTTGTTAAGGGAATTTAGATGTTTTTACCTTTTAATTATGCGTGTAATTCATTTGCTTGTTTTGGGCTTCTGTTTGCAGCTCTTTTCCCCCCTTCCTTTCTTCTGACTATATGTAGCACTTGAGGTATAGTTGATAATTCGCTGTCTAAGCAGAACTTGGTGTCCTAACAAGACTAAGCTCCATACTGTTGTGGATAACTTGCGTTGGTGGGATGGATTTATTTTTTACAGTGTTTGGTTTAAAGAAGTGGGATTCAATAGGAACAGAAATATATTGGAATTTGGACTGATATTTTGAAGATTGAAGAATGTGATTTGTCCATATTGTATCGATAGCTCCCAGTACTGATTACATGAAAAAAGTATAGTCTTTTCGTGGACTTTGACTTGTAGAATATTGACATCCGGATATTACTTACTTCTGAGCTAAATTATTTTGAAGGTGTTGAGCATCATGGACACAAATCCAGAGGTTTTGCCTCCAGATGCTGCTGATACGAAGGCGGCTTTTCGAAAGCCATCAAATGATGCAGCTAATAGGAAGTATCGACGCCATTCTCCTGCTGATGGATCATCTTCATCTGATGGTCAGTCATCATTGATTATAATGCAGATGATGCTTCAGTATTCTCTTTGAGCCTTTTGCTTTTGCAAACTCTTCTATTGCCATGCAAGGATAATTTTGTTCTTGGGTTGAATATGTGAAGATAGTTTGGGAATCTTTGATTGGGTATTTTGCATTGGATTGACATAGGGTGCTATGTCAATTTTTACTGCTCCTGACTTTGGATTTCGTGTATATTGTCGCTATGATCTTCTTTTATCTGTTTGGGTTTCTTTATTGCCTGTTTCTTTTACAGGTAGTCCTGAACAAAGTCATACTTCTTGGTCTAAGTTTGAAAAGGAAGATTATGCTAGAAACCATGATTATCGTGAAAGGAAGAGGGATGATGAGAGAGAGCTGAACAAAGACTCTCGCCGTAGTCATCACAGTAGGAGTAATGATTCCTATAGGTATTTGGATCGGCATGTACCCAAAACTTCCCGGTTTTCTAGGAATGAGGATTACTCTAGGAATGACAAGCATGTAGATAGAGAAGAAGGGGAGTACCGCAAATCCTCTTATGCTGGCCAAGAATCAAAGAGGGACTATTATTCTGATCGTGGAGGGCGAGAATCTCATCATAGCAGGCCAAGAGATTATACACGTGATTTTGATAGGTATGCTCGGGATAAGAATGACAGCTTGGGCCATAGAAGCAAAGATAGGGAGAGAGGAACATCATCTTTAGATCATCGAAATTATAGGGATAGTGATTCATCATCTTATAGATCGGAAACTGGAAGGAGAAAGAACAACTATGATGAAATTGAAAAGGATCATGGAGATAGGGATAGAGATGAACGAGGCGAGAAAAGGGATTACTACAGGAGCAGAAGTGATAGAATAACTGAAAAAGATGGATCCAGAGGGCAACGTCATGCTTCTACTACTGGATGGGATGATATGGGAAAGCGCACTGTGGATGATTACAAGAGTGACATAAAGGAAAGGGATCAGAAGCTTGCAAAAGAAAATCGAAACTGTGATGGTGGAGAAATTGTTGGGGAGAAGGATCAGTGCAGCAGAGGAGTTGGGAAGCCATTTGATAATGGACAAGATTCCCCAAGTAAAAAACCAAGGTGGTCTAGTTCAGATAGGGAGTCTGGTTTTGGGAAGGATGGTAATTTCTCTTAGTCTGAGTCTGTAGCAGTTGCAACTAATTAGTGCTTCTTAATTACTATAATATTGTTGGTTCAGTTTGAATTGCATCTTCCTGTTTTATGTTAATAATTATGACAGAGAGTTCAAGTTTGAAGCAATCTCAGGAGGTCAATTGTAGGGGAAATCCAACAGAAGCTCATGCAAGTTTGAAGGAAACTGCTAATGATCTAAATGCTGCAAAGGTTGCTGCTATGCGAGCTGCTGAACTTGGTATGTTTTATCTTTGTTGCTATTGCTTGAAGAGTTGCTATGAAGGATATAGTTGAAGCATTACTTTATGTCTATACCACCATCTCTTTGAGCCTGGATGGGCCCTTCTTTACTCATTGTTTTGGTCTAATCAGTTTGTTTTTATGGAAAATTACTTGTTTGTTTGTGGCTGATGAATATACAAAAACCTGAGAGTAATAATATGTCTCGTCTTTTTTGTTTATTCTGTTAGATATAGTTACTAATTGTGGTTGTACTTCTTTCTAAACGGTCTGTTTTGTGATTATGAATTGTCATTTTCGAAGAGTACTCTAAATAACAGATAATGCCAGGTAGTTGTCCTAAGGTTGAACTGACTATACAGTGCTTCGCCAGGATAGTAACTGACGCTCAAGATGTGGTGTGAACATGAGAAAAATTAGGCTCTATGGCTTAGTGATAGTGTTTGTCCTTGGTAATCTTGATTGTAAAGAACATGTTAATGACATTTTGACTCATTATTAAAAATTCTTGCTGTTTTCATTTCTTTTTTCAATCTTTTTCTCTATTGTCTTCATGAAGAAATGGGGAAAATTACACTCTAAAAGATCAACCTTTATGGTTAAGTTTAAATGGAGGATTTTTTTTTTTTTTTAAAATATTTCAAATAGATGATGAATGTTATTAAGGTAGTACAAATAGAGGACAAACATTATTAAAGTGGTGTAAATACAGGATGACTTTATATTCAAATAGAGGATAAAAATTTCACACCAAAGGATGGATATTTTGTGTTTGTAATATGCTACATCATCAAGATTTGGTGTTGTTGCACTGGATCCATAATGTTATCCTTTATTTGCACCACTTTACATAACGTTTATCTTCTAGTTTTGAACTACTCAAAAGTTTCATATTTTATTCGAATTTGACCCCTGATGTTCATCCTCTAATATGTAATTGTCCTTGAAGAAACGGTAGTTCTGTAGGAGGAACCATATTGGTGATTCTAGTGATGTAGCATCACAAGATATAAAGCGTTGAGGTTGCTTTTGTCTGTTAGATTTGGTGTTTAGCTTTTATTCCTGTTGGTATGATTGTTTTCCTCGGTTGTTTATATGAGAGGATCAATATTGTATCTATATGAGTTGAAATCATTCATAAGGCTATATATGCAGGTGTGATTTTTCTCTGTACACAGTAATGTTATAACTTTTGGTCCCTTCTATTTTGCTTTTTAATCTTTTTTTTTTTTTTTTTTTTTTGTATTTTTGGGAAAATTCAGTCAATAAGAACCTTGCTGGTGGGGTGGGCACGGGCTATTTGTCTACTGAACAAAAGAAGAAGCTGCTTTGGGGGAACAAAAAGAGTTCTACCACTGAAGAGGTACACCAAGAGATTTCTCTGAAATCCTAGATATTGCTTGTTTATGCTTTTTGTTTTCCGCATGTAATCATTTCTGCCTCCTATCTTTTTGCAGTCTGGTCACTGCTGGGATGTTTCCCTGATTGCTGATGCTGAGAGGCAAGAGAAGTTCAACAAGCTCATGGTTAGTTTTACTCTCTTATCTTTTATTAATCAAGTTGCAAGTAGTGAGCTATGCAGGATTCCTTTATTTATTTATTTTTGTATAAACTGTCTTCATATTTGTTGTAATTCACCGACTAACACTTTTTTAGAGTCTGAGGTTGCCTTGGTACATATGGCCACTTGTAGGGTGTGAGGAGCGAAACGAAAGTCGAGCAGAAATCCAACAACGATGGTGGAGACAGTCTTCTTCGTGCCGAAAAGCAGAAGGAGTTGCAGCTGGATCTAGAGAAGCAATACACTGCTGGTCTCCGAAGGAGGGATGGACGAACAGTAGGATTGGGTCTCTAAGGTCTTCCATATGCTTTACGTGTATGTTGAGATTGACTTATGAGTCTATGTTGTGGTTCGCTCTGATGTTCAGGTTCCATGGAATTTTTATTTTCTGGCGTTTGAAAACTAATCTTTTGGACTGGAAATTTCACTTTTTGGATGTCAAAGGTGTTGGAGCAGATTCAACATTTGATACTAACTTGCTTTTCACACCATCATTGCACTGTGAATTTGCCCGATTCTTGGGTTACTGTCTTCTGGGCGATTCATTTGGCTGATCCAATAATTATAATCGACAGACTTAACTTTTTTTGGCTGTTATGAGTAATTCTCCCAGGATGATGAACAGAAAATATAGTTGTGTTAGTTGCATTCAGCTGGTGAGAAGAAGCTTTTACTGTGGTTACGATGTCTCTCCAACGGATAGGAATTAAGTTTGGAGACATTGAGGATCTGTGGTAATTGAGTCGATGTTTTGTTACATCAGGGGTGGCGTGCAGATTTTTTTTTTTTTTTTAATTTAATAGAAATTTATTTGGCTTGTTCGTGCTCGTGAATAGGATCGTCCTTTTTCATTCCCTTTGGAATTGACAAGCCTGCACTGCTTGAAATAGATTGAGATGAAGATACTTAAGTGGATGGCATGAAAGAAAAAGGATTTAGGGTTAGACACGTGCAAGGAAAAAGAGCTAAACCACCTTTGATTTTATATTCTCCTCGGGATCCATTTAGTAGTTATTGGAAATTGGAGATGGGATGTTATTGTTTAATTTGGTTAATTTGATGTGCATTATGTAATTAAAAGAAAGAAAAATACATTCAGGAGAGAGAGAGAGAGAGAGAGAGAGAGAGAGAGAGAGAGAGAGAGAGAGAGAGAGAGAGAGAGAGAGAGAGAGAGAGAGAGAGAGCCAATGAGACTGACTTTTCCAAGTACCAGGTTAGGAGTGGGATGCTGACATTTATAAGGAATAAGATTTTTCGGTGATAGAAACAAATCCTTAAGGATTTATGATTTTGTTCTTGATAAAATCCTTAAGATAATTTGTCTCTTTCTATGAGTTTCTTCAGGGTTTTCTTAGTATAAATCCACAACAGTTTTTAAAGTTCTGTTTTGTTTTTTCGTTGTTAAGTCCATCACCGTTGATAAGTTTACAATAATTCATTTAATTGTTTAAATTCGGTAAGAGGTGCATTATTATATTCGTCGGCCATGAAGAAAACAATCTTTCTTATAGCAGCCCCTCAATAAATGTTTACATACTTCAACAACCTTTGCACTGACTAGGTTATTTCTAGGTCCCAGACCAATAATTAGAGATGCTGCATTTGAGAAGGATCCACACATATATCTATCAATAAGAGTGTTTACAAATGTCCATTTTTCCTATGAATAATAAGAAATTTATGTCCACTTTTTTCCCTAGATAAAGAAATCTCTTAAGGAAGGTGAATAGATTGATCGATTTAATATGAACTTGCTTAGAGGTTGGTAGTTTCTAAAAGATCACCCTACGAACTTAATTATAGGTGAACCATCTAATAAGGTTTAAATTAAAGCCTTCTTAAAGAACTTGAGCAATGAAAGATTCCTATCCTAAGTAGAACCTAAAAACCTTGATCATGCTTTAAAAGATGAATTTTGGATATAAGCTATGTAAGAGGAGCTTAATCAATTCATGAGAAATGAAGTATAGGATCTTGTATCTAGCTCTAGTAATAGATTGGTAATTGAAAAAAAATAGGTTCATAGAAATAAACTTGATAAAACCGGTATAGTAATTAAGAGTAAGGTAAGATTGGTGGCACAAGGATATAATTAAAAAGAAAGAATAGACTTTGATAAGACATTTACTTTGGTTACTAGACTATAAGCTATTAGAATGCTCTTAGCATTCATCGTCTCGAAAGACTTCAAATTATATCAAATGGATGTTAATAGTACTTTTCTCAATGGCTATATTAAAGAAGAAGTTTATGTAGAGTAACCATCGGGGTTTGAATATAATGAATTCCCTGATTATGTATTTAAGCTTAATGAGGTACTCTATGAACTTAAATAAGCTTCTAGAGCTTGGTATGAGAGATTTAGTAGCTTCTTGATAAATAATATTTTTTTGAGAGGTGAATTAATTACAACATTATTTATTAAGAATCACAAGTCAAATACATTAATTGATTAAATCTATATTGATGATATTGTGTTTAGAGCTACTAGTATAAACCTAGTGGATGAATTTGTAGAGTGCATGAAGAAATAGTTTGAAATGAACACGACGGGGGAACTTAACTATTTTCTAGGTCTCCAAGTTAAGAAAACTACGAATGAAACATTTATTAATAAAGCTAAGTATACTAAGAAGCTCTTAAAGAGATTTAAGATGGATAATTGCAAGAATAAGCCTACTCTAATGAGCACCGTATTAAAACTTGACAAAGATAAAAATGGAAAATCTATATGTGAAAAGTTATATAAGGGCATGATAGGTAGTTTGTTATATCTAACTGCATTTACGCGCGATACCATGCTTGCTGTATGTCTATGTACATGATTTCAATCTTGCCTTAAAGAATCTCATTTGAGTATAGGATAACACATCTTCAAGTATCTTAAGTTCACCTCTTTTGATCTAATTGGATATTTCAGTGTCAACTTTGGCAGTTGCAAAGTTGATCAGAAAAGTACAAGTGGCACATGTCACTTCCTTAGGAATTCCTTAGTGTCTTAGCAATCTAAGAAGCAAAACTCTGTAGGATTATCAACCGTCGAGGTCGAGTATGTGGTTGCCAATAGTTGTGCTCAAATCTTATGGATGAAATAAACCTTATATGACTATGGTCTTAGATACACTAATGTCTTAATTAGGTGTCATAATACAGTTGCAATCAATCAAACAACAAATCCAATCTAACACTCAAGGACTAAACATATAGAGATTAGGCATCACTTTATCCATGATCATGTACAAAACAATGATATATGCTTAGAATTTATAGATACAAACAATCAAATAGCCTATTTAATTACTAAACTCTTGAATGAAGATAGATTTTGCACATTAAGAAAAGAATTAAGAATGATCATGCAAGAAAAGTGCTAGGCACTTAGGGACTAAGATAGTGATTTTTGCAAAAATTGATTTATCTAATGAACCAACAAGCATATAATGTGTTATTAGTCTTAAGAAACATGAGCATATAGGTTTCATGCATAAATCTTGCATTTAACTTATTTCAGGGGCAATTGAAGTTGATTATGACATTCTAGGTTTATATGTGCACTATTTTGTCTTGCCTTGGTTTCCATGCCTAAAACCAAATCCCGTATGTTCAATTTTTTTCATAGATTGTATTTATGTGGTTTATTTGGTCAAATCGTAAATTTATGCAAATTTGCACTCTCTATACTCTGATTAGATTAATACATGCCTTTATGAACCGTAATGGTTAAATTACTCTATTGTATGTTTATGTCCTACCCTTATTTTTCTCATGAATATACAATTGTCAAAGTGCTTTTAACCAAATATATTTGTGGAAATTTGATGAATTAGTTCATGATTATGTGTGCTCCTCAAGGAAAACTTGATGTGATTTTGACAAGACTTGTTTCTTGTGCTTAAAATGTTATTCCAATATGATTCTATTTGTATTTGAATTGTGTTCAAGGTAAAAATTTGATTGTTCCTTTGCTTGGGGCTCAAAATATGTTAGTTTTTCTCATTCTTAGCTAAAATTGATCTTAGCTCAATTTGAGTAGTGATTTGGTTTTTTTATGATATTTAAGTGATTTAATGAGTTTAAATTGCTCCTACGGATCATATGAAATTTGTTAGTGGCATTTAATTTGCTCTTTGGTCAATTTTCAAAGCTATCAAATGTTTGCTTATTAGTAAAATTGGTCTGCTAAACAAATTGTGAAGAGTTACAGAATTTGTAGCTACCGATTGATTAGTAGCAAACAAATTGATCAATCAATAAATCCCTAAACTTGGTGAGTAGGTTATGATCTTCTTTGGATTAAGGCGATCGATCGCTAAGTATCAAACTGATCTATCGTTAGTATTTTTCTTCTATCGATCAATTGGTACACATAAGATTGATTGATTGCTAGTTACCTGATCAAAACAAAAGTTTCTGTTCTTCCTTCACCTAAACCGATCAATCAGTAAGAATAAACACCAATCAATCAGTAGACCAAATCACTCAAATAACATTCTCGACCACCTGCATTTTTTCATTTTCTTTCAAACACAAACCTATGGACCTCTCTCCTAACCGCTCTTCCTCTCCACCCTACTATCCTCACCTCCACCCAAAACTCATTTTTTTTCACCTAAGTCACTCACATTCCTCTATACAAACACTCAATACTCCTCTTCTTTCAAGTTCTCACTCTATTCACACACTCTCTTCAAACCCAAAAAACCTAACATCCACCAAGTGTTCGTTGAAATTTCTCAATGCCTCCTAGAAATGGCAAACCAACCAAAAAGAGTAGAGCCTCCTATGATCGAAACCTCTTTCTAAGTTCCCACCATGCACAAAGATAGGAACTTTTTGATGCCTTCATTCCACACGATGGTAGAAGTTATGAAAGGGAAATTTTTTAAACTCTAGGTTTATTTAGAGTGTCGGGTGTTGTTTCTAACAAAGTCTTTGAATCACAAGAATATCCTACTCAAGTCAATGAGGAAGCCGTTAAGTTGTTCTATTGTAACTTAATGGTTGGATGATGATGGAAATCTAGAATTAGGAATTGAACCAAAAGAAGAAGTGAGTAGAAAAATCTACACCTATGTCTATAGAAGTATGATTGAGATTGACAAAGACGATATTTGTAGCTCATTAAGTGTTGAGACGGGTGGATTTGGATATATGAATGGCTTCGATGATCATGAACTTAAGTGTTATGATATTGTTTTTAGCACACATGGTGTAAGAGAACATTGTTACAATGATAAAAATCTAAGAGCCACTTGATTGCCACTTCAACAATACATTCTGCACCTTTTCATAGTAGATAATTATTGTCCTTGAGCTAACTAACATCAAACAGTAACTTAAGGTGATTTGTGGATCCTATATTGCTTAATGAAGGACATTAAGATCAACTACTTTGACTTGGTGTTTCATTGCTTCAAAAAGATTACAAATGATCCCAATCGAAGTATTCTTCGATTATTTAGGCTCATCACCTTGCTATTAGAAAGGAAAGGAGTCGAGTTTTCTTCTGACCCTAAAGTTCTTAAAGTTCCAACTTATAAAATGTCCAAGTTCTCTTAAGCCGGTTGGAAAAAGACAAGTCACCGATGGGAAAGAAAAGATGGGGATTTATCTCCACTACATGGTAGTGGTGAGATTAGAAATGAAGCTTTAATTTTGCTATAGATCTCACTGAGGGGGAGGGTGAGCTCGGCAATGCACGTGCTGGCGTTCATAAGGCTATACCCACACTGGCTTATCAAATGCCTCTCTTTGACTTAATCGCACTCCTTGTGACCTAAGACCCATTCTATCAAGCTATTGAGGGTTGCTTCCAATAGCTCCATATTGAGGTTCATCACCTTCGAAATGAAGTTAAAAAGGGTTTATCCAATATCAATTAACATATCCATTCGGGCTTCAGTGATTTGTATGCCTACTTCAAGCTCCTGTACCATTAACTGGCTTCTTCCTCTTCTAATGATGAATCTTAGGGCCTTTTCTTAGTTTTTATTGTTCTTTTGTTGTCCTTCGGATCAGCCTTGATGGGCTCTCTTTATTTTTGTTAAGACTTGGTCTTAATGGCTTCCTTGTCCTTTACTCTTCTGTTCTTTGAACTTGGCCTCGATGCCCTTTAGTTGTATGAATTTTTTACGCTAATATGTTCAACTGCTTATATTTTGGTTGTTTTGGAATTGAAGTTGAGCTCTTGAGCTCTTGAAGTTGGGGTTGAGTTCTTGTTAACTTTGTAGCTACTAAAGTTGCTCTTATTTGAAGTGATTTTTGTAGGAGGCATTTCCTAAAATTTAAGTTGGGACTATGCCGAAATTTCTACTTGTATGTCCCTTCCCCTTTACCGTTTAGAATCTCATCCTTTTTTATAAAACCAAAGGGGGGGAAGATTTCAAGTCATCTAGAGAGTCGTTCTATCTTGTCTATCTTGGCAATCAATCAAGTTTAATATATGGATTGAAATTATAAGCATATTGTATTCTCCTTAAACTAATATTCACAAATTGAGCATTCATCTTTGAACTTTGAATTATGCAATTCTTTTATATATGAATGCTTGATTGAGGGGGAGTATCGGATTAAGAAGGAGCATGAGAAATGGATGTTTTATTCACATTAGAAAGGGGGAGATTTTTGAACATGTGATTTATGTGATTTGGATGAGACAAAACTTAATTGAAATTGAGATTGTCTTATGAGAATTATCTTGATAACTTTATAAGGAAATTTACTTGATTAATCCTTAAAATGGAAGATATCAATCTTGTGAAAAAAAAAAGAAAGAAAAAAAGATAGTTGTTGTATTTGGTTTGGTGTTAATTTCTGTTGCAGGTAAATCAAAGTCTAATTAGAAGTAATAGGGGCCTACCAATTAATCAGTAGGACGTATAACGATCGATTGGTGTCTACAAATCAAATTGTTACATTCTGTGCTAAAGGTGAAGTTGGGCGACATGTTAAGCGATCGATGAAGGAAAGGAGAATGATGGAGGAAAGGAGATCGATGGGATTTTTGTTCTATCGATTGATCGATAGCCTCAACCCAGAAACTGGAGCATTATGTGATCATCTTAAAGATTAGCGATATCTCAAAGTGATCGATCGATAAAAAGTGATGGCTAGGAAATTTGTTCTGCTGATCAATCAGTAGCTTGTGTAGCGATTGATCGATAGCATTCTTAAACTAGCCGTTGGGGTGCATTTAATGGAACAACAGGAAGAATTTTTACAACCCTATTTATACACCAACTACCTATCAAAGAGAAAAAAAAAAAATATGATCTTCAACTGCATTATAATCTATTAATTGTGATTTGTCTTGTTATTTATTTGAGAGTATTGGGAGTATAGTGCTAGGGTTTACTACTTGCAAATTCATGTTACAAAAGACTACACTTGAAAGATAAAGATTATGCTTAAGTGTTATTGAGTGATTATTGTGTGATTGTGAGGTGGTATAAGCTCTTGATTAAGCATTGTGATATTGAGATTTATAAAGGTATATGAAGTTTTCGATTGGATGCATTAGCGTCCATAGAGAGTAGGGAGCGATTTGAACTCTACGTTATATCATGGTTTAATTCTTCTTTTATCTATTCTCTTTTAATTTCTGCATTTATTATTATTGTTTGAATATTTAGTTTGCCCAATATTGTTGCTTTTATTACTAATTCTTAAAGAGAATCATAATTTGTTATTAATACTTAATTCACCCATTTCTTGAGCATTAGTCTAGTGTTCTTCAACTTGCTATACCTCCTTGGCTCTGATGTGCATCCTGCTTTTCACGTTTCTCTTCTGAAGAAGTGTGTTGGGTCGTCCACTTCACCAATCTCTGATCTTGCAACATATCATTTTCACGTTTCTCTTCTGAAGAAGTGTGTTGGGTCGTCCACTTCACCAATCTCTGATCTTGCAACATATCAGATCCATCTTTACAGCCCGAATCTATCCTGGAACTTCGCATGGTCAAAGAGAGGTTAGGTTGCTTACACAATGGTCCTTGTTTAGTAGAATGGACGTCTGACTGAAGATGCCACTTAGAGTATTACTCGGATCTAGTAGCGAGGTTTCCACAACTACCCTTGGGGTCAAGGGTTCCAGAGGAGAGGGGGCATTGTCGCAGTGTAGAGTTTGAAATAGGGGAGTTTTAGACAAGTGATACGACATGTTCTAATTAAGGAGTCTCGAAGAAGTTTTGTTGCTGTCGGCCTTTGGAATTGGGATACTGGGCTTGAGTCTGGGCCAGGCCTTTAGACTTGATAAATAAAAGCCTTAATCTTATGTTTAGCTGTTGCTTATCTTTCTTATTTCACATTACGTAGCCACTACACTAGAAAGTTCTAAAGATGTGGCATATAGTTTGTTGGGGGGATATTACATAAAAAAATTATGTAGTTTGTTATATTTCTGTTATGATATTTTGGGCATACTATATATCTATATCTATACAACGAAAAAAAAAAAAAAAAGAAGAAGATACTTTTTCCCCCAAGCTGCATTCGGCTATCTTCCTCTGCATTCAGAGGTGCTCTTGTTTTCAAATTTTCCTTCTCTGTACTGCTGCATATAATCACAATTTGCAATACATAGCTCATCCGGTTAATCTATTAGGTACAATTTCTTTGTTGCTGCTGTATAGCCTGCGAGATTCTTTCACAATTATCCCAAGTAGTTGGATAAAACCATTCAGAGGACTCTGAATCTGGAAATCAAAGACGCAGAGACAAAGTTTGCACAAAAATTTTACTAGTAGCAAAAGTTACTTCTATCAAAGTCCTCCAAAAAAACCAACAATGCCTGCAAGAAGAAGTCTTCGGAAGAGTTTGAAGGAAAGTCATTCTTCTTATTAAAAGACTCCAACTTATTTATAGTGAATCCAGAGATAAAATTCAAAACCTAATATAAAAAAAAAAAAGGGACCATGGAAACTGGATGATATTCCGTTGAACTCGATGACCTTGGATTCAAATGTTGTATACAGTACCTGATGATAAAAAGCAAGCACAAATTTCTTTAGGAGTTGAGTTTGGTAAGGTAGATGGATTACTTATTTTTGAATATAGGTTGGGCTGCATAGAGGATACACTCAATGTAAGGGTAAGGATAAAGCTTAACACCAAGTTACTTGGAAACATCCCAAATACTAACTCTCCTACATTTATCAAACTTTCCTCTCTGAATACATTTGATACCCCCAATCCAAAACAGTCCGAGATATTTAATTTCAATTTTACTTATCCTTCTTTTGTACATATTATTAGATTATATATTAAGAACTTCTTTATTCTTGTATTTCCATTCTATATTTCAAGCTTTTTTTCCAATTCCTATTAATATATCTATAGTTTTCTAAAACTATTTTAGATATATTGTAAAAACTTTGTATGTTCTAATTCTCTATTCCGATTTTGCGAACTAAGTAAAATTGTGAGTTTGACAAACTTGAGTATTCTGAATCAATTAAAAAAAAAAAAAGAAATGACCAAAAAAAATAAACAAGACTGAATTACCATGATAATCAACAATTTTCACGTAGGATGGCTCTTTTAATCATGAAGGTCAAGTCAACTAACTCTGCTAATCTAGCAAAAACCAGTGGTCCAGGGAACCTCCACACAACCATGTTATGAGCTCTCATCTCAGTAATGAATTTGTCACTTCCTTTGACCATTCATAGCTATATTGTAAACGTGCTAAACAGTAAACACAACTTGCTTTTATATATATTTAATGTAACACACTAAATCTGCCAGTAATGGATCTCAATTTGCTGCTATTTGACAACTTCTTCATGTATGGATCCAATATATCCCCATGTGTGCCCTTGGGAGGATAATATCCAAGGGTATATTCACTTTCAGAAAGAGCTCCAATCACTATATCTTACTCTTTTTCAGTGTCCGTCCAAAACTGCCACCAATGACCATAATAGAACACAGAATTGTTGACCGCTAGCCTATAACCTCTGCAGCCAGCAAATTCTTCAAGGCATGAACAACCCCCAATCCTTTTCTTGCCGATAGTATTCATTGCATATCACTGATCTTGTTGATATTTTGGATGACAAGTCCAAGCCCTTTCTTGTACAAATTGCTCAAGTACTTGTTTGGATAAGAGCAACTAAAACACAACGGATTCAGTTGGATGATTTTTCTCTTCCACCACCAAACGTCTGCTCGAAAACCTTGGTTTCCTTAACAAAAGAAATTAAATCGTACATTAATGGCATTAGTCTCTATAGCCCCCCGGCTCCATTTTCTGCATATCAGCATACCTATACAACTTCTCATTAAAAACCACTTGTGGATCTTTATGAATCAAAAGCCCACTTTCATCATAACAACTCCTTAGGAAAACTACCCAATTCATCTCTGTTCCTGCCAAATAAAATGTTTTCGGCTGCTTCAGAAGCATCTGATATGTATGCTTAGTCAAACTAAACTCTTCCTTAAACTCCACTATGTGATGTATAGAAGCCCTCTTCTCCAATGTCAAGCTCAGAAACTCGTGCAAAACACCGACCCGATACTTCTCCGCCTCCAAAGTCCACAAATCCAACTTGGAACCATCTGAATAAGGCGATACAAGCGGCAATGTGTTCAACAAATTCAACTTTCTAGTCTCCTCCAATTCTAAATTCAAATCCTTATTATACTTAACAGGAAAACTAAATGCCTTTTTTACTCTGTCCTCATCAATCATAAACTCTCTCTCGAGTTCGCTGACTGCTAAAGCCGGGTCCCAATTAACCAATTCAAGCACTCTCCTCCCATCCCCATCAACAGCGATTCTAAAATACTCGGGATATTTCAAAACCCTGACCCGGAAATCTTCGGGAAATCCGAAAATAGACCTGCAATGATAGAGTTTACTCAACGGAATTTGCTTATTAGCAGACATCATGAGCAATTTACGCACCTTATTAACCCGATTGGGCTCTGTAGCATTGAATATTCGATTTTCCTCTTCAATTAGGTTTTCCATCAATTCAGTGAATCCGAACCACATTCTATTGTCAGTATGGCGGTACGTCTGGAAGAGGAGGGGATGACGCTGGATGGAACGTAGGACTTTCCGGCCACGGGGGAAACCAAGCTCGCGATGGAGCTTGCCGGCATCATCGAGGCGGATGAGCTGTTCGGGCTGTTTGGATAGGAAATCTTTGGATCTTGTAAGGAAGCGGAAGTAGGAGTCGCGTTGGACTAGGGTTTCGAAGTAAGGGTTTCGGTTCGGAGGGGTTTGGACAAGTTTCGTACGAGGGGAGTCTTTCTTTTTGCGCTTCTTGCGGAGGGATTTGGGGAGTTTAGTCTTGAGGAAGGAGGTGGAGTATGGGGAAGAGATGAAGAGGTGGTTATGATTAGGGTTTTGGATTGGGGAAGGACGAAGAGGGTTTAAGAGTTTGGAGATTTTGGAGAATGTTAATGTTACGCGCCAAGACATCTTGAGGCTGATGAGAGAGAGTGCTAAGTTATTCGTGAAACGGTCTGTGATTACTAAAACCCTAACCCTAGACTTGTAATTTCAAGAGTGGAGAGAGAAGATGGAATGAAAAGGATTTCGCTTTCTAGTTGTTAACAGACGAATTCAAGTAGGAAGAAAACAGGGGTGAGAATTGACATTGGGAAGAACAACTTTGAAGGCATGGATTTTCCCAGTGTTTTATTATTTTGTTTATATTTTAAATATTTTATCATGTTAATTATTTAATAAAAAGCAGATGTTATAGTTTAAACATAAATAAAATTCTCATAAACAAAATTTCAAAGCAAAACCTAAAAGCTTCCCCTTAAGTTAAGCATGATCAAATTTTAAAGTAAACAATATTCAAGTCTAAGAGAAAATTTTCTTAAGACATAAGAATCAGCACAATTAGATGTTCATGAACATAAATACAAAGATATTTATTTAAGTTCCTTTTTTTTTTTTCTTCTCCTCCTCATAATAAAGGAAAATTATATTATAGCAAATATTTACAAATAAGAATATATTCTTACCACACCAAAAAGTTAGAGCTTATAACTCCATTAACACAAAATCAATTAATGCTGAAGCTGGGAGCTCCATGAATAGCATTGCAACATGATTGAATGGTCATTGAGCTATAAGCTCCACTAAGTCCTATGAGATTTTTTGTCTTTATACAAGCCATAAGATAAAAGAGTCTTTGTTTAGCAAAGTATTCAAAAGTGTAGAGGAGCAAAAATATTAATGCATCATCATCTTCCTTTCTAGATCTATTTTGTAAGCACATATATTATAGAATTGACTTCTCTTGATATAGTTTTAAGCTTCCACCTGGACTAGTGGGAGCTCTTTCCCTTACGTGCCTTTAAAACATTGTGATAGGGTAGCTTATGATTAAACTCATCTTAAAGCATATACAATACAACCTTTGGATTAATGCATATTTCAACAAATAAAAAATTGTTACTCAAACAATGAGAGAGCCCTTAATGAATAGCTCACAATTCAATAAATAAAATATCTAAACGACCAATTTTCCTTATGAAACCCTATATCCATCTTCCAAAATGATCCTTTAATACTCCCCCAATAGGAGCTAAGTTGTTGGAGCTTAACCATTAGTATTAAGTTTGATTCAACCATGTTAAGGAGGAGTTCAAGTTAAGTTTATAGAGGGCTAAAAATTGTTATATTAGTTATTGGGATGAGCCCATTATTTATTTATGCTTGACTCCTTAGACTAGGTGATAAGGCCTAAAGAGTTTAATCCATATTAAGATGATTTAGGAAGATTTGGCTTAGTGGGTTCGAAATAGAAATCGTTGGACCAATCAGTCTGTCTGTCTCTAACCTTTCTCAAGCAAGCTTATGCACTTATAAGGAAAGCTACTAGCTTTGAGCCTATTAACTAACTCATTCTAAATAACCATGAATTAAGCAAGCTCCATCTTATTCGTTGATCACCTAGATGATCTGACGGATGCTATCATGCCTAAGAGTTTATAAATACTCAGCATTTCCTCATAATAAAAAACTCTTAGAAAGATCAGAAAAACTGTGTTTCACTGTGAAAACTCTGCTCTCTAAAATCAAATCACATTCAAGCAAAGAATTAATCTTATTTGCTTAAGTTATAAGGTGAACATTTGAGGTTTCTTAAGATTG
Organism: Lumnitzera racemosa; assembly: GCA_024138005.1. Lineage (NCBI taxonomy): Eukaryota > Viridiplantae > Streptophyta > Magnoliopsida > Myrtales > Combretaceae > Lumnitzera > Lumnitzera racemosa. The sequence continues at coordinate 71,865,805 of JAMXBC010000004.1, read as the reverse complement.
CCTTATTTGTCACTTGTGCATTTAAGACACTAAGATTGCCTGTTCCTTCTCTTTGCCTTATTTTCACTTAATCATTCCTTCAAGTAACAGTCTCACTTCACTTTTTTGAAGCTACATAGAGTGCACTACTTACGTAGCACGCACGTAACCACTCCGATTGAACCCCCATATTTACAAAGTTAATTTGCTCAATGCTATACAACCACCTCCCTCTTTTGTAATGGCTGGAAGCTTATATGTTGTAGCTAATATGTCGTATCATTCCATAAATTATTGATCTAACTCGAATATTTGTTATATTATACATAAGAAAAGTATTTAAAGACATATTTACTCCATTCCTTCCATCTAAATGGGGATTTCCCCTACTCCTATATTATAGTAAAATTATTTTAGTAAATAGAAAAATTGTCGAACGAGAATGATACAAGCAACTTACCTAATTTAATTGTAAAAATTTTAGGATAAATGATTGGACCATGGCTAGAGAGAACACATGTATTACAATCAAAGTGGTTTTACCTTAGCATGTAGTTACAAATTATTTGAGATGAGGGGATGGTTATGTTGTCACACTTTATACATATTGAATGACATTTGTCATGCTACAATCATTTCATCACAACACATTTTGAAGTAATGGACAAAAGATGCAAAGAAAAAGGCTGTTAACAATGAATTGGAGTCTAGCTTTCGACCTATGGAGAATTCAACGACATTACGAGCGAAGGTTTAATGTAAAAGTCTTTTAACATCATGAGTATATATGCAGGTAATGACAGAAAAAAAAAAAAATTGCATTTAGGGTTTTAGATGTTCTCAAAGCTAAAATCAAGATTTATTGGTCAAATCAAAGAAGATTAATGAAGACAATGTTTTTGTGTGCTAGTAACAAGAAGTAAGATATTAATCAACTATAAAGAAGGCTAATAGTTAAAGACTTCCACTGAAAAGGGAAAAAAGAAAACTGTTGCAAATCAAGCACGAGTCCATTATACTGAAAGTTGTTATTAGCTAAATATTCTTCATTCAATTAGTTGGCAAATATCAATGCTCCTAAAACTACAAGCTATCTAATGCGTTGGCAATAGTAATACTTATAGTTCTTACTAATATGTTTCAAATAAATTTATAAATGAGGAGAAATTGCAAAAAAATCCTTCTAAGCTTTAACTTAGGTATGAATTGATTTCCTAAACTTTTTAAATAAAGTTTTTGATCTCATAAACTTTCATAAATTGGTAAAACAACCCTCATAACCTTTAAACTTTAATTTTGGTGTGTAAACACCCTCTAAACTTTGATTTTGAAGCGTAATTATCTCCAAACATCTCATAGTGTAAAGGGGTATTTACACACTACAATTAAAGTTTAAGTGATTTTTACACACTAAAATCAAAGTTTAAAAGTTATGAGGTTTTTTCGCCAATTTATAAAAGTTTAGGGAGCCAAAAATCTCGTTTTGAAAGTTTGTAAGGAAAATTTACACCTAAGTCAAAGTTTAAGTTTTTTTTTTTTTTTTTTTTTACATTTTCCCCTATAAACTATTATACCTTTTACATATTTTTGTAGAGTGCTTGATTATGTAAGTCTTAAGTTTGTGTTAGAGACATTAATATATCACATTATCCAATGTTGCTTAATAAAGTAAGATATAATCTTTCCTAATTTCATATATTAGAAAAATTATCAATTTGATGTTTGATTCATATTAATGTGTGACATATAATTTTCTTTTTGCAGGCTTCTACAAGTAACATTGGACATTTTCCTAATGAATTGCATCAACTCATAGAAGAATTGACAAAACACTAGAGGAATGTTGATTAGTAGAAATTGATATGTTATAAGAATTTCAACTATCTGATTGAATAGCTAATTTGACATATTAGATACTTTATCATTAGGAAAAACCTTCGTACTTCTTATTCACTTTGAGTAGATTTATATCTCTTTCTTCGCTATTTTCTCAAGAGACAACTAAACTTAGAAGTCATGGTGATCTTATCTTTACCCCCATCTGCTTTAAGGCAAATCCTCAAGAATTTGGCTTTAGAGACACATTAGACATGAGGCTTTAATTCTCTTAAGTTATAATTTTAATCCCCCTTTATTGTTGAATATTATATATACGTGTATATATAAGTAGTAACATAACTTTGACTAAAAAAAAAAAGTAGTAATATAACTAAGTCTTTCTTATAACCAGGTCTTGGCAAACAATAGAGCTATAAATGATCTTAACCAAGCTGAGTTTTTGAAGGTTAAAACTCGAGCTCCAGCTTGCTAAAGAATTTGCTCGAGCTCAATTGGTTTAGATAAACGAGCTTATGTTTGAGATCGTTTAGATAAATGAGCTTAAATAAGTTCAAGCTCAAGCTTAAAATTAGATTAAAAATCAAAATTAATTTTAAAATTTCAAAATATATCTTTTTTGGTAATTTTTTAATCTTATTGTTCTTATTCTTATATTATATATATTTTCATGTAATGTGATTTTTTGGTATAATATACTGACTACAAGTCTGAACATGAGCTTACTTACAACTTAAGAGCTCGTTAACAATATAAACAAGCTTGCTATGAGCCTATTCATGAGCTGACTTACAAGCCTAAACATGAGCTTGAGCTTGACTTGTCTACATAAATGAGCTTTATTTTAAGCTAAAGCTCAACTTGTTGAAAAATCAAGGTTAAGCTAAGCCGTGCCAAGTTAAGCAATAATGCAAGCTAAGCTCAAGTATGTCACTAACAACTCAGCTCATTTATGGCCCTAGCCAACAAATATGAAGTGAAGCAACCATAATAATAGTTTGGTAGATATACATGATTGCATCTTACCTAATGGCTTTATAAAAACATGTTCCAAGTTTTCAATAGGATGAATACATAAGAAAAAAGACTCAATATTACTAATACAGTACGTAGATCAATGAGTGACGGTATAAGTTTGAATAAAATTTCGACATATATTAGTGAAGAAAAGAACTTTTTGAAAAGGTACTAATTATATTTTCATGTGTCAAACGTTTATAAATATTGATCCCTATAGTATGTTAATACCATTAAAACCTTTCCTTAACACATAGAAGAAATAAATATAGCCTTTAAGTCTAAATAAATTAATTTTACAAGTCCCGTTGAATAGATGATTAAATGATATATAGAAGGGAGCAAAGTAACCATCACCATTTTCATCCAGAGTAAATTAAATGAGGATGAATAATGTATACATATTTTCTTTATGTATAGGTAGGGTTATAGAGAATGTTTTTGCGTGAAAATTCCATGAATCTTATGCTACATGTGACTTTATAGGAGCGACATGTAAATAGCACTTGTAGAGAGGGCATTAAGAAAAAATAACTGGAAGAAGAAATAGAAAATCTTAATAGCTAAAGCATACTTGTAACTGGCAAGGGAGCTATTGAGCATCAATGTCATTGTTCTTGATTAAGTATTGACTCATTCTTCACTTTAGTGTTAGTTTGATCTTTAAGAGTGGGAGTTTCACGGATAGCGCTGCTTCTTTGATCTCTAAAACTTCTAAAAGTATCTAATGAGGAGGTATGGCTGGGTATTTATAGACTTATAAGCTTGATAACGTTTGTCAAATCATGTTAATGATCAACCGACTATGATTAATCTTGCTCATTGAAAGTTATCTTGATGAGCCTGCCATAGACACAAGGCTAGTAGCTTATCTTATTAAGTGTGTAAACCTGCTTAAGAGGAGTTAGAGCGAATAGATCTGTTCAGCGAACTTTGTTTCAAACCATAAATTTAAATCTCTTTAAGTTATCCTAGTATATATAGACCTAACTCCATGGATCCTATCACTTAATCCAAAGAATTAATCCTAGATAGATTAATAGTGGGCCTAGCCCATTACAAATTTAGCCCTCTCAAGTGTATTATGCTATAAATGTTCGAAATTCTCCTTTCTTGTTATGCAAGTCCCAATTTGGCAAGAAGATAAGATGTTTTGGATTAATATTCATTGAGAGTTGATTCTTTTTCTTAGTAATAATTATAATCCCCGCAATTGAATGTTCTAGATTTAATCTGTAAATTTAGGGAGTTTACAAAAATTGTCCAATCGAGCTTAAATTTTACGACAAAGTTAGAAATAGTAGTAAAAGTGACCTCGTGAGTTTGGATTTAGAAAAATAAAATAATTAAATATTATAATATTAGATTATATGTATATTATCTGTTATTTATCAGAAACACATAAAATAAGTTTTGATAATTAACGAACCATTAGAGATAAAATATATGTACATTAAAAATCATAAAATAACTTAAATAATATTTATAAATATTTACTTATATTGTATATGAATTTACATGTAGGTGAAAATATCAAAAATTATCTAAAATACCTAACATATATTAAAGTATACTAAATAAATGAAAGAAAATTAATAAAAATATTAGAAAAAATATGTGACAACCCGTTTTGATGCTTTACATGTTGTAGCATCCTGGGGAGTTGGTTTGGTAATAGCTAGAGTAGGATTAGGACATGTAAACAAAAAGTATTATGGGATTAAAGGACACTTGGCACTTAGAAAAACTCTAACCGACCCTTACCACTTCTTACAAATTCAGAATATCCTACTACTAATTATGTTTAGACACTCAACATATTAGGGAAAAGAGGAGGAAGTTAGGAAAGCTTGAAAGAGATTTTGGAACATTTTTACAAAATTAGGAGTAATTAAGACTATATTAGGAAATTAATATCAAACAAATACCTAGGAGTGAGAGGCTACCTCCACCTGATAAGGAGGCAACGCCCCTTGCTGTTGATAAGAACCTTACTGCTTGCGGTGGCTGGAGCATCCAATATCAATGAGTGATCAAAAGCAATCAAATTTTGCTAAATTTGCTAAAAATAGTAATGTTCACCTAAAAATTATGAAAATTAGTACTCTAGCATATTTTTGTATGTAATTTCAGGGAAAATATTATTTTGTTTAAATTGAGTTTTGAAATATATCTCTTTTAATAAATTGTCAAAACTAAGTTGATTTCGCTTTTATTTTTGAAACCCTATTGTTGTTATTTTGGCTCCAAAATTTTTATGTAAAACATCTATTATGTATATTAGATTGCTAAAAAAAGTTTCTTTGTGAAAACTATTTTTATATTTTTATTTGAATTTTTTGCCCTAAAATTCTATAAAAATGGCTATTTATCCACATATATTTAATATTTTTCAAGTAATTAATCTAGATTTTTATTTGGGATGAACTCTAATATTTTGTAATGTTGATTAATGTTGAGTTATGAGTTCTATGGTATTAGGAGCATTGGGTTTGAATATTATTGACTTAGGGTGTATATATATGTAATATGTGAAGTATTCAAATGAAAGAGTCAAGTGAAGTTGATGAACTTTGAATTTGATTGTAACTCATCCTTATGAGTATTTATGCTAAAATATGGAGTACCCTTGGATCAGAATTAAATTCAAAACCTAAATAAGAAATTGGGTGTATAGGGTGAATTAGGGTATTGATTGGGAACTAAATTAGAAACTTATTATACCTAAAATATAGTTAGTTGGATCTTACAGAATGGATTAGGAGAGTTTCTAGGACTTATGTGTAAAATTGTAATTAGAAGCTAAATCAAATATTGATTTACAAATTGATTCATAAGCCAAATTAGAGACTTATTGAAGATGAGCCTCACTATAGGTAACATGAAACCTAGACAACTAAGTAAAATACAACCTTGACTTGCAGATAATAATTTGAATTATAGAATATAGCCTATACATAGTAAGTGTATGAATACTGAAATGTTATTTCTACTATAGGGACTAGTAACAAAAACACAATGTAAGTCACACTTGAGTGAGCAAGTGAAATGGTCTAAGTAAGTTTGGAATCAATACATTACTCTATTTTGGGATACTATTTTATAGCACTTGTGTAAGCCCTAAAGCCAAGCCAAGCCAAGCCAAGTAACCGTAGGATTGAACTTAGAACCCAAGGTTTAGGGCAATCGGTTAAAGGATCCAATCAAACCCAAATTGGAAACTATTGAGAGGAATATTAGTAAAAATGACCCTGTAAACTTAAATTTAAGAAAGTAAGTAGTAAAATAGGAGACTATAAAATTTTCAAATTTTAAGCATAATAACTGCTAATTACCGAAAAGGCGAAAAGTGTTATGAAATAACTAAAAAATTACTAGAGATAAATTATATGTGTACTAAAAATTTTAGAATGACCAAAAGAATATTTAGGAATGTTCACGTGTACCCTACATGTATTTACGTGTAGATAAAAATACGCGTAATTGCTAAAATAGGCCGAAAACTAAGTAAATAATTAAAGAAAAATACAAAATAATTATAAAATAATTATAAAAAATCAGAAAAAAATCAGGATAAGATAACTGCAACAAGGTCAGGTCGTGGAATGAAAAGAAAAAAATTAACCAATAAGAATTTGACAAATTAAAAGCCTAAAATTAAGGAAATGGGGCAAAAATCCCATCAAATTAATGCACATTAATTACCACATTTGTCTATAAATAAGGAAAAAAATTCTCAGAAGTCATTTGGCTAGTTTGTAATCTGAGAAAAATCGAAACACAACAAAAATCGAGAGAAATTCTAGAAAAAAAAAAAAAACTGTGCAGATTAACAAGGTGAACTAAAACCACCACCCACCACCACCTGGGAACGAACCACCACCACCACCCTACAGTAGACCCACCGCCTGGACCGGCCGACAACATTAGACCGGGTTTGGACGGCCCAAAAGCTTCGGACCGGTTAGTCATTTATTCACCCGATTTTTGTAAAATTTTGTAAAATTATTTATTTTGTCCAGAAAATTATGAAACTTGTTATTCTGAGGTTTTATTGTATGTATATTTAGGGAAAAATATTGGTTTAGTTTAATTAGATCTGGAAATATAGGGTCCCTAACGAATTGTTCAAAACCGAGCATTAGTAAACCGGAAAATAAATAGGCTTAGGGATGTAGTTTGGAGTTCAAAATTTTTCTGTAGGATGCTCATTTGATGTATAACAGTGCTATGAAGCCATTTTTTTAAAATTAATTTTCGAAATTTTTAAGTTAATTTTTAGCCCTAAAATGATGGTAAAATTGGGTGATTAAGGGTTAATTAAGTGATTAGGATGTTAATTACTGATTTAGATCTTAATTAGAGGTTTAGGGAAGTTAATCTCTGCAGTGGAACCTTAATCCTAGCCTTTAGGTACTAAGTATGGTTAATTAGTGCAATTAGGTAAGTAATATAATAAATTAGTAATATGTAAAAATGTAAATTAATAAATCTAAAAAAAAATAAGGTTATTAGATAATATTATAATTGAAATCAGAAAAATAAGAAATCTGAAATAATATTTAATTTTAAGTAAATATCTTAAAATGTAAGATTTTTACACATCGGGAATAAATCCGATACCTCAAGTAGGATTAGCATGTACCGAATAGTTAGAATACCAAAATATTCGACCTAATAGAATATTTGAATACCTAAACATAATGTGATTAATATCACATTGGGATTCGAGCTTAATTACAACTTAGGAATTAAAACTAGAATTTAGTTTAGGAACCGAACCCCGAAATAGAACACAACGAATCATTACTACGTTATAGGTATACATGAGGAAAATGAGTTATATTATGAGTTAGAATAATAATCCATAAAATATACGTATTAAAAGAACCTATTTGTATTATAGGACACCCAGAAACAAATCAGCTCGCAACTAGAGGATTGAGCGATCGAGCAGATTCAAGTAAGTTGGGTTATTGCTTATTGTAATAGAGTACTAACTTCATAGTACTCGGAGACTTAGGCTTGTATATGATTGTGATTGTAAATAGTTTGCGCATGTGCTTGATGTATTTGAATTCGTGCTGGAATTTGTACTGTGAGTGACTTTGTGACTGATTGAATTGGTATGAACTTGTTGAACACCCTAACCGGCATTTAATCTCAATCGATCCTAATAACCGAAAATGTCATGCATTGTAACCCATTAGGGGATCATAGGACTCTCCAACCAAATACCGACCCCTTCGAAAGGGATAGCGCAGGATTGCAAAACGGTCCCTTCTTCATCTTCAGTCGAACTAAGTGACAGGAGAGGAGGTCGCGGCGGGGATGGAGTCAATGGTTCGAAGGTAGTCGCGGGAGGAGCGAGGTCTCCATTGCACAAGCCTGGGTTTGGTTGTGAGCTGCTGCATCACATGGAACTCCTCAACTCGGATTGGAGTGGGTGAAATTTCTCTGATTTCACAACGGACCGGACTACGTTGTGCGATGACACTTGATTGTTGCATTGCATGAAAATAATTGTTTGATAACTCTGTTTGTGCGTGTATGCATTCATGAGTCTCCAATTCAACTTACTGGGCTTTAGTTGCTCATACCCTTATAGATCCTTTTGCAGGTTCTGATTTGTGAACACTTCAAGTACTATGCCGCCCTATAATTATCCAGAGGTTAGTCTTTTTGAAGCCAGGGGTGTGAGAATCAAGTTATTTCGCAAATGTGTAACTAGACTGACCTTGTAGTTAAAGGTTGAAGACTATTAGTTATTCAGTAAATTAGTAAACTGTAGTTATTATGTAAAACTTCTTGGGAAGCTCTGTGGACTTATTTATAATTATCTATGTTTTATAGAACTTTGTGATAATTATCATAATTGTAGTATCATTATTACTCGAACTGTTTACTTCAAAGCGAGGAGTCGTCGACGCCTTGTGTAGATTATCTCTATGGTAGGCACTGTGAGGCCAGTTACTATCATAGAATGGTTTACACGGCGGGACTGTTGCGACTTTGCGACTTCGGGGCGTAACAACTTGAAGGCTTAAAATTGTACTCGATTGTATTTATAAGTAGTTTGCTTATGCGTATGGTTGTATGTCTCTAAGTTTGACTATATATTATTGCTTGCTACTATGGATTGCAATTGGTTATACTAAATGAAATTGTTTAATCACTTCAAACTAGAAATAACTTCAAACTAGAAATAACTATATTTGACCTAAAAGACTTTAATCAGACATGCATTGCAACTCATTAAGGAAGGATTGGGATTTTCAGACCAAATATTAACATCTTCGAAAAGGATAACTCTATAACATAATGGTTACTAATTGATAGAAGAAGAGGTTACAGTAAGGATGAAAACAGTGGTTTGAAGGATAGTTCAAGAGGAGGGATATCTATATTACACAAGCTTGAGTTTGGTCGTGAGTTGTTATATTTACACTAAAACTTCTCAAACCTAGATTAGAGCGGGTGTAATTTCTTTAATTTCATGATAGATTAGAATATCGTGCGATGTTATTTGTTTGTTACATTGCATTTACTTAACCGTTTGATAACCCTATTTGTGCTTGTGATATGGTCTTATGTCTCCATTGTTGCTTATCGAGTGAAGATTATTTACACCTTATAGATTTTTTTGTAGGTGCTGACTAAAATACTGCATTATAACTACCCATAGGTTTGTTACTTTTAGATTCTAGGGGATGGAGGTTGTAAATGGATGAACTATCGAACTTTTAAAGCTTTTGTCTCTATCTTTTGGTCTTTTGATAATAAACTATGTGAATATTTTCTAGCACAAACCACTAGGTTATGTAAATATTTTATGAACTATTGGAATTCTTAATATAAGTTTAAAGCTTCCACTTAGAAAATAAAGATATTTTTATATGAATGGTTCATTTTAAAGTGAGTTAGTTATAGACGCTTTGGGTGAATCAAGCCTATAGTAACGATTGTAAGGTCAACTTCTATTTCAGATTAGTTTATGCAGCATGATTGTTATAGCTCTATAGCTTGGGATGTGATAATAACTGACATATGTTTGTGCCATACAGTATCCAGGCTAGTGGTATGAGGTTTTAGGTCATTTGAAATCTCGTGACAAGAGTAAAGAATGCTGTAATTGCATGTCATAGTATGTGGATAACATAATTAAACAACTTTCTTAAAGCTTTAGGATAGTTGAACAATATTATAATAAACATGGGAGTGTGGCTTAGTGGTTTTTACCAATTGATGGTAGATAGGAAAGGGAAAACTAGTACAATAGCCTATTGTGTTAATTAACTAACATGGAAAATATCCAAGAAATCAAGGAAAATTAGAAATGAGAAACAATGTCACCTCATTTTGCCTCAAACTGTTTAACTTTTAAACAAACATAAATAACTTGTATAGACAAGCAAATAAATTTCTACAGATTTTGTAGTGTAGGTTCAATTCATAGAGTTTTAATGCATACAACTAAAAATGTTCCAATAACATGAATTTATCAACTCATGAGGCCTGCAAATTATCTTTACACATAATTTGCAATGCTAGTTATATTCATAGTTTTGTTTAGTCAAACTTTATATTGACCTAGGGTTCATTATTTGATTTTGATGAGAACAAAACAAAAAGTGTATAATTAAACTTGTTGATTTTGATAAAAACAAAACAAAAAGTATATAACTAAACATGTTGTTTTTTAAGATAACAAAACAAATGGATGATTAAACTAAGTATTATTTGATTATATTGAAGTGATTGAATAAGATCAATTAATTTGCTTAATGATTAAATATATCAATTATCTTTATAAGAAATTTAATCTTTTAAGTGGTGATCAAATGGTCATGAAGTTAAATTACAAAGAGTATTTATTTATTATGTGTTAAAAGAATTTTTAGGTAATATTAAGTTTACCAGGTTGACAGCTTAAGGAAAAACTAAACTGACTGTATAAAGTTCTAAAAAACACAAAGAAAAACTCATTGGCTTGAAGGAGCCGACTTGCCGATTCACTTGTCGATTATCATATCGATCGAGTATTTTGTTATCGACTTACCGGTAGTGAAATGTACCGGTATAACTAGCTGTTGGAACAATTAATGTACTGCAACGGGAAGAATTAAATGTGATGATATAAATACTTAACAACCCAACTAAGGACAGTAGAGAAGTGATCTTTTACTGTAATATTTCAATATTCTCTTATATTCTTATTGTCTATAATTCTCTTTATTTCTTATATCATAAATTGTTAATATTTAGAGAGATTTGAAGTATAGTGCTTGTGAACTATTAGTTGCAAAGTATAAAGAGTTAAAAATATTATACCAATGATCCTTGAGATTGAGTTTTGTGTTGTGAATAGAATGTGTGACTTGTGTTGAGAATTGTGAATGAGAAACTTGTGTAATCAAGTTTATATATATGTAATTTTTAAAACTTAGATTAAGAAATCGATAAAATAGTTTGAAGTTTTCGATTGAAGACATTGTGTATCCGTAGAGACTAAGGAATAGTCCGAAGTCCACGTTATATCCGGACTTAATATTCTTTATCCCTATTTCGTTTAATTTCCACACTTATTATTATTTTAATATTGCTTTGATTATTTTTATTATTATATTTAATTATTTATATTGAAAAAGAATTATAATTTATCCTTAAAACTCACTTTACTCTCTTCTCTTAAGTTTAGCTTAATGTTTTTCACTTCTTGGTGCAACTTCTCAATGCTAAACTAGAATTATTATTATTATTAATTTTTTAACACATAAGCCACACATCACAGATTGATTGGTCGGAAAAAATGCTTAAGATATAGTAATTTAATAGGGTGCCTTGAGCTGTAATAATGACACAAATAGTATGAATTAAATACTAATCATATTATTATTAATTTTATGATATTTTTATTATATAAATATAAACTTTTAATAAAATCATAAATTTAATATACAATTTCACACACTTTCACTTTTACCTATTTTATAGGTTTCTATATAATTCTATCAATTTTACACATTCGGTCGGTGCAAAAATAAAATTGCGATTTTTACAATCGTGTTAGCAACATTTATACCACATTCCAATAGAGTTCCAACGATTTTCCTAATCATTTGTCCTAATTCAAACGTGAAAAAGATTAAAGACAGAACACTTTCCACCCACACCCAAAAAAAAAAAAAAAAAAAAAAAAAAAAACAGAATCTTCCGATGCTTTTGTGAGTTTGGTCAAGCACTGAAATAAGAACGTAGACTTGGATGCATTTACTGGTGACTATAAGACTAATTTTATTGGAATCATGGTGATTTCTCCGCAAGGGCACATGCGATTAACTCCAAAAAACACCAGAAAACTCAAGAGACTAACAACATGCAGCAGTTAGCTGATTCTAATTGCATTTCTGGTGGATCTCAACTGTACAAACCTTAGCAATGGCAACGATCTATTTTGCTTCGTGGTTTTCTTTTTTCCAGGTAAGGTTGGTTCTTGATAAAGAGGGAGAAGGCAATATGACTATTGAAAAAGACAACAGAAGGTGCTAGACATAAATGACACGACATGCCCTGTCTGTCTTTAACATCGCATGCCTAGCCTGCAGATATAATAGCTTTTGGAATCCCAATCAAATAACGCACCACCAAGAACCTTCATGGATTTTCATCGCAGGTGAAATGGAGACCGAAGGATTTCTATGCCATCTTCATGGTAACTTTCTGAAGTGTCCGAGGAGAAACCCCATGTAGAAGTCTGCCGAAACCCAAGAAACTTACTTTCCCATCTGAATGTCTTATCCAGTTTTGGAGGACTTCTTGGACGGACACTGAAGAGCTGAGTCCAAATTCCTGAATAAGTAAAGAAAAGGGATAATAACTATATGCAGCCAGATCGAAAATAAAATGGAACCCATGTTCCTAGAAGACAAGAATAGGTTACTAATTTTTTTTTTTAACATAATGCCCGAAAGAAACCGAGGTCACCATCTCTTGGTCTAAGTGAGGGCATGGCATGACTAAATCTACCAACAAAATAGCTAAAGCCATGGACGATGAGAAGATATTCCTTGGGTCTAGATTTCAGGAACATGGAAAACGACAACAATACACAAATTATCTACTCCTCATTAATAACCTTTGCATGCATATATTGGGGAAATGTACATGCTCAAAAGGAAGGAGATATATCCTAAATTATAACTGATATATCCCTAAAGTTATAACGCAAGGACATATCTTCTCAAATCATATAATCAGTATGATAGTGCCCCATTCGTAACGGATACTGTAGGGAAGTCAACCAGTGATATGTAACAATTCTGTCAGAATGTGACTTTGCTATATGTCTGATCTGGTTTAGTAATGAAAACTAGGCATGGTGAACCTAGGATGTTCTTACATAACAGTAAGCAGGAGAGAGAGAGAGAGAGAGAGAGAGAGAGAGTGTGTACCGATGCTAGCTCCTCTATCATGATTGCTCTGTTTCCGTGATTCTCAAACTCTTCAAAGCCCTTTCTTGCACGTTCCTCCCAGTCAGACATACCCTCGAGCTGATACACGCTTGTTGCAGCAGCACAAAATTCAAGAAAATCTAATTTGCCGTATTGAAGAGAACTAATCTGATAGAGACAAGAACAAAGATGATGTGAGCCTAAATCTGAATCGGCCATGCATATGTGATTCAAAAAATATCTTCAGTGAAGGGTTTACCATGTTGACAAAATCAAGTACCCGAGAATGCTTCATTGCATCCGTGTAGCTCTTTGTTACAGCCTGTCAAAAACCGTAAACGTTTATATGTTTGATTACTTGGGAGGGAGAAAAAGCTTAAGAAATCAATCCATAAGGAAAACTACAGACCGTCTTAAAATTCTGTAGAGAAATCAACCCATTTTTTGGTGCCAACATCAAGAATTGCTCCTCAAAATAAGCTCGCTGATCTTCTGTCATCGTACGTGCAAGAGCCTGCATCATGGAAAAATTTACGAATATTAATGTACTGGCACTACCTCAAAACATCAACATTGAATCGATATCAACGGTTACCATGTGCAGTTAATTTTTAATTTTAAAAGATAGCAGAATTAGGTGGAAAAGAAAAAACTTACACGCAGTGCTGATTGACGTAGAGGGGATGAATACATGTATGATCTTACAAGCCTGCAAATTATCATATCCAGAGGTATCTTGACATCACGATAGGTAGCCAACCATGGATGTCCTATTAACAAGAAATATAAGAAACAAGTTAAATAATGATATTAATGACCGCCTGTTTGCATCAGCCAGGGCTATGAATGTATTAACAGTGAATCCTCTTTCAGCCAGTTTGCATGCTATATATATATATAGTTTTAGATCACTTGATTAACTTACTCAAAGCCTGTGCAGCAGTCATTCTCTTCCGGTAATCCTTGTTCAGCAATCTTTTCACAAAATCCGTTGCCTCTGGAGATAACGAAGGCCATGGACTCTCATCATAGCTTGGATGTGCCTTGAGTACTGCTTTGAATATTCCAGATTCAGTTCGTGCCCAGAAGGGACGGCTTCCACATAGTAAGATATAAGCAATCACACCAACACTCCACATGTCGGCTTCAGTACCATAGGATCTATGCAAAACCTCTGGGGCAACATAATATGCACTTCCCACTATATCATTCAGTCTGTCATCTGCAAAGTTTCCAACTATCAGGCTCAAACCCAAAAAAGCTTTTCTTTTCTCTTTAGGAAATGGGAAAAAAAATGACAGAGAGAAAGCGCTTGGTACTGGATCTAACCTGGCTTTACATAGTCAGAAAGTCCAAAATCAATGACCTTCAAAGTGGAGTTTTCATCTTTTGCGGTAAATAAAAAATTCTGGGGAAAGAAAGTCATGCCATGTTAACTACAATTGCAAGAACTTCACTGTCTGATTCAAAAGCTTAGTAATAAGAACTAAAATGCACCACTAAATGACTCGATTTCAGCAAGGAAAGAAGATAAAGAATCGAGAAGACATTTACACACACAGACACATAAATATGTGTGTGTGTGTGTGTGTGTGTGTGTGTCCCCAATAATATGCCATCAATATACATGATCACAAGGTTTTCTTCATTTGGGCTTGGCACAAGGACTCAAACGTCATTTTTTAAAGCAAAGAAACAACATATGAAGAGCAATGGCTGTGAGAAATTATTTCTACGGAATTATAATAATACTAAATCAAATGCTCTGTCTTCTTTCAAACTAATTGCCAATTCTTTTTTCTCTTTGATAACTAAATTATACAATATATTGACAATTATAAGATTCTCTATAAGTTGGCATCTCAGCAGCCCCAAAGAAGAACTATTTATCACTACTTTGCCAAATTGGTGTTACAACAATGAACTAAAGTTCACAAGCCAATATGAGGTGTAAGATTGAAAATAAGGCATTGATGGCCACCAAGGAATCAAGAAGGAAGGATGCTTTCAGATGCAGAAAGCTATGCAAAGATACAGTCTGACATGCAGATCCTTGTAAGAGAACTCTATACAAGGGCTACCACTACTCTGCACTTATACTAATTCATACCATCAGATTACTTCTTCTAACACTAATATTGAAGCCGAAATCGTAGCAATTTCCAGTAAACATATAAATTCAAAATAGCATGAAGAACAATATACAATTGCTCTTCTTCAGAGGATAATTGCCTCTGGTACCATAGCTTTTACAGTAAATCTGCTCCATTCAGGTATCATTTAGTTCATACATGACAAGCAAGCATCATATGATGAAAAGGGAAAAATGTATAGAGCAAATCATGACATAACATCCAGATTAATCAAACATACCTCTGGCTTTAGGTCACGATGAACCACACCTTGTAGATGGCAGAACGCCACAGCACTCAATATCTGAACCATAACAGCCTTGGCATCTTCTTCAGAGTATCTTCCACCTCTACAGAATACATACAGGCATTCAGTTCTAGGTCGCTCAATAACATGCTTTGCATAAGTATGAATCAAACAATGGAATTTACCTTGCAAGTATTCTGTCCAATAGTTCACCCCCTTCGCAGAACCTTAAAAAAAAGGAATCACCAACAAAAATTACCAAGACTGAATTATGATGATAAAGAACAACATTTATCTTCTAGGCATCATTTGGTCTACAATCTTCACATAAGAGGATTCTTCTAATCATGATGGTGAAGTCAACTAACTATGCCAATCTTACAAAAAAACAGTGGCCCTCAGAATAGAAGTACAAACATGTTATGAGCTCTCATCTCAGTGATGATCTAACACATGTTACTTCCTTTGACCATCCACAACTATATCGTCAATGCTCTATAGGAAACGTGCTTTTATATATATTTAGCAAATTGTATTACTATATTTAAACAATAAAATTGAAGTGCAACTTCCAAGACTAGCACATATATGTAGTTATTGAATGAGCATAATCTAAGAGCATGCTAACATAACATGAGAACAACAGATAAAAGGATGATGCAGTGTGAACATACTCCATCACTATATAGACATTGTCTTCGTCTTCATATGCATCATAGAACTGTACCAAATTCTTATGGCCAGTTAGAGCTCGCAAAATCTTCACTTCTCTTCTCACATCCTCTATAGCAATTGCAGTTGTCATCTGTTCCCGTGAACAAGAAACATATAAAATCTTTAATTGCTATATAATTCAGGGAAAAGGCTTCAATTTTTAACACTAATATCATACATTACAAGTGATAACAACAAAGACAAAGAAAGTCAAGTTCCAAGCATCCGTTCCTACCTCAATATATGTTAAACCGTGAAATGGTGAGTACAAAAATTGCTTCATTGGAGTCAAAACTATTCGAAAAATATGTACATCCCAAAGTATTCTAAGACGGGCAAATTCATTGTTTATTTTCATGTCAAAGCAGGGGAAATTCTTCTGCGCTGGGTCTTTTGCATCGTAACTAGGACCAATAAAATCATGATGTACAATACACAAAAGTTGATCATCTTTAGGATTTTCTAAGGACACCCAGTGACCGAACATACAAAGTGATCAAAGAAACATAATGTTTCTATTGCTTTTCCATTAGAGCAGCTGCCAGATCACAAAGATTTCAAAATTATGTACCAAACACATTTCACTAAACCACATAAAAATAATCAAGCAATTGGTCTTGGATAGGTGCAACTAAAAAGTATTTATGGAAACAACAACATCAAAAAGACAAAGTATAGACCTTGGATTTAAGTATGACTTTGACAGCAACTTGCTGACCCTTGGAGGCTCCCTTTTTGGCTTTAGCAGAGCATGTGTAACCAAAATGACCTCTCCCCACTTCATCTTCAAGCTCATAATGCGACTCAAAGTGTTTCGAGAACCCGAAATTCTTATCCAAACCAATTTCAACATCCTCAGGTATAGTGGCCTCATTAGGCTTAACAGCCCCATACCTTTTAGCAAGAAACGCTTTAATATGCTTCGCCGGTGATGGCGGCGGGAACGGACGTTTGAAGAACCGTAAAGGTGTTGAATTTACGCTAGAATTCACGGTAGCCGGGGAGTTTTTGAAGAGACTAGGAAGAGGACTTGGGCTGTAGAAGGGGAAGTTTGAGTGTTTTGGTGTCTGGGAAGACTTGTTTTGAGAAGGAATTGAAGTGGGTTGTGTTTGATTATGTGAGATTTGAGTGATTTTTCCGTTAAAGTCAGAGGGAATTTCATGACTTTCAGATTGATTATGTGGGAATTGAGTAGGTTTTCCATGACAAAGTCCCATTGGAATAAAAAACCCAACAATCAAAGAGAAGGAAGAGGGGAGGAAAGGGGGGTGGGGGGGGAAGAGGAAATAAACGCACTTCAATCTAGAAAAAGGCCTAAAGATTAAAGCTTTTTAATCTAATTTAAGAGACTCATAAAAGGAAACAAAGATAAAGGACTAAAATTTGAAGATTTGAACCTCCTAGGACTAAATTACAGGAACACCCAAACTAGAGACAACAATAACCTTTACTGACTATACTGAATCAAAATAGCAAAACAGAATAAGACCCAGGAATCAAATCTCATAAATAAACAACTTCAGTTTGAATGTGGAGTGAAAACAGTAAAGCTCCAATTTTTCAGCTATATGAGCACTCATTATGATCAACACTGCAAATTTTTCCCCGAAATCAAGCAAGTTTCCAGGAAAAAAAAAAAAAAAAAAGGAAAGTAGAAGCCTGGATATGGAAAATCTGTTATCTCTCAAGAGTATGCAGAAAAGGACCAAACTTCAATAATTAAAAAAAAAAAAATACCCAGACGAAGAACAAGCTTATTTCAGAACTTATTCATCAACATGAGTTTGCTTACACATGTACATGTCTTAGCTTAAGAGCAGGAGAATATAGAATCATCGAAGTCAGGAAATATTGGGAAGCTTTTGTAAGAAGAAGGAAAGAATAAGGTGAAAGAGTAGAGAGAGAAAAACAAAAGATGAGAGAAACAACAACAACAAAAGAGGGGGGAAAAAGAAAGTAAGAAAAAGATTCTTAGCAGAGGCTACAAGGAATAGGAAAAAAATGAGGGCCAATGTTTCCTTTTTCTGCTTTATGTAAGCTTTTTTTTAATGGTGGTGTCGTAGTAACAATAGAATAATATATATAGTATACGACTTTATTGCATTTTCTTACAGACATTATTACATTAATTTTATTGACCAACTTACCGTAGGTTGCTGAACTATTTTTTCTTTTTTAAGCCAATCAGATATTATTGCATTTATTACAGTAATTTAGCATCTGGAGAATCAGCAATATTTAACATAAGTGTTTTCTAGTGATTTAAGTTAAGTAACTGTGCCTATCACATGAGATTTTGTTTTTCTTTTTCCAGCATCATTATTCATTACAAGTTATATCAGGAGAAATAAAACTCAATTCATCAAATATCACAAAATGAATGTCTACGCTGCCTAATTATAAAAATTGAACTATCTCATATGATTCGTAAAATCTTTACTAACAAGATACGTATTCTCCAAATATAGTTTAAAAACTTTATAATAATTTAAAAAATAAATAAATATATATATATTTTTGTAGTCTTTTACCTTGTTGCTCAATCATCATACGTAAGAATAAAGAAATAAGTGGTCAAGGACTAAAGACGGATGAGTAAAGAACTAAAAAGTGGTTTTGCTCTTCATCTTTTGTCTAATGGAGTCCGTGTCGAATTTTATTTTCATGATATTAATGGAAGTGGGGTTGTGTTTGGATCCTTCCAGCCTGTCTTTTACCGATCCCCCCAATCCATAAAACTAATTTTGCATTTTTTAAGGAATGGTGACAAAAACTAGGCCGAGTTCAGACCAAATGTTGATATTATACATACATAAAATTAAAAATTAATATATATATATGAATATATAAATTAGGGTAAGACCGACCATGGCATATTGTGGTTTTGGACCTTTGACTTTGCTTTTCGAGTGCATTTGAAAGGCTTTGTCTTTTTCATTATTTTTGTTTTCCCTTTTATCCATGTTTCTTTCTTTCCTTTTAATTCAAATAAGAGTTCATGTTTTTCAATTCGGGTTCCTAGAAAGGAAGAAAGGAAAAGAATGACAGAACGTTGAATTTAAATCATTGTGTGTGATTATTGGTCAGGTTTCCATTTTTTACATGAAAGCACCAATTTGAGTATTCGACTTATGTTGGAATCAAAATTTAATATATTTTACTTCCATAGAATTCAACTTTCCATATTGCGAGCATATTTTCCTTTTTTTCTATTCTGAATAGGTAATTATTGTGATAAGTGGTTTACGCTCATTTAGAGAATTTTTTAAAAAATTTGAATACGATAGTATTTAGGTTAAGATCTTGATTACCAAAACATATCTTAATACATTCATGTTGAACATCGTACGATATAATTTTTCTTTGAATTTTAAATTAAAATATGCCTTTCTGTTTTAAATCATTATTTATTTAGTTAAAGTTTATAGAAATTGAATGAGTTCCCATCATAATAGAAAAATATGATCCACTTATTTGGCTATTAATATAATATTGTTAAATTTAGTTTGGATAGTTAATATGAATATACGAGGAAATTAATGATTAAAGCAGTGAAATCAAATTTGATTAAAATTAATCGAGATTCAATTGAATTGATTTTATGGTGGATGAATTTAATCAAACTTACAGGTATTGAGTAGATAATGGTAATTTTTCTTTCTTTTGGAAGTGTGGTGCACATTAGGTTTAAAAGTAGAAGAAAATACTCAGTGAACAGCTTTTTCATAAATTTAATAATACTTTTTGGATAAAATTCTTGATAAAAAAAAAAAATCATTTTAGCCTCCATTAGGAAGACCATTATTGCTTTGCTGTTGCCCATTGAAGTACCAGCAGACAACATATTCTCTTTCCAACATTTATCCCATGTCATGAATTCACAATGGTATCATATAGACATACACCATACCCATAAAGAAATAAACCTACAAATTTACGTTTTAATAAGTAATAGTAGATAATGCATTCACAAAACGTCAATTAAAAATTTTCAATACTTTAGAATAAAATTACTTAAAAAGAAACACTAGCATATAATAGTGTTATTGATAAAGTTTTGTTAGTGGAAATAATTGGAAATTTTAACAGTTTTTTTTTTCCTAATTGTTACACATACGACAATTTGGAGAGGGAGAAAAATTTTACGGTTAAATACCTATTTATGAAATGCTATTAATAAATTGTTTCATAAAATAAAAATAAATTATATAAAGATCTTAAAACTCCAAAAGTACCTTATGCGTATTTAGTTTTCCCTAGTACTTGTTCCTGCATGATCTTATGGATTTCAAAATAAAATAAATTATATTAGGGAAAAAAAAAAAGAAGGGAAGCAGAAAGATATGTTCCCTTAATAGATACATATATGTTTATTTCCAATTTTGGTGGAAGGTCGTATCTCTTAAAAGACTTGGTTGTGTCGGGTCTTTTTAGTTTGATTTCTAGCGAAGTAAATACTTATACTAGAAATTCATTGTATCTCTTAAGGACTTGATTGTGTCCGGTCATTTTAGTTTGATTTCTAGTGAAATAAATACTTATACAAATCGAGTTATCACCTTGAGTAAGTTGGGGATGAACTCCAGTTTTGGGTTGTTAAACCCCATCCCAACTGAACAATTTGTTATTTGTAGACGACTTTTTGACAAAAAAAAAACACACTTTTTTGTCAATAATAATAATAGAATTAAGTGGAGGCAAAGCATGAATTCATGAAACCTTATTCTTAAAATAAAAGGGACTTTACGATTTTGAAGTGGATATGGTTTGAGTCTCCTGTTATAAATGTAGCAGATTTTACCTAAATTCCTATTTTGTCTATATGATATAATCCATGTCATTTTTTTTCTTACTATTATTACTATCATCTATATATTTACCGTGGAAATATTTTTCTATTACTGAGTCTTTTCTTGTTTCCATTTATTTGAGTATTCCAAACTTTTTAAAATTAATTAAACAAGTTAATCCATTAAAACTACTTCATTTTCTCTTAAGAAATGACATAAGCTACATAATAATCAACTCATGATTTTTAATCGTAGATTGTAGCTATCGTATATTTGCTTCATCATATATAATATTTGTATTATAATATGAGTACCATATTTTTTTTTCCCAAAGAGCAATGAATAAAAATTAGTAATATTGAGACTCTTCCATCAAAAAAGATTCAAAAATATTGATACACAACATGAAATCATAAATGACGTAGAAGTATTAATAATAATATTTTATTTTTAAAAAACTGATTTTCTATTTTTATATATTAGAATTTTAATGCTACATACACACCACTAAGTAACTCAAGTAGCTTATTAGTATTCTAAATGGAGTTATTCTAGTTTATTTACCAACTTGTCTGGCCTAATTTTCTTTTATTTATTCGGAAAAAATGGTTTTTTTTTTTAAATTAGACGAAGAATGCAATGAGAAAAAGAAAAGCGATATATCATTTACATTCGTATAAAAAAAAAAAACATTTTCGAGTCATTTAAATAAAAAACTTTCCGTCGTAATTAATTCTATACATAGATTCCGTGCCGTATACATACTTTACGCGTTCATTCTGGATCACATCAACGAGCACCGCTATTAGTTTTGATGATGATGTTTGATTAAATGTCCTGGTTAAGAAAAGTACACGTATGCACGTACACGTGGAAGATATATGGAGAGTGACAAACGCTTCAATTTTATTAATATTTTAGGTGTATTAATAAATAATATATAAATGTTAATAATTTTTTTTATAAAAATATAATTAATATTTTTTTAGAAAACATACCTCTCCATTACTATATATCAAAATTATTTATATTTATATATTATTTATTGATTTTTGTAATATTTTAATGTCATTGAATATTTTTCTGATGGACAGATCAGTCCATCCACAAAAGATATTGGCAGGACACTTGCGTTATTTATACCAGTTGAAATTTCTTAAAAAATGTGAATGATGAGCCTTACAATGTGAACCGCTCGACAGGGAGAGAATAATGAGGAAAAAAAAACGCAAAAGAAAATAATAAATTAGGAAATAGAAATCTGGACAGCTTCAGATGTTTTGCAAATGGCTTTCTTTATTAGGTCATGTTTGCATTGACTAAACATTAAAAATAGGATGTGCATGCAGTAAGTTGCCTACTTTGGACGTCTCGGACGTCGTACTCTTCTTTTTTATCGCATATATAGCATTTTTCTTTAAAAAAAATTATGGCTATATTATTAAATCAAAATTAATTACTCGGCTCCATATTATAAAGTATATGATCTTAAATAGAAAAAATATAAATGATATGAATGATTCACTAAAGGATATGTATTATGTAAAGAAAAGTTGTATCAGGAATTTTATTTAATTGCCTTTCAAATTAGATATAAACACAACTAAATCCGTGATGGTACTTACATAGATGGCTCTATGGGGGCAGGGTTTTGACCTCCAACCTTGGAAAGCAGTTAATTTTTTAAAATTTTGAAAAAATAAAATAGTATAAATTAAATATATATTTTAAAGAAAAAAATATGACATAAAATAGTGTATAGTTTAGTGATTAAATCTTTGGTTTTATAAAGAACATACCTTGATTTCAAATCTCATTTTTTGTCAGCTTTATTTTTTTTATACGTATTAATTACTTAAATGATATGTCTTTTTTGCATCGATTAAACTTTTTTCTTTACAAAAACCAAGAACATTAATTTCATTAATTACAAAATATATTAAACATAATAAATTATTTTAAATTGTTATTATTTTTTGTTAATAACACACCATAAATAATAAGTAAATTGCCCATATAATATATATACCGATCATATCACATAAACTATTGATAAATAGTATTAATTATATAAGTTGGTTAAATACATTTTTTCAACTAATATTATGAAAACAAATGTGGATTATCTCGATCATTATTACGTAATAATTTTATATTCAAAATGGGAATCTTTTTTTTAGCATTCTTAATAAAATAATCATAAAAAGAATTAGTACAATAGTTATATCTTTTTGCATTTATTAAATTTTTTTCTTTACAATGACCAATAACATTAATTACAAATTATATTAAATTAAATAAATTATCCTAAATTATTATTTTTTTAGTGACATACCATAAATAATAATTATATTTTCTATATTATATATATACTAGTCATATCACATATATTATTGATAAATAGTATTGATTATGTGACTTAGTTAAATATATTTTTTTAATTAGTGTTATGCAAACACATGTGAATTATTTCAACCAATATTCAAAATGGTATTCTTTTTTTTTTCTTTAACATTGTTAATGAAATAATCGTATAAGGCTATTATGAAAAGAATTAATACAATACTTACATGTACGTCAATTTGCTCTTTTTGCTTTACTTGTAATTTATATTTAGTTTTTTTTTTCTATCTATTTTTTGTTAAAAACAAAACTTACATAAGTTTCATATATTAATATAATTTTTATAAATTAATAGATAAATTTTATTTAATATATATGCATAATAAAAAGATAAAAAATTTAGTCTTATAACTTCTTATAAAGTGTATAGATCACCCTTAATCTTATTGTATGTTAAATCATTGACAAGACTCTTTTACATATATAAAATGTAATGTAATTATGATAATAAACAATTTTGTTATCAATTATTTTAAAGTTGGCTTAATTAAAATATGTATGGCCCCTTTAATTATGTGATCCTGAGTTTGTCCCTGGGCACGTATCCTTTGATTAAATCCAGTTCACTATGCAGTAATGATCACCAAATCTAGCTATCCGCCTTGCATTTAAATAACCATATAGTATAGTAAGAAAATCACTATAGTAAAATTGAATTTCATTATTTTCTTAAACACTAAAAATTAAAATATCGTAACTACCTTTTGGCGATTTGCACTTATTTTATTTATGTATCTTGATAACTTACACATAACAAATGCAATATCAATTGTGATATTGTGGTGCAATTTGATGCATATATAAATCTACCTATTTCATTAGCATATTCTAACTATGCTATTATTTTATCTTGATTTACTACAAATTTGACATGCAGATCATAGGGGTGGTACATTCCTCGAATCTTAAATATTTAATTTTTTTTTTTTGAATGTTTAAACTTTTATGAATTCATCTCAACATAATGAGATTGGTTTAGAACTAATCTTTTATTAAGTTCAAACACCTTAATACCTAATATTGTGTCTTTTTCATTTTAAATTTGGAGGTTAGAAACTCTTTAGTTTTTTTATGCCTTATAAGTTTGTCTCAAATATCAAAAGATGATCTACTAAAGACAAATGATCACACCACATTAAAATTAAAATGAATGCAATTATTAGGATTATTAAGCTTAAAAACCAAGAGTAAAATCACGTTGCCAAACTTCTCTTTTTACCATTTAGGAGCTTCCTTTAGTTGGTATGGTGACTTGTTAAGCTTATCAAACTCTCTTCATTTTCAGATAGAAGAAAACTTTTTGGTTGTCCCATTAATTCTTCATTTAGTTTGTCATTTAAATATGTTGTTTTAACGTCATTTGATACATATGAAGCTTATAAGTGGTGCTAATGCTTCTGTAATTGCATTTGAGTTAATATAGTAATAAGGGCATATGTATCAAAATAGTTAATACTTTCACATTGCCTATACCCTTATGCAACTAACTTGGTTTCAAAAGTTTGCCAAGATCCCTCAATATGGTGTTTTCTCTTAATGACCTTCTATACCTCATTTCATCGAAGCGGTAGAGTAATTAAATCCAAATATTGTTCAACAATATTTATTTATTTATTTTGTGCTGAGCAAAAGAGAAACAATATTGAATTTATTTTGTCAATAAATTGCCTATTTGTAAAAAATGCAACTCTGGAAGACATTTCTTTTCACAGTGTATTGAAATCATTATCTTCATTTAAAACTATGGGTTCTTCTTTACTATAAAATCCCTACTTCCTTCAACAAGAGAATATATAGCTTGAGAAGAAGGAATTAAAGTTGACTCAAAATCCTTTTCTTTCCCTAATTTTGCCTCCTTCAACCTAGCAACAAGGGTATAAGCAATCAAAGTAGTTAATACTTTTGTATTGCTTATATTCTTTTGTAACTAGATTGACTTTAAAAGTTTGTGAAATTTATTAGTATGGTACGTTGATATGGATCACCGAGAATGTTACATATGGCAACCAATATCATGCTAACTAGGGTAGGTCCATACCTCAGGATGACTCAAAAGGTAAATAAGAGTCGTAAGTTGAGCAAGGGGTTTCTCACACATAGATAATGGATATGACATACCAATGCCTCACATGAGCTCAAATCACGCTTGATACTATGTATAAGTATGGTCAGAGGTCACTTGCCACTAACTCACTCTTATAATGGCCAAGATAAGAGTAGGTTGGAGCAAGCGAACACTTAGCTCTCAAAAAGAAAAGTCTAAAATCAATATTCACTAATAATGTGGCTATTACATGTGCAAAGTATTTATATGGCCTAATTAGGGCGAGTCCTAAGTTACTATAAATGACCAAAAAGATTCATACTAGAAAATGAAATATACAAGGAGTACAGGGGGGATTCGATAATCAACATAAAAGGAATATCAGTTTGCAAGGATAGTACAGATGTCAGGGAATAGGATATGTGCCTGCTTCTTAGTGCAATGGTTTAAACGATGCTGAACGTCGAGCAGAGCTAGTTAGGTTATCCGTTTGACAGATTGGTAACTTAGTAAAATGGGGTCAGAGAAATGCTGGCTTGGCAAGTGGTTACCCTTCTACTCGATAGCGTCCGGTTAGCTCGAAAGTAAGGGAGCTCCACCTTGGTAGTCCATTAGCTTGGTATAAGCCTCACAATCAGTTCGATCGAGTCTAAATTATAAATAAAGTTAGAAATATTAGTAAAATAATTTCGTAAGTTTGAATTTAAGAAAATAAGCAATAAAATAAGAGAATATAAAAATTCCAAATTTTAAGTATATAACTCGTTATTTATCAAAAATGCGTAAAATCTATTCTGATAATTAACGAATCACTAGAGATAAATTATATGTATACTAAAAATTATAAAATAATCTAAATAATATTTAGGAATATTTATTTGTGCTATATATGAATTTACATGCATGTAAAAATACACGTAATTACTTAAGATACACGAAATGTGCTAAAATAATAATAAATAATTAAAGAAAATTCATAATTAATTAATAAAAAATAAATAAAAATGAGGAAAAGTCCACAAGTGAGGCATGGCAATCTGATATTGAAGAAAAAAAAAATCAACCAATTAAAATGCAACAAATAGAAAGTGGAAAAAAGAAGAGATAAGACAATTGTCTTGTCTTATTAATGTACAATAATTTTTCTAAATCTCTATAAATACTCCAAATTTTTTAGAAGCTCATTTGGTCAGTTTAGAGAGTAAGAAAAATGAAGAGAGGCAAAATTGAGAAAAAAATTAGGATTAGGAAAAAAAATACGAAAATTGTATAGTTGGGACTTGTATGGAGAACCCAGACCCAACAAGCAGGTAGGAGTGGACGGACACCACCACATGGTGGTGGCAGTGCCCAGGTGGGCCGACACACCCATGGCTACCGACAGTGGCCAGAGCCACCCAAATCGGTGAGTTTGATTTCCAACCCGATTTTGTGTAATTTTATAAATAATTTTGTAAAAATAGTAAATATTTTTATAAAATTATGAATTTTGTTATTCTAAAATATTTTTGTATTTAGTTTTTAGGAAAAATATTATTTTGATAAAAATGTGTCCCGTAATATATGTTCCTTAAGAAATCATACAAAACCGAGCACGTTTCGGTTTAGAAATAAATGACTTTAGGAGTGTAGTTTTGAGCCAAATTTTTTTGCGTAGATTACTTAGATGATATAGAATAGTGATATGAAGCCCATTTTTAAAAATTAATTTTAGATAATTTTTAAGCCTGAAAATGAGGCATAAAATGGGTAATTTAGGGTTAATTAAGTAATTAAATAGTTAATTATTGATTTAGTGAATAATTATATGTTTTAGGATGTTGAAATCTGATGAAGTATGATACTTATAGTATTTAGAGTGTTAGATATAATTATTAGGTTAATTATGTAGTAAATAAGTAATAGGGAAAATAATAAATTTTAAGTTAGTTTTGTAAATTAGGATAATTAGGTATAAAATCTGATTTAGGAAGAATTTAGATATTTTGAAATGATAATTGATGTTGGAAAATGGTAATTTGAGTGATAAAAATATTAGATGTGTATTATGTACATGATAAGTGATAGTACATAATATGCAATAATTGAAAATATAATAAATATAAAATATTAGGATAAAAATTGATATTATATAAACAATAGGGGTATATAATAAATCTAATATAAAACTTAAATTTATGTAATTATATGAAAAATGTAAAAATTTCTCACATCAGGAGTAAATTCAGAACATTAATATGGATTTAAGTGCACCGGGTGGAATAAAATACTAACTAGGGGTAATGATAGTATTTAGGATATCTGAAAGTAATGTGATTAATTTCACATTATGAGTTAAAATGAATTTCTAGGGTTCGGGTATAAAACAGTATTTAGAAATCGAATTATAATCTAATTTAGAAATCGATGCGGAAATTGAACTCCGAACCTAACCCCAAACCTAGAATTATTGTAAAAGATTTGAGAACCTAGATAACTGGATATATTAAACTCTAAACAAAACATAACAATAAACGTTATAGGATAAAACTAACTTATAATAGTTATATGAAAAACTAAAACTACGTTTGTGTTATAGGGATGATCGGCGATGGCCTGACCAAGTTGGATCTCGAGTGAGTGAATGAGGAGTTTAGGTAAGTTAGGATTAATACGTTGTTGTATTTTGGAGGCTTGAGATTATGCTCGGTTGTGCTTGTTAGATAGTTGGTTGTGTTTGTTAGATAGTTGGTTATGTGTATGTGCTTGATTATAAGCGATACTATAATTTTGTTCGTTATTCTGGCCTGTATTGTATGATTTGTATAAAATGATTGATTACCATAAACTAGACCTAATTAAATATAAGACCCTAATCATAATTAGACCTGTATGGCAACCCATTAGGGGAAACCTAAGATTTTCCGGCCAAATACTAACCCCTTCAAAAGGGATAGCGCAGGATTGCATAATGGTCCCTTCTTCATCTTTAGTCGAACTAAGTGACATGAGAGGAGGTCGCGGCGAGGGTGAAGTCAATGGTTCGGAAGTAGTTGCGGGAAGAACGGTGTCTCCATTGCACAAGCCTGGGTTTGGTCGTGAGAAGTTGCATTAATGACAACTCTTTAACCTGGATTAGAGCAGGCACAATTTCTCTAATCTCACGACGGACCGGACAACGTCGTGCGATGGCATTTGCTTGAACATGCATTGCACTTAATAAGTTGGTTGATAACCTTATTGTGTTTATGGTATAGTTTTAAGTCCTCCATCCTAATTTATTGAGCTGTGGTTACTTACATCCCTATAGACGTTGTGTAAGTGCTGGCTAAAAAGCGGCATATAATTACTCTGAAGCTAACAACTGCTGAATCCTAGAGAGTGAGGAAAAACATTTGAAGAACAAACATATATTTTTAAAGATTAAGTTTTTATTTTAGAATTTTTCATTTCTGAATAATGTAATAAATAGGAAATATATTATAGAGAAATATTGTAAACATTAATTGTAATAACTGAATTTTAGTGTATATATATATTTTCTCACTTTCTTAAGTAAATGATTTATTTAAATTACAAACTGTTTACTTCAAAGCGGGTTAGTCATGGACGCCTTGTGTAGATCAGGTTTAGGATAGCGATTGTAAGACCAACTTCTATCTTTAAAGAGTTTATATGGTAGGGCTATCACAACTCTATTGCTTCGAGGCGTAACACTTGATAGTAGGTAAGATCATTGTTTGGTATTGGGCTTACTTGACAACAGGAGATTAGCTTGATAATAGGTCAACCGCTTTGAAGGGTTTTGGGATGAGATAGAGAGAGATTAGAATGGAATAGTTTGGCAGGTTAGGGAGGTGAAGGCATTGCTCTTCAAGATTCAACTCCCCTAGGATAACTCAACAAACTAGGTTAACGAGTCCTTGAGCTTGAGAGCTAGTAATCGGGCTGCTTAAGATTTAGGATCAATTTTGACTTTGCTTCTTGTTGCTCGTTACTAGGGGCATACAAATGGAGGTTAACAATGTTAAAGGAGTCAGAGACTCCATACTCTGTAAGCAATTCAATTTTATAGGCATTAGGATCGATCTTCTTAAATACTCTAAGTGGTTCATCAACCCTTAAAGATAACTTGCTCTTCCTCAAACTTGAAAACCGATCTTTACTTAGATAGACTTAAACCAAATCTTTCGGTTGGAATTCTCCGACCTTCCATCCTTGGCCTTGTTTTTCGAGCTTAGAAGCAGTTTAAGGAAGATGCTCTACAACTTTCTAGTACATTGAGTTTATGACCTCTAACCTCTTAACAATTGATTGATTCTCATTTTGACTCAAAAGGGGCATCTGATCTAATGGAAGCTAAAGGTTGAAACTATAAGCAACCTCAAATGGTGATATGCTTGTGATGTTATGTATGGTCTTGCTGTAGGAAAACTCAATTATGGGTAGACATAGATACCAATCAATTAGGTTCCGACCAATGACAACTTGGATCAAAGTCCTTGCTATTTTATTGATAGCCTCGCTTTGTCCATCAATCTGAGGATGGGAAGACATGTTGAACAACAACTTAGGTCCCATTCGCTTGTACAATGTTCTCTAAAAGTGATGAAAACATGATATGAAGTGTACCATCTTATTGAATCGGTCCACGACCACCATGATAGAGTCCTTTACTTAAGACATCCTAGGCAAACCCAATACGAAATCTATACTCAGCTAAGACCATGGCTTATTCGAGATCGGCAATGGTATATACTTTCCTTTCTCGGCTCGACTCTTAACCCTTCTACGAATAACATACTTTTCTAGCACAGCTTGGATGTCCTTCATCATGCCAAAAGAATCTTGAAGCCAATACTTCAAGGTTCAATGTTTGCTAAAGTGTCCAAACAATTATCCCCATGCACCTCACGCATAAGTAATTCTCACATCGAATAGGTTGAGATATGCAACCTCCTTTTCCTAAATAGGTACCTGTCCTCTTTGTGATAATCATCAATGGTTCAGCCATCTTCATACCTAACATAGATCTGACCAAAGTACGGATCCTTGGCATACAAGTTCTTGATCATAGAAAACCCAAGTAATCTAATCTGCAGTTCTATCAAGATAGTATGTCATCGTGATAATGCATCAACTACTACATTGTTCTTGCCATTTTTATACTTGACAACATATGAGAACCCCTCTATGAACTCAACCCCCTTAGCTTGCCTCTTAGATAGCTTAGATTAGCTCTTTAGATACCTTAGCAACTTGCATTCGCTATAGATCACAAATTCTCTAAGCAACAAATAATGTTGGTATACGATGAGAGCTCGAATCAAGGAGCAGAACTCTTTATCTTACACTAAATAGTTGAATGTAGCTCCTTAGAGCTTTTTACTAAAGTAGGCAATAGGCCGGCCCTCCTACATATGCCTAGTTCGAATGCATTACACCCTACTTCAAATACTTTGTCAATGTTAAAAAGAGCTAAGACAGGGGAAGTAGTCAGCTTCTTCTTAACCTTCTCAAAACTCTACCGCTTCTTCTTTCCTTATTTGAACTCAATGTTCCTTTTTTATAACTCAATTAGTAAGGTCACAATAATACTGAAGTTCCTTATGAAACGATAATATAATGATGTCAGGCCATGGACGCTTCACATGTTAGTAGAATAGGTCGACACAGGCTACTCAATAATGACCCTTACTTTCTCCCCATCAACTCATATTCCTTTATTACTCATGACAAATCCTAAGAAGATTACTTCAAGTTGGTAGAAGTCATACTTCTTTAGATTAGCATATAATTTTTTAGCTCAGAGTTTTAAGTAAACAGTTTGGAGATGCTCGCAATGAGTCTTTATGTCAAGATTATAAATAAGAATATCATCAAAATATATAACAAGAAACTTCCCAACTAGTTCTCAGAGCACATGGTTTGTTAACCTCACGAATGTGCTTAGTATATTTTAATTTGAACGGCATCATAAGCCATTTATATAACCCATGTTAAGTCTTGAATACAGTCTTCCACTCATCATCTTCCCATATTTTGATTTGATGGTATCCCGACTTGAGGTCAATTTTCATGAATATCCTCGCTCCATGTAATTCATCGAGCATGTCATTAAGTCTAGGTATTAGATATCTGTACTTGATGGTGATACAGTTAATAGCTCGGCTGTTTACGTACATTCTCCACGTGCCATCCTTCTTTAATACCAACAAAGCGAGCACAACACATGGGCTTAAGGATTTTTGGACATAACCACTTTTCATAAGTTCATCAACCTACTTCTATAATTCGGTAGCTAGTTCAGGGTTTAGCTTGTATGTAAGCTTGTTTGGTAATGTAGCTCCTAGTCGCAAATCTATCGCATATTTAATCTATCAAATCGAAGGTAAACCTTTAGGTAGTTTGCCAGGGAACAAGTTGGCAAACTCATCCAGTAAGGCTTTTGCCTTAGCGGGCAGTTCAACGTTCGATTGCCTCATTTCAAGGAACCTTCTAATCAGCAAATAGATCGATTCTTCAAGCTTCATCTCTCTCTACAACTCATCTTAGGTCATTACCAAAGCCTCTTTCTTTAAAAATCAACTAAGTTAAGCTTGCATGTTTTTAACCTGCTTAGTAGTCATAGGGCTCAGCTTTGCCTCTCTGCCCTCGTGCTCCAATGGACATGTGTTCTTCCTCCCATTGCAAATCACCTTCCGATCAAACATCCATAGTTGCCTAAGAAAAATATGAGACACATTCATAGGTAACACATCATAGAGCACTTCATTTTGGTAGTTCTAACACAAATTGGTACGGTAACTTGTTTAGTCACTTGTAAGGCTCCTTTATCACTAATCCAGCGTAGCTTGTAAGACTTGGGGTGGGGTTTGGCCGACAACTTTTAGCTATTAGACTATGTAAGCAAATGCCACAATAGTACAGCTTTCACATTCAACTATAAGAGCATACAACATCCCATTAACCTTGTATCCAATGTAGAAAAAGTTCTGGTGCTATTCATCTTTGGGCACAGGACTTACACCCATTACTTGTCTCAACACCATGGTTGTGAGCATGAAGTTGCTCTCTTCACTATAGATAATCTCTTCCTCTTTAAACTGATTAGCTTGTTTGGATTCCTTCGATTCTTTAACCTCTAGTCAATACTATCGTCCTCAATGGTTGGCTGTTCACCCCTAATCATCTTGGTCCTTTTGTTCTGACATTATGCTATCATGTAACCAAATCCTTAGCACTTGAGTACTTAATCTCATTAGTCTTCCTTCTTAAACTCTACCCTTTCTCATAATTCTTTCGAGGCACCTTCTCCTTAGCTCTAATAGTTAGAACTAGCCATACATTACTAACCTTACTTGATTCCGATTATATAGATTTGTTTGGAATAGGTCGATTAGGCGTAGTTCGGTTCGTTGGAGCTGGGAATCTACTCATTTGATGTAGTTCAATTCTTTAAGTAGCTTGGATTGCCTCATCTAATGACCTGATGTCCTTTGTTTCCAAGATATCTCTAATCTCATATTTTAATCCACTAATAAACCTAGAGATAGTCCTATCTTCTGGTTCAACAACTTCATGGCAAATCATTAACATTTGAAACTCCTTTACATAGGCATCAACACTCAATCCTCCTTGCCTTAGCTCTTGCAACCTTTTGAAGGCATCTTGT
Organism: Lumnitzera racemosa; assembly: GCA_024138005.1. Lineage (NCBI taxonomy): Eukaryota > Viridiplantae > Streptophyta > Magnoliopsida > Myrtales > Combretaceae > Lumnitzera > Lumnitzera racemosa. The sequence goes on along the minus strand of JAMXBC010000004.1, from coordinate 71,832,538 downwards.
AGATAGTAGCCTAGAACGAACCTTCTCTTCATCACTCTCTTAATTTCTTCCTAGTCTTTAATTTCTCTCTCTCAGTTCCTCCTTCATGTAGCTTACAAATTTTTCCACCATTAGGCAGCATACTTTGAGAATTCTAAGACAACAAGGCTCACTTTGGCATTATCAAGGGCTTCATGATACTCAAATTACTTTTCTAACTTATCTACCTAGTCAAGATAATCCTCAGCATTTCTACTACTAGTAAAACATAGATACAATAACGTTGGTCCTTCTACTTTAGACACTCGAATGGTTCTCTCCTCAGGTTCATAGTATTCCTTTTCTTTGTCACCTATCTCCTCACCCTCTTCTTGTATCTCTTCCAATACAAGTTTTTGTCGAGTAGCTCTATCTACTCCTCCAACTCAAGGTAGTCAAACTAGGAAATCGGCTAGGCTAAGTTAGCCATTACTTCTCTCAGGTAGTTCGTTTGCTCAGCCTCAATATTAGTCATTTCTAACTAGTTGCTTATCCTCATTTATGGCAATCACTAGGCCAGTCACTAGGTTAGTAACCTTGTTTAGTCATTCATCTACGCATTAGGGTGTGAAGCTCCTTTGTTGACCTTAGCCATTTCGTGCACCACTTTCTTGGTTACTTAAGGTTCCTTAAACACTAGAATCTGACATTGTCGATTACTTTAATATACTAACAATTGAACCTCACTTAGAACAATCAACATAACACTTATACACCAACAACTACTATAGCAACAACAATAACAACTAGCACAACAACAAACTAACTGAATATACATACTCTATTTTGTGAGCATAAAACAAGGGAAAACAAAGCAATTAACTTCTTCAACACAGAATGCTTCTCCAGCACCTACTACAACAAAACAAAGCTTCTTCAATACTTCTCAAACCTCTACCTATTAACTTCATGCACAATACATTATAGCCGGTCACTTAAAGCATAAAGTGTTAGAAACTTACTCAAACGTAACTATACTTTGATATTAAGATGATATGAATCACCAGGAAGGGCATACACAGCAATCGATATCACGTGAATTAAGGATGAGTTTGAACCTTAGGACGATTTGAAGGGAAAATGAGAATTAAAGGTTGAGTGGGGTTTTCTTGTGCATTGACGATAGATACAATGCACCAACGCCTCATACAAGCTTAGGTTACACTTAATATTACACATAAGTATAGCCAGAGGTCACTGGCTATTAACTTATGCACTGATGATGCAGCTATTACATATGCTAAGTATTTATATTGCCCAATTAGGGTAAGTCTTAAGTTGTTATAGATGACCAAAAAGATTCCTACTATAAAAGGAAATATATAAGGCAAATAGGGGTAATTTGGTAATCAACATAAAAGGAATATCTGTCTGTAAGGATAGTACGAATGTCAAGGAATAGGGATGCACTTGCTTCTTAATGTAATAGTCTAATGGTACTATATGTTGAATAGAGCTGGTCAGGTTGTCAGCTTAGTAGATCGGCAACTCGGCAAAATAGGGTTGGGGAAATGCTGGCTTGGCAAGTGGTTACCTTTCTACTCAACAACGACTGGTCGACTCAGAAGTAGGGAAGCTCAACCTCAGTAGTCTGTTAGCTCAATAGCATGTGGGCTCATTGTTCGACCTTAAGCTTGCTCGGCAACAAGAGATCGGTTTTGTAACAGGTTAGTTGCTTCGAAGGACTCTGCGATGAGATAAAGAGAGATTGGAATGGAACAGCTCAATAGGTTGGGGTGGAGAAGGCATTACTCTTCAAGGCTCAACTCCCTTAGGACAGCTCAGCGAATTAGGTCGGTGAGTCCTCGAGCTCAGGAGCAAGTGATTAGATCATGATCCCCATCATACTTTCTCTTAAAGATCTACTTATACCTCATTGAATTTGATCAAAATGGTAGATTAATTATAATCTAAGTGTAATTTGACATATGGAATCCATTTTAATTAGAATCTAAGTGTAATTTGACATATGGAATCCATTTTGTTAGTAGATTTCCTCTTTCCAAATCTAGATGACATTACTTTACAAAGTTTTGGAATTGTTGCTTGTATTTAGAACAATGAGAATTTTCTTTGCTATAAATTAAGCTTCCTTCAACTTAAGAAATTATAAAAGCTTGAGAAGAAATAAAAATTTATCTAAGATCTTTTTCTTTTCTACCTTTTTATCTCTCTCTAAGCTTTAAGTCTAAAACATCAAATAGATGTTTCATTGAACTTCTTTTAAAATCAACTTCATTGGTAGGTAGTATTCCTTATCTCAATCATATTATAACTTTTTGGCTATAAGTTATATTAAAATTTATTCTTGATAAATGTGTATCTCTACAATTAGACTATAAATCTAATACACGATATTTTTTAGTGTTTGAGGTGTATCTAAAAAGATATTCTTTTCTTCTCTAGGTTTTAGCCTGGGTTTACTTAGAATCCATAAACTTATAGTATGCAAGATACCCTATACTTTCAAATTACTCAAGTTGAGCTTCCATCCACCCCAAATTTTTTATAGTAATGTGAGTAACTTGCTTTTTGATGAAGTACACTATAATAATGAATATTTTCAAGCTAAGGTAGGTGAAGATAGATGCACATTAGGAGTTTTTGGTAAAACCAGAAGTATATTTAGGTAATATTCTTGGATAATAGATTTGGATGTATCTAGTCATGCTATTGATGGATAAGTGGAAGATTCTTCAATTTATAACATGCTTTGAAAAGCATTTAAGTAAATGTATTGAATCGATAAAACCTACTTAAAGATGAAAGAGAATATTGGCTAGCAAATTGATTTTATCCAAAGGAAAGTTTTTCGATTTTATTAAGAAAATAATTGATCTTTTATTTTCAAACTATATGTTGGAAGAATTTTCATAAAGGAAAGACTTAATTGTTCGATAAACTTATTTAGAAAGATTAAAGAGCTACTTTTAGTAAGTACATCTACAAAAGGTTGCAGGTGTCAAATTTCTTATAAATCTTAAAATACATTAAAAGAATGTTTAAGAAATCAAAACTTTTTTCTTAAACAATTTTATAACTAGCCATGGAAATAACAAATATAATGATTTATTTATTATGAAGAATCAATGAAGTTAGTCGTTACAAGAAGATAATTCCCCTATTGGATAGAGCTTAACCTTTATATATTCAAAGTCATAAGGACTAAAGAAAATACACATATGACACACGAGAGTAAGTATTGCTAGTAATAAGTGAACTTTTAAGAAATTTGAAAAGTTTTCAAAATATTCTACTAGCATAACTTCAAGGATTTTCAACTATTGTCATTATGTTTTATACTTTTCAAAAGAGTGTCTCATGTGAAATTTGTAGTGAGGTTGTTTTCTATTCTAGTTAGAGATTTGAATAAGTTCTTTGAAGTGATAGATTAAGGTTAAGCTTAGAGTTTTTACAATAGTAGAACACACTCATATTCTTTTTTGAAAAGTTATAGTAGATTTCTAGTGGTTGGATTGGTAATGATAGTAGAGAGGACATAAATAAGAGGGCAAACCTCAACATGTTTAGGCTTTATATCTCTTCCCTTAATCTTTTTATTTCTTCACTTGTTTACAGTTGTGTTAAATCTTATATATTAAAGTATTTTGATATTACCATAGAAGCTTATAGATACACTCTTCTGTTATACAATCTACAAGAAATTGAGTTTATTTTTTTATACAACAACCAATTCAACACCCCCTTCCCCAATTCTTGGTTGCAATCTAATACCTACAATAAAGCTTAGCTATACTCTTGGAGTTAAAAGAAGGATGGTAGTTGGAGGATGTATAGATAATAGGACCATCAATTACGCTATTGTGGAGTATCTATTTCCTATCCTAAGGCTTAATAACATATTTGATTAGTTGAATGGGGTCCAAATGTTCCAAATAGTTGATTTGAATGGTAACTATCACCAAATTCAAAAGAAAAAGGAAAAATGGATGAAAAACTGCATTCAATATGAAGTGTGGCTCATATGAGAGGTTCGTTATGCCATTTGACTTATCTATGCTTCGAGTTCCTTTATGCACCTCCCGATCCATGTATTATAGGAAATTTTTTAGTAGGTTTGTTATTGTTTACTTCGATGATGTTTTAATGTATAATAGAGATATGGTTAACCATATAATGTACTTGAAGGTTATGTTTATAGCATTAAGGAGCACAAAGTTGTGTCGAAATTAGAAAAAGTAATATAGTTAATCATTTAATGCATCTAAGAGCTCTGTTTAAAGTGTTAGAACATGAAAAGTTATATCTAAACTGGAAAAAGTATTTGTATTAACTAAAGTAAGGTTATATTTCTAAGTTATGTTATATCTTGATATAAAATGCGTGTTGATGAGGAAAAAAAAAATTATTATTGAGTGGCTTGTGTCTAGTTTCGTAAGGGATATTAAGAGTTTTTATGGGTTAGTATTAGTTTGTAGAAGATTTGTGATGGGGTTTAACACCATTGTAACATCATCAATAAAACTGATGAACAAGTGAGTAGAGTAAAGTAACATAAAGAAGTTTTCAGTAAATGAAAGAGAAGATTCCTACTGCCATAATACTTGTATTTTTAAATTTTGATGAACTTTTTTAGCTAAAGTATGATATCATAGGTATTAGATTAAAGCAATTTTCATATAGGAAAAGAGAGCCATAACCTACCTAAGCGAAAAGATAGGAGGAACTGCTGTAAACTACTTAATGTATGATAACGAGTCATTCGCCTTGAATATGTACTTTGATCATTTAGCAACATTATCTATTACTAAATGATTTTTTACTTTCCTCATGTTAAATAGGTTGGATTTTTGAAATTCTTTAATTCTACCATTAAATATAAATAAGGAGGTACAAATCCAGTTGAATATCGTATAATACATTTGTTGATACTAGGTAGGTAAAATTATTCATCTTATAGTGCCTTGATGGATTAATATGCTAGTTATGTGCAATTTAACACTATTGAATTCTCTTGTGAACAAGGAGTGTTAGTGAATCATTACTATGTGGTGAAGGTTACTTATTCAAATTACGAAAGTTGTGTTTTCTAGCCCATGAGGGAATTACATATGAGAGAGGCCCATGCTTAGGACTTATGGTTTATTTTAGGATATAAAGAACTTAAGAGATTTTGGAAGTACATGATTATTCACGTGGTTGAAATGAGATGCAGTTAAAATTATGAAGTTTATAAGAGGGAGGTCTAAAGACTTTACATGCCTTTACTAGTTTCATTATACCCTTTGATTGACTTGAGCAAAAACTTTGTTTTAAGTTTGCATATGACAAAGCAAAAGACCAACTCCATTTTGTTAGTATTTAATATATTATCTAAAATGACCCACTGCAACACATGCCACAAAACTAATGATGTTTATATTGCTAGCTTTTTCTTCTTTACCAAAGATCACGTAGCTATACGGAGTTCTACATAATATTGTATTTAATCGATATGTTAAGTTTTTAAACTTTTTCTAGAGTACCTCTTAATGGAGACTTGACTATAAACTACTTTTTAGAACATCATGCCATCCATAGATAGATGGCCAAACTAAGGTAATGAACCAAACTTTAGGAGTAAAGGTATGTAAGTGAGCTTTAGCCAGCGAGTCAGTCAGTTTAACTTGCTTTTTAAATGAGTTTGGACTAAGGTTTTTTGGTACGTTTAAAAGCGGGCTAAATAAGTTTGATTTGTTCAACTCACAGGCTAAAGTGAGTTGATTTGGGTTTATCCATTTAATACATTTACGCTTTTAGCCCACAAGTCGGCTTGTTTAACCCGCTTTTAAATAAGTTGGGACTGAGGTTTTTTGGCCCGTTTAACCCACGGGCCAAAATGGGTTAGGCCGGGTTGATCCATTTAACCCACTTGCACACTTCTATTTAGGAGTACTTTTGAGAGCTACATTTGGGAAAAACTTGCAAGATTACTTGTATCCATTGATAGTCAAGTTCGCTTATAAGCACTCCATGTATAGTGTGATAGTTAAGATACCTTTTGAAATAGTTTATAGTTATAACCTCACCACTTTTATGGAGTTGCATCTTACTACAATGGGAGATAGCATCAATAGGGGTAATGAGGCTAAATAAATCAAATAATTAAATAAGAAAATGTGAGACCGGCATTTTAGCAAAAAGGACATTAACACGAGGAAGTATAAAACATTTGTAAAAATCTTCTTGTCATGACTTGAAAAACACGTTAGAATCACAAATTAGTAAAATAATCAAGAATATAGGTATTCAAAATAAAATTATAAAATAATAATGCAAGTTAAAAGTTAAAAATATTTTAAAATTCACTTATTAATTGTCGAAACAAGAAAACTACGAAATTTAAGATTCAATTTGATGAGATCTCGAAGCTAAATTGGTAATATAAAACTTAATGAAATAACAAGAGACAACACTTAGAGCCTATATATATATATATATAGGTTAACTAATTATAATAGAAAGATTTTGAACTCTTAACTTTAGAACGTCCCTGTAATCAATCCGTTTAGGGTCGAAGTCGACCGTATGACCCCAAAAGTCGGTTAAAGAGACTCCGTAAATTTAAATCTTGAAATGGAATATTAAAATATTGGTAACTCATTCATTTTGTAAAATTTTGAAATATCGAAAATTGGCATGAAATAGAAAAGGAACTTAATGGTGAATTAGGTAAATAAGAAAATTAGTAAATGTTATTAAAAATAAAATACAAAAATAAATAATAATAATAATAATAATAATAATAATAATAATAATAATAATAATAATAATAATAATAATAATAATAATAATAATAATAATAATAATAATAGGGTATAAGTAACTATGCTTATGATGTAGAATATCTAGTTGAAGTTTCATGTAAAGATTAAAACTAATATAAAGTAATAAATATAATAAAATGTGTATAGAAAAAATAGTAAATAAAAGAGAGCACATGATTTTAGGAAACCATAGATGCAACCCATGGATTCTACAAAATCATAGATGAAAAAACAAAAACCGTAAGAGTTCATAACGTTTGCATGTGGTTTTGTAAAACCACTTGTCACTTAGCATAGGAAATTTAAAATGCCTTATACACGTTTTCCATGCTCTAACTCCCACCATTAATCAAATCACTATAAACCCCCCTTACTCACTTTATATAAACTTTTTAGGCACTTACAAATTAAAGGAAATTTGTGAGAAAATTGAAAGAACTCTTTAGAAAACTTAGAAGTTTGAAGAAAATAGGTATAAATCTATTAGAGAGAGGTTTCTAAACTTAGGAGCAACCTAACGGCGAGCAACCTAACGGCGAGCAACCACTACTAGTTGCATACCTACAAAATGCCCTTTTAGGCTGACAAGGTTCCCCCCCCATTGTCGGTTACTGTAGCTCTAAATATCTGTGAGTTTAATATTCTACCTGAATTTTAAAATTTTGTTAAAAATATTTAATTTTGTTGAAAAATTCTAAAAAATTTTATTCTTACATAATTTTAAGAATAGTTTTCATGAAAAATTATTATTTTTATAAAACTTTTGCATTTTATATATCGACCTCAAGAAATGGGTCACTTGATACCGATTTTTGCTTTGATTTTTAGAAACCCAAATGACGTAATTTTTTTACCAAAATTTTCCTATAGACATTATATATAAAATTACTATGTAAAAAGTTATACAAAAACTTATTGTTTTATTTGGGTAAATTTTTCATTTATGAAAAAAACTAATAAGTTGGGATTTACAAGAAATTCATTATTTTTCAACATATTTTATTTAAATCTCACCACTAAACATTATTTAAGTGAATATTTGTTATATACAACATGTTGATCTTAATTTTTTTTTAGTGGAACTAGGAGATTTTACAAAAAGTCAGGTTTTTTAAAGCTAAACTTCATGACTTTACTTAAATACTCATGGGGACTTTTCACTAAGTTAATACATTAATTATTTTTTACTAAAAATCAATAGTAAATTGAAATTTTAGCTGTTGTACATGAAGCATATTCCCCTTAAAACCATGATTTTTTTGACCCAATATATTTATTTTAGGTACATTATTTAATTAAGTCCATTTAACATTCTTTTTGGTAGAATTTCGAGTTGTATATGTCGATGTGGATGCGTTTCCGAACCATACAAGTTGATATTGGTGAAGTTTCGACGAGTTAGACATGAACAAAGTAAAGAAAAGCGTGAAAAATAGAGTTTTTTTTTTTTGAATTAGAGTAATCTGGCGCTTGAGGAAGGTGTTGTTGAAGTTCTTAATGAATTGGTAAAGAAACTAATAGCAGTAAGCTTCTGTAGATGTTAGTGTAAACTGCTAGCTTATAGAAGGTATTAAAGAAGCTTCCCTAATTAAGTTGATTATAAAATTGTAGTGATACAAACTTTCGTAAAAGATTTCCTAATGTAAAAGCAACAACCAAAATTCTTGTAGAAGGTTGTGTAGAAAGTTTGTCTAATATGAAACATGAGTTAAAACATTAGTAGAAAGTTGAATAGAAGATCTAATAGACAAAGAATATAACTAAGGACCGTAGTAGAAGTTTGAGTAGAAGGTGCCACACACCTAACAGAAGGTTATGTAGAATGTTCCACATAAAAGAATATAAGTTAAAACCTTAGTAAGAACTCAAGTAGAAGATACCATACACCTAATAGATCTTAGTAAAAGATTAAATAGAAGGTCAAAATAACATATGTAAAAGTAATAACCCTTAAATACTTATAACCAATACCTAGGGCATACTAAAAGAATGTTAAGATGAAACAAAAATACAATACTTAAAACACTCTTACTCTAATGAATTGTATTGAAATTGAAATATGATTTGTAATATAGGGACCATTGATGACAAAAGGACCTGGGCATCTGAGTTACAAGAGCAAATGGAAATTTAGGTAAGTGGGATCAATGCTTAATGGTATTTTAAAGTACTATATAAAAGTACTTGAAGGCTAATGTATACACTTGTTTGTGGTTGCAAAGTAGTTGATTGTATGCATGTAACGTGTGTACATGGAAACTGTTTGCTATGTTGTCTTATTGTTATGCTATGTTATCTTATTGTTATGCTATATGCTGTGATTACTTCGCTATGTATTATTTCTTGATTTAATAGTTTGTAATTGGTTAGTCACCTCTAAAATGAACTAAGCTAAAACCGGGACATAAACACTAACTGGACATGCATTGTGACCCATTAAGGGAAACGATTAGGATTTCTAACCAAATATCGACTCTTCGACGAGGTAGCGATGATTGGCCTTCCCTCACCCTTAGGGCCAAACTAAGTGACAAGAGAAGGGGTTGCAATAAGGTTGGTGATAGTTGGTTTGAAGAGGTTTCGGGAGGAGTATATTTTCATTACACAAACCTAGGTTTGATTTGAAGGCATTGTAGTTGGAGCATACCTCCATTGTGCAAAAACCCTTCAACTTGGGTTAGAGTGAAAGAAAATTTCTCTAACTTCACGGCAGACCGGAAAACATTATGTGGATGGAATATGCTTGTTGCGTTGTATTGCATCTAACTAACTGATTGATAACCTTACTTGATTGTTGTATGGTGTATGCTCTTGTCTCCATCCCCTTATTAAATAGTGGTAGCTCATATTCCCATAGTTCTTTTGTAGGTCATAGAAGATAGACATCAAGACCGCCCAACTCTTAAATGTAAAAAAGACGGGCAGTGGGTTTGGAGTGAGGAGTAAATGAAATGGAATATTCTTTTTCGTATTTCTTTTGTAGTCAATTGGGCCATTTGAATGACCCAAACTAACTTGTAATATTATATTTATTGTAAAAACGATTTTTGGATTCTGTTATAAATTTTCATGTATAAAAATTTCAAATATTTTTCAAGGGAATTATATTAATCAAACTTCTATTTTTCAAAATAATATAGGTACCAAATGTCTTTATTTTACTTTAGCTATTGAACTGAAGATGTTTCAGAGTTGTTTAGTTGTATGTACCTTGTGTATACCTATTATATGATAGCAGCTAAGTAACTAGCTTTTGTCATAGGTTGATGTACATAGTGGGATTATTAAGACTCTACCACTTTCAGGGTGTAACAAAAAATACATGAAAAATCAACTAAGCTAAGAAAACAAGTAACAAGATAGTAGAGAAAAAAGAAAATGATATTTCAACTAAGGAATCAAAATATAAGTGCATTTAAGGAAGGAACATTTTCCAAAACAAACAGAGTTCAAGCTAGCACCAAAAGTCGATGAGACGTTCAAGGTTTTAGAGAGAGTAAATGATTATGCTTATCAACTAAAGATAATGGGATTTTATGAAGCATATGCGACATTCAACATCTTAAACCTTTCTTCTTACATACTAGAAGAAAGCTAATCTAACTTAAGGAAAAATATTCAAGACCCTAGGAGTGATGATAAGAATCTAATATCCACTAATCCCATTAGTTCTATTAGCATTGTAGGTATATTTAATTTGATTATGAAATTCTTTCCAATAGTGAACTAATTATCATTTATATAAAGATTCTTTTATAATTTAAGCTAAGGTTTTAGGATTTTATGTCATGCTATACGTGAAGGTTGAGACACTTGGAGAAGGAATTGGAGTTAGACTATTGTGGCTAATAAAGGAAGAACAGTAGAAATAAGATAATCATCTCAATGGCCATTTGGGTTGACTGTAACCTTTAGTTAGCTATTAGCCTTGAACTAATGATCTTAGGTGTTAGGATATCCAATTTCCATACAAATAGCCAAATTCAAGCATATAAAGAACACCTTACCTCTAACAATAGACAAGCTACTAGCCTAGAACTAGTACTTATGGACATCTAACTGCCAATTAGCCATTTGAATGACTCAATATGGCATCTTAATGGCCTTCACCTTTTGTTTACCCTAGGGTTCATTTTTTAATATGTTTTGCAGATAAAATTGCTCTTATTGCATTCTATGTTACAAAGGGCCACATTAACATAACAAACCCTTAACTCGATTTATGGTATCCTATCCTCAATTGCATGTTCTTCTTAATCATTGTGGTGAATATGGAATTAGCTAATTTGTGCATCCTATCAAATCTAGTTTAATTTCTAAGCTAGTTTCTTTACTAGGCTAATGATATCACGATGAGAAGAGAAGTCATATTATTTGGTGCCTAAACATTAAAACCCAAAAAGAACAATAACTAATTGAGTATCTATTATATTTGAGCTTATTCTCTAATAGTTAGAATTTTAGCATTAGTTTTAGAGGATAGATACATATATTTCTAAAAGTTATGAAAGGTGAAGTCTTGTTTTATGAGTTTAGAGGGTATATTCATACCTATTAATAACTTTAGAATCTATTTAAAATTATCTCACAATAAAATTTATTTTTTTCAAATATTCTAAAGATGGTTAGATTATGTTATTCTAAAATCAATGACAAAATTGTAGAAAAAAAAAAAACCACTAAACATGACTTGTAAACCATTTGGTACGAAATAACATCTTTCATTTTCCTTCAACCACTTGGTAACCATACCACCCTGCACTTGCCTAAACTTAACCATGATGAACCATCCTAATCCTTCCTCTCCCTCCCTTTCTCTATTATTTGTTTAGATATATGTTTTCTTCATAAAAAAAAAAAAGAAAAGAAAAGGAAAGAAATAAATGGGAGGGACAAAGTATTTGGCAAATTTAAGGCTTGGTTAACATTAAAAAGTTATCACTGCTTGATCAGCATGAGAAAACTAAGTTAAGGTAAAGAGATAGTAGTTGTTATATAGTAAATTAATTGGTCATTGAAAGGTAAAAAAGCTACATCACCTGAAAGAAAAATAAGTATTTCTAAAGTATCACCATGTTTGGTTCTCAAGAAAGAAACGAGGTTAGAATGGAATGCAAGGAACCATTTCCATGTTTGATAAATGTATTATTCAAATTAGTTTATGGAGAAAAAGAAAAAAAAGGATTCAAATATTCATCTATTCAACCACCTAACATATTATTTATGCGTCTAAATAAGTAGCAACCTTATGCAACTACCCCCTCAACCTCTTTGCCCTAAATTGATGTCTACATAAGTTTTGTGGTCCTTAAATCAAGTGTAACCTAGATGATTGCACCTTTTAGACTTATACATCGTCAAATGGTCACTTATGGTGTAATATGGTTTAGTTTAGGGTTTATGGTAAGTCACATTTAAGGTCATTGGTGCATGAATGATGTTTAGGGTAAAGTAGCCAATGCATACATAGTATTGTGACCTAGGGTTACATTGTGAATGGTGCATAGGAGAGTTAGAATTGGTTGGTTTGTAAGGTTAGATAAGTTGGTCGATGATGCATATGTAGTGGTAGGTATTGTGCCCCGAAACAATAGAGTCGCAACAGTTTTACCGTGTAAACTAATCTATGATAATAACCGACTTCATAATCACTATCATAGATACGATTTACATAAAACGTCTACGACTTTTCGCTTTAAAGTAAACAATTCATTCAAGGTTACTAAAAAAATTTATATATAGAACTAGAAACTTTAAGTCATATTTACATAAATATACCTATATTATCTTATGATCCTAAGGAATATTTACATGTCGTAATAATCTGGTAAGTAAAATATTATAAGATCATCCTATAAACCAAAGAGTTAATAACTAAACTCTAAAAGACTCGATTGATCAACTAATTTGATCCTCACTCTCCTAAGTTGCTTCAAAAAGAATCTAACCTTTTGATAGTTACAATATGGCATCTTAACTAGTACTTATAAGAAAATCTATAAAGGTATGAGCAATTAATAGCTTAGTAAGTTAAGGTAGAGACTTAAGAATGCATATTAAACATAGATAAGGTATTTAAAAAATTAATTAAATGCAATGTAACGTAGTCTGGTTCATTATGAAATCAAATAAATTTTACCCGCTCTGATTCCAGTTGAAGAGTTTTAACATTTATACAATAGCTTACAACTAAATCCAAATTTGTGTAATAGAGGCATTGCTCTTCCCATGACTATCCTTTAAACCATTACCCTCATCTTTATCGCGATCTTCTCTCCTATTACTTAGTTTGATTAAGGATAAAGAAGAGATCATTATGTTATTTAGCACTATTCCTTTCGAAGGCTTAAAAATTAACTGAAATTTTCAAAAATTAATTTTTAAAAAATTTCTTCATAAAACTATTATAAACATTCTCAATGGTCTATATAAAAATTTTGAGCTTGAAATTACACTATTAAGGTTATTTAAATCTAAATTGAAAACAAGTTGCAGTTTCTAGATTTCTTAAACATTATATATCTAAGGGCCTAATTTTATTAATCTAACATTTTTATCTAAATTTACATACATAAATATCTCAAAATAGAAAATTTCATAATTTTCTAAATACATTTAGTATTTTTAATAAATTAAATAAAATTGAACTGAAAGGTGGATCTACCTGTTCGATTAGCTTCTAGCTACCAGAGATGGCTCTAAGGTTATTGGTAAGAAGTGGCGATGGTCCTAAGGTATTGTAGTGGTGGCCATTTAATTCCAAGTGGTTGTAGGTCGTTTGGTTTTGTATAAGCTCTAATTGCATATTATTTTTTATAATTTTTGTAAAAATGTTTTTTCTTCTCTTCTCAACTTCTCTCTATTTTTTCTAGCTCCCTAACTGACCAAAACGAATTGCAGTTAAGTCTTGCTAAATTTATAGAGTTGTTTTGATGAATTGGTGAATTAATTATTGTCATTTGTCCTTTATCTCCTCTTCTTTTTATTTTCAAGTTTGGTAATTTTCATTGGTTAATTTTCGATCCTTTAATCCCAACATGCCACTCTTAGAATCTAGACATTTATTCACTTTACAGTTTTTTTCTTGAATTTTTCTTAATTATTTAGTGTTATTTTAGGTATTTTAAATAATTTCTAGTATTTATACCTACACGTAAATACATATATGACACAAATAAATATTATTTATGTTATTTTATGATTTTTATAATGTATATAGTTTATCTTTATTAATTTTTTAGTTATCGGAATTCTCTTTACGCATTTCAGTTAAATAAATGATAATATGCATATAATTTAGTATTATAATATTTAATTATTTATTTTCTTAAATTCAAACTTATAGGATCATTTTTATTAATATTTTTAACTTTATCGTAAAATTTAAACTTAATCAGATAATTTACTAAATCATCCAAAATTTTATATATCAACTCCAAACACTTTACAAGGGTTATAGGAGACAGGTAAACGTACTCATTTGTGAGTGGGTGATAATGAAAGTGGACCGAATGATAGTGGTCGACGATGTTAGTGGTATGGCAATTTGTAAACGTTATTAAAGTGATATAAATAAAAGATGAATATCGGTGGAATTAATTCTTTGAGGCTTATATTTGGGCATTTTAATTCTTTATTATATTAAACTTTTTATTGTATATATGATAAAACTGCAAAAAATAACAATCCACAGTCATTGAAAATGACCAACTTAGGCATTTTGGAGTGATTTGATGGAAATGATGCATAAAGAGCAAATGTCATTGGTAAAAAAATATAAAAGCACAAGACCAGTCTTTTTCTACATGATGCAAGAAGAAAACTTATATTCAACGAGAAAATACAAGGAGTTTTCCCATCCGTCCCGTCGATGTTACTCTCTCGGACTTTGCTTCTTTTCCTTATGTTTCAGATAAATAAAGCAGAAGAACCGGTCTCACGTAACTTCGTGATAAGGAAATTTCACCATCATAATGAAGGTGATAACAACAACATAGTAATATCAAATCATGTAGTGAATTTCTTGGGATTAGCAACTGAAACTATACATTGGAATAGCCACGTTCTCAAGTTTTGTTGTGCAATTCAAAATAAATTTCATTATAATATTAAATTTACCGTACTGAAATTCCAGCGAGATTGTTTTGCTCATAAAGCATATATTGTTGGACTACCTTGGGAGATGCCAAATTAATATAAAATAAGATGTAAATTAGGGCATGAATTCCGGCAACCAATGAAACTTGTTCTCCTAAATTTGCACCTAACCATCGACTTGATGGCAAGGGTAATGAAAGTCATGGGCGATTGATCTCACGCTCTCTCTGTTCAATGCCATTTTGAAAAACATTTGCCTTTTCTCATGTGTTTTTCTGAATTTGAATTTTTGTTGTTTCTTTCCTTTTTTTTTTTTTTTTAAGTTGCCAAGTCACGCATGACAATTGAAGCTCACGTAGCAGTCAGCATAACGCAACTTTGACAATATATATATTTATTAATAAAATATTTACTCTTGATTTATATATTATATATTCTTTATACAAGTTTTATTTTATAAAACACATTTGATTCTTAAATTTTATTATTATGTAAGTTGGTAAATGTGATCTTAATTTTACTTAACTTCTTTTCACTTTATTTTCTCCTTAATTTCATATGAACTTTATGAATACTTGCTCATATGAGGTCTTTTGAATTATATAAAAATTCATCCCAATTTTGTGAAAAAGGGATAAAATCTTCTAAATTTTCATAAGATTTTAGAAAATGTTGAACTTTATAGATGTGGATTCGGGCTTTATAAAATTTACGTTGAACCCGCCTCGATTGCATCCTTATGAAGCAAATCAAATAAGTTTTGAAATTATTTTTTGTTTTAAATGAAGAATATTTGCAAATATTGCATAAATACAAAACGTGATTTTTACTTCTTACCAGCCAATTATCATAAAATATTTTGGACAATTATTAAAAGGTTCATAAATAATAACATCTTTGAGAATTTTAGTAATAGTTTAGAAGGTAAATATATATAATTTTAAAAATTATGACGGAATGAAGGTTATTTATTTATTGTTGATAATGAAGTCGCTTTCTAATAATTTAGAGGTATAAGAACCATAAGTTATAAAGTCGTGATTATAATTAACCATAAAATTATTGAAAAAAATATTTCAAGTATCCATTTTTGAAGCACATTTGATGGCTTAAAAAATTCATTTGAAAATCTAAAAGAACAGACTTACTGATTCAATAAGTTTCGACTCGTTATTTTACGTGGACTCGTTATTATGATATTCTAAATATGATGATTCCAAGCTACATAAGTCGACAGATAAAGACAAAATACTGTCTTGCATAAGCTGCTTCTCATTGTGTTCCATGCAGAAATTGCAAGTGGTGGACAAGGGTAAATAGTGATTGTTTGTCACTTTATCACGTTCTCCCTAAACATGAACGACAAGACTTGGTCAATTGCTCAAAGACTTCTCCGGTGAAAAGAAAATATTAATGAATTAAATAAGAAGGTTTTACCTTTTATATTCATATTTTGAAAAATGCATTATCAGTATTGAAAAATATAAAAAACTTGTTTTACAGTTCACAATTACTATCTAAATACTGTATTTTTTCAATTTTACCCCTAAAAATTAAAGTTACTAAATATTATATATAGTCAAGTTTTTATTTGTTAAATTTTATATTGAAAGTTTGAATTTTTGATGTAATACACAATCTAATTTTTACTTATTAAATTTACCATCCCTATCATCTTTAAACATATCTAATAGTAAATAATTAATTAGGAGTACAATTATAGGGAATGTAGTAAATTTAATAAGTAAAACTTTCGTTTATGATGACATTTAGGAATTTTAAGCTTTTAGATGAAATTTTTTTTTAAAAGAAAAAAAGCCCAAAGTTTAGGCAATATTTCACCATTCTCTCTCTTTTTTTTTCATATGTTTTTACTGAGGATGAAACAATAATATTGCATTTATAGAACGGTCATTCTATCTTGTAAATAACCATTTTTTTATTTGCTTTGCAAAAAGTTGTTTTAATATCACTTGTAGTATATAAAAATGGATTGGAATGGAATCATGATTTTGGGTTTTATTCTCGTTCACCATGTTTGGAAAGACATTTTAAGGTTGGAATTATCAATTCCACTGTCCACCTAGAAGGAGAATCGCGGTTTCGCTTTTTAAAAGATAGAATCGTGATTTCATTTCTACTTTATTAATTGTGATTAATTAAAATTATTTTTATAAATTTAAAAAAATTAGGGATATTTTTTATGAATAATTTTATTTGAGTATTTAATATCATTTTATTTCATTCTATATCCATTTCCGAACATAAGAAATGATTTATCATTTTAATTCTTAATTTATTCCATTCTAATTTAATCCATTATATTTCAATTCATTCTTTTTTAGATCAAACGTGACATAAAAATAACACCTATGTTCGATATGATGTGAAATAGGTACCGGTTTTCTAGTTTCCTTCATCAGAGGAGTTGCTATTCTTACAGAAATAGAATGTAGATGTTATTGTGAAGGCATCCCATATGATAAAACAAAGTAATATTAGATGAATTATTACTCCATTTCAATATTATTCTATTCAAATGAGCTAAATGCATTAATTAATGGGGCAATGAATGCTGGAAAAAAAAATTAAGAAAACTGAAAATAAAAAGAAAGAGTAATTTTTTTCTTAAAAAAAATTTGAAAGATCCTAATACGTCACGTGAATCAATGGATGATGTATAAATATCAATAAAATTTTGATATGCATAAACATAATTGGTATTTTTTGAAAAAATAAATGTCTTGATTATCATGTGTCAAAATGTTATTATTATTTATAAGGTATTGATTAATTCACGTTATTACTTATTTTTCAATATTATTCTATTCGGATGAACTAAATGCATTAATTAGAAAGGCATTCAATATTGGAAAAAGAATTTAAAAAATAGTTTTTTTTCTTAAAAAACTTTAATGGTACTAAAACACTATATGGATTAATAAATAACTTATAAGTACCATCAAAATTTTGATATATATAAATATAGTTAGTATTTTATTAAAAGTAAATGTTTTAATTATCACGTGTCAAAATGTTATTAGTATTTGGAGGGTATTTATTGATCCACCTAGCATATTAATATAATTGAAATTTTTTCCTTTTGATAATATTTATCAGAAAGATGACAGGTGTTTCATGGGACAAGAGAAAAAACAAAGAATAAAAAATTGTAATTAGTTGCTACAAATTAAAATTATGAAGAGAGATTTGAAATCGGCAAGTTATCTATTAGCTTCAGTTACTAAATATGAATAACATATCATAATCGTAAGTCCGTGAAATTGTAATTTACGATGGCTTCAAAGGAAAACGAATTCTAAAGCTACACGGATTGTGCTTTTTTTTTTTTTTCCGTCTTTTTCGAGTGGAAACTTTATTGCCACAAAAGAAAAATTCTTATTCTTTGATACCCATTATGTATCTTTCTGTATGGAGAGAATAAAGCTATGCCGTCCCTGGAATAAGTAGAAAGGAAATATAGATAAATTCTCTGCCTTTTCAATCCATCTAAGTCTTACTTAAAGAACTCCACACTGCTAATGCACCTAGGTTAGTAAGAATTGCTCATGATGTATTAGAAAGAATATGGTTTTATATTTATTGTCAACGTATAAGTTATGTTAGTGAAAATCTATAAATATCTCTATAGGCGATGGTTCTAGAAGTATAACTCGATCCATGATAGTGAATAGAGTCCAAACCACCTAAACTTTTATTAACGGAATAAAGAAAGAAGAAAAGGAACTCGACCCCCTATATAGAAAGACTTCACTGCGGAATGAGATACCATTTAAATTGTAATGTTGTATACAACAACAAAGAAAATTTTGATATATGTGAGTATTTTTGTTGTAACCATCAATGATAGTTTTCCTAACATATCTAGTTTCAAATTTTCATTTGATTTTATCTACCATTAAGAATTACATGCGTCGTCTTGTCCTTAATGGATCTTTCTCCTGAATGTTATCTATGTCAATCAATACGTCCTTAGCGACAATCACCTAAGATCTTCTATTGGGAATTGGACCTATACCTTTGCCTTTGATATGAATTGTACTAATAGAGGTGTCTACTTGTCTAAACAAAGGGATTCAACAATTTAGTTTGTTAAAAATGTATAAGCTTGAATAGTCACTCTACATATATAGATACCTTATTTGATAAAAGAGGTCTTTACTTGAACAACATGCTAATTTCCTTTTTTTTTTTTTTCCCTTCATTGTTTGAAAGCGCTTTGTTTGAACGAAGTAACTTGGTTCAAATGAAGTACTTTGCTATAGAAGACACAAATTTCAACTTCCTTCGCTGAACATGACATAGATTTTAGGCTTCATTCTAAAGTTAACTCCATTTGAATGAAGTGGCCATGATTTGCGACTTTTGTGAAATTGAATTTCTTTTTCATACTTAATAATAGTATTCTATTAGATTAGCATGTCCAAAGAGTAAGCGAGTATAGGGTGAGTAGAGTAAGAAGTCCTATTTGTACATTACCCTATAAGGTATGTGTTTCCAAATTTTGGAATTGTAACATACTATATAGCATATTGGAATCACCCTAGAGCTTTACCCTGAAAAATCTATAACGTACAAGGTATCTTGTGAAACTTGTAAATATCACTTTTCTAGATACCTTATTAATGGCTCTACCTTCTAGGTTAAATATCCATCCAAAAGTACAATTTCCACTGTTAACACTTGTTATTCAACTTGTATTTGAATAACATTCTAGTACAGTTAGAAAATTACCGCATCTAAGTTAAAGCTCTATAGTTCTCTTTAAGTCACTAAAGATCTTTGATATTGCGTACCAATGCTCTATACCTTAACCATGAACCTTGATAGTTTTCTTAACATATGCAATATTAGGTCTCATACAATATGAAGCATACATTAAGCTCCTTGTAGCACTAGCATGTTCTAATTGTATTCTAATGCTCTAGTTTGGTTTTCTTGTAATTTAAATGCTCATCATAAGGAGTAACAAGTTTGCTATTTACTAAGTGTGTTTGTAATGCCTTAAAATTGGAGCATTACAACTAGCTAAGTGTCATTGCTAGGTAATGATACACAAAGATATTTAGAACTTGTATAACTTCTTAAGATCTACAATTTAATACGTACAATTGCCAAGTCACATCAAATAAACTCCATAAATACATAGCTTATGGGTTTATATATGCCTAACTTAAACATCACATAACGTGACCACCTAAAATAAACTAAACAACTGAATTGAAAGAGGAGTCCTAATAGTTTTACCAACATAAAAAGCATAAAAGCTAGGAGTTTAACATGACTCCCATAAATATAAAATATACAACTAATAGTCATTTAGTAAAGCTAGAGTCTTAACTCTCAGAACATAGATAGTTATCCATTGTAAGACTAAACGGTCCCACATCTTACTATA
This sequence comes from Lumnitzera racemosa, assembly GCA_024138005.1. Taxonomy (NCBI): domain Eukaryota; kingdom Viridiplantae; phylum Streptophyta; class Magnoliopsida; order Myrtales; family Combretaceae; genus Lumnitzera; species Lumnitzera racemosa. Next base: position 71,812,237 of record JAMXBC010000004.1, on the reverse strand, counting down.
TATCCTTATTGTAGTACTCTACATCATTTTCTCAGCCAAAGTAATACTCTTAGCCTAGCTCATCATAGAAATCTATGATATCTAAAGTACTTATACCTATAGTTGAAACGCTAATGCTCAACATAGAGTACGACAACCATATACATATGTATAAGCAAATAGCAATCTCAAATGCCTTACAAGTATCCATAAAGGCATCAAATACCCATTTGTTATCTTTGATTTAATCTAGAAGCAACATAGGGGTAACTTGTGACCCCAACATATAGTAGTATTGGTATTGGATACTCTCTAACACCTAAGTAACCAAGTAATCAAATAACAACCTAAATCTACTAAGATCCTTTCTATGTGGGACTATTATGAGGATAATGTCACATATAGGTCATCAGATTGCCTTGCTATCATACTGATCCTCATAAGGTGTTGGTGAAAGCTACACTATGCATTTAATTAGGCAAGATAGTTCATTATGTTCATTTTAAGACACTATCCTAATATGTACAACCATACAAGTAGGTATCCTATGTCTATATCACTTGTTTCGAAAGAATTCGAAACCACACAATTCCTAGCATATGATCACAAACATAAGTATTAGGTTTGAAATTCCACATCAACACTTGCCAACTCAATTTGACACTTCCATCTTTCAACTGAACCCTCTATATCATCCTTTGAACACTAACTAACACCTATTTGTTTCATACATCCTTTGACTTTTTCTTTGATTCATCATTTCACTATACGAATGCATACACAACACATATTATACTATACATACACAATAAATTATGCATAATATCTATATATACTTACATACACATATGGTAGTTACGACTACAACACTATACATACGACTAACTCGTCGCCACGATTGTCTTTCATTGCACCACCAAACAATAACAACAGTAAAATGTTATTAGTATGTGTGTGTGTGTGTGAAGTGTTTTATTTGTTGGATTTCTCCTTATTTATAAGCTTCATGGAGAGAATCTTATATAAATTTGTATTCTACTCAAATAAGCAAGTTTATCTTCTAAAAAGACACATTCCCACATAGGAAAGTGATGGAGTTACAATGTTCTTTGATGCTTGAAGTTTAAGTATATTGAGTGAGTGACCAAAGTTCAAGGTCACCCATAGCATAGACATCATGGGTCTAATTATGGTATGTGGATGAGGTCTTAACCTAACCAAATCGAGGTCCTTGGATTGATTGAGGTTGGCCTGATTACGACCGGTTTTCTTAGGTTAGGTGATGGGTTACCTTGGATTAGTCGTAGGCCAAGGTTAGTTTGTCTATGGTCTATAGGTGTTGGAATGAGCTAAAGTGTAGCTCGGCAAATCCACATGCTTGTGCCTAAATTGAAAATGCAAAGCTAGTAAGCCTAGATGCAATCAAGTGACATAGGGCAACAAATGTTTGAGTCCTCAAGCATCTTAAGTAAGGAATATTCAGAAGTATCAATAACTCGAAAAAACCTTGGTAAAGGCATTAAAAGCCTACTTTAGCTAATTTGTAGTGGACCTACTTCCTCGGATAATCCATGGTACTCATGCTGGGAAAAATCTCATCTTTACAGATAAAAGTTCTTAGTCTCCTTATAGTACTCATCGAAAAAGAGACTTGGACAGAAGGGGAAGGGCAACTTGTTATGGCTATTTTTAGAATGTGGGCCCCTAAGTCTAAATTGACCAACTCATGATTTGTCGAAGCCCACTCCAAGTATAACTTAACTTCATCTCCTATTTCCTAGATAAGGGACCTTTTCACTCCTGTTTTAACTAAGGTATTACTCCCTTTAACACCCTCATTCACTTAAGCATTGGAGCAGCCTCATTGGAGCAAAATTCGTCATCTTAATAGTATCTTACTTTATAGAAAGTACAAATCAAGAAATCTTTATCGGTAAATCAATAGAGTGAAAACAATCTATCAATATATAGAATTGCTATTGCTTAAAAATAAAGAATTACAATTTCTTTATAGGATCAAGGGAATATCCATATTTTGATTTTTTTTTAATAATATATATCCATTTCTATTCATAACACCCCAAAATAATTATAAGAAATAGTTATTATTTATCTACTTCATTTTTGTAGAATTGTAATCCTATTCATTATTCTAATTAATAAACCAAATGTGTCATTTAATGATTTCAAGGTCTAAATGTATAATTTCATAAATAGAGATCTAGTGCCCGTAGAGCACATTCGGGGGGATACTTCTATAATTTACTCTAACAAACAACCATTATCTACAATTAGAGATCTTATGGGAAAAAGGATATATGGCATAAAAGATCCTCCGAATAATTATGTAATTTTATATATTATATGTTTCTATGGAGACAAGAGCATACGGGGGGCTGATAGTATCTTGCATTTTTAGGCACGACAGATTAAGAAAGGAAGGAATTTTTCTTTTCGCTTTTGAAACCAATTGTAAGAGAGAAAGATTGTACGATGGAACAATGAATCAATGATAGGGGAGCATGTGAAAACATGGAGTACAGATGTTTGTAATCTTACTCTCCTGCAAGAAATTCCTCGACTAGGTGACATTCTAATATATAATAAAAACTTTGGTCAAATAAATGTGATGATTGGCAGTGTAAATTTTTTAATGAGAATCCGAGGGGCAATAATGACTAATGAGAGCGCTAATCACGACGCAAAGCCACTAACATATGTCTCTCCTCTCCATTTCCTCTTTCCCTCTTTCCTGAAAACAGTTTGAGGATATTGATATGAATCAATAAATAATATATAATTATTAATAAAAATTATATATATATAAATATAATTAATATTTTTTAAAAATATATATTTTTGTTATTATATATTAAATTTTTATTAATATTTCCTCTCGTCATATATATATATATATTTATATAGAGAGAGGGTTGTCCTCTGTTTAGTCTCTCTCCAGGTTTATAAAGTCTAAAAAGGAACTGGGAAGGTGTTGAAAACACAAACTTTTTTGGCACGGTGATATCATATCTTATACCGCAACATCATTATTGTACGAATAAATTTCTTTTTTTTCCCGATCTGTTGCATATCCCTGTGGCAAGATTATAATACTGCATATATGTATTTTTATCTGCTTTTTATATATATTATTCTACGTCTAACTAGATACGGATAAATGTAATATATGAAACTTAAATATAAACAGACAATGTAGAAAAAGATGAAAACAACTATAGTTTACTATAGTTAATTTTAATTATATGTTATCACGTATGTCGATTAATTTATAAAATTTTTACATTATTGTCCTTTATAATATTAACGTACTAAAACATCCTTTTGGTGTTTCATATGATATGGAAAAATATAATACTTGAAAAACCAATACAAATTATTTAATCCATTACTCTTTTGCACCCTGCCATTTTTTTTTTCATATACAGTATCTCCAAAATTAAATTCAATTTTTCACTAAGACATACTCTTAAGCAAAGACCATTTAATTTAGTGATATCATCCCTCTATCTTTTATCGAAATATAGATTTGGGTTCAAAACCTGTCTTTTTTATTACAATAGATTTAAAAAAAAATTAATTGCATTATAAATATCAAATATAAATAGTTTATAATTTTTATTATAGAGTACTTGCATCATTTCTTCATTTCTGTTTTATATTTTTAGTGTGTAACAAAAATGTAAGATATGCGAACCCCACTTTATCTGCATTATGATTATGACTGTTGTTAGGTGACCCACCACCACAATAGACAGTTCTCATCATGGACTTCCTGCTCTCTGACTAGATGGAGGGAAAATAAGTGGGAACCCGCCATTTAGGGCTCTGTTCCGATGATTCATTATAACTTCATATTGTCACCCCATCTTATATGTTGATTCCATGCTATGTGAAATTGATCCAAGAATTCCGATATAAATATATATATATATATACATAAAACATTTTTTTTTCACAATAGAGTAGACAAAATATTATTTTACTCAGTTATTTTATAATATATTCTAGATTACTTGGATTTTTTTAGATTATTTCTATTTTTGAACTAACTTTTGGTGTCTCTATAATGTTATTTTTTCCCTATAATTCTAATTATTAAGTAAGAACATATAATAATAAACAAAGGAATGCAAATGGAGATGATGCAAATCCAAAAGTATTTGCATATATATATATATTATAAAAGGTTAAAAAGTTAAAAAAAAAATCTGTTTGAATGAAAAAATATATATAATTTAAGTAATAATCCATAAAGAGATTGCATAAGGAAAAAATATAAAAAGAAACAAAAACACGTATGGTTTGAATCATTGTATAAACCGAATTGTTTTAAAGTTAGTTTCCGCCTTGAATAGTAAAAATAAAAAATAAAGAAATAAATAGATAGATAAATAAAAGCCATTAATCTTAGTTAAATTATGGTTACTTTTGAAGACATAGGTACTTTAATCACTTAAAATTTGCCTAGGACTTATTTTGCAAGAGAAGAAACATATTAATAGATTGACCATAAACTGGTGACTCTTATAATGAACTTATGATGGATGATTTATTTATACATGTGTGAATATTTTTCCTTTACTTTTTTTCCATTTTAGAGAAGATAAATTTTATTTTTAAATTTCAAAATACAAGTGTAGACCATATACAAAAAATAAATTAAGCAAAAAAAAAAAAAAATGAGGATTTAAAAATTCATTCTAAAGATGAAGACATCTCTATACATTTATGAGTGACAGAAATCTATAAAAAAGCTTTTGCACATTCACGGAATGTGGACTCCAACAAGGAAAGATCTAACATAGGAATGACTACAAAAAGAAGAAGAGGAAGAAGAAAAACCTTAATATTTGAAAATGAGAATTCGACACGACTCTTATTTGTTGATCGAAATAAAGACTGTTTCATATCTTGGCATCAAGACAACCTCTTATTAGCGATGGCAGCCAAATGATTTGAGGACAAATGACCAAGATATGATAGGATGTTGCCCTAAGTTTTGTTAGTGTGGATGCTGTTTGATGATTGATCATTTTACAGTGTGCATAAAATCAATCTTAGATAAGTTTTAATTTAATAATAATTGAAATTGAAAAGATGGTCTTAAAGAGAAGCATGCAAGGAGGAAAGGCAAACTTGGATTCTCATAGTACATGTGTCATCGAAGATTACGATGTAGTAGACTCAAATGTTCTTAATTCATTCTTCAATGATTCAAGGATTCGAGCCAATACAAATTGAAATATATTTTTTCAAGTGCAATAATTTTTAAACTGAAAACTGTTTTGAAAAGTAAGGTTGAAATAACTCGATTAGTCATGTCCAATTATTCAATAAATACAATAATAAGTCAAATACTTGCACATATCAAATAAGATATAATACAAAATTTTATATCCAGTACCGTACGAACTAAACATAATATAATAAGCTTATACTATCTAGTTTTCCTTATATTTATTATATCGAATTCACTTATTACAACCAAATGCCATCTTAATGTCAAAACAATAGAGGTAAGCTTCGAAATGAAATCTTTGGTACAAAAATCATTATTGATTTCTCAATATACAGCTAAACCTATATAGCATAGATAAGGAAACTTTTAGGTTCTCAACTGAGTTGCACTTTCCTTCTAAATGGATTTTTACTACTGTTCATAGAGAAAATGATTGTTTTTTCAACTAAATAATTAAATGGTTACATCAATTTTGTAATAGCCATGTTAAAATGAAGACCTTCATAGATTATAAGATAGAATTGGTATTGGGTTATAAGGTCATAGTAGTGAATATTTTATCAACACTAATTATAAACTCTTAAGTTAAATGGTTGGAGACCCATTTCACTACTTTTAGTCTAAAGTATTACAAATGATATAAAGCCAATCCTCTCTAAGCAAGTAGATGATTGGGGACCGTTTTGAACTGGTTTAGAGACAAGGTTTGAGGAGGTGAGGAATATCACTAAGGTATACTTCTTGGCATACTTTCAAGATGACTTATGGGTTGAAAGTAGGAGGAATGAATTGAACCATACACTAAAGAGGGGGAAAAGAGTTAGACGCAATTGTAAAGTCTCACGAAGATGAAGTCGCATGTTCAAGGAGGCAGATTATGATACCTTATGTTAAGTGAAATCCCACATGGATTATAGCAAGAGAATTAGTATTGGTTTATAAGGGATGGTGAAAACATTAATTAGAAACTTATAGATCAAAAGTCGAAAAATGCTTATTAGTGTTTATTAGCTTAGCTACTTATTACTTTCGGTTTAGGGCAATACAAATGGTATCAAAGTTGACCTTATATTATTAGGTGGATAATTTAGGGGTTATTTTGATTCAGTTTAGAAAAGAAGTTTGAGGAGACAAAAAATTTCACTAAGGTATTTCTCTTGGTATGCTTTCAAAATTATCTAAATCTTAAGGAAGGGGGGTGGGGGTAGGGGAATGAATTGAATCATATATCAATAAGGGAGAAAGAATCGGGCCCAAATGTAAGGTTTCGTGAAATGTTTAAGGGGAAATTGCAATACTCTTATTAAGTAAAAGTGAAGTCTCATGTGGATTGTGGGAGAGAGTTAGGGGGGGAGGGGGGGAATGAATTGAATCATAGATCAATAAAGGAGAAAGAATTGCGCCCAAGTGCAAGCTCTTGTGAAATGTTTAAGGGGAAATTGCAATACTCTTATCGAGTAAAAGTGAAGTCTCATGTGGATTGTAGGAGAGAGTTGGTATTGGCTTAAAATGCTACAATGATGAATATCTTATCAATACTAATTAAAAACTTTTAAGTGAAGTGATTAAAAATAGTCCATTAATATTTATTAATTTAGTTATTTGTTACTTTAAGCTCGAGGTGTAAAAAATGATATTGGAGTCCATCCTCTACGAATAGATCAATCATTTGGGGAGTATTTTCACTAGTTCAAAAGAGGTCAAAGGAGGCAAAGAGTATCACCAAGGTATGAGTTCTAGCATGCTTTCAAGATGAATTATGGGTTTAAGGAATGATGAATAAATCGAACCATAGATCGAAAAAGGTAAAGAACTAGGCTTAATTGTAAAATTCTGCAACAAGAATGTCGCGTTTTTAAGGAGGAAGATTGTGTTACCTTATGTTAAGTAAACCTTCACTTGAATTGTAGGAGAGAGTTAGTATTGGTTTATAAGGTTATCGTGGTGATATCTTGCCAACATAGATTAGCAGTTTTTGAGTCAAACTATTGAAAAAAACTTATTAATATTTGTAGACTTAATTATCCACTTTTTTTTATTTGGATTCTTACAAATTCACTTTAAAGATAGATGATCAAGTCTTAAATATCTCATTAAAGAGACCATAAGGTGTTATTGGTCGGAAAGACCATCATTACAAGAAAGAAAATGATTGGATAAGTATATTACAAGTTTTCAATATTTATTTCAAAATTCAATGAAATATTTTTATGGTCTATGCTCATCATTTAAATGCTTTATGTTTATTACACAATTACATCAAATTGCCTAGATTTTAAGCGATTTATTATATATATGTTTTATCACACCATGTACATTGTTTATGATTGTGCTTGAAATATGAGAAATATTAATTTAGCCGCTTGCTTAGTATGATGAGATAAATATAAAGTGCTTGATTAAATTTTAATATAAATATAAATTATGTAAGTAGCCCAAGATAGCTAAAATACTAAATTCTACTTTAGTGTTAAGGACAGAAGTTCTTATCATATTTATCCCACATAAATGATTGTCACCATTTATGTTCCTTAAATTGGACCACTCTGATATCGAGATTGTAAACTTTTACCTTAATCATTAATTGACCTCCGTCTCGTAAATAGAATTTATATATTATGAATCACATGTAACAAAAATTATTTTCGGTGCGCCATGCAATTCGCGATCCAAATTATATATCAAACGGCAATATATGCATCTTTCGAAATGACACTTTAAGATTTTACCAAATAATTGTCATCACCAAAAAATTATACAGATTTTAATGATATGAATATTATTATCTAATAAGATTGATTAGAATTAAATCCTTATCTCTCTTAAACTGTAATAGGGTTGTTTGAAAAAAAAAAAAAAAGGAAAGGAAAAGTTTCATACAAAAACCCAATTGCTATTTAGATGGAATATATTAACGGACACATACCTTCTTATAACCGAGTTGATTTTCCAAGGCCTCCTATGAAAGGCTTTATTATTTGTAGGATAATTAACTAGCAGAGGGTTAGGAATTGTCTGGCCCAAAATAAATATAATGGGACACTTTATTTGTGAAAATATATCTTCCTTCCTTTGTAGGGGACCTTCCTCCAAATATATTTTCTGGTTGCGAGAGACAAAATAGTGTGATATTGTGCGAAGCATCTTATGGACAAAGTTTGAGGTAGACCCCCAAGCCTAACCATAAAGAAAGTTGAGATTTTATCCTCCTTTAAATTGCTAGATTAGAGGAGTCTCTTGTTGCTTTATTTGATTCTATCTCTCCCTAGGAAACTTCAGAAATAAGTCGAAGGAATGGAATAACACTCTCTTCAATTTTTATTTTTTTTTTCAAAGGCATTTTTTCAACAATATTAATTGCTAGGAAACAAAGGTCTTAAAAATATTTTAGATGATCAAAACAGTTGTAAGTTAAATGTACAAATATTGATATCTCAACCAAATAAATCAAATTTCGAATCTCCTTTCCATATTATCATATATATATATATATATATATATAGCTAGGAAAAAAAAATTGTTTCAAATGAGTATATTAATCTATATCCTTGCTTGCATATATGGCAGCTTTCTCCCTAAAGATCAACATGCTAATCACTGCCTCCCTAAGCAAAATTATTGGAATCTGTCACAAAATTATCAAGCATATACGTATTTCACATTGGCAAATGTGATAATTAGTCAATTATAGTCTAATGGTTGGACGTTCAGATTCTCTCTTTTACTCACATAATTTCCTCTCTGCTAATCTTATCGACAATTTTTATCAAAAAAGTCTAATGTTGTTATAAAAAAAAAAAATTAGAACATTATCATGTATTATGGCCACACGATGTTTGATTAAAGTTGTAATTATAGCATAATTGATGGTCACCCGAAAAAAAAAAAATAAAAATAAAAACAATTGATATATCGATGGAGCTCTAATGACGAAGTCCTTCACCGGGGATCAAAAGTTGTATATAAGTATGTTTACAGTGTACATAATGGCTAATTTTTGACATATAAAATAATAACATCGACATGCAAATCCTTTTTCTTGCATGCAAATCAATCTCTATTTTAAAAATTTTATGAAAACATACTTTTTAAAGTAGGTGCATTCAATTAACCTCTATATATATATATATATATATATTTACCCTATATGAGAGGTGTTGAGTGTTGACGGTAGATTTTAGGCAACGAGCTCCAAAAGCCCACTGCAATACGACCCGTAATCGCCCTTAGCCTCGGGAAATTATTCGTGCGGAGCTCTTTATGGTCTAGTCAAGGCCTCTCGCAGACCCATTGTGCCGAAACTAACGAGACAGCGGAACCCGAAAATCCACCCGGGGTTGTTCAGACTAGAGGTCACAAGGACCTGGCGTACTGAAGTCTGCCGTGGTTCCACTAAATTACCTACTTCAGAACATACCTTCCACTTACCTATTTGTAGCAAATCTATTTAGAAGATATAATCCAATATAAGTCATGGTACGCATCTTCCTAAAATTATTCATCTCTCACCTATAAATTGGGGTCAAACCTCCAAAGTAAGATATTTTACTTTGGACATATATGCACAAATCCCCTTATTCTCTTGCTATCTTTTACATATTTATTGTATTCGAGTGATCGTGTTAAACAATTCTTTCATTTATTGTGTTTTTTCTTATAGGCTTAGGACTATTTTCAAAGTCCAAGACACAAATCTCTACTGGCTAAATTCAAACAACAAAAGTTATACTCAAAATATCCGACTCTAAGATTTTTTAAGATATCGTTTAGTTATGTAAAATTTATGAAATTAGACACGATAAATTTTTTTATCTAATATTTGGTTTATAATTTTAGCTTAGTAACTAGACGAAAGGGATCTAAAGGGTTGGGCAAAATATTTAAAATATGGTATTTCATTGGAGAAAAACATGAGTTTTTTCTTTTGGGAAATCTCAGAAATAAAGCAAAGTCCTTTTTTACTAAATAAAGGGAAAAATTATTTTAGTTTATAATATAAATAATTACCTTTTAATTACTAGCAAATTTATGGTTTTTCATTTAATACTGTTTGTAATTTGTTTAATTAGGTAAATTTAATAATTTGTTTAAATTATACTTTTCAAATAATTTTAAATAATATAAAAAATATAACTTAATATATATTAGATAATATTAAGAGTATAAATATCAATCAATACTTATATATACCAAATAAGAGATATTACAAAAATTTATATTTAGTATTATACGAACTAAATATAATATAATAATGTTAATTCATTATAGACTTTTTATATTTTTGTAGTTTAATTGCCATTATCTTATTTAACTCTGGTAACCAAACACTACCACAGATGTTCTTTAATTAACTTACCCGAACCTTTTATCCCGTAGAATATACACGATCTCCTTAGTTAGACGATCAACATGTTAGGACCTCCAGTTAATAGATAACCATCATGCTGCTAGATGTACGGAAGGGGATATAATAACTAACTTATAATTAGTCGTATCAATATAATTAAGGGAAAACCGCTTATTCGATTCTACACATCTTTTAATATAGTTTAAAATTCATCCAATCTAAAATATAGGAAATATAGGGATCCAACTTTTCCTTATAGCAAATACCATATGCTATATATTGGATAATTCTATAATTTTTTGTTTCTGTATACATACATCGCAGTGCATATGCATCTAATATTAGTTAAGGAAGTGTAAATAAGTTGCGAAAAGTTGTTTCTTTTCTTCTTTTTTATTATTTTCATATTCTTTTATTTTTACATAAGAGAGAGGGAGAGAGAGAGAGAGAGAGGTGAGCATTGTGCTTTGAACAAGTCTCACGAGTGGGATTGAGGAGAAAAGGGACTAAAGAGGAGAGACAGCCACTCTCAGCAAGACCATCAAGGGCAATGGGTGCAAAAATACGACATTAAGGTTCGGCAGATTCTGGTCTGCTTGAGCCAACTTCTGATGTCTTGGTGAAATCCAGGATCAATATTTTTAGCTTGTTGAGGGAGACATTGGGATGACAAATTATAACCGTACCGTATCTAAAAGTTTACCGATTCAAACTGATTAGCACCACAGACCGCCAGCATGGATGGTACTAGCCTGTAGCTTATTTGTTGTAGCGCCATTGTTCCATCTAGTATCGAAATTGATGAAAGGAATATACGACCTAGAATACAAGAATAAACTTTACCTAATAAGTATGCATATGATTCGATTCGATTTTTATTTTCTAAATCAAATTATAAAAGTATAGTTTGGAGTTTTTTATAATATTAAACTAAATTATACAGTTTAGATTAAGAACTTGTTTAAATCATGAAATTTTGGTTTGGTTTACGAATCGAATAATATCTTTTAGTTTAGGAAAGCATATTTGTGTAATACGGAATTTCATATAAAACGTATCGAATTTATTTAATAAATATTAACATCATAATAAAGGTTGATAAAGTTAATCTTCATGAAGGTAAAAATTTCAAATATTTATTAATAATTAATTTTATTTATAAAAAAAACTTATAGTATAAAATTTTAGTCAAGAAATATATATATAATTTATGCACTATGATAATTCAAAGATTAATACATATTAATTTCAATAAATGTAAATTAATTTTTTTAGTGTTATATTATAATAAAAGAAATTATTTAATTGCAAATAAAATATTATTATGTCTTTTTATAAATTAGTTTTGTTTGGTTTTACGGATTGGTTTAATTTATCCTTCTTAACTAAATATAAATTTTCGATTTAGTTTAAAATTATAAAAAAAAATCTTAATTTTTGATTTGATTTGCTTCGGTTTGACTTATGAATCAATTCAGTTTGATAGATTTTTTTCACACATTTATTAACTCTATATGCTCTACATAGACATTTGCATGGGGCGAGTCCTCTTCGTGCCTCAACCATGACCTAATCTATTGGGTCCTTCACCTAGATAGATTTGTGGGTCTATGGGCTAGAGTGTGGGTCATGCCTTAAGAGCTCATTATGAGTCTTATCGATGCACAATTTAAAATAATTTTTTTTTTAAAAAAACGAAATTTAATTATAGCGAAAATCTAAGCTATTTCCACGTGAATTTGGAAAAAAAAAAACTTTTCCATTCACACGTGTATAGTGCTACTATTAACAACATGGAATTAAGTAAATCTTTTAGTGCAAGTAATTTTTCATTTAAAGAAAGCTTTCCTTCCTCAATTGCATGAGATTGATTTCTAATATATGTTTTGATTTTTACTATATGTTTTAGTTCTTTTGTCTTATATTATTAGTATCATAATGTAATTTGAATATAGTTTTGCGTAAAAAGGAAGATGGAAAAATACAAAGTTAGATGAGAAAAGTTTCGTTTTTGGTCCACTGATGGTTAAGACCACTGCAAAATCGATGGGTCCTTAAGTTCACCTTGGAACTGGGTAGGGATGGGCCAATTTATGACTAGCTAGTTCTTGGAAGGTTGGGTCGAGGTGGAGCCTTGTGCCCATATCTAGCTCTATGCAATGCCATGGAAGGATTTAATGATACTCTGATGTCTAGTAAATTGGTTAAGGATGAGTAAGTGCTAGCAAACACTGACATGTAGGAATGTTTACAAAAATACAAATAATAGTCTTACAATAGTTATCTATTATTATTATCATCATATATCTAAAAAAAAAGTATAAAAAAATTCTTAACGTTTTACGTTTTTATAAATTAGTTCTTAATTTTTTATTTAGTCTTTAATATTTTCAAGTCATATCAAATAAATTTTTCTATTAACTTCTATTAAATTTTTCATTACTGTAAATATGTATGAGCATATAATAGATTCATGTAAGTATAAAAAAATCTTTAATATTTATCTATATATACGAATTAGTTTTTAACCATTTCATTTAGTCTATTTCAATCTTTAATGTATTCATACATAATGGAAAAACTAACAGGGAGATTTTTTTTATAAATTTATTAAAACGTTGAGGATTAAAATAGATTAAATGAAATGCTAAGAACTAATTTAACTATCATTTTATTTATATACATGGTGTGTTATTATAATGAACCTTCTCTCTTAAGTCACCAAACACATAGGATAATCACCTAAGTTGACCTATTTATTTAACTATACTCCTAGTCAAACTTAAGGCTAGATCGAACCTTGCCTAGACCTGTCGGGTTACGGGCCTAGGGGCCGATGAATCATAACTGGCCTGATTATGGTCGATTCTGAGCTTGTTCAATAGGCTCGTCGGTTCACAAGCTGGTTTATTGGCTCGTAACTCGTCATCTTTTTTCTTTTTAATTACTTTTTCCCCTTTTTTAGTTAGTTTCATTTTTTCTACTTTCTTGGATTATGCGTACCAATATATATGAATTTTAAATTTGAAAAAAAAATATTGTACTATGAATTAAAAAATTATATTATATATGAGATATAATGATAATGCATCTATTATATTTCAATGATTTTAAAATTAATTTTTTTTGTTGTGCTACATTAGCAATTTCTTACATATCTGGTATATGGAATCATATAATCGTAGTCTTAAAATAATTTTCATATATTTTTTAAAACTTTAAGGGTGTTGTTTAATTTTTATATTAAAAAAAAACTGTCATGTTTATGTGATTAGTCATTTTAATTTTTTTTTAAAAGTCATATTGTACAATTTAATTTTTATTTTAATACTTTCAATTTCTAAAATAATAATAATATTATTAACTTCTAAATTTGAAAAAAAGTCGATTAAAGGTTTTTTTCCAAGAAAATTTATCTAATTTAAGTATCAAATATATAAAATAGATAGAAGAAAAATTATAAGTACTAATAAGTTGAAACATTTATATAAAATTTATCTTTTTTTTTTTTCACAAAACCCAATCAAATCGGTAGATTGAACCATTGTTTAAGCCCCTGGATCACCGACTCATTTGTTTAGACGGGTTATTACTTTTAACTTGTATGGACCTATTAGACCTGCTAGGTGCAATCTCGAATGAGACCTGATAAACTTATTTCGGGCTGATTCACGATTTGGACTAAGACCTTTCTCCTAGTCCTACTCCTAATCTTTAGGGTGATTTTTGACACCCCGAGCCATTAGACAGTTTTTGGATCAAGACTAGACAAGAAGGAGATGATTGATTTTGGGACACTCGTCTAGCCCAGGCAACAATATAGTGGAGGTGAACGACCGTTGGGTATTCTCATGGTCAAAGCGGCGGAGCGGCATATATGGGCAAAATGACCGTTGGGCTTCCATGCCCCAGATCAACTCTTCGTTTGAGTAAGATGACCGGTGGATACACGTTCGAGGTTGTTTTACCAGCTATTGCGTTTGACAAGGTGGATTTTCTCCAACAGTTTGTTCATCTGAAAAGGAAAGGCACTCCGGGCGAGAAGAATGCTGAATAGGCTGTCCTTTTCTCACACCATTTTTTTTTTTAATTTCAATACTTGTAATAAATAATACTTCATATATATATATATATATATATATATGCATATTATTGCTAAAGTTTTAAGTCATATTTGTAATGATTTGTGATGGTGAAAGGGGAAGACAATGGCTATTGCTAATATTGGTGATTAAGGATCACTATCAAATTAATAGAAGATTAGAAAAAAATAATTTTCTTCTCTTAAAATAAAACCTTTTTTCTATTGATATATCATGGCGTAGTTAGAACTTCAAAATCATATATGTTTGAGCCTCTGTTCAAACCAAATAAACTTTCTCTTATTTGAATTGGATAAGGGTGGAAAGAATGTCAGCCATATTCAGATATGGGAATGCTTTCCCCAACCAAATAAGGAAAGGCTCGAAGAAGGGAGGGGGATGTAGCGGGAGAAGGAAAACGCTATTGGAGATCAAGATTTTTTTTTTTTGTTTTTTTCATTAAAAACGAAAAAGGTCGATAATGGCCTACGGTGCGTGTTATTGGAAGAGAACACGTTTTTTGGGACCGCGGTGGTATAATTGGACAGGCCCTCATTACGGTTTTGTCATGACGTACATTTCATTGTAACATTGCTAAAAAATCACATAAAATTAAATTGCAAACTATGAAGATGCTTCTTTTCGGGCTCATTCCATTGCAATGGGAGAGTGAATTCAATAAAATTTAACATTCTAAAGTATTCTATATTTTTATACACGAGGTTATCTACTTGACATTTGCTGTCCAAAATATATATTTATATTATTAAATTTAAAACACGTTCTATAACCTTTTTTTATTTCTTTAGCAAATAAAAAAGTAAATTATGTAATATTCCATGTATCATCCACCAACTAAAGGCATGTATTCTTTAAATATTGGATACTCTTTAAGAATATTATAGTAATTTTCCTAAGATGATAGTTAATAAAAGAGTTATTAAGCCCATTCTACAATCTCTTCAACTATTGCCCACTAAGTCATCCCACCAAGTCCTCCACTTTCCATATGTATATTGTACAATTTGCAAAATCATCTCATCTAGCCTTCATGTATAGGTCGCTATTGTACAATTCAACAGCAAATTGCTAATTGATGCATGCTCAAGTTTTATGTATACATGAAGAGATGCTAATCTCTTTTTGAATATTTAACGAATTATCCTTTGGAGAATAAAAAATAAAGAAAACTCATTATCTCATGGGATTTTACCGAAATTGTAGCATATTATATATGCAAGAATCAAATCATATATGTATCATTATGATTTCCATTCCATACTACAATAATATCATAAGAGCAATACAGGTGCTTTGTTTGCTAATATATATATAAATATATATATGTATAGAGAGAGAGAGTATTTTGGCATTTAGGCTTAGGCCTTATGTTATTGTTGAAAGGACTGGAGAGAGTGTATTTCAGCATTTAGGCCTAGGCCATATAGTACTGTTGAAAGGACCGGATAGATTTCAATAACATGTTGAAAGGCCCTTACATTTTGTGGATTGGAAACTGGATACTGGCCTCCATACAAATTGACACTGACAATTGCCATCCATTTTATTGGCCTAAGAAAAAATTTAGGGCTTTAAGCTTTGATTTATTTTCTCAAATCCAACTCTTCTATTGTATATAGTATAAATGACTAAAAATTGTTATATTAATTATTGGGATAAGCTCATTATTTATTTAAGCTTGACTCCTTGGGTTAGATGACAGGGCCTAAGGAGTCTAGTCCATTTTAGGATAATTCAAGGAAATTTGGCTTGGTGGGCTTGGAATATGGATTGTTGGATCGGCTTGTCCGCTTTCAACCTTTCTTAGGTAGGTTATGCACTTATAAGAAAGGCTATTAGATTTGGGTCTATTAGTTAGCTCATTTTGGATAACTATAAATCGAGTAAGCTCTATCTCATCTGTTGATCACTTAGATGATCTAATGGATGTTATCATGCCAAAGAGCCTATAAATACCCAGTATTTTCTCATCATAAAAAACTCAGAGAGATCGAAGAAATGGTGTTCCATAATGAAAATTTTGCTCTTTAAGATCAAATCACCATTAGATAAAAAATTAATTTCATTTGCTCAAGTTATAAGGTGAACGTTTGACGTTCCTTAAGGCTACCTTTTTTATCATTTGTGCATTTAAAACATTGAGATTATCTATTCCTCCTCTTTGCCTTATTCTCACCTAATTATCTCTTTAGGTGACAGTCTTACATCATTTTTTTGAAGTACATGTAGCTTACTACTCATGCAGCACGTACGTGTCCACTTCGATTAAACCTCCATATCTATATTTTTGGCTACTTTACTAGGGAAGAGTGATTGTAGAGACATGTTACCTCCTAGGAAGAAAACAACCGGTATGTCTGATACCACGTCTGAAGAGCTCAACATTAATGTTGAGTATACTGAGCAAAATTCACTCCCACCGCTTGAGAATATTAGTCAGGATCATTCAGCCTTAAGGCTCCTCTAGATCCCATACAGACAGTACGAACAATGTAAGAAACCACCAAAGCTTTGAATTAGTTCATGACTATGTTCTAACCTATCTTTACAGGGATGGTAGCCATTGCTGTTGTGCAATAAGGTATGGCTTTGCCAAATCCTATGGTTGCTGCACAACCAAGTGTTACTATCTCGGCTCAACCAATTAATTCTCTATAAGGAGGATCTCCATCAAGGAGCAGGTGATGAAACCTCCCCGTCATAACCTGTACGATAACTAACTCTTATACTAGAGAATGTAAGAGTCCATTTAGGTGTCTCTTCATCTTCACGGGTGTCTGCTTCTTCATCTAATCCTACCATTCCAATCTTGGGATGATCTACTTCTGATCCCAATTTATCCTTTCTCCACTACCCGTGTCCATAGTTTTTGTTCCAAAGACTTCCTTTATAACAAAGGAAGAATTGGACGTTTATATGAGAGAAATATAAGCTAGGTTGTCTATGGCAGTACTAGAGTTAAAGCTCCCATATCATCAACGCATCGCAACAAAGCCATATCCTAAGGACTATGTAAGTCATAAATTCATGCTGTTCAATGGCAAAAAAAGGAAGTGCAAAGGAATACCTCTTGAAACTTATTGAAACATTGGAGTTTTATAGGCTTGATGATGACTCGAAGTTTAGATAATTGTTTAAATTATTGACAGAGAAGACTTACGCCCGGTATCTCAACTTCCCTTTGGAATCAGTTCATTTATAGGAGACTATGTGCATGCTCTTCTTGTAGAAAATTTTCTCCACTCAGGAGCTAGTCACGATTATAGATAGAGGAAGAATACGACAAAACAAGGAGGAAGATCTGATGGATTATATAGAACGCTTTAAAGAATGAACTATAGACATTCAAGATATTTGCGATGAAAGAGAATTAGTGAAGATTTGTATCTAAGGGATGTTCTCTAAATATGCTGCACACTTAGAGAACCTTTCCATGTATTCTTTTGCTACACTTGTTGAGAATGCACGAAGGACAAACAACTCTGTTATAAGGCAATAGAAGGAAAGTAGCAAGCTTAACAAACAAGTCACATTCGTGTCTTCGATTGGGAGTAAGGACTTTAACGCTAGTAAAAGACCTAAGAAAGATATAGAAACTCTTTCGTTTCTATGGCCGATGAGCAAGGTACATGCCATCCTCGACCGTTGGCTACAGGATAAAGCTATCAAGTTACCAAAAGTTGAGCGCCAACCTACAGAGAACAAAAGAAGAAATCCTAAATATTGTCAATTTCATAAAATAATAAATATCTTACTAAGGATTGTCGAAGCTTAAGAAAGATATTTCATGAAAGAATTCAAAATGGGGAGCTTGTCATCGAAGATAACGACATTTGCAATAACCCGCTTCCAAGCTATGATACCCATGCGATGGCATATGAGTGCTTTGAAAGTGATTAGTGATTTGTTACGTATTGAAAAAAAAAATGGGTCAAGCTATGGCATTGCTTTTGTAAATAAAGAACAAGTTTCATGACTTAATAATAAAACTTTTATTATCTTACTCATCTCTATATACTATATCTTACGCTTAAAGCTTAGGCGACGCCTTAGCATCTTGGCTCCCATGCCTCAAGCCCAGGCAACGCCCTAACATCTCAGCTCCCACGCCTCAAGCCTAAGTGACACCTTGGCATCTCGACTCCTATGCTTAAAGCCCAAGTAATGCCTTGGCATCTTGGCCCCACACCTTAAGCCTAGGTAATGCCTTGGCATCTCAGCTTTTACGCTAAAAGCCTAAGTGACGCCCTAGCATCTTGGCTTCCATGCTTTAAGGCTAAGAAATGCCTTAGCATCTTAGCTCCCACGCTTCAAGCCTGAGTAACGCCTTGGCATCTCAGCTTTTATGCTTCAAGCTAAGGTAACTACAATTGAGTGAAAGTAGTGATAGTAGCCAAGATCTTAGTCTTCTTCAAGAAAAACCATATGCTATAGCTTTATGGTGATATGATCCACTTGTACATCTATCCAAGTTGTATACGAAGGAAAACAAGGGATGAGAGAAAGGCAACTCTTTCTTAATTCTAAAATTAGAACATTGACATAATGATGTTGATCTTACAGTACCACTATGACTCATTGTAGAACAAGCTTGCAGTATGTGAACCTTATTAGGGCTTACCATGTATGAATCTTATTGTGCTTGAGGCCTACTAGGACCTGCTTCATTTAAGCACTACTGAGCAAGATGCTTACTATGCTTAAAGCTTGCTAGGGCTTGCTACACTCAAGGCTTTCTTACTTAGGCCTTCTCTATGTAAAGGCTAATGTTCTTAGGGTGTGCTTGCTCAAGGCTTACTGAGCTTGAAGCCTACTGGGGCTTGCTGTACTTGAAGCTTGCTTGTAGAAGGTAGCTCCTTACAAGAGGAACTAACTAGCCTATGCTAATTCTTGAAGTAAATTTTTAAGGTTGACTAGAGGTAATTAATTATGACACTGTTTATACCTGCAAAGATGGAAAAAAAAAAAAAAGCATATGAAAGTACTTAGAACCTAAGGCCTGTCCTTCCTTTGCTCCTCAAAGAAGTATGTGAGCCAAGAAGCAAAACATGACTTCTTTTTCTTAGTGCAAATAGCTTGTAAAGCACTAATTCATGATGTTTGAAAACTATGCTCTTTATGAGAGGATGTTGTAGCAGTAAGGTCCGCTTGTCCTATGCTGCACAGATTTAACAGTATAGCTACGTTTTCTATGTTAGAGTTATCTCCCCCTACGAAGTGATAAACATATGGGTTTGAATACTCCAATGCGAGATGATTGCCTGCTATACTTCCATTCCACTTGTTTGCAGGAACCACAACTGAGTAGAAGTGGTCATAGCGTAGAGGACTTTAGCCTTCTTTAGTAAAGTCATGTATTTCAGTTTCTTTGCAATAGATGCTATCCAATCATTTTATCCAGAGGGTGACTCCTTTAGGAATGAGAATTGGGTGTTGGAAAGAGGCAACTCTCTTCTTTCGTTTCTAAAGCGCAACATTGAATCTCCCTTAATGGTGTCTCTAGAATCAACACGAGGCTCGCGCTCAATAAGCTGGAGACCACATTCAGTGCGAGGTATTGCACACGCTTCTCAGCGCTTAGCTTTGTCCCAGAATGTATCTTTAGAGATAGTCTCGTCCAATCACTTATCCCGAGGATACGGGATGGGTAGTGAACATTTATCTCGATGCACCAGTAAGTCCTTTATCTTCGCTACTTCTATGGTTTGACTTGAATTGATCTTCCTCTCTTTTTCTACAAGAACACAAAATTAATATATTCTCCAAGTTAAGAAATCAATACTCAATAAGTTTCTTTGACAATAAAGGAAGGCTTATTATTTAGCCTTATTAGAGCTATTTAAATATATATTAAAATAATAATAATAATAAAATAAAATAAAAGGTAATTTTTATATATATATTAATTTTTTTATAGATATTTATACACTATTTATTAATTTATATGACGTCTTAGTATTATTGATTTTTTTTTCTTTTGTCATTCATAATTTTATGGAACATTTACTAATTTATTGAAACCAGGATACTTTAAAAGTTAAAAAAGCATTGCTATGTCCAAGTGAAAGTTAAAAAAAAAAAATTTACTTTCTCATTGTTTCTTATCCTCTTAATGATTGTGCGAAATCCAGTGATAATCAACTCTTATAATGGAATCTTTATGTTCTTACCCATTTCACTATCTTTTAGTTATATGCTTTTCGGGATAAAGTTCTGTTGTTTCTCAAGTTAGTATTTATATTTATGAATAGTGATCCATACAATTTATTATTATATTGTAATATATGGCTTGACGGGAGAGAAAAATGGATATCAATTAAAATAAATAAATAAATAAAATTAAAAAAAAGGCTGATCAAGGATTGTTATATAGTAAATCTAATAGAATTTGTGCAAAAGGTCAATTTAGGTGGTTTGTCAAAGCATCTTTATCTTATGTTAAATACGATGTTTCATAATATATATATATATGATAATACATAAGGGATAAAATATTCTACATGAAGATATTTGTTACAAGGGCAAGAAGTATTTAACCATGTTCTAGAATATGAATATAAAGGGAATCTAATTTAGTAAGGAGACGTTGTATATATATATTGATCTTGATAACATCTTTTAATTCATGGAATATATGGAAAGATAGCACCTTTCAATTGAAGAAATTATAAAAAACATGTATGGGTCATATGGTTTTGAAAATATCATAGGAATGAAGTTTACTTTCTAAAAGAAATTGACGATTTTTGTATAAAAGTTATATTATGGCAAAGAATCTATCATTTAAAAAATAATAATAATAATCATAAAAAAAAAGAAAAGGGAGGAAAAGTCAAAGAAAACTAGAAGAGAAGAAATATCATACCTTGTTTTTTTGTCGTTGATTTCTTGTTGTTGATTTTTTTTTTCCTGTTTCCACCAATCTATCAAAACGTAGTAATAGGTAAGTTAGAACAAGTAATGTCTTACTTTATTAATATCAAGATTTAATGGGTTGCTATGAACATGTATAAATACATGTTGTTGCCAATGTGATTGTATTGTACGAAGATAAGTTTTGGAGATTTAAGCGGGATTTGATAAATTTAAATGGTTTTGTTGATATTTGGTTTTGTAGATAAGATATTATAAGAATATTATTCGTTGCTATAGAAAATATTTAAAGGAGATTTCATGTATTGTGTGAGGAAGTAGAAAATAGTAGATGGTATTTTCCTTTACTGCACGGTTTTCTTTTAATTTGAGCATGGATATATAGAAATATGAATGTTTTACAAAAAAAAAAAAAAAGCATCAATTCCATAGATACTGGAAGTAATTAAGCAAAGTAAAGTCAACATTCAGCGTATTTACATAACAGTTGAAGAAACAACTTTTACAATTGCCTAAAACTCTCTTGAATGTGTTAAAGGGACTTTTGGTTAGGAGACAAAATGTAGAGGACTAAAAATTGTTATATTATTTATTGGGATAAACCCATTATTTCTTTAGGCTTGACTCATTGGGTTAGGTGATAGAGCTTAAGGAGTCTAGTCTATTTTGGGATGATTCAAGGAGATTTGGTTTAACATGGATCGTTGGATCGGCCTATTCACTTCCAATTTTTCTCAAGCAGGCTCATGCATTTATAAGAAAAGCTATTGGCTTTGGGCCTATTGGTTAGCTCATTTTGGATAACCATAAATTGAGCAAGCTTTATCTCATTCGTTGATCACCTAGATGATCCGACAGATGCTATCATGCCCAAGAGTTTATAAATACCTGGTATTTTCTCATCATAAAGGACTTTTAGAGAGATTGGAGAAACGGTGTTCCATTGTGAAAACTCTACTCTCTAAGATTAAATCACGTGCAAAGAATTAATCTCATTTGCTCAAGCTATAAGGTAAATGCTTGAGGTCCCTTAAAGCTGTCTTATCTATCACTTATGAATTTAAGACATTGAGATTGTCTGTTCCTCCTCCCTGTCTTATTCTCACCTAATCATCCCT
This sequence comes from Lumnitzera racemosa, assembly GCA_024138005.1. Classification (NCBI taxonomy): domain Eukaryota; kingdom Viridiplantae; phylum Streptophyta; class Magnoliopsida; order Myrtales; family Combretaceae; genus Lumnitzera; species Lumnitzera racemosa. Next base: position 71,789,557 of record JAMXBC010000004.1, on the reverse strand, counting down.
TTAGGTGACGGTCTTACGTTATTTCTTTGAAGTTATATGTAATACACTATTGACTCAGTATGCACGTGACCACTTCGATTGAATGCCTACATCTACATATAGTTTTGGAAAACTTTTCATCATCATACTTTTTACGTGTTTTAATGATAATTTAAAAAGAAAAGAAAATTCTTAAATGTTTAAACAGTACGACTTTTCCTTTACTATTTACCATAGTAACTTTTCATGGATACAAAGTCACGCTTATATCGAATCATTCATTCAAAGGCTTATAAGGATCAGCACTTGCTACTGAAGACAAGTGCCAATTTCAGTTCATCTATTCCAAAAGGAAATGTACAGTATAATCCTCAACGGGGAACCAATTACTTTTACTAATAACCAGTAGTTAACTTTTGTTTAACTTAACGGTTAAAAACCTACGGTTCTGTCCTTATATTTTACGGTATTGATCTTGCTCTCCATTTTACCCTTAATTTGTATTCCTATAAATATGAACTATTAAATAAATTGTGAATTCAATTGATCAAATTTAAAAAAAATATAAATGAATGAAGGGATAGATAATGGGACCGATTTTGTTAAAATAAAGAATGGAACCATAGAATCTCCCACAAATCATATTGTAGTGTAGATTATTAAATTCATAATTAGTTTAATCGTTCTGATTTAAAATAATATAAATTAATGATGTAATAAAGGATTAGACAGATCTTGACAAAAATAACGATGAAGCTGAGTACATATTTCAAAAGCCCATACATCATTCCATAGTTTTGCTTCTCGATAATTGCTTAGTTCATGTGGTTATAGTTAAATTCATACATTAATTTATTTAACTATAACAAAGGTTATTTGTGATGTGATATAAAAAGAGATAAATAACTTTACCATTTTTTTCTTTTAACATATGCATGCCATTTTATTGATTATTTGATGTGTTAATGGCTCTTTAGGAACTATAAATTTTGGGTAAGCATGAGAAGGAATTTTTTTGTCCTGATCATATATGTGAACTGATCAAATAGAGTGACAACAGAGGATGGAATAAAATGATTTCAAAGATCCTTTTTATAATTGTACTTGAGTTCATCACAAATAGGGATATAATTGAGTCGAATGAATACGGTATTGGGATCAAACTCAAACTTGACTTAAAGTCTCAAATCTCGAGCTCGATTGTAGTTTGATTGAGCTTTAAATTTGAGTTTGAGTTCAACTTGAAGATATATATAGCAAACTCAAGTTTAGCTCGAATTTTTTATAAACTTTCCTTCGATAACCTTAGAATCACTTATATTTAAAAAAAATAAAATAAAATAAAAATTATTCCTAGTTCAATTAGGTTCGTGAGTTTATCGAGCTTAGTATTTTAAAATTAAAAATCCATTCAATTTGCTATTCAATCAATTTAAACTTAAGCTCCACTTGATTGACAATAAATCGATTTTGAATAAAACTCGAGTTAAAGTGAGTAATTTGCAACCGACTTGATTCGCTTACATCTTAGTCACGGATGTTTGACACATTGGAATTGCAATGGTGCGATGTAAACAAGATGTAAGATTTATTATGACCTATTAACTAACATTCTACCCTATTGCTTTTTTTGTCTCCTATTTTAACTTTTAAGTGTTCATTAGGAGCATTAAGAAAGTAATTGTCTACCAATAGAAAAGGTAATGGATTACATGATAGCTTTGAAGATTCTTTACTTTTCTAGCAGCTCTACAATAGAAGTAATGGTTAATAGCAATTCGATCCTCAGTGTATGCTAAATGTTTTAGATTTTGTAAATGTATCAAAACCCATTGCTATTAAAAAAAAAATGGTATATTAGGTGCATCAAAATAATTTTTTGGGGAGAGATCTATTTTTAGATTAAAATTAAATGATTACAATTTAAAGGATAGAAAAAATAATATAGTATTGTTTAATTATGCTGAATTACCTATTTTGCATAAACAAATGCATTATGAAATGAAACATTCTTAGTTAATGTCTAAAAACTTGATATAATATATTACTTTCTCTTTCATTTTATGAGCTTTTGTGTAACTATACACTAATAAATATTAATTCTTTTCTATTTTTTCACTTAGATGTTACATAAAAATGAGAATGGTCAATCAAAAGAATAACTAAGCAAAGAATTAATTCATGTTTTGCAAAATAAGAAGAGGCATGATGATGTTAATGAAAGAACACGTAAAACCGTAGCTAAGACAATAAATGTAGAAAGAGATATTTATTGATAGTAGTTCCTAGTTATGGGTTGACCAATTTTGGCCTACGATTGAGCATTCTGACTACTAAGTCCGTATCAAGCATGATATCTTAATAATAAAAAGCCTTGATAAGGCAAGGGTTGATTACTTGAGGCCCCATGCCATGTAGGGATGCCACATGGGCTAAGACGTATAGAGAAATAAAGGGCTCGTCTAAGTGTCGATGTCACGCCAAAGACGACTCCAATAGATTTCTGCCTAGCCTTCGAAGGATCCTTAGCAATCCCTTCAAGCAACCTTAGAACCTATGATGGCCAAAACTTCACGAGGCTTAGCCTTGAAACACTTCCATTGCATTAAATGTAATGTGAACCTTAGTGGCTTACCCCGTAAGAAAACTAAAGCCTACATGGCTTTGATGTTACGACACTGCTAAATATTTATGTAGAAAAGATTGACATAAAGCCTAAAGACAATCATTCCTAGTGTTGCCAAAAGGTCCTACCACTTCAAACCCTTAAAACCTAGAGCCACACGCCATGAGTTGATAAGGTTTAGAGGCTAAACATATTAATACTTTACTTTTCCCCTTACAAGTAAGTCATGGATTCAAACTTATTTATCTCTCTCACCAACCCCTATCTCTTTCTTAATGCTCGCTCCCTCACAGCCTTACTGACTTGAGTATTGAAGTGGCCTGTTGGATAACTCATCGTTTATTCTACTTTCCTTTGCTTATTTTGTAGGATTGGCCTAAGTAGCTCCGGGTCACCTCAATTTGTCCCACTCAGCATAAGAGCCCATCACATGTTATCGGTTATAACTTTGAGACAACAATATTCATACTAGAAGTATCTTTTAGCGTAACCTTTATTTCTTTCTATTGCATTTAAATCAAATTATAAATTATAGGTTCTTATGTAAAGAAAGTAAACAATAAAAGTTTATTATATTTTCTCATTTATAGCAAAATGAGGTGTGTATGTACATATTAAACCATTTGTATACTTATCATTTTCTAGGAAAATTATATTATTGTAATTCAAATTATTATTTGTGGATTTCACTGACTCTTAACTAGTTATATTATAAAACCGATACCATTTCCCCTCAAAACATAAAACTTAACTTTTTATGATGCTTTTGTACGTTAACAATTATTTGAGATATTGGACATGGAAAAGCTCATCATGCTATGTTGGTTTAGAAAATGAGTGTAGTATTGGATAAAATTTCTCTTATAATACTGGATAAGTCTCAATTGAATTTAGTGGCATGAAAATCTCGAGATAAGACAAAAAGCATTTTGTAATTGAAACCTGTAGAGGGCCAAATTTAATATTGGGCTTCAAGCCTATTGTTTAAATGGATTTGACTCCTCAGGCTAAGGTGATAGGGCTTAAAAAGCTAAGCTCATAAATTATCGGGATGATCAAGGGAGATTTGGCATGGTAGGCTTGGAGTACGGCCTGTTGGATTGGTTCGTTCAATCTAACCTTTCTTGATTTGGCCCACATTAATGAAATATAAAACCCTTTATTTGGGCCTAAACCCATGGAAAAAGCCTATTTAATACCCATATATAAAAGGCTTCAATCCTAGCTATTGATCAACGTTGTGATCCAATGTATCAAATTCACCTACCATGTCCTATAAATACCCTATTCATTTCCTCATTTAAACATGGGGAAAACTCCCATTAACGTCATTACTTTGTCAAAACTTTGTCTCAAAGATTAAACACTCAAACATATTAAGAACACCACATCGTTCTTCATTAATCTTGGAGTTTGATGCCATTATGCTCTTCTACCTATCATCATACGTATTGGAGCCTGACTAAGATTGCCTCCTCTTCTTCCTTAAGCTTCTCTCCTGATCATTCCGTGTAAGTCACTCAAGTCATTTCCCTACTCACGTGTAGCACGACTTCACTTGTAGTACGCACGTAACACTTATATTTGTACTTACTCCCCTACCATTTTCTGACGACTCTACTGGGGAGGAAAGACTTAATACTCATATTATGGTACCTCTAAGGCGAAGACAACTTGATCCTATCGATGGAGTTAATCAAGGACAAGATGTTACTATTGTTACCAACAACCAAAATCTACCTCCAATGGGTGATATGAATCAAGAAGATGGCATGTAGGAAGGTGTCCTTGATATTGTGCAATTAACGCGTGAGCTACGGGAGACTAATTAGAACCTAAGTGAACTCATGGCGATGTTTGCTCAATGTGCGCCTACTTTGGCTGCCTTTGTTACTGCACAATAAGGAGTAACTTCCTTGAATCCTGCTAATGTAGTGCAACAACACACCCTACCTAACCCTCCTATTGTCAATGAGCATGTTGCTCCTAGGGTTGAAGAACAACTTCCTACTGTGGAACATACAGCCATGCAAGATTCATTACCTGAAGTAAGGAATTAGGGAGTTCATATTAGAGGATCGTCATCCTCACGTGCTACACTACGTGTTATGATTGCTGACTCTATGTAACCAACACCAATGAATCCTATGCTTATAAGCTATACACCTGTGAACCTTATGCCCATGCACTCTACTCTTACAATGTCAATAAGGACGGAAGCATCCACTTAGAGAGGTTCATTTGTGATTAAAAAAGATTTAGACACGTATGTAAAGGAGATACAAGCAAAGTGTACTGCTGGGGTATTGAATTTGAAGCTTCCATATCATTAGTGTATTGCTGCAAAGCCATACCCTAAGGACTATGTAAGTCTGAAGTTCATGTTGTTCAATGGCAAGAAAGGGAGTGCTAAGGAACATTTGCTGAAATTCATCGAGGCATTGGAAGTATATGGTTTGGACGATGATTTGAAATTGAAGGAATTTTTTAAGTCACTCACCGAGAAAGCATACACCTGGTATGTCAACTTTCCCCTAGGGTCAGTTGATTAATGGGGAAACATGTGTAAGATGTTCTTGAAGAAGTTCTTTTCTACTGAAGAGAGAGTCACACTTACTAACATGGGAAGGATCCGATAAATGTCCAAAGAAGATCTGATGGACTATATCGAGCGCTTTAGGGAGCGCTCACTAGATATACTATATGTTTATGATGAGAGAGAGCTGGTCAAGATCTATATCTAAGGGATGTTTACTGAGTATGTAGTGCATCTTGAGAACCTCTCGTTGGTTTCTTTTGCTATGTTGGTTGAGAACGTATGAAGAACTAACAATTCAGTAGTATGACAAAGAAGTAAAACACAAGATTTAATAAGCATACACTGTCAGTGAACTCAGTTCAAGAGGAGGATTTAAGAGGAGCAAAAAAATTTAGAAGTGGCAAGCATATGAGCACTAAACCATCTTTGGCATACCCATACTTAATGGGAAAAGTGCATACACTCCTTAACCAATGGCTATGTAATGGGAATATTAGACTCTTAAGGGTTGAGCGTTTACCAAAAAATGAAGAGAAGAGTGATCTTAAGTATTGTAGATTTCACAGGAGTATAAGCCATCCTACGAAAGATTGTTGGACTTTGAAGAAGATATTCAATTAATAAGTTCAAAATAAAGAATTGATCATTAAGGGTAACGATGTCGAGAATAATCCACTTCCAAATCATAACAACCAACGTGGTGTTGTGAATGTTATCACTCACGATCCTATAAAGGTGGAAAGTATGGACATGCAGCCAATTGAGGTATATAAAGTTAAGCACGTAGGATTTGAGATCAAGATAAATGGAGATGATAATACTGCTCTTTCTTTGTTGAACGCTGCTAATTTCAGGAATTTCTTTGATTTACTTGGCTTTGTGAGAATGCTTGACTCGAAGCAGTAGTTGCACTAACAAGGATCTTGCAAGATCAATATAAGAAATATCTTATAGCATGTACCGCATAGGGAATCGTTTCGATGAATAAAGGAGCAATTACATTTACAAATGTTGACATTTGTATAGTAAATCCTAACTACAATTGTCCGCTATATGTAGAAAGCGTACTCAATGGTCATTCTATTAGGAAGACATTGATTGATAATGGATCTTCACTTAATGTTATGCCAATATCAACTTTAAAGCTACAGAGGTAGATATTTGAAACTTAGTGAGACAACTAATCATGGTAAAAAGCTTCTACAATTCTTCCACAAAGACAATGGGGCATATTGAAGTAGACTCTGATATTGGAGCCATCCATAGCTCCACATGGTTCCATGTGATTGATGTACCTGTATCTTACCATCTCCTCAAAGGAAGGACATGGCTGCATGATCATAACATGGTACCTTAACTTGGCATTGATGCATGAAGGGTCATTGGAATGAGCAAAGCATCTTTATTTCTGCGACAAAGAACCCATTTACACATAATGAGTCGTACTTCACTGAAGCGATATTCTTTGACGAGCATGTGAATGAAAGGGAAACATTCTTAGTAGAACCTACCGAGGCATGATGACCTATAAAGGAAGAGGCTAAGACTTGAGCATTTAAGAAAAAGAAGATGTACGGTTGTTACAGGGGAGTAAAGAAACGAAAGGGAACCAATGATATTATGAAGGTAGAAGACATATTATAAGTTAAGAAGTACGGGAACTATTGGTAGCTAAGATGTGTTCTCATTGGTTTTATCCCAATTTTCATTTCATTTCACATGTAGGCATAGCGATGATTGCTTTTCATCAATGAAAGTTCATCCTCCCATCATTGATATTTTCTAATGAGAACATAATAAGTGTTTAAGTGTCTTCATTTTATTACTATTGTTGCTGCAAAGTATGAGACTAATCTCCTTGGCGCACAAAGTTAATTTCACAAAACAGTTTGTGTTTGAATGGGGGAAACTAAACCCCTCGATTGAACAAAAGAAAGTAGTATAAACACAATATATACACTACACATCATTGCTAGCTAATAAGGGCTTGGTCTCCTAAGTGCACAATGATGAGCTTAGTTAGTATGTTACGGACTGGTAGGAGCACTGGCTCTCAGACGTACATCACATCATGATAACATGTATAGCTTTTACACTATCTAATCATTATGTTTCTTGCCATCAAGTAGTGGAAATAATCCCATTGATGAGCACTTTAACATATTGACATTTAAACCCAGGTAATATCCCGGTAAGCCATGATACGTAATTAAGTAGTGGGAAATACCCCCTTGACTAATGACAAAGAATTTTGATCCTAAGCAATCAATGCCATTGTCGCTGTGTATGCGTGATCGAATGCTTCTTAGCATAGATCTTTTATATATTATTAGTAACAAGAAAAAGTCTTGCTTTAATATGTGAGACAATATGTGAGATGACATGTGAGATCTCTTAAGTCATCGAGTTTAAGCAGTCTCATAATTATGCATATCTTAAAGGAGACCCCCTTAGATAATTGAGTCTAAGCAGTCTCATAATTATATCTATTGTACAAGAGGCTTCTTAGATCAAAAAGTGTAAGCAGTTTCGAAGTTATGTCAATCTGAAATTTGAAGGTCATCATTGCTTGAAACTAGTGTAATTAGGTCGAGTCTTTGCTCCCTATCATGTGGTGTCGTTTTTAAGAAGAAAGAAGAGATAACGAAGCAATTTTACTACTTTATAATAGACAATAATGCTGCTTAGATGAGGCATTGCTCCTAAGCATGTAAAGCCCTTAAGATGTGCTTCTTGCTATCTGTCAAGACTTTGCAAGTCATTAAGGAGATCGAAGCTACCTTACTACATTATTGTCCAACACATTACTGCTAAGCAAAGAGTTATCGCTTCCAAGTGCATAATGATAAGGCACCTTCATAAAAGCTAATGAAAGCACCAAAGAGATCAAGAAGCATGAAAGTCGATCAATGAACTTCATTGTTGTTGATTCTACATATTCTATTGCAACTCGTATTTACAAGGAAATAAAAGAGCTACAACCGAGTGAACAAGAAGATTACATAGAACAAGGTTAAATTATTGTGTGCCCCTTAAGGTATTGTGACTTTCAAAGACTAGTGTACCACGATACAGTACTGGGTTCTTATTGGTGTTATAAGGGAATTAAAGGCATCAAGATTAGATGATTATCCCTTCTTCACATGTCAATAACTAGGAAAGGGAAATTACAAATGAATACGGTATATGAAGAGGTTATTCTTGCATAGTGATTATTATTACTCATTATGTTTGCTTTAATGCAACATTCCTTATGCACGATGTTCGATGTACGCTTGTTTGCAAGGCTTTATGCATGTGTACTTGAGATGCTTGAAGCACGTGTACATATACAACATTCAACACTTGAGTACTTTAGATATTCGATACGTTACGTTAATCTGTAACATCTCCTTTGCCCGGTGTAAAGGATGATATTATTGGAGTTATTCATTACAAGAGGCTACTCACATACATGAGGCTACCACTTGGGGCAGGAAGAAGGGTTGATTACATGTGAAAAATAAGGAAAGTAAGTAAGTCAGTAAAGCGAAGTGCAAACGAGATAAAAATCATACAACTATACAAATGGGAAGTTGACGAAAAAATTACAAAGGTAGTACAAGGAATAAAGCCTTATTGAGGACCTATGCTTAACTTGAAGATTTGGCTCACCTATGTTCATATCAGAGGACTTGTGCTCAACTCACATGCTGAACTCATTTATGCAGATGTATCCAAGTTATAAGATTAATGATCAATGTCTCATGTTCAACTCGCGTAATGGGACCTCACATCGCACTTAAGCCTCACATCTTATTCAAATCTCATGTCATGTTCAGATCTTGCATCATGATTAAGCCTTAGGTTATGTTTAGACCTTACACTGAATTTAAACCTTACATCATGTTCATACTTCACATCGTGTTTAGGCCTTGCGTCGTGTTTAGGCCTCATGTCATATCATGCTCAAGACTCGTGACATGTTCAAAACTCATTTCGTATTCAAAGTTCATGTTATGTTAACAGATTATGTCGTGTTCAAAACTCACGTCGAGTTTAATGCTCACATCATTGTTAATGATCATGTCTAAGGTTTAAGTTCGATTTTGATGTTAAATCATGTTCAAGACTCATGTTACGTTTTGAGATTATGTCAAATTCAAGGTTCACCCCAAATGTAAGGTTCATGTCATGGTTGAGGCTCATATGTAGGGTTTATCTTCGATACTCATGCTCACTCATATTCAACTCTAATGTTCAAGACTTGCGTTCGCTCTCATATTTAATACTCAAGTGCAATCCTTATGTTCACTGATGGTCAAGGCTCAGATTTGACTCACATGACGAGACTTATGTTTAACTTAGATGCCAAAAGTGTTATATTCAATTTGCATACTTAACTCATGTGTGCTCATATAGAAAGTTCAGAAGTGCCCATGTTACAGGCCTACATATACTCGTACCAAAGAGATTACACTAAATTAAAGTGTTTGATGCTCATGTGTTCATTCGTAAGATTTGTGTCTTGTTCTTATTTGCTAAGCTCATGGATTCATACTCAATTCTCACCTGCTCATATTTAAGGTTCATGTTCAAGTTCACGTTTTATGGTTATATGGAAGCCTTATGATTATTTTGCATGATTAGCTCATAAGTGTTTGTATTGAGGGAGAGTCAAGCCCGTTTTACGTATTACCTCACAAACTCTTATGTTAAAGAAAGGTTACATTTAACTCAAGCGCATTACTCTCATATACTTACGTCTAAGACTCATGTTTAAATCACGTTTGCTCAGCTTACGCTTGATTCTCATATGCTCATGTATGCATGTCCTTACGACTTAGTACTCATGTTCAATTCATATTATAAGTCACAATTGATTTAGAGGCTACACATGACCTAAGCATTATGCCCTTTTCACTGTTACCCGCTAATGAAGATCGATCTTTGTTGGCCCTCGGTATGAATAGTCACAGTCCGAGAGTTAAAGAGTCTACTCTTTTTAAACCATGTTAGTTTGCTAACTGGTGCAAGGATAAGGTCTAGTTCTTAAGTTACGATTATAGACTTTTGACCTTCAGTTGGTAAACAATCATGGTTTGGGCGGTAAAGAGTTTACTCTCTTTAATCCATGCCAATTTGCTGACTGTTGCTAGTTTGAGATGTGGTCCTCAAGTTATGATCGCAAAATTTTGACCATTGGTTGCAAGTAGTCACGGTCTGGTTGGTAAAGAGATCCTCTTTAAACCGAGCCGATTGGTTGACTGTAGCAAATTTGAGATGGTGGCTACACAAAATGTGATTGTGAACTCTCAAATATTGGTTATGCTGCCTACAAAGCATGAATGATGAAGAGATGTTAATTTCAAATTTCAAAGAAAACAAAAAGGGGAAGGGGAGAAGGATGTAATAATTAGTTACCTAAAGACATAGATCAAAGCACTAGTAAAATTATAAGTGGAAACTATCTCATTATTCATTACACAAAGAAGAAATATTAGAGCCAAAGAAAATGCATGGATTTGGGTTATACACAAGATTCTCAACATCTTAGATCAAGCGAACATTGGTTATTGAAATATCAAAGCAAAATGGAACTAAGAAGGTCTTATGGTAGATTCTATCTACACCAAATAAGAGCAACACTATGAATAAGTATTAGATTGAAAGTGAGAAGACCAAGAATGCAAGTGTGAAAAGGGAATAACATTTAAGAACTTATAATGGTACGATCAGTCGTAGCTTCAAAACTTAGGCTCGAATCCCCAAAACCCAGCTACGGTAGCTCCTTAAACATTTATTAAGCTCTACGGACAGCAAAGTTCATGCATCCGAACTGTCAAGATGAAACCAAAGAGAGTGCTTATCATAAGAACATAAAGCTTGAAGCTTAAATTAGCCGAGAAAAAGTGAAGTTTTGACTTAAGCTAACATAGCAATAGTCGGGGTAAGAACTATACACTAAGTAAGTTTCATAAGAATGAATAGTGAATAAGATAAATTGAAGAGCAACAAATTCAAGGATTGAAGTTCCACATTTTGACCAACTCGAGCCACTCTTAGAAATATCATTAGATATACACTTTACGACATTACTGGGTTAAGCTCCATGCAGTTTAGTCTAATCGAGAGTTCACCTAAACAGCAGTTACATTGTTCAATAAGCAGTTGATTCGAGATCTACTTGCATATCCAGATTATGAGAATTTGGAACCAAAATCGACATCGACTTCAAGGAAACATGATAGGTCCTTTATATAGAAGGAGAAGCAAGTAAAGATAAGCTGAGAATGAAATTAGAAACATGCTAAGTAAAAAATATAATAAGTATAACTAAAATCTAATGTAAGAAGACTGATTTATGGATTAATGTGGCAAAAATAAGGGATTAAATAGGCGGATCCGAGCTGGACTTGAGCACCAATGTAGCAGTGGTTCGATCCCCAACCTCATCACCAACATCAAGCAAATGACAGCTCACCAACAACTTTAGCTAGAATGTAACTGGTACATGAAAAAAAAAATTGTGAACAAGGAAGGAAGGTTGGGGAGCTACTCTGAAAATGTAGCTTAATGTAGTAAAGGAAAACCATGAACAAAGAAGAAAAGCTATGACAAAGGAAGTCAAGGAATATCATTTTAAAATTTTCCTAAACTAAATCGAGCACATTCGAGGAGGACATAACAGCAAACTCCAATCAAGCTGAACACATGACTACACAATTGTATTTTTATACAAGTAAGCAGGGGACGAGCTTTTACTCAAGCTCTACATATGACTTGAACAACAGAAGAAACTAGTATCCACACTCACACAACTACATAGCAGAGCAAGTACCTTGATAGAGTTTTTTTTTCTCATAAAAAATACAGGCTCAAGAAGAGTACGCGATTAGCTAAACTTCAAAGGGTAGACTAAGAATTCTAGCTAGAGAAATTTACAGCAGCGAAAGTAAAGCCCATGCAACTTGTCTAACAAATAACACTAAGCTTCTCTTTATACTTATACTGGAATAGTAAACGCAATTCACGAGTACAAGCTAAGCAGAGTGCATCCATATTAACTGATCTCGAAGCCTTCTCTAAGCAACAGTAATTATTTGAACATTTACCAAGCTCCATAGACAGCAGCTCACCACATGACCTAAGAACTCAAGCTCTTCCATGATAGTAGGTCTAAGCCACTCCAATGAACAACTAGTCCAAGAGTAACAGCTGCACTTTCGTAGTTGCAGTTGGACAAAAAAAAAAAACCAAGTAGCAGTGTGCAACTATCTGAACTTTGATATGTTATTCCTACTCTTCTTGAATGAATAGGTTTTAGAGTAAAGACGAGTTGAGTTGCCTACTTGCCAGGCATGAGAAGATCGAGTTGTTAGGTCCGATGAAGGAGCTTATAGTCAAGCATCAAATTAAAGACAGTAGTAGCTGGAGTAAACTCAATTCGAGTAAGGTGTGAAGAAGAACTACAGTTACAAGGAGGCACAATGGTTGGCAAGTGGCGGTTGAAACCTAATCACTCCTTTTGTAACCTAAAGATATGAGCACAGGTTGGAAATATTGGCATTGAATGGGCTATTTTGAAGCTTGTTATAGAGATGGCTAGTAGATGATGGACATAAGCTTACTTTACGTGGACAATAGGCTTTTGTTTTTAGCGGATATCACTAATGGGTTATTAAATGTAGGCCCTTGAATTATGCCTTTCATAAGGATACTTTCTTCAAATATTTTTGAAGAATTTCCCTAAATAGAGATTTGGAATTTTGTTGAGCTTCCGAAGCATTGCCCTAGAAACCTTATAGGGGACGCTGTCCTCTTGACCCCTGCCCGCTAACCAGTTAATGGGACCGCTGGGTTACCAATCATAGTGCAACAAATAAGATTTGGTTAACAAAAAGTGTTTATATTATATATGAAGACCTTACAAGAAGAGTATTCCTATATGGGAAGGAGATCAAGGCAACATTAATATATGGAAGTCAACCCTAACGTGATCGCTAATGTGAAGTTAGTGCATAAGATACGGCTCGGATGGAATCAATGACTCATGTAGATGGCATCGAAGAGACAAATCAACTCAAGAAGAGGCAACTTAAAGAAGACTCGTTTCAGAGTGTTATCTTGAGGGTAGTATACAACCTAATCTAGTTGAGGCATGGAATACGATTGAGAGGTGCTACGAACTTGCGCATTAAGACAAACCTTAAATTAATTTGGCAGCGACGTAACTGTCTAATAACACACGCACTTGAGTTATCTAAAAGGCTTATTTAGTGCCCAAACCTTGTTGACTTCATCGAAAGGACTTTGGTCAGGGGATAAAATATAGAGGGCCAAATTTAATATTGGGCTTTAAGCCTATTAATTAAATGGATTTGATTCCTTGGTCTAAGGTGACAGGGTTTAAGGAGCTAAGCTCATAAATTATCGGAATGATCGAGGGAGATTTACATTGGTGGGCTTAGAGTACGGCCTGTTGGATCGGTTTATTTGATTCAACCTTTCTTGATTTGGCTTACACTAATGAAATATAAAACCCTTTATTTGGATCTAAACCCATGGAAAAAGCTTATTTAATACCCATATATAAAAGGCTTCAATCCTAGCTATTGATCAACGTTGTGATCCAACATATTAAATTCACCTACCATATCCTATAAATACCTTATTCATTTCCTCATTTAGAGAAGAGAAAAAATCCCATTAATGCCGTTACTTTACTGGAACTTTGTCTTAAAGATTAAACACTCAAACACATCAAGAACACCACATCGTTCTCCATTAATCTTGGAGTTTGATGCCATCGTGCTATTCCACCTGTTACCATACGTATTAGAGCCTGACTAAGATCGTCTACTCCTCCTCTTTACACTTCTCTCCTGATAATCCCGTATGAGTCACCCAAGTCATTTAGCTATTCACGTATAGCATAACTTCACTTACAATACGCATATGATACTTATATCTGTACCTATTCCCCTACAAAACCTAAATGTACATTTTTTCCAATCACTACCCTACGCCATCTCACCACTAATAAGGCCATCACCACAACTATCTCCACTTTCATCACCAACATTATCATTGTTATAACCACCACCACCATCAATTCAACATTAGCATCATGTCATCATTCATAGTTACCATATGATTATCACCTCAACACTATTGCTTGTACCATCACTACCTTTTCCATCATTTTATCACTTGAAAAACGTAATATACCACTATTATCAACATTACCATTTCACTATATCATCATTGTTACAATTGCTGCTCTACCATCATCACAATTGTCTCATTCACTACAATTACTACTATAATACTAACATCTCTACTACCCATCATCACTTGTTGCCTCCTATAGCTACCATCTTGCCATTGCATCACTATGGTTCCAAATAAGTAGCCAACAGTAAAAAATGTTGGTGTTATTATAAAGGTTGTAATAGTGTAATGGTGATTATGATAGCAGTTGTAGTGGCAATATTAAGACAATGAAAGAATAAAGGAATGTAAATATATAGATATATGATAAAATAAATAATATAACTATCAAAGTTGCTATTCTATTGTAGTACTTATGCATAATAAATAACTTACAACATAAAAAAAAAAAAATTAGAAGTCTTGTGTTTTACTTAACATACCAAATATGGTACAAGAAACCTATATTATTATGTTCCTTTGTGTTATGCTATACTATTCTCCTTATCTTGTAAGGTACTTCAAACTAAATAATATCTTTAAGAACTAGATATACATTTAAAGGGGGAAAAATAGATGCTCATTTTTTTTTAACTTTTTACTGATTTTTCTATTTGAATGTTCAATGGTTTCGTTCTATTATTTAAGTCTCTTAAATGGTTTTCAACTTTTACAAAAATAAGACTTTGATAAACTCCATTGAATTTTTTGTCCTTTTTTTTGACATATACTAGCATTAGATTGGTACATGTTTAGATTGGTCCACTTTAATTAATCTATATTATTAAATGCATTTTATTATATAGTATGATGAGAACTAATATTAAACTTATTTAATTACACAGTATGCTAAAAAATAGAATATACAAATTTCAAAAAAGAAAAGAGAATAAGGGCTGAAATGAATCCATAACTTCTTGATTAGCTAATTGAAGGCTAATTAGAATCAACACGTGTAAGGAAAAATTACACTTTTAGTTCTCAAATTTTGTCACTTTTTCTAAACAAGTTTTTGAAATTTTATTTTTTGTATTTCAGTCTTTAAAGTTTGCAAAAAGGCCCTTTATTAGTGAATTATTAGTTTTTCGTTAATAGAGGACTTTTGTGCAAACTTTTGTAAACCATGAGGACCAAAATAAAAAATATAAAGTTCAAGGAATTAATCAGAAAAAATGGAAAAATTTAATGATTAAAAGTCTAATTTTTCTTTTTTTCCTTTCAAGATCTATATTTTTATTTGTTTTTCATTTAAGACCTACACCTTAATATGTATGTATGTATGTATCTATATACACACATATATACATGGTTGTTAAAATCACGGGTCTACCCGTATATTTCCCATGAGCTTTCAATTCTAGAAGTTCTTTTAAAGTTGAATTGTGTACAAAGTCATTCTTTTACAAACTCATGGTAGAATTCTTTCTAAGTTGAATTGTATACAAAATCATTCTTTTACAAACTCATAATAGAATTGTGATTTTAGGCGTACGATTTTACTAGTTCCATGCGATTCTACATGAATCTATTTTATTCTATACGATTTTTGTTTGATCTAATTGATTTGGATGTAATAAGCTATCAAAACTAAGAAAAATAATTAGGCTTCCGTAATTTAAAGCAAGAGAATCAAAATAGCAAGTGAAATGACATCATATTTG
Organism: Lumnitzera racemosa; assembly: GCA_024138005.1. Taxonomy (NCBI): domain Eukaryota; kingdom Viridiplantae; phylum Streptophyta; class Magnoliopsida; order Myrtales; family Combretaceae; genus Lumnitzera; species Lumnitzera racemosa. The sequence continues at coordinate 71,773,560 of JAMXBC010000004.1, read as the reverse complement.
TTTCTTTAACTTAAATTAACTACATTACAAGCTTATAATTCATCGAAGATAAATAAATAATTAAGGAAGAAGATATATCTAATTTATAGAATGATGATTTGTTAAGTATCCCTTTAGGTGTAAGGGATAAGAAAATATATGAACGTAATATTATACGAAAAGTTGGTGACTTAGTACACTAATAGATATAGAGAATCATAACTTATTAGAGTGGGATTGAAGATTACTAAGAGATTCATGACATTAAACTATTAAAGATAAAGTATGAATTGATACTTCAAGAGATTAAGAATATTAAGATATTAATATTATTGGCAGTATTACCATGCAATGGCAATAATAATAATGATAACAATGATTATATTGGGAGAGTTTGTAGTAATTTTGTCGATGACAAGACAATCGATTATTAATATTTTGTTTTAATTTAGTGTTTTATCATAATAATTTATATTGTAATGTAATTTATATCAATACACTTGTTTATAAAAAACATGATATCAATACTGATATTAATATTTTATTTTTATACATTAGCATAATAATTTACACTTAATTATTTATACTATAACTTATATTGTGAGCAAAATTTACAATGATTTTTTTTTATTTACATCATATATTTCAACTTTTTTATTACTTTATAATCACAACCATAGTTTTTAAAAGCTAATTTAGGTAGGATGTAGAGGATTCTACGTTTTAGTTCTATGGAATCCTTAATAATTCTAGGTAGAATCATGAGTTTGATAATTTTGTATATATATACATATATATTTTCTTTGATAACGTAGTTTTTAATGCAATTTATAACACATGAATATAAAGATCCCAATTTTACTTATTTTTAAAAGCTTAGGTTTTGAAATGAAGAAAAAAAAATGAAAACATAAAATCCTCAAATGAAAAGGTAGGGGAAAAAAAAAACTTACGGTCAATTTAATGTACATATTCTATTTTGATTAACAAATATTTCAAACAGTTAATGATCTGATTTGATATTTTTAATAAAATCAAGTGATATTCAATTTTATTATTTTTTAGATATACATATATACATTACATATTACAATCATTTAAGGGAGGAGAAATTCAAATCCAATCTATCCTTTTGGAAGACTAATATTAACTAAGTAATTGTATAACTTATTTGATACTTATTCTAATTATTAAAATTAAGGAAACAATAGTGAATACAATTAATTATCATATTTAATTTAATGATATTATGTAAGATTAGTTAGTATATTATTATACATTTGTAAATTGAAAAAATATAAATAATGATTATATTTGTGATACGATAAATAATTGTTTTGTTGACATTTTATCTAATAACACAATAAACTGTTTTGATTCATTAAGTTGTAACCCATATTTTTTGTTAGAAAAATTAAGAAAGTACGAAAAAGAAAAAAAAATGAAAATTACACTTTTAGTCTTAAAACTTTGACATTTTTTTCTAACTGAGTCATTGAACTTTTGTTTTTCCTATTTTAATTCTTAAAGTTTCTAAAAGTTTGCAAAAGAGTAATTCATTAACAGAAAAACTAATGGTTCACAAATGGAAGACTACTGATGACTCTTTTGATAACTTTGAGAATTGAAATAAAAAAAGTAAAAGTTCGCGGATTTAATTAGAAAAAGTTATAAAGTTTGAAGACTAAACATATAATTTTCTCTAAATATAAGGATGAATAAAAAAATATAATAAAGTAGATAGAAATCGTTTTTTTTTTTATGTTAGAAAACATTAAGTATTCATAAAAAGGAGCAAGCAATGATTTTTTCCTATGAATAAAAAATAAAAATGTTGAAAATTCAAATAGAAAAGTAGTTAAAAGTTAATAATTAAACGCTTATTTTCCCCACTAATTTAAAAGTCTTCACAGGTTAATGCTATGGAAAATTTAATTATATAACTTCTTAAGCTCAAAATTTGGTTTCTCCCTTTTTTCTTAACTTAGATTTGAATTAATCTTGGTCTACTTAACTAAAACTCCTTGACCAAATGAAGAAAGAGTTTAAGTTTTAAATATTTTTCAAAAAGGAGTTGATAGGAATCTATCGTCTAGACCCCTCACCTAATAAAGAATAAGAGGCCCGATCAACATAGCTTATAAGATTCTCTGTAGTGGACTAAGTGTCACAAGTACTGATCTCATTGAAGGAGTTGACCTGTTTGATTTGCCAAGCTCTTGGGTTGTCATGCGTACAATTACAATGGAACTATACCAAGCCGAGCTAACTATAGCTCTAGGGACTGGACTCTTGACCTGCTTTGAAAGATACCCTCCAATTCTAAGTCTTGACTTTTGAACTCCCAATTCCGAGCTTCTAGTGAATGCCGATCCTGTCGACCTTATCCAAAACCTACAGAAACTGTTATTTACAGGACCAATATCCTCTCCTCCCACAATACGTGTCTCGCTTTTTTTTAGATACGCCTCCCAATATGCGAATCTTCTCTTTTCTATAAGGATTACACATTTGTCCTACTTTTGTAGTTGTATTTATATAGGAATTTACCTTTTTTAGTAAATACCTATGTATTGTAACCCTAGGATAGTCGAGTATAAATAACCTTTTATAGCATTTGTTATAATCAGAATTTTTCCACATCAGTTAATGAGAATTTCCAAGTTCTTCCTTCTCCATTTGTGAGAACTTATCCTTTGAGGCTCATAACAATCCTTAAGTAAGGTTGTGAGGTAAGTAACCTTATAATTTAAAACAGTGAGCTACATCCGACGAGTGGTAGGTTGTTAAGAGCTTAAGTGCTGCATCACATTCACAAGCGGTTTACAGACTTCCTTACTCTTTTATTTTCTTTTGACGTTTCTGTCCATGCCAAAACTCATACTTATCCTTTCTTTAGTAACTATCTCCGGAGTATCCATTCATGTTTGGTAAGTCCTTTTCCAAGGCATACATTTTCGTACCATCTTGGTATCAAATCTCTTAGTTTGAGAAGGGCTGTCAACTTAACCATGTATATTGGTTATGATTTGGAAATAATTGTGGTTTGGCTTCGTTTGTGGTTTGGTTTGCAGTAGTTATTGGTTGCAATGAGTGTGTTGGTGAGTATTTTTTTTTCCTATTTTGTGGGGCAAAGTGTTGGGTTGAGTGATTAAAAGTTCTTAGAAGCTAAGTAATACTTTGTGTTTGTAGAAGGCGTGTAAGAGGTTACAGTATCATAGTTGTTGTAAAGTGTTGGCGAGGTGGTTGTTGAATTGTAGTAATAGTACTGTGAAAGTTGTTTAATTGTTGTAGTGGCATAATGGTTGTTGAAATTGGAGAAATGATAGACATAAGTGTGAATATAGTTATTGGAGATAAAGAGTGATATTCAGGGAAAAGGCTACCATATGGAGCAAACACATAAATTTACCAATGCACAATTAGATTACATTACAGATATGATGGAAAATATGATCGTGTTAATGTAAGGGATAGTAGTTGCCTATACAGATTGAGCTTATTGAACTATTAATTGAGTTGATGAGGTCATCCTAGCTGAAAATCAGGTTAACTAAGGGATTCACCAAGCTCATGATGCTTCGCATAGAAGAGAGGTCTACCCAGCTTGTCTTGTACGGGTTAGAGACATTAAGTGAAGAGTTAATTTTAGGTTGGACCCGATAGAAGAAGACGAAAGTAATAGGGAAGAGTTTTATGAGGTGGAAGAGAGAATGGATTATCTACCCAGAGGTCAATTGTACGATAACCGACCTAATTGAGCACAATTTCCTATTCAATACCCTTAAAGAAGAGTTGATCGATAAGCTCATCAGAGGATGAACCTTGATGAAGTCGATGTAGAGGAAAGAGAGCTTGACGAGGAGTATTTCGAGGAAGAACATGATGTCTGGGCTATTAAGGGTTTAGAAAATGTAAGAATTCAAATTTCGAGCTTTTCAAGAAGTAGGAATGTTGACGAATACTTAGACCAAGAAGAGTAAGTTGAGAAGCTATTTGAATGTTGTCATTACACTGAATCAAGGTTCGACTTGTTGACCTAGAATTCATTGGTTATGTACACATGTGGTGGAAGAAGTTACATGTAATGGGAAAGAGAGAAGAATGACAAGGTATAAGAACATGGGAAGAGATGAAAAGAGTCACGCAAAGCATATTCATATCTAAATCATACTATCAAGACACTTTTGCAAAGTTATAGGAACTAAGGCAAGATAACCAAACTATTGATGAATACGTTCAAGAGTTTTAAATGCTAATGATTAGGTGTAAAGTAGAAGAACCTAAAGTTTGAACTGTTTTAAGATTTATTACTGGTTTAAAATATGAGCTAAGGGATATTGTCCAAGTATAATCCTTTCATACCCTTAAAGAGGCTATCAAGGTTGACCCATGTGTTGAAAGTTAGAGGAGGAATTGACCTTGCTGGGCTACTAGTTCTTGACTTATTTTGACAATTTGACCTATTCATGGAAGTAGTGGGAAGCTTGTTGGTTCAGTTTCAAGTAGAATGAAAGGACATTAGTCATATGTTAAAGGAGCAAAAACGGAGCAAGGAGGGAAAGAGAAGGAATTTCAAAAGGGATAAACCTTTGGAAAGAAAATAAGAGAGATAAAAGTGCTTCAAATGCAACGGTTTCGGGCATATGTTTGCTTAATGCTTAAACCGATGAACTATGCTTATTAAAGGAGAAGTCCTAACCTTTGAAATGTACAATACTGATGAAAAAGTTAGTGAAGTTGCAAAAGAAATGGAGAGTAGAGTGAAAGTTGAGGTCACATGAGATGATATTTCTAGAAGAAGGGGACATGCTAACATTGGTTGTTAATATGAGGCAAGCGTACCTATCAGTTTTAATATAGCGGATGTGAGTCCGAGTTGATCCCTCAGAGATTTTGAGTACTAATATTAACTTTAGCTTTATTATCTAACCGAAAAATTGTGAAAGTTTGAATTAATTAAAAATACTGAAATTAACAACTAAACTACTTATGAGACTTAATTACGCAAATTAGAAAGCAATAAATTACGAACGACTTCAAGTATGCAATAATGTATTTAAGAATTATTTCCCCTAGTGTTTAATACGTAACCTTTTTAAAATATATCCAATTCAATTTCTATTATTCTTGACCGGAGGGATTCACAATTAAAGTTAATATCTTTCTCAAACATATTAACCCTAATCTTAAATTATTTACCGGAATCTCTTCACTGAGTAATATAATTTAGAATTGCACTAGCGTGTAATGAATTCCCATGTAAACAATCAACTTTCCGGAAGAAACATGTATCTTATCTCTAAGTATACATGTAATTCTCTTCAATTATGCCTAGATCTAATTATACATGCAATTTCTCAATTAACATGCATAATATCATATATTGACACTCTAGAATTATCAATCCATAATTAACGATATAATTGAATCAAGAAAAGGTAGAAACTTTATTGAAATTATAATTCAATCCAAGGGTTACATGAAACCCTAGGTTCCATAATCCTAAATACTCTAATTCTAAGCTATCATAATGAATCTAAAAACGAGTTTCATCAATAATATAAAATAAAACATGAAAACCCCTTTTATTGATGAACAATCTCTCTAATCTTAAAGTTGATGTTGTTTCCCTCTTTCTTGATGTTGTTTCGCCTCTTTCTTGATGTTGTTCTTAAGTCTCTTTCTCTTCTCTTGTGTCTCTCCGTTTCTGTAATGTCTCTCCTTTTTTCTTTTGAAACCCTAATATGTCTTTTTATAGTGTATCAAAAAGATTTTGTTTTCGTCACTAGACACGGCCTGGGACACGACCATATCCCCAGGTCGTGTAACTTTCTGCAATTAGGCAAATTTTCTACACAACTTCAAAAATTCATAACTTCTTTGTTTGAACTCAGAATTGAGTGAAACTTGATTCCTTTTCTTCGTTTTCGAGCCTATAACGCGTTTAAACCCTAAAATCAACATTTTACTCAATTAAGTATCAATTTCTTTAAAGAAAACCAAAAATATGCGGAAAATACTATAAAATCACCATATGAAATATGTTTAAAATTAGAGTTATCAGTTGTCCACCAAACTTTAACATGGAACATGATCAACAAGAAGAGCAATGAGAGAACTTATTCCATATTACCTACAAGGTAAAGGACTAGCTATATGCTTTGATTATTGATGGTGAGAATTGCAAGAATGTTGCATCCATGAGATTAGTTGAGTAGTTAAACTTATCAATCTTCACTTATCCTAAACCTTACAAATTACATTGCTAAATGGGAAGGGGTCATTGCATGTTGTGAAGCAAATGTTGTTGCTAATTTTTGTTAGGAGTTATAAGGATGAGGTAATGTATGATGTTTTGTCAATGTGTGCTTCATATATTCTACTAGGCCGGCCTTAGTTATTCAATAGAAGAGTTATGCATGAGGGTAATAGAAATTCTTATACCTTTGAACAAGATGGTCAATCTAACACTTTTTCTAATGACATCTGGTCAAGTTAACAATATGCAGTCTAAGCTAAACTGATGTACCAAGAAGGTACTAGTGATGAGTCAAGTCGAGCTAAAGGGAGTTGTAAGATTTGATGAGCTAACCTACTTATTGATACAAAGGTTGCTGGAAGTTTGAAAGTAAGTCGACCTACTTGAAGAGTTTGCCAACCTATTTCCATATGAGTTACCAAAAGGGTTACCTTTGAAGCGAGGAATAGAGCATGGTATTGATTTACAACCCGGAGCAGCGTTGCCAAACCAACTGGCCTATTGAATGAATCTAGAGCATGTTGTAGCGCCAAGTCAACTAACTTATTGAGAGAGGATATGTTCGGGAAAATATGAGTCCATGTGCTATGCCTGCACTATTAGTTCCTAGGAAGGATGGAAGTTAAAGGATGTGTGCAGACAACTTAGCTATTAATAAGATCACCATCAAATATAGATACCTAATTCCAAGGCTAAATGATATATTAGATGAATTATATGGTGCAAATGTATTTTCCAAGATTGATGTGAAGTTGAGATATCACCAAATTCGAATGATGGGAAGGCGGTGAGTGGAAGACAACCTTCAAAATAAGGCAGAAATTATATTAATGGCTTGTCATTCCATTTGGGTTATCTAGTACCTTGGGCATGTTTATGAGGTTGGTGAACCATATGCTAAGAGATCAAATAGGGAAACTTGTTTTTGTATATTTTGATGATATCCTTATAGATAATCTTTGAAATTAGGTCAAGAAGGTACAAATACAAGGTGATTTTCATTTCCCTTTTCTGGACTTAGCTTCGAATTTACACAATAAAGGAAGATGATGAAGGGGAAAATTGACTTGGTTAACTCTCATTCGTCATGTGAGGCTTGTGTAGTAGCATGTGTGAGCTATATGTCTACCATGTAGTAGCCTTAGAGAGCTACATGGCACTATGTCTGTTATGTTCCTTCTTTCATATCTTTTTTATTTCTCTTTTATCTTCCTGCTTTTATTTTCATCTTTTTCTTTCCCCATTTTTCCTTTTCTTTAAAGTTTTTTTCTCTTAATTTCCCTAAAATTACTCAATTGACTACTCAACTTATAAATAATACACTTCTGTCTTCTTATAATTGAAAATTTAACAGGCATTTCTTAAAAGTATTTTTGAATTATCTAATTTGATCAAATTATGAATTCGATTCCTACTCGTATTCAGTTTTTAAATCAAAACTTCAAATAACTATAAGATGAGCATTTTAAATTTGATTGAGATGCATTTTAAGACCATGACCTCCTTAAAATACGTATTTCTAAAGTTGATGTTCAATAAACGCCCAATTTTATCTAAAATTCTTAATTTGTTAAATTGTATGTGCTTATGTTCACTTTAGAAGCCAAATTGATCCTTCAAAAACTTTTTCATCCCAAAATGAGCCAAATTAGCACCACACTACAATCTTTGTAATTTTGTTTTTAATTTTTTGGTTTTTTCTTCTTTTTTTTTTTTCAATTTTTTTCCCTCTTCAAATGAGTCAATTTATTTCATATTTAATAAATATAACATACTAGCCAGTAGTAGGGCTTTTTCTAAGAATCAAATCCAAGTCTAATGAAATGCTAGCTCACATACTTACTACTAAACTATGACATTGTCTCATTCATATATTAGATACTTGGTGACACTTGGTAAATTTACATCTATTAAGTATGGTTTAGTGACGTATATAATTTTTGACGCCACATTTATTATATACGATTAATTTGATTTTAAATAAATTATATTTTTTTTAATATGATTTTGTGTGAGTACATAGGTCGTGATTTATATTAATATAATTTTCTTTTGGAATTAATAAACATTATATTATACCCGTAAAAACTGCACAAACGCGGGCCTTTTCTTTGTTGTTTTATCCCCTAATTTAGCAAAGATGATGAAGTGGAAAAAATTGACGAGACCCAATATAAGAACGTGATTGGTTGCTTGGTGTACGTAACAACCGGCAGACTAGAAGTGTGCATGCTCTCAAGATTAATGCTTTAAGCAAAGTGAAGTGCACACTCACGCTGTCAGAAGAATTGTAAGATATATCAATGGCGCATCAAGGGTTCTTTCCTTCGGCAACAGTGCGCCATTGTCCTGCAGCAGATTCGAGTATGGTAAAAATGGTCAGCTTGGTTGCATCCGGTTGGTAATTGGATCAAAATAAATGTTGACATCCCCTGCAGCAATGTGTCAGCATCAGCGGCAAAATAAATGGAGACGTCCGGGTTATTGTTTGTTGTTGTTGATGGTGGCACAAGCAAGAACACGACAAGGTCATCCCTTGAAGGTTTTTGATTGGCTGCAGCTAGGGGTAGAAGGAAATAACAGTCAACCCGAATTGGCTACTGTCTATAGTGCAGTCATTTTGGAAAAAATGCACCAACTAACCCATCGCTTTTTTTCCCATGATATAAACTGATGAACATATACAAAGAATTGTTTTACAAGGAACTTTTGATACAGAAACTGAAGCAGAAGACTTTCCCTCTGAAACTCTTCTAGATATAAGCGGCTCAACTGATTAACGCCAATATTAACACTTGAAGAAGCTTAATTGGCATACTCAATGATGGTGGGGTAAAATATTGCATTAAAATTGAGATGTCCTTTTTTTTTTTTTAAGTAATTACAAGCTTTAAAACAGATACCAACTCCACATTTTGGGAAAATAGGCAAAAAGAAAACAACTTAACAAAAAATTGGATCAATCGGTTTCTCCCCCATTCGAATATGAGAGAGCCTCTTTTTCCCCATGTGCGATTTCATCATCCGTCTCATGAAGTGCAGCTATTTGATCGGTTTGAGGGAGCAAAAGAAATATAAATCAATCTTGGAGTTTTCATAGCCTAGTATCTTTTAGATTCTACTTGACCGCTATTTGCTTCAACTTCAGAGTCCCAACAAGATGTAGTAAACCAATGTAATTGGAAGAGCTATCAGCATCCCAAATATGACCCTGCCGAAAGACAACAATATTAGATAGGATGATAGATTCTTATCGAAAATTGTTGTTCAAGAGCAGCATGGCCAAGACTAAATTGGTGTTATCTGTTAAATTCAAAATCCAGATTTGGATTTGGCAAGAGTTTCGCAACTAGGGGCATGAAAGGCAGTACAATGCTGATATAATATATGAAATTGCTATGAAGATGCAACTGCTCTTCATTGATATTAAAGTCCATGGAGGGATGTTACGAACATTACCCAGTGCTAAGTATGTCAGGATGAACATTGTATTCCTTGGCAAAAACAAAAGGGACAATTCCTTGTGGAAGAGCAGCCTGCAAGTCATATGAAGGAGATAATATTGCAAGAAGATTGCTTACATGATGAAATTAAGTAATTGCACCGATAAATTAATAAACGCATGGAACAATAGTGTTTTAGGACCAGATATGGCTATAGGTTGCTGATTCTAGCGTAGAGAAACTTTATTATACCTGCACAATTGCAATGTGCAATAGAACTCCTCTTAATCCAACAGCAATTGAAGCAGCCGCCATGACAGCAGGACCGGTGAGAAACCGCACTGCCATGGCAAAAGCAGCCACTGAGTTTCCACAAGCAATGATCCTTGGCTGCAATGCCATAAACAGGCCTGAAAAACAAACCAAAGCCATGATATTAAGTTTCTGATACAATCCATTTAAAAAAAAAAAAGGCAGTAGTGACAAAACAACTTACCCAGGCTGAACATGGCCATTCCAAGACCTGCATCAGATAGGATAGAAATGGAATGAGCAACTATGGCTGGCATAACTACGTCCCACCTGCAAAATCATGCAAAGGAAACTCATGAATGAACACGGAAAATAATAAATAACTAAACCATAAGAAAGCAATATAGGACTTCACGATTCATACTTGAATGATATCAAAGACCACGTTAAACCAAAGAGGCTTGAGTAAGTGTTTGGATTCCTGATTAGTTTTCTCCACACCATAATCAGGATGAGTCTAGTCATCACACTAGCTGGTGGCATGGATACCGGATTCAATTCGATGTTTGCAGCAGCCTTAGGATTAAGTACTTTGGTAGAACTTGAGTGCAATTTGGAAGCGGTTGGCCCTTCCTGGTCCACACCATGTGTGTTTCCAAAACTAAATTCGTCTCGGCTGTAATTATCATAATCTGAAATTACAGACGGATTACTAATTAGATCACGGGAAAAGCGCAAAAGGATGGATTAATAGATGAGTGTTTAAGATTTCAAACCTTTCTGGTTAGCAACCCCACCAAGCTCATTCTCATTATCTGCACCACCTCTGAAGACATGAATCGCTCCCGGTGACACTGGTGATGCATTGGAATTCCAAACAAACATGTGAAGCTCCCTGTTTCCATCTGTCCCATTTACTTTCTTCTTAGCCCCCTGTGCTGCAAGTGGACTCAAATTTACCGAACCCGGTGGGGCAGGGTACACTCCATTCACTTTAGGTGCATTCCCATACACTCCAATTCCATTCTCCTCATCAAAATTCGAGTTCCCAAAACTCGATTGCCTTGGGCTCACATTGATCGTATTCCTTCCATTCACCATAGCATAAAAGTCATTGTAATTGAAGCTCGAACCCCTTGGCGTTGGGTTCCTAGATGACTGCAGAGAGTAAATCTCCACATTGGATAGGTTTGAGGGCCTAGGAGTCATTGAGAACCCCATGTTGGGCCCGAATGATCTGCGAGAGAATGCTTCAGACCGCGAACTTGTTGATTTCCTAACTACAACATGAAGCTTACCATCTTGGCCAACCTCAGCATCGGTTTCTAAAGGCTCTTTCCCATCCAAAGAAATGATATCAGAGTCGACCTTAAAAGAAACGATCGAACCACCATTCTCCGGGAACCTCTCGCCGATCAACATCCTAGCTCCTCTATACTCAAACAAGAAGAGCATTAAAGTATACCATATGATGCATTGAAGCACAACTATTTGTACCATCAAGCTCCCTGAAAACTCTCCATACATACCCTTTAACAATGGGATCCCCATAACTAAAGTGTTAGGCAAAGTTGAGAGTGAAAACAAAGTGATGGACCATTCAAGAGAACCTCTAGAACTAGTCCTAGACCATATAGCCAGAACTATCAGGACTATGATCTTTTGAAGTGTATCTGCAGCTATGAATCTATAATTCATCGCATACGGATTGTTGGTGGAGATGAAGTGGAAAGAGAGAAGAGGGACCGCGAAGAGAGCGACGAAACGGTTAATGCCGGAGCATTGATCAGGAGTGAATATTTTCCACCATTTTACCGAGCCATAAGCTAGGATCATGGCAACATAGAGCGGAACTACTGCGGTAAGGACATGGTAAAAGTCCGCGAGTGTTATCATCTTGGAGAGTAGTTGTGAATATTAGGGATCCCGATGCCGATGCAGTTTGAAGGAAAAGCAATGAACTATATTAATGGTGGTCACCTAGTTGTAGCTTGCTCTAATTGGGCTGCCACATGGGGTGATGAATCCACCTGCAAGTCCTAGTTTACAACGTGTCGAAAAAGCAATGAAAGTTCATCTATTTTTACGCGCGCTAAGAACATGAACCCATGTTTAGGAACTCAAAGCTAAGGAATGTAGCAGTTGACAAGGATCTACCTATAGAGCTTAATTCGGAGCAGACAGACTCACAGAGAGAGAGAGAGAGAGAGGGGGGGATGTACCTATGACATTGAATAGCAGACAAAGGAGTTAAAGCAGATAGAACCTCGGAAGGGCTTTTCAGGATGGGAAAGAGGAAAAGAAGACAGCGAAGAAGATAGAACAGAGAGAGAGAGAGAGAGAGATAGGCAGTAATGGAGAATCTCTTTCGGCTTGTGAAGTTATTTATACAATATTATGACAGAGCAAAAGTAAAAAAGGAGAAAGAAGGTGAAACAGTGCTGGAGACAAGAGTAGAGGAGACACTGTTACACTAGAGCGTCCGAACGCAGCTTCCTTCTAATGATTCTCTCAACTTTCTGGAAGGCTTTTTACAGGGTACCTATGTCGCCTCTTGCCATATACTTTTAATATAGACCAACAAGGGTTGTGAATGATGATGTTCCATGAATGGTGAAAAATCTAGTAAAGCAATCATTACACGCATTATTTTAAAAGACTATGATAATTTAGGCATCTACAGGCACAGTTTATTGAAAAAATTATTGCCAGCGCATGTTTTTTTTTTTTTGAATGAGTTAAAATATTTAATAAATATTTTTAGAAAGTTTAAATAAGATATTAATATTTTATAAAATAATTTTATAAAAGGTTTAATGGATATATTTTTATAATACGTTTACTTAGTCCTGATGTAGCGCATTAGGACTCTATTTGTGATCTCAAAGTGCTAATATGGCTTGTTTATAATATATAATATAAAAAATAGTAAATAAAATTATTAAAAAACCGAAAAATAAATAGAAAAAGAAAAACAACAAAAAATAAAGCCATAAACTATAAATAAAAAGTAAGTAATATAATTATAAAAATATATAATTACATAATGATTTAATTAATCAAAAAATAGAAAAAATGAAAAAGTAGAATAAACAAAAAAATTATATATATATATATACGAACAGTCGTCCCTTAACCTTAGGTAATTGAACCAATAACCAAAATATTAGGTGAATTGTTCAACCAACTAAATAGCTATGATAGTTGCTTACGACAAGGAGGTTGTATAACTCCCTTTGGTCACGAGTAACCACCAACAAGCCATGATATATATTTTTTCTTTTATATTATAAGTGAATAAGGAAATCCAATTAAGTTGCAATTGGATCTTGTGATCTAGTTAGATTACCATCGACTTTTCTTTCTTTTTTCAAGGAACAATTGTGGGTAGCTACACATGGCTAGTGATAAGAGTCATGTAACCTCCTCTTGATCATGGGTAGCCATCTTGGATTGATTGGTAAGTCAAGCAACTTACCTAATATTTTGGTTGCCAATTCGGTTACTTATGGTAATGGTTATCGAAATTGCAATTTTACTTATATAATTTTACGAGATTACGATTTTATTGGATTCTTTCGAGTTAATTTGTATATAAAATTACTTTCTTGTAAAATATTATATTTTTAACTAATTTTTTTATATCAAATTCGATAAAAACTTATGTTTTTAACCAAATTTAAGATTCTATATATATGAGTTGATAGTACAATATATATATGTATGTATATATATAACTAAGTTTATATTATCTCATTGATTATTAAGACATTAAATCATCTTCTATATCCTATTCTAATTTTTTTTTCCTCTTTCTCCCTATCTTAATCTCTTTTTTTATATCCATAACTTTTACTAGGTTCCAACTTTAATACAAAAGTTTATAAGAAAAATCATATATTTATATATATACTATTAACAACTCAAAATCGATTGAAACATTTATTTTTTTTCAATTCATTGTTTTTTTTTAAAAAAAATAGAAAATAAAATTAATTTCAACTATTCTTTATTCTCATTCTGTAAATATTAGATTATAGATTAAGAATTAAAAAAAAAGAACGGAATTTCTCTATTTTTTTATTTCTATCTTATATTTTAAGTTTTTTTTTTATAACTATTATAAGTATATCTATAATTTTTTAAAATCTATTTTATATAGGTTATAAAAACTTACGTTTCTATATTTCAATTCTATAAACTTTCTAAGGATTTTAGATAGAATCGTGAGTTTAATAACCTTACCTATGGTTGACTCTTCTTAGGAGATTGTCACTCCCACAACTGTTGTTTTTATTTAACTTTTTTTTTCCTATTATATTGAATTTTTTATTTTTAGTTAATTTATTTATTTTACATATATATTATATAATTATATTATTTAGTTTTTATAAATGTTTTAATATTTTTATTTTTTAGTTGGATTTTTTCTTTTTTTTTTTCTTTTGGTTCATTTTTCAATTTTTTAATTTCTATAATCTTATTTACTTTTTTCTTTTTCCTATATTATAAATTATAAGCAAAGTACATTAGCACTTCTTTAATACTAACGAAGCGATAACTTGCCACATCAATACTAAATAACAGTATTGTAATAATTAGTTAAATAGATCTCTTATTTAAACCATTTTGTAAAATATTAATATTTTATTTAAATTTTTTAAATATTAATTTTCTATTTGAAACTATCCTCAAACATCCATCCCTTCTTATATAATTTTCCCCTATTTAACATGTTTGAAAAGAGAAATGTCTTAGTCTCGTTTAACACTTATAGCGAATTTAAAGTGAACACATTAAAACAACTCTATTATATTCTTCTAATTTTAGGATATTTAACTTTGTGATAATAACTATTTTAACTTCATATAAACATTGAAAAATAAATAAAATATAAAAAATATCTTGACATTCATTTAAGTTTTGGAAAAATTATATTAATTAATATATATTTATTTACAAGAGTCCTCTTAGATTATTATATTGTTTATCTGTATCTAATATATATTTACTTTGTAATTATTTTTTTTATCTTATTTGTATCTATTTGAAATATGATGCTGAGGAATTATTCTTGTTTTTTTTTTTCACCAAACTTAAGGAATTGTTCAATCTATTTCGGTTTCAAACTCCATGTTTTGATTTTTATTTTCCTTTTTTTTTTATCTTATTATCATCATGGTAAAGAAGATGATTCGAGAATGGGAATGAAGAGTGAAAATTCACGTATTTCTTAAATGGAAATTTTTAGAAATTTACTTTATTCAATAAACTTAAAGGGAAATCATTTCTTTTTTAAAATTAAAACGGGATAAATAAGCCTACTTTAATGGGTTCATTAGATATTTATTTTTATAAGCAGAGTATACATATACTTAGACGTTTATCATTTTAATATCTTATTTGGTAAATATACGATTGTAGAATTACATAAAAAACAATATAAAAAACATGAACCACAAAATCCCAAAAACATAAAGTTATCAATTTTAAAGCACGTCTACCTAGATAAAAACCCTCTGTACAGTAAATATTTCTAAACCATTGTGTTTTATAAATGAATTATCAAATAATAATTCCAAGCAGAATAGAAAGTTTATTAAAAGTGATATTTGGTACCCAAACTAAGGATAGAAAAACCAAAAGAAAAGAAATGCTGGAAGAGTTGGAATTGTCAACATAGTAAAACAATTAACAAAAAGGCAACAATACGTGCGATTCTTCCGACATATGATGGTAAGGTCCTGATGGAATGATTATGGCGAAACCGAATGCACGAATCCATGCTGACACATAAAGTTATATTCATATTAAACGAATTGATATAAAATGATCACTGCTTGAGTACTACCTGAATTATTGAATCTACTATAACTAAAAGCTAGCCATTTCTACCTCCCGGACATTAGAAGAATATCTTTTCTTGATTTACAATTGCATTATTATATTTTATTATACGATCGAAATGATGCGAGGGAAATATATATAGATTAAGGAATAAAACTGGACCTTGATTTAATTAACTCAAATGACGGAATATTTGACCTAATACAAGTAAGTGACCTCCCACATGCATGGATTGGTTAAGTCGATCCTCCAAGGGTTTTAAACTATACGGTTTTAAACACTTTATATATATATATATATATATATATATATATGTCTTGCTCTTTGACGTTGACAATTTAGCCAAACCTTATATGTAATTTGCTAATGCTTTACACCTAAAGATATACAATAAAACGATCTAATGATAAATCTTGCAGTTGATAAAGGGTGACCCCAAGTGTGTGCATGTGTGAGTCACTAGAGAGGAGTCCGCAAGCATTCCTTGGTGGTTTGTTCTTTTACAGGTGCAAATTTCAATTGCGAAGAAGAAATAATAAGGATAAAGGTCGGTTTTCCAAATACTTAATTATGTACACTAAGTTCACACGATTTTTATTTCATAATATCGGAAAGAAAAAATCTCATACTTCCACTTACAAACACAAAACCAAGTTAACTTAATATATCTATAAGAACAAGGAGATTGAAAGATACACTAATTATCCATTCATGGATATACATTATCTTAACCATTACGATTGCCTTGAGTCATTAACAATTATTGCTTGATAGTTATCATGGTTGATGCTTAGTAAGATATTATTTTTGTGTAGAATCACATTCGAAGTCACCGTAATATCATATCAACTAAAATAAATAAATTATCAAAATTATTATAGTTTAATAACATGAATATCGGTCTTTGGTCTTTTAATGAGATGGATCATATTCGAATTTTCTTCTTCTAGCTTTATTTTATTAACAAAATAAATAAATAGACTAAATAAAATATAGCTACAAATTCCAGTAGATTCTAAAATCACATCTATAGCTATCTCAAAATAAGAATTAATTATGTAATTAATTCATTCTATAATTTCTAATGTGGAAAGGACTTGAGTTGAGAATTGAAGAGAAAAAATAAACAGACCCTAGAGCAGGGCCAGCATCTAGGGCTTGCGCCTAACCTGTGGTGCAAGCCTGAAAGGTCTACTTGGTGCTCTATTATCTGTATCGGTTGATTAGCTTTCAACACAATTACATAGTCGCAAGAAACTATAAACCTAGAGAGCAACCTAAATGAAGCGAATGCTGGCATAATAGGACCGGATGATTATTAAGGTATATAATGTCTAGGTTACTAGGCATCTTGTGTCCATGTCGTAAAATTATTAAATAATAATGAATGTAAAAAAAAAAAAAAATGTTATGATTCTACCTTCTACGTTTTATCAAAAAGGAAAAAAAAAAAAAAAAAAAAGCCCATCATTCATAAGAAATCATGAAAAATTTCTTATTCCATTTCTTCTACCTCTCTTTTGTCATATTTATAAGTTTTTTTTTCTACCTTTTTGTCTCATGTCTTTCTAATTACTACTTACTTTTACTCCTATATTTTTTTCATTGGATGTTGTTCTGTAAACTTACTTAAATGGATTTGGTATTATATATTTTAAACAAGTGAATTAAACTTTGTAAGATTATAGTTTGTATAAGTGGAGTATGTAACTCCTCCATGGACATGTTATTTTATCAATTTTGTTTTTCGATGTCACCTTTCATGCGATTGAATTGATTGGATGTTATCAAAATATTTATAGGTTCAAGTTATGAAAAATTTACCTTAGAGTTTCAATATTATAACAATGCCATCTAAAATTATGGTTTTCAAATGATACTATATATGTACCCTACAAGTTTATGAGGTATAAATTTTATGATAATTCTAAAGTATTGTAGAATAGGTTTGATTTCTAAAATTTGAGAACATATATATGATAGGGAATATATAAAGTCATTAGCTTACCTTATGCCCACTCACTTTATTATTGAGTAGTGACTTACTATCTAGTTAAAAATGGTTCCAAAGTTTATAGAATATATAAAGAATTGAAAAAAAAAAAAAACACAAACTCAAGGTCTTCACTATAAGTCTCCTGCTAATTCTCCTGCTTAACTTTTTTTTTTTTTTTTCATTTTACGGCATCATAAGTCTATTTGGTGAAATATTTACATAAAAGAGTTCCAATAGATGGCATAGCTTGCATTAAGGATTTTATTACATAGATTGATGGTCAAAATATAAAAATCATATCTATAAGATAAGATAAAATAAAATCTCATAAATAACTTACTTTATATCCATTCATCGTTAGCTATAGACGATTTTTTTTTTCTACCTTATGTATATAATTTATTAGATCTAATTTAGATACTTTATCCAAAACCTTAAAGAAAAATAACACGTAATGTAGCTTATAATAACTGTTAATTTATTTTTCCACAAAAAGAGGAAAGCAAAATCTAAGCTAAAAACAGCGACAAATAATGTCATGTACACGGATCCTGAAGAAAAGGGAATGAGAGAAGTAACAAACAAATTCAAACAAAAAAATAAAAAAATAAAAAACGAAAAAGACATCAAGACATAAAGCAATGGAAACATAAGCCCCGAAAAGGTGGAGTTGGCTGTGGTACCCGACGGAAACCGAATCCACGCTATCGCGCTAGATATCCCACAAACTGCGTCGGTAATTGTGCATTGTCAACTATTGTACGATATCATGCGTGGCCAAATGGTCTATATGCTTTGTGCTTCCTAGGCTGGTTCATCCTTTGAGTGTCGCTTGCATAAATTTCCTGTGTTTTTATCTCCGTGCTATTGGTCTTGTGGGAGGACACTATGCATCGCATGACGAGAAAGGTTTTCAATCGAATATTTATTTCATTGTTTTTTCTATTTCCTTGATTGGACTTGGCCTAAAATAATAATTATTATTTCAATTCTCACGTTTTTGGAGAATTTTTAGAGGACCGGTGCTTTAGCCGTTAAATTGCTTCTTTGGTGGTCCGTCAATCCATTTACTTCCTAGTAATAGAAAGGGAATAAAAATAAGTATTATTGGTTGGAACTGATGCAAAATCGTGCAATAAGGGGACAAACTTACCTTTTATAAATTAAAATTGCAATAATATCTGCTTGTTATAATATATAATTATAGTATATAAGTTTATCACCCACAATTCTACTTAGAATCGCTATAAAATATAAAGTTTTATAATTTATGTAAAATATCTTTCAAAAACTATAATATATGATGAAAATAAAAAAAATTAATTTCTTTTTTGATGAAAAATTCTTAATTTATAACTTAATATATAAGAGAAAAAGACAACCAAAGTCAAGAGTAATTTTTTTTCCATTTATTTATTTCTAGAAAGTGATGAATCGAAAAA
This sequence comes from Lumnitzera racemosa, assembly GCA_024138005.1. Taxonomy (NCBI): domain Eukaryota; kingdom Viridiplantae; phylum Streptophyta; class Magnoliopsida; order Myrtales; family Combretaceae; genus Lumnitzera; species Lumnitzera racemosa. The sequence goes on along the minus strand of JAMXBC010000004.1, from coordinate 71,754,339 downwards.
AACTAGACATTTTAACTAATTTTGAGTTATTTATAGTATAATTTTTTTAATTAATATTGATAATATAAACTTAAGTTTATAGTTCTTGTGATAAACTTTGCTATTAAAGTTAAACCTAAATGAGGGTTATGAATATTAAATAAGGAACTAGGAGAGAAAAAAAGAGGAAATAAACTTGGAATAGCATAGAAAAAATAATGTAATACTCTAACAGTTGATAAAGTAGTATAAGCTCAATTGTATTTTTTTAAGCCCATTCAACTAAAACATATATAATTAGTAAACTTAATTAAAAATGCAAGATTTTATGCGAGAACGATTTTATACTTAATTTAACTTGGAATAGTCTCTCAAAATCATATATTCGTAGAATCTTATGGGTAGAACCAATTTTGACAACTATGATAGTATATTTTTATTAAAAAGTATACTTACAATACATTCAAATACCTAATAGAAAAGAAACTTTATATATATATATATTTTCAAATATAATTATTATTTACTAATGTTTTATACTTAAGATGAAACATTTTGATAATATAGTATTCATAAATGGTATAACCAAATATAAATATATAGTGTCTAATGAGAACTTATTTAGTTAACTTTTTTTTTTTATGAATGAACTAAATTATATTAGTTAATATAGGAAAGAAAATTAAAAGAAAAAGAAAGAATGAAAAATAATATTAAAATAAATGAAACTTGAAAAAGTGGAATGAAGTGATCTGAATTTGAACTATGACCTTAGCTTTATAATGATATGCATCTAACCATTTAACTATGTTTAACATCATTATGTTTACTTTTATTTTTAACAAATTTTCATTATAAATTTTTTTAATTGATTTTAAGGTGTGGCGAGGTCCCTTACTACCCTACGGTCCCCACCTTAAGTTCATCCCTATTTACACCACCAACAACAATAGCATCGTACGATATCATAGCCACCACATATACACCACTATTTCTATTACCACCTTTACCATCGTAACGCGACTATCACTATTAGCCTCATCATTATTACTACTAAAATGTATCATCGCTATCATATCTATATACCATCACTCACTTAGTACTACACTAACATCACCACTATTTTTACTATGGCGATGGCACCATTCCGATCATTTTTACATCATTACTAGCAACCACTAACATACTATCCCATAGCACCACCTTACAACAACCGCCACAAAAGTTGTTATTACCATCACCATTTCTGTGCCACCATCATATTGCCATTGCTTCACTAACATCATTAAACAACCATCTTTTCCACTCTTCCATCATTGCCACTATCAATACTACAACCTTGCACTACTAGTACCCACTACCATTTCAACCATTACTCCTGCCATATCATATCATCTTACTCTTTGATTGCATCAATACCTAGAATAACACCAATATTAAGACCATTACACCATCATTAGCAGTGCCACCAATTTATTAGCAATGGTAATGGTTATGCGATAATGATAGCGATAAGTAAAGGTAATGAGGTGGTGTAGTAGTAGTGATTAATAATAGTAGTTATGTTGATGGTGATGGTAATGGCGTAGTAAGGGTAGTGTTAACGATGATAGTGATGCAGAGTTATGGCAATGGTGCTAGTGATGGGATGGGGGAGGCCATGGTTTGCAATGGTGGTACTTACAATTATAGTAATTTCATAATGTAAAGACATATTAGTACTTCATTAAATTCTCAACCAAATAGTGTAATAGAATGATATGACATAAGCAAAAGAACAATGAATCTTTAAAATAAAAATTTATGGAAAGTAAATAGCATAATATATATTTTTTTCAGTTTATCTCAACAAAGAGTTAAATCAAAAGAATAATTTTTCTACTCATTTTTTTTTTATCAATTTTTGAAACTAAATAGGTATTAAATGTCACATATTTCAGATACAAAAGAAAATGTAAGATAAGTTTTCAAGCATATATATGTATGTTCTTTAGTAAGCCTTTTACATAATGAGGAATAAAGCTCATTGAATTTTACTATGCATGATAGAGAAACAATGATGTGATAACCCGATCACATATCCATAGCAATGTATAGATATGCCAAGACTTAGATACTTGCTATAGTTTATAAGACCACATAAACTCTGATAAAGGTCTCTTCCTAGTTATTTCGCTAAATTGTCTATGAATCATTAGATGAAAATTTGCCAAAAGTCTTAACAACTTGTCAAACTCGAAATCGATCACTTAAGAAACTCAAACTAAAAGTCTTCATAACATAAAAATATATCCATATTTAAAACAAGTTTGTCTCGCAAAACTACCGTAGTTGCTCTAATCATCATCATAGTATTCTAAATCAGCATAAGCAATATTGCCTATCCCACTCCATAGAACATGTCACATGTCAGATAATCATATATTTTCATGTTTATAGCACCACTTGTTCTATATATATGTATGTGTATATATTCCAAAAAAGGTGAGTGACTTTGTTTGGAATATAGTCACACAACACATGCAATGATAAAAGAGATACAATATTTACAAGTTACTATATGTTCTAATAATCGTTTAAGTAGCATAGTTTCAAGTTATTTGTACCCAACCTCAAACTTGTAGTAACTCATAATTTTAGCGCACAATATTTGTATGTATATGCATATGTATATATAACCAAAATTGACATTGGAAATCATATTGTCCTAAGACGATGTTGGCCAACCATTAGTATATCAATCCATTCATAAGCGTCCAAACATTAACCCATTCCATAGGTATGACATATTTGTAGGTTTGTTCCAGTACGCCGTTTGTTACAAGATTTTGCCTAAGTCAACAATCCAATCACATGAAACATAATAATCTATAATGAAATCAAATGAATTAATTACATATTAAGTATTTTAGGGATTTAAAAAGATGCCCTTCAAACAAATTTATTTTGTAGGGAATTTCAAACATAGTAACAAAATTTTTGTAAAATGGTTGACATTCCATTGAATTATGGTCCATGATTTTGGAACCTTTTTTTTTTTTTGTTACTATAGTCACTTGATAAGTACGATTTAAACTTTTTCTTCTTTTGGCATGAAAGGAACTTTTATTGAAACCAAAATTAGGACAGAAGAAGAGCCTAAATCTACAAGAAAAGGTCTAATTAGGGGTAGAGGATCAATATCCCTAATTGCATTGTGTAACCCCTTTTTATCATGGGATGCAATCCAATTGACGTAAGCAACTCCTTTAATAAAAAGGAAAACACAAGACTTAAAAGTAAGACTTCAAACTAAGAATATCCTCAATGACAATCTTGATTTCCAAGAGGATAGATATTTGTTCCTCAATAAGCCAAAAGTTTGTTCTAACTCTACTTCGATCTTGCTCCAAATCAACTCATCTCTTGGCCATTAGGAATCGTTCTTTAATGACTAGGGTCTCCATAACCTCTACATCATATTACACCACCTACTTGGAAGAAACTCTTGAAAAGAAACATGAGTCTCTTCTAACAATCATCCTTAAGCCTGCAACTAGGGTTATAATCAAATTGAGTCGAATCGATACAGTATTAGGCTTGAGTTAAAGCTCGAATTGAAAATTCGAAGTTTAATTCAGCTCGAGTTTAATTAAGTTTTAAATTTTATGCTCAAACTCGATTAGAGAATATACATGGTAAGTTCGAGCTCAACTCGATTAGTTAGATTAAACTTAAACTTTTTTAAAATTTTTCTTAGCCAATATCATATTTATTTATATTTAAATAAATCAAAATATAATAAAAATTATATCAAACTCAATTAAGCTCATGAGTATTTTAAAACTTAAATTTAGCTCGATTTACTACTTGAGTTACCTCGAGCTTAAGCTAAGCTCAACTCGATTATCATCAAATCGAATTCAAATAAAATTTGAATCAAGCTCGAGTAATTTGCGAATAAATTTGATTCATTTACACTCCAACCTACAACACAGGAAATATGATCTTAAGATGCACCGTAGTTCAGCTTTGGCATAGAGCTTGCCACTGCGTTTATTCACTCGTTTGCAAAATCTATTCCCCCGGTTTTGACACACAAGCAATAGCCATTCCATTAGCAACTACCATAACTCTTTCAATCACTACAGCTGGACTTTGATTTTTCTTCTCGCAAATGCACTCATTGCAATATTACCATACGTCTCGAACCAACCCCTCTCAATATCAACTTATCCACCACTTCCATTATGCAACCATCAAACCTTGCTATTTGCCAATAGTTACTTCTTGACCTAATACTCTTGAGCCAAACAACCTTAGTCCATTCACATCCCACTAGTAGATGCCCAATAGTCCCTTTTATTTCACAAAAGCGATATATTCTTCTTAAAGAGATTAGCATGTTTTGCTAGTGTATTTGTGTCATCTTATTGTCCCTACGGTCTGCAAATTTGTCTAATGGCTCCAGATTCTCTCGCAGGTACCTTATTTCATAATATTCCCCAATTCTAATCTCCTGCTTCTGTGATAAGCGAACTTAGCCTTAAATCAGGATCAGTATGTTCTTGATGGCGATGATGTAAGTTTAAATTCTGCAAGCGGGGGAACCAAGAATCACGCTACTCTCGAATATCCTTACAACGACTAACTTGTCATCAACTATATTGAGCAACCGCCTCCCTGGAATGCTCTACCAACACCATGAGCACCATAAGAAACTCAAGAGTTTGGAACTTAATGAAAACGTGTAAACTGTAAACTCTAAATTCCATTTGGTTATTCTTTACATATTTTGAAGTGTAAAAAAATCTTGAAATCGGTCCATTCAGCAACCTTCCCACTACGCACATTGAATTCAATGTGGCTAGAAATACTGAAAAGCCGGGAACAGGGTATCACTTCAGACTTGATAACATTACGTTGCGAGCATGGGTTAGTAGGGACTTAGCTTAGCTGATTACTATTTGAGAGATAAGTTCTCCATATCTTCAAATAACAGATCTATTTGTGTCCCTTCAAATTATAAGCTGTAATGTATGACAACAAATACGTGATGTTCGTTTGACAGAAATACCGGTAAAAACACAATTAAGAGACAAGGCAGCTTAATCCCCTACTTAGATGGTATGAAAATAGCAATCTTGAATCTCCTCTATGAAACAATTTCGTTTTGCACAAAATAAGCCAGTTCGCTTCCGATGATGAAGGCATCTAACTCAAAAAGCAGACTTAATCCCTTCTTTCTGTGGCTCCAACACTTCCATATTCACCGTCCTTTTCATATTCTCATCAACCAACTTAAAAAATCTTATCCAACTTCCTGAGCCCATTTCCACATTTCTTCTTCTCCACCACCAGTCCCTCTGCCAAAGTAAACCCGGCATCCGAATCAAGTTTTCTGCTACAAGGACACAGCAGTACATATGGAAGGACATCTCAGTTGCATGCAACAGAACCAAACCAGGAAGTAACATTAAGGACATTTCTATTGGAAGTTGAGGACAATGCCCACAAAAAATTGCATCAAAAGAAAAATATACAAAACCAAAACCAAAAGAGCCAAGTTGCATAAAGTATGCCCACACAGAATATAGAAACACCAAGGAAAAGGACTGCAGAATAGCACAAGCATGTAAGCGTGACAGGATATACAATTTTTAGTCAGCACTTCAAAGGGACATCAGAGCACAGAGATCCTCCAACCCGATTTCCCTCCGGTCTTTTGATCCCTTCCTTCCAAAAGCTTCCTTAGCCAGTTTCTTCTTCTTCTCCTGCAGCTCTAATACCCTCTCTTCAATGCTATTCTGAACTATCAACTTCATTATCTTCACATCTTCATTCTGACCAATCCTATGAACACGATCCATTGCCTGTTCCTCAACAGCAGGATTCCACCACGGTTCAAATAAATAAACTCGGGAAGCTGCTGTGAGGTTTATACCAGTACCTGAAGCCTTGAGGCTTGCAAGCAAAACTGTGGGGGCATCAGGCTCCTTAAGTGCAAATTCTTTAATTACTTGAGCACGTTTTGTTGCATGTATTGTGCCATCCAACCGCAGGATCTTAAAACCTGCAGCTTTTAGTGGCTCTTCAAGTAAAATCAACATCTTCTGGAATTGTGAATACACTACTGACTTTGTGGCAGGATTTTCATTTCTGGATGCTATGAGGAGACTCAGAAGAGCAGAAACTTTGCTTGATATCATATGTTCTGATTTAGATATTCCAGCATCATTACTGACCGGGGACTCAGGTGCTGCAAACAAATCAGACTCTGACAAAGGATGACGACAAAGAGGGCAACTGTGTTTAGAACTCTGAAGAGTTTTCAGGATGCAGGACTGACAATACATATGAGCGCAGATTGTGATAACAAGGTTGGTAGGAGGAGAAATGCAAATTGGACAATCGAAATCTTCACCATCTTGCACCACTTCGACTAACTTCTTTAGTAGCTCTGGGTTATTTGATACATCTGCAAAACAAGATCTCTCAATTAAGCTATTCATACAATTGGCTTCAAAAATACTTTAACAGCATAATATATAATGTGAAAGGTCAAGATAAATGGATTGAATATGGAACTGCTGTCAAGATTCAATATGCATAAAGGGAATTGTATAAAAGACGGATAAAAAAGTGTGAAATCATATCGCACCTAATCAGGGTCGTCCAAACCCTCACAAATTTCAAGATCCCAACAACCCAAGAAGAAGAAGAATGATGGGAATATGAAGTGAAAAACTAAAAATCTGAATATAAACTATCACCTTCAATGTATACTTACATTCTACCCCTTATAAACAAGGAATTCAAGACAGATCCAACAACAAGTCATGGCTTAAAGAGCACCTAGTGACAGGCAAGGATGCAATGCCAGATTTGTCTCACAAACACAAAGAATTACCCTCTAGATGCAACCTGCAAAACTGAAGATCTGCACATACCCAGTATATCCACTTAGTATATTCTCTCCGTCATAATACCAGTGCTCTTAACACCAAAGTTGAAGCAGTCAATGCCCAGTTTCAACACGTCATTACTAGCCAAAGGCAAGGATGATATGCCAGGTCTGTCTTACAAGCACCACTATATATGAAATGAACCTCAGTACTTTATGTTGCATAAAGCACTTTTTGAGCAGTGCTTCTGGTGACTCTTTCAGAGGGCTTGTCACTAGGAAAAACTTCATGAGTCATTCTCAAGTGTGTCAATTCCCTTCTCTACATTTTTGGTTGTATCAGAAAATTAGAAAATAGAAATCATGTCCATACCACATGGCTTATGAGGCACAGCTCTAAGAATTTGTGCCATAATTTACCATATAACAATCACCTTCAGGCTCCAACTGTAGAAACTAGTTAGAACCCTACGTCATGTGTGAACTTTAATTTAAAGTGTATACATGGTCATGAAAATAGTAGATTGACTTAATGTGTATTTATAAACTGTTTTCAGATATGGTATAATTACTATCATTTAATTTAAATTACAGGTTTTATAAGATCGTTAGTGGTTCTTCTATATTTGTAGATAAAATGTTAAGTCATTTAAAAGAGTCATAACTCTTCAAAAATATCAGAGTTATACCATTTTATATTAAGGCACGTAAGTGTTACAATTCTTATCATTCTTCACATAAAGGGCATGTCTCTTGAATACATAATTGAAGAAGAAAAGAAAATTAGTGACAAAAGATATCAATAATGAAAAGGTGTCAACCATAAAAATTAAAAATCATAATCAATCAAAAGTTATTATAAAAATTTATTACTAATGAAGAGATACAAATGGCAAAAGTTTCCAAAATTATACCTTATAATGGATTAGAATCCAATGTAAAATTTTCTTTCTTTTTGTACAAACACTCTATTTGTGGTGACATTTAGAGCCATCTCTTCATGATCCATATGTTAACAGCAGTATATTTGAGGGGGAAAAATGCAAGAGCAAGTGCTTCTATAGCTCAAACCATTTTGAATGACCAGCACTAGCTCTTAGACAGTAACTTTGCACTTAAATCATGCTGATTTTGCATATTAGCTAATTGAAACACTCTGCTTCATAAGAACCATTAGCAACCATCTCAGCTAACTTTTCCAAGGAAACAAAAATGAACATGGCTCAAGAATGATGAAAAAGAGTAGCACATAAGCTTTGCCTGCCACTAGAGCACCCAAATTCATTTCATAAAGCGTTTAGTTTGTCAGTAAAAGAAAAAACCAAGGCCATAAGTTTCCAGTGAAAGAACAAAAGAAGCCTGATATGGTGTCTTAAAATTAGTGAAACTGCATTACAACAGAGAAAATGATGACAAAAGAACATGAAGGCATTGATGAACTTCACAAAAGCATCAAAGTTAAAGAAGATAATACCAATGCAATAGTAATAATCAGTAATTATAATGGTGAAAGAATCCCCAATAAGAGAAGGCACAGCAGACCTATATATTTGCAGTACCTTCTATCTTATTCGATGGAAGGAGTGATTTCAAATCATGAGGGCATAAGGCTAGGCTGTTGCATATTTGACGGAGTCTCAGAATTATCCCCAGTACAGTAGTATAACTGTGTCTGATACCATCTGCATCAATACATTCCTGTACAACGCTCTTTGCTTCTTTTTCCATCTGATCATACAGTTCACGTTCCTTGCAAGAGAGTTCAATATAACAGGTTTCAACTGTTTTTGGTGGCAATCCAATCAAACCTTTCTCTTTTGTTCTCCGGAGAGAAATGGTTGACATCAAAACCTGCAAAATTAGATATGTCATAAACAAGAAACAATTTCTCATCATCTATGCCTGTTCACAATTGGCAGATTGCTGCGTATTGCATGTTTCTTTGTTATGGCCCCCCCTAGCCCACCTTGAGATTAGCACAAGAAGTTGCAAAATTATAGCTCTCAAGCAATTTTTCAGTGAAAATAGACCTGTCTATTTGAAACCCTGATATACAAAAATATTCAGAAACTAGATGAACAGAAAAAGCTGGTAAGAATCACTCCTAACAAATATGCAATAATGTCAAGAGTACTCCCTAAACTTTGAGTATTTTTTCAATTTTACACCTGAAGCTTAAAGCTGCTAAATATCATACCTACTTGATCTTGCTTGTCAAATTTTACACTTAAATTTTAAAGCTACCAATCAAACTTTTACTTGTTATATTTACTACCTCCATCAACTTTGGAACGATGATGTGATGAATGCTCATTGGTTAAAAAATACAAGTGTATATAATTAAAAGAGGTATTAAATTCGATAAGTAAAAATTTGATTAGCATGAAATTTAACAAGTTCAAACTTCAGGTCTAAAATTGGAAAAAAAAAAAAAAAACATGTAAAATTCAAGTAGTAATCTTGACATTGTCCCAACAAAATTTACTAAGTTCGCTACTTGCTCTCGTTGTTATTGTTTTACATGCTGACCAAATTGAACCATATACATATCACAGCTAGACCTAATTCAACATAAATTTTTCACCCTTTGTCTCTCCATCCATATCATTTCAAAACTGAACATGAAAATGAAAGAAAATAACTGAATGGGTCATCAAGAGTTAAACTAAACATCTTCTCTGTGTTTTAGGTAAAGCAATCTAACATTCAAACTATGTCCCCAAGTGGGTGGGATGGGGTTTCACTATGAAAATGGGTCATATAACTGATGCAAGCTTCATCAAATTCTTTGACATAAAAAATACAGTTACATGACAATTGCAGGCTTGTGATATACAGCAAAACATTGTTTCTCAACAACCTACAAGTAAATTTTTGCATTAGTACAAACAAGTAATATCTATCCGCTGGCTTTTCTTCCTTCCAGCAAGAACCTTGTTTTGGACTAACTGCCTTGGTTAAATGGCATGATTGGCAAGACCAATGAAGAATAAGCATGCCATATTATTATTTTGGGATCAAGCATTGTAGGTAAACACAAAAACCAGATGCCCTTCGCAAGATGATGCTCACAAGGGAGAGAAACGGAGCAATATAATGACAAAAGCTTTTATGTCAGAATCTAGTTAAATACTTCATAATAAAAAGTTCCCTATTTAACGTTGCCATATACCATATATAGCTCAAGTCCATGCACTTAAATAAATATATATTAAAAAATAAAATAAATTTCTTAGTGATCTGCTCAGTGTCTGTGTAATTGATCATATTTCATCTAGGATTAATCAGTGGGGAGAAACAGCTGGGAAGGAATTGTACCTGAAGACGTGAGAGACCTGTCTTATTCCCCTGACTAAGGGGACGTTGAATCAAGCTTTGCCAGTAGCTCTTAATAGAAAATGGCTCAAAATGTAGAAATGCCATAAGAGAAAACAAGTCAAGTGAGCCATTCTGAATAGGTGTGCCAGTGACAGCCCACCGCCTCCTAGCATTCAAATTAATAACAGCACGACTCTGTTGAGCATTTGGATTCTTGATCGTATGTGCCTCATCCAAAATGACTCTCCACCACTCTATATCCATGATGGGTGATTCTTTCCAAGATTCCTCAGCAGCCAAGGTAGGGTATGCTGTCAGCACAATGTCATACTTCCTGAGCTCCTCAGCATCATCTGTCCTTTTCGATCCATAATACATGTACACTTTCAACTTGCCAGGTATTGTGTGCTTTCCTAACTGTGTAACCCAATTAGACAAGACTGACAGAGGGCATACAATCAATGTCATTTTTCTACCCTCGGTAAAAGCCTCATCCAAATTATTCAAAGATAGAGATTTTCCTTTCACATTGTTGGTGAAAGGTGCATTCATGGATTTTTTAGGTTTCTTTCGTGATCCTGAACCCCCTTTACTCTCCCTGCCCCTTTTAGCTCTCCTACTAGTTGAAACACATCCATCTTCATCATCCTCACATATTCTCCCACCTCCTTCTACAACATCATGAACAAACCAAGCAGCTACGTCACTACCAAACTTATCAAAAGCAATCAAAGAAAGCAAAGTCAGAGTCTTCCCCAACCCCATATCATCAGCGAAAACTCCACCGCGCAAAGGCTCTGGCCTTATGTCAGTATGATAATTCGTCAACACATTAACATACTCCCCATCTTTCTCCTCCCAAAATGGAGGCAATCCCCCCGAATTCTCTCTACACACCAACCAACCCAGCCCCTGCTTCTGGTGCTGAAAAAGAACAGACTTTATCACCTCTTTTGGCGGCTCCAAAGCTTCCATTTTGACCTTCCTTTTAACGTTCTCATTAACCAACTTAAAAATTTTATCCAAATTTTTAAGCTCATTTCCACCTTTCCTCTTCTCCTTCACCACCATTGCCTCAGACAAAGTAAACCCAGCATCCGAATCCGAGATCAACATCAACCCACCCCGCGAAATCGCCCTTTTAACAGCATCGAAATGCTCCATCCTACTAAAGATATGAACTTGACAAGGAATTCTAAACTTATTCCCTAAACTCCTACTATTAGGGACAATCCCTTCAATAATCACATCGCCACTGTCAACAAGAGGAGCTAAAACAGCAGCAACAGTGCGTTCGATATGACCAACCTGGAGATTCCTCGTATTCAAAACCTTGATTGCGTTATTGTCATAAGGGTTCAAGGGTTCTCGAACAAGACCCACCATTTCCCGGCCGGTGATAGTGCCGGAGTAGTACTGCAGACCAACGATGTTGGCGATAATGAAACCCACCATGTAGGTTTCGGACGACGAGGGCGTAGTATATTCATGGGAAGTGCTGTATGTGTACGGTAAAAGAGCCCCAGGAACCGTAGAAGTTAGTGGAACCATAGACATGTCCATGGACGTTTCATTAGAGAGAGTGTAAAGTGTGTGTATCGTCACGGGCGGAGAGTGGTGGAGAAAGAGATGGCTGTGGGTTTGCAGGAACTGTTTCGTAGTGGTTGGATTTTTGAATGGAGTTGAAAAGGCGGTTGTGAGCTGTGACTTGTGAGCCTAATAACGGTGGGGTCTCGGGGGGAAGTGATGTTGTCGAACATACGGCCTATCACAAGTCGATTGGGTGAAGATTGATTCTAAATTATGAACCGGTTTCGCTCAGTTCGAATAATCGCTTTTAGGGTTTAAATAGTTTATCTGGATGAAACTATCTTACTCGACGCATTTAAAATTGTTGCAAGATTGAGCCAATTAAAATTCTTGATGAACAGAGGGGAGTAGATGGGTGGAAAAGTGCTCCACACATTTTAACAATGCTCTATATTAAAAGTATACCATACAAGAAATTGGACGAGCAATAGATGGATTCGAAATGGAGAACTTCCTTAATAAATTGGTGAACAAGTTCTTCATATATATTAACAACATCTCCGGTTGAAGATATGGCACACAAAAAACTAGACCGACACTTTTTTATCGATGGGGAGAAGTCCTTGATTTTTAGTGTTATGTTATATTAAATTTTATATTATAGGTTTTTTAAATAATATAAATAAATGTTAAAAACCTTTATTTAAAATTCTTACTGATTAAGTTCAGAGGTTAAGCAAAGTGGTTATTAAATTGTGGAGTCAAAAGATTTTAAATGGGAATATTATTGTCGTCTTTGAGTTTTAGTAGGTAAGGATTAATGATTAAATTAGGCTTTGCACCTAGTGTAAGTTTACAAGATAGTGAACAGAAAAGTGGATAGAGGGATTGTTGGACATCGTTATTTTGACACTTAAGTTAGTTAATGTTTATAAGGTCAGTAAGTGCACAATAATGCAATAAAGGAGCTCTATACTCAAAGTATCAAGTGGTTTATAGTTAGTGAATAGGTTTATATTTATAAAGGAATGTGGCTCGAAGTGATGGAATTGTTAGTGGACAGTTGACATGTCCGTACATTGTAAGTAGTAGATACGTGTAGTCCGACATGATCCTAAATTGTAGGAGGTGATTGTTGACCAAGTCTTCAAGCCTTGTAAATATCCCTTAATACAGTTATTTGAACGCTTTCTGCATTTCATACTCCCTTCGTATCTAACACAAGCACTGTTATTCTTCGAATCTTTGAGTTTTTTTGTCTCCAACTAAATCAAGTTTCTAACTTTCCTTCAATTTCCGTCTTTCCGAATCAAAGACATGGCAACTAGGAACGAACGTTGATGAATGTAACATGACATCCTTAGACTCTAAGGCCACAAGGAGTGCTACTCCCCCCTTAAGAAGGGATGAAGATGCTTTGTCCTCACTGTCATAATTAGATAGGGAGACAAGGAAGCAATTGGAGGCATTTGACAAGGCGGCGGTGATAAGGGCTATCCCTCGAGATATGTATCCACTTAAGTCTTTAGAGGTGGCTATCGACACATATGACCTAACTGAGAATAGTAAAAAGCTAAACGATCAAGTGAACAAGAGCAAAGCGACAGTTGTAAATTAAGTTCTTAAGAACTTTATCTTAGGTAAACTCCTTGATTTAGTGGTGTGACTATTACGGGTAGATGAAAGGTTAACTTTGTTATCAAGGAGGTGGTTTGTGATGCATGAGGAGTCTCTACAGCGTGGGATGTGCCTACTCTTCACAAAATTTGAGAAAGAGTTATTCAATTATTATCGATGTTGCCTTTCTCAAATACCTCCGAATGGATGGAGGTTGTTGAAGGCTTTTCAAGCCTTGTGTGAATACTTGGTGGTAAGAGCTACAATTGAGCTCTTCAATCACTTTTATTTATAGAAGTCTCTGCATAGGTAGACTTACCTTCAAAATTGCTTGAGCAAGAAATTATTTGGGGGCTTAGACTTGTTATTGAAGAACTGGCAGGATAAGTTTGTAGTGGTAGAGCTACTTAAGGGGTAAACTTCTGGATGCAATGAACTCCGTTGGTCCAAACTGGGCTTCACAAGACATTCAACCTGAACAACATTAAGGCTACTTGAGAGATTAAGGCTTTCATGGCTTTGAGGAATGGTGAAGAGATCAATGCTGAAGAGACAGTAAAGAGGTACTTCAAATGACCAATATTGAAGCTCTTCCCAAGCATGGAGAAGGCTATCATAAAAGCAATAACAAAGAAATGTTTGGAAGGTATAGGTCTATCTTCGGTATAAATTGCCTCCTCTATTGTGCCAGCATGGGCTTGCTTGAAGCTATACTTCATTAGTGATGCTTCTAAGGAATAAGGAGTGCTCTTATCCCACATTAGTTACAATGGAGTTTGTGAGTAAGCATAATACACTTCCCTTATGTTGATATTGATTGTTTATTTCTTTATAGGTGAGAAGCTGGTTAAAGCAGGAGACTTATCTTGTCTTTTTAGGCCAAAGCTGTTGAAGCAACAATGAAGCAGGGAGAAGGCATCTGCTAAGGTTGCCGTCTTCAAGGGCAAGTGTCCAAGGCCCACATTATTGGTAGGGAAGACTAGCCAAACAAAGCCATTCACTCTTTCTTAAGGGGTTTCCATCAATGGTACCTCTACTGAGCTGGTGGTCGCTAAGCTAGTGAGCATTGTCTCCCTTGTAGTTGACTCTGCTTGCGTATTTGAGCCCATCGTTGTGGGGAACCTACTGTTGATGAGCCGAAATTGATAATGCTTCCCTTCCCCTCCAAGGATAAGGGGAAGAGGCTCAAAACTTGGGCCATTGAGGAGTTAGTAAGCCAAAAGAGGAAGTTCCCCAAAGAAGGGAGGAAAGAGGCATTAGCTTTAAAAAGGACTAAGTTACCAATGCCACCTAACAAACCATTGTCAAAATGACTAAATGGAATCAACCCTATCCGGTCACCCCTATCTTGCCATGGACTAGATGGATATAGCCCAAGCTAAATCCTTAGAGAAGCACTGGAGGGCGAAGATCATTTTGGACTCCTATATGGAGGTTTTGTGTGTGTTGCAAATCGTAATCAAGAATAGATAAGGTTAGTCGTTGGATGGGTCTAAGCTTGCAAAAAGCTCAAAAAGGGTTAATGGGGAAAGATACGAAAGGGGGTAAAAATGATGAATGAAGCAGTAAGTAAAAACTCATGAACAGTTCCAGAGAATATGATGTATCAATGGAACTTCTGAAGACTCATGATACGATTTGATATGATGCATGAATTGGTTCAATGAGGTTATTTGCCACCTAACTTTGCTTAAAGGAAAGAATAAGAGTGATATCGAGAGTAAACAACAATGTTTACGTAAGAAAGAAAGTACTCAAAAGTGTATTGAAGATAATCTGATCTCTTACAGTTACAAGTACAAGGGCATTTATACCTGTAAGTTAGTGCAACTTGCCCAAAAGGGAAAAGACAAAAAGGGCACTTCATAAAGAAGCAATGTATACGATATTCTACACAAAAGAGTAAAAATGAATATGCAAGGAAAGCAATCATTAGTAATACATATTCTACATATGATACAATACACATAGCAATGCTATATTGGCGAGGTTGTTAGGAGATACAAACAAAAAAAATATAAACAGATGGGCTTATTTGAGTAAAGATGGCTTAGTCAATCCAAACTCTCTTTCTTAGCTTCTCGACAACGAAGATGCTGAGTAATTGGTCAGTTCGACATGGAGGAGTCATCATCAACTTGGTATACTGAAGAAAAATGAGCGGTCATAAGGTACGGCATGAAGGGTGACTTAATAAGGAAGTACTCGGCCTTGGCAAGGGTTGGTTAGAACAAAAGGTTTGTTGTGTTAACCTCTTTAGTCCTCGGGTTCGGCTGTGAGTTGGAGGTCCGGTAGCCTGATTCCCATCATTCTGTCGAGCTATTTTAGATTTGAGATCAAATCCGAATGGTGTTCACTCGGTTTTCCATCATGGTGATATGGACTAAGGTTGGCAATGTTAAAGGTATCAGAGACCCCATAGTCCTCGGGTAATTCCAACCCGTAAGCATTATCATTGATTTTCTAAAGGATTTTGAAAGTTTTTTCCTCTCTTACAGATAATTTGTTTCTCCTCTTGTTCGAAAACCGCTCCTTGCTGAGGTGCGACCACATCAAGTCTTTCAGCTAAAATCCTTTAATTCTATCCTTGGTCTTTTCTCGTATTCTTCTAGCAGCCTAGTCGACGTGCCAAGTGACTTTGTAATAGATGTACTGAAAAGATTGTGCTCTAGCCAAGGCGTTAGGGTCCTCTTACGTAAGTGCTGGTAATGGGGCATGGGCGAGGGGCAACTCGGGATTAAATCTATAGACCACCTCGAAGAGAGTTTGCTTATTGGTGTCATGTACAGTTCGATTATCGATGAACTTGACCATTGGTAAGTAGACGTCCTAATTAGCTAAGTTCTTGCCTACTGTAGCTTGGAGCAGTGACCCCAAAGTACGATTAACTACCTCTGTTTGGCCATCAATTTGGGGATGACATCAGGTACTAAAGAGTAATTTGGTCCCCAACTGATACCATAGGGTTCTCCAAAAATGGCTCAAGAACTTCGGGCATTTGTTGAAGACTATATTTCTCAGCATGCTGTGTATCCGTACAATTTCTTATAAGAAAAGAGAAGTAATAGCCGAAGCATTGTTAATTTTGGTGCAGGGTACAAAATGTGCTATTTTACTGAACTAATCCACGACGACCATTATAAAATTTTTGCCTCTGGCGGTTCGCGGTAGTTCGAGAACAAAGTCCATGCTTAGTTCAGTCCACAGCCTTATCGGAACAGGTAAAAGCATTACTTTCCCTTGCTCTACTCGATTCGACTCTTGGCTGTTTTTGCATACAACATAGCTTTCGATAACTTGGTGTACATCTCAACGCATTCTCGACTAAAAGAATTGGCTATTCAATAGTTTACAAGTCCTCCTCTCCTCAAAGTGTTCGGAGAGTCCTCTACTGTCGGCTTCCCTAATTAATAATTCCCGTTAAAAACAAGTTGGCACGTACAGTTTCCCCCTTTGGAACAGGTAGCCATCCTCCACATAATACTCATCCACTATCCTCCCATCCATGCATCATGAAATTATTGATCTAAAGTATGAATCCTTAGAGTATTGTTCTTTCATACTCACAAACGCAAATAGCTTGGTCTGCAATTTTGATAAAAGCGCATGTCTCATTGAAAGAGCATCTGCAACTACGTTACTCTTTCCATGCTTGCATTTAATTACAAAATTGAATCCTTCAAGGAATTCAAACCATCTTGCCTGCCGCTTCGATAACTTGGTCTGGTTTTGGAGGTACCTTAATGATTCATGGTCAGTATATATGACAAATTCTCTCGGCAGTAACTAATGTTGTCATACTTGCATCACTCAGATCAGTGCCAAAAGTTCCTTATCATATACAGAGTAGTTCAGTCGCGGTCCTCAAATTTTTTCATTATGGAAGGCAATTAGTCAGTC
Organism: Lumnitzera racemosa; assembly: GCA_024138005.1. NCBI lineage: Eukaryota > Viridiplantae > Streptophyta > Magnoliopsida > Myrtales > Combretaceae > Lumnitzera > Lumnitzera racemosa. The sequence goes on along the minus strand of JAMXBC010000004.1, from coordinate 71,737,112 downwards.
TTCCTGCATTAGGACAACGCCTATTCCAATGCCCGATACATCGCATTCCAGCTCAAAAATTTTATCTAAGTTAAGTAGTATTAATACTGGAGCGAAGGTTAATCTTTCTTTTACCTCGACAAAGCTCCTCTCCTCCCTTTCTCCCCATCGAAAATCGGTGTTTTTCTTCATTAATTCAATAAGTGGCATAGCAAGGGTGTTGAAATTCTTAATAAATCTTATATAAAACAAAGCTAATTCGTGGAAACTTCTCACATCGACACAAGTAGTAGGAGTTAGCCAATCAACAATTGCTCAGATCTTCTCATCATCGACTCGCAAGCCTCCTCCACTGACTACATAGCCCAAGAATATCACTTTCTCTTGGTAAAAGCAACATTTCTTTAGATTGTTGAATAGTCTCTCCATATGAAAGATATCTAAGACTGCTTTGAGATGTTCACAGTGACTCGGCATGTTCGCATTGTAGACTGAGATGTCATCAAAGTATACCACAATACATTTCCCAATGAGATGTCTCAACACATGGTTCATTAATCACATGAAAGTGCTCGAGCATTCAAGAAGCCGAAGGGCATGACCATCTACTCATAAAGTCTATGTTAAGTTTTGAATGTAGTCTTCTATTCATCGCCTAGTCTCATGCGGATTTGATGGTAACCAGACTAAAGATCAATCTTATTGAAAATCTTAGCTCCATTCAGTTCATCCAATATGTCTTCTAGCTTCGGGATCAGATACCTATATTTGATCATAATTTTATTCACGACTCGGCCATCAACATGCATTCACCATATTCCATTCTTCTTCGGCATTAGAGGTGCAAGCACAGCATAAGGGCCGAGACTTTCTCTTACATAGCTTCTCTCTAATAACTCATTGACTTGACATTAGAGCTCAGAAGCCTACTCAAGATTCATCCGATTAACTGGCTTATTTGGCAATGTAGCACTAAGTATTGAGTTAATACAGTGCTCTATGCCTCGAGTTGGGGGCAATCCCCTAGGTAATTATTCTAGGAACAGGTTGACATATTCATTTAGCAACTCCTTAGTTTCCCAAGGAAGCTCATTCCGCTCCTTTATTTCCAATAGTCGCCTGACTGACAATAGGGTCGGCTTGTTATCATTGATGGACTTTTGGAGCTTGACCGTACCCATCACCAGAGCTTTCTTCGATCCACAAGTGATTTTCGTCTATAACTTGTGAACTTCTCTCGGCGGCATCGGATTCAGCGTGATCTTCTAGTCATCCTTCTCAAACATATACTTGTTTCTATAGCCGTCATATATAACTCTCTTGTTAAATAACTACGGCCTACCCAGCAACCCATGGGAAGTGCACATAGGTAGCATGTTGTCGAATACTATAGGGTTCCACGCTCATAATGCGCCAGACAACCATGAGTAACCGATATAAATCCTTGAGAAACACATTCTCCTCAATCAATTCTTTCTCAGCAGGAACCATCTCCTCCTCGAGTTCCTCATCTGTACTCTCTACTTCTAACTTCGGAATGTCTCTCTTAATGATCGTTGTCCTTCGGTTCAGGCACTAAGTAGCCATATGTTCGAACCCTTGGCACTTAAAGCACTTGATCTAGCTGGTCTTCCTGTTAAGCCTTTACCCCTTCTCATACATTCGGGTAAGTACTACATCTTTATGTTGGCCTTTCTGCTCGGCTCTTATATTAATCTTTCTGCTCGGCTCTGTACTAAATTGAACTTAGTGATTTGCTTGTCCAAATCGACTATTCGGCATTCTAGTTGTTATTTGGCTCCTTCTTTGCCTCTTTACTCACTGGGTAATCCTAACAGCTTCATCTATTGTGTTAAATTGTTAAAGCTTCACAATATCTCAAATGTCTCCTCTTAACTCAATAACAAATCTTAAGATTGTTCGAGCTAATGGTTTCTCTACTTCGCAACGTATCATAAGCATTTGAAAGTCTTAAACATACTCATCAATAGTTCGGCCTTCTTACTCAGCTCTTGAAGCCGAGTGAAATTATCTTAAAGGTATGTTTCTGACACAAACCTGTTTTTAAGCACTCTCTTCATCTTGGGTCAAGTGTTAATCTTTTGGTACACCTCTAGTCTTCTTATGGCTTAAAAATTCTTCTATCATATGGCAGCATATCTAGAGAATTCAACAGTAGCGGTTCTTACCTTCTCATAATCCTTATATTGATGATAATCAAACATATGCTCCACCTTCTGTTGCTACTCCATATACTCATTAGCACTCCTAGATCCGTTGAAACTTAGAATCCGAAGTTTCACATGGTTGGATGCTTTAAGGACTCGTACACACTCCTCTTCAAAAATGCTCTTCTTCCTCCTCAACATCAATTGCTCTTAAGTCTATCCTTCACTTTACTCGTTCACCAACTCCCCCACCTCAAACTGGTCGAACTAGGTTCTAAACTTTAATAGGTTAAGCAGCTTGTAGGGTATTTTATGCGATCTTAATGGAGCGACAAGACAATGCATGAATAGTACGAGTTAGATCTACTAAGAGGTTAGCTACCTCATCAAGCCCTTCATCAGTGCTTTTGGGAGTTTCTTGAGACTATCATCTATGGTGGACAACCTTATTATTATCACCAATACCAACATTCATAGTTGGGTCTATCATTTTTTTTTCTACAGATTCAAAATTCAAACAAACACTTCAGAAAGTGAACAGCTAATAACATAGCAGTTAAATGAACATAATAACTGGCTTTATTTCACACACGCAAAATAGAGTATAACAGAACTTCAAGAAAAACTAACTATAGTTCACACAAGACCTTTGCTCTGATACTAAGATATTGCGAACTGTGACCAAGAACAGATAAGGCCGGTTGTTGGATGGTCCAAGCTTGCAGAAAGCTTGAAAAGGGTTAATGGGGAAAGGTAAAAAGAGGGGCAAAAATGATAAATGAAACAGTAAGCAAAAACCCACGAACAGCTCTAAAGGATATTACGCACTAATAGAACTTCTGAGGACTCATGACACAATTTTATATGATGCATAAATTAGTCTAATGATGTTACTCGCTACCTAACCTTACTTATGAGAAAGGATAAAAGTGATGCCAAGAGTTAAAAACAGTGTTTACACAAGGAAAAAAATACTCAAAAGTGTATTGAAAATAATCTGATCTCTTACAGCTACAAGTATAAGAGTATTTATACCCATAAGTTAGGGCAACTTACCCATAAGTTAGGGAAACTTACCCAAAAGGGAAAAGACAAAAAGAACACTTCCTAAAGAAACAATGTACATGATACAAGAAAAATAATCATGGATACTACAAATTCCATATATGGTATGGTATATGTAGTGATGTTGCATTAGCAAGGTTGTTAGGAGATGTGGATAAAAAAAGTATGAGCAAATGGGCTTATCTAAATAGGGATAGCTTTGTCAACTCGAACTCTCTCTCTTGGCTTCTCTACAAGGAAGATGTCGAGTAATTGATCAGTTTGACATGGGAAAGTGATCATCAACTTGTCATATTGCAGAAAAAAGGGCGATCATAAGCTACGGCATCAAGAGTGACTCGACAAGGAAGTAATCAGCCTTGGTAGGGGTTAGTTAGAATAGAAAGATTTGTTCTGCCAACCCCTCTAGTCCTCGGGCTCAGCTATAAGTCAGAGGTCCAGTAGCTTAATTCCAATCAGTATGAGTCTAAGAATCTTCATCTCTGCGATGGTAGTTCTGAGTCAACCACCAAGCAGTATAGGGGGAAGATCTTCGAACCTCAATGGGGTGTCTAAGGCGGTGACGTAATGTTGTACAATTGGGCTCTCAACTTAGAAGCCCTTATGAGGTCTTTCACCCTTGTTAACTGGAATGTCATGGAGATAACGTCAGGGTGCCAATATGATGACCCCTTCGACTTAACAGACCACCTTAGCTCCTTGAACTATTAGGTACATCTTTGTTACTCTAAGTGGCTTTCTTTCACGGTGTTTTTCTATCTTCCTTTCATTACTAATGTTGTCATCCTTGTTTTGTAGTTCCATAGTCAGGTGCTGCTCTAAGTTAATCATTACAAAGAGCTACTAAGAGAGACAAAGGATCTTCGATCAAATGTACTTAGTACACAAGAGGATTTTGAGGAGGCGGAGTCATATTTTAAGTGAAATTATAAGAAATTTTGTGGGGATAGTTGAACTCTCCACCGTTGCTATGTGTAGAATGCTACTTTAGAGGCTAAAATGTAGAAGGAGAAGGAAGGCCAGGAGGAAGCTAAAGGGGTTAGGCCGAGGCATTGAAAGCTCAGTTGTAGGAAGAGCAAAAGTTAAAGGTCAAACTCTCTAAGAAGCTGGAAAAAGAGAGGAAGGCTAAGGCGGAGCTTAATCAGTGTAACGTTAAGCTTAATACATCATCTCTAAGTTATAGATCTAGCTAGCGATGAAGGTAGCAAAGTGCAATTTTGCTAAGAATACTTCATTGGAGTTGGCCAATAAGAATGCTAAGCTAAAGTGAAGAATCTAGAAGCTCTAGCAAGAGGTTGAAGAGATGAAAGAGACCATCATTAGTTAGAGAGCAGTGAGGTCCTTAATAAGGTTGTTGTGAAAAAGGTTGTGGGTAACTTCCTGATAAGCTAATAGTAGGCTAAGGCATCATGATTAAGTGTGGTTTGGATCTTCGCAATGTCATATTCAACCATTAGGACAACCTTGATTTGACCTTTCTAAACTGGTTGGACAATCTAACTTTCAAGGCGGAGAGGGTGGCTAAAGTAAAGGAAAGGGAGGCTAGTTTAGTAATCAAGGCCATCTAGGATGCCCTTCTTATTGCCAAGGTTGCGTAAGGTACTCCTACATCTATTTCCACCCTAGCAGCTTATTAGGAGGTCACTTCCAAAAGTGCTTCAAAGGAGGAACAAGGACAGGGCGACCCTCTTGTTGACCCAAGCCAGTAAACTTTAGCTTCTCCTTCTATAGCCTTAGAGTAAGCACCTCAACACTAGGTAGCTGATCAGTCCTCCAAGCAAATAGTGATGTTGGACTTCTCAAAACTACAGGAGTTAGCTTATCCGAAGTGATAAACTGTTGTCTTTTTCTTCTTTATTTGTTCTTCTTTTAGCCGTATTTGCAGGAAACTTCTGTAATAGGCCAGTATGCTGACGTTTCCTCTCCTATAAATTCTTTCAAAGAAATGGAATGAAATTCTATCTTTTAACTAGTGTTTTCCCTTAGTCCCCTTACTTCTAGTTTGTTAACACTTCCATTGCTTTACATGACACTTCGTGTTTATTGAAGAGTGTAGCTTGATACTTAGTTGTTGCATATTTGCACTCGACTACTTGGTTGTGGAGTTAGTTGTTTACTTAGGACTACTTGGCCATCAAAGGTGAAAGTTGCCCCATTAGCAGGCCGTGTTACTTAGAGAAGGGCTGAAATTGCCCTTCATAGAGGATCATTTGGCTATTTGCAGCTTAGGTCATATTTAGTGTCGAGCTCGTGGTGTTCCAGTAAGCATTATAAAAGTTCCTTAGTTATACAAGGGGTGTTTCTCCTTGTTGATATTATCTAAGGATGATAAAAATCATAGACCAATTACATGCTCCTAAGCTTGCGAACTTGTTCATATAGTTCGTTGAGTTGTTCGGCGAGAGTTAAACTTTGAAGAGCAATGCATTCTTTAGTCCTACTTACCAAGTTACTCTACTTTCTACCTTATCTAAGAGACTATCGAGGTGACTAACCTGTTGCCGAGGTGACCCCTCCACAAAACATTAGTCCAAAGTTAAGCACTGAACCTACATACTACTGACTTGATACATTATCGAGGCCAACTTGACAATGGACCGCCTCCTGAACTAACCCTTCCCCAATTAGGAACATCCAAGTTGCCAAGTTTCTGATCACTTGACTACAGCCAAATCTGCTTAGAACCTGTTCTTCTCAGCAAATAACATCATTGGGACCATAGAATGGATAGTTGATACGTGTTCCCTTTTTTTGACATCCGTACGGTCCTTCTATATCTAAACATCCTTTTTTGTCCAATTACAACTCTACCATTGTAATTTATTCCTTTTTCCTTTTCTAGTAGGAATCCTTTTTTGTAATTTGTATATACCTAAGACTTCCCTTAATTGGATAATATAAATACTTCTAATTTATATCAGTTGCAACAGTTAATGATCATTGAATTTCAAACATTCTTTTCTTGTGTAAGCTAAGTATCCTTGCTTACTTTTATTTGCTCTTATCAAGTCCATTGTGAGCATAGATTAGTATCGAGTGCCCTCTGACCTTACTTATGTGTAATATCAAGTGCAATCTAAGCTCGCATGAGGTGTTGGTGCGTCATATCCACCGTTGGTGCATGAAGACCCCTACTCAACCTTTAACTACCATTTAGTCTTCAAACCATCTCATAGTTTAAACCCACCTTTAGTTCATGTGATACTGAACATCATATGCTCATCTTCAGCAACTCGTATCATCTTAGTATAAGAGTTTGGCTACGTTCGAGTTAGTTCCTGTCACTTGTACTCTAAGTGGTTTATTGCTACTATAAGTATTTCATAATTTGTTTATTGTTGTTGCGGGTGTCTAAAGAGTGTTTAGAGTTAAAGAAACTACGTGCTCTATTTTCCCTTGTTTCTTACTCACAAAATATAATAACTGTACGTTTCGCTTAGTTCTTTATGTACCTGGTTGTAATAGTTGTAGTGCTATGTTGTTTTGTTGTTGTTTGAAGAGAGAGGGATTTTGAGTTGTATTTTCATTGTTAATACACAACAATGTTTGATTCTAGTATTAAAGGAACCCTAAGAAACCAAGAGAGTGGCACTCAAAATGGCCAAGGTCAATAAGGAAGTTTCAAACCTTAGTCTATAAGTGACCAACTAGATAAACTTATTGACTTGGTGGCTATTCTAGTAATTACCATAAACAAAGATAGACAATGAACTAGAAATGGTTCCTCCAGAGGACGAGCTAATGAATAGCTCGAGAAAGGCAATGATAGGTACGCTTGACCTAATGCCCAAGCTCGACTACATTGAACTAGAGGAGTAGGTTGAGTTTCTAAATGCTGACTAACGTTAGAAGAAATTGAAGAGGAGGGTAAGGAAGTAAGTAATGAAGCAAAGGAATATTATGAACCCTAAGAAATGAATATCCGAGCTCCTAGAGTGAAAGGGTTGAGAATGCGTATCCTTAGTTTTTTTAGATGTGAAGATGCTAAGGACTACTTAGACCGAGTAGATAAGATTGATAAGCAGTTTGAAATGCCATGAGGTGCCTAATAATGCTGAGGATAGACTTACTATGCTAGAGTTTACTAGTTAACTCATCTTATGGTAGAAAAACTTACAAGCCACTCGAAGACGAGAAGGAGAAAGTGAAGTTAGGCATTAAGATGAAATGAAGAGAGTCATGAGGAGAGTCATGAGGAGAAGATTTGTTTCAAGCTACTATTTGTAGGATACGTTCATGAGGTTATACGAGTTAAGATAAGGAGGATCAATTGTAGATGCATATGTGAAGGAATTTTACATGTTAATGATCCAATATGAAGAAGTAGAGCCTGAAGACTAAACTATGTCTCTATTCATTAATGGGTTAAAGTACGAGATTAGATATATTTCGAAGACCATGGCATTGAGTCACTTGATGAAGCCATCCAAACTACTTGGAGAATCGAGAGGCACCAAACAGGAAGATTCCGAGCTCCTGTCAATCGACCTCCCCCTAACCGACTTGTTTCGAGCAGACCTGTACAATTAGAACCAATTAAAGCAGCTAAAACCCGACTTGTTCAAGCTATCTGAGTAGAGGAGAAGGATATCCCAAGAAAGTTCGAGAAAGGCCAAAGCTTAGGAAGAAGATGAGTAAGATTAAGCTCTTCAAGTATTAAGGGTTCAGACATATGGCCATATAATGTCCAAACAAGAGAGCAATGGTAATCAAGGGAGGGATGCCGACCATTAAGGTAGACAATATTGATGAAGAAGTGCAAGAGCTGAAAGAGACCAGACAAACCTAATTGTCTGAGAAGAAGGAAATCATCTATAGTAAGGAAGGTAATTTTATACCTACAATAATGGTGTTAAGGAGAGTGGTGAGTATGAGTCTTATACAAAGGACAAGGAGCAAGAGAATTTATTCCACATTAGTTGTAAGGTGAATGGTTTGTTATGTGCCTTAATTGTTGATAGTGGCAACTGCACTAATGCAGCATCCACTTATATGGTCCAACAATTAAAGTTGTCGACCAAACCCTATCCCAAGCCTTATAAACTACACTGACTTGGTGACAAGGGAGCCCTACAAGTGAATAAACAAGTGACTATACCAATCAGTATTAAAAACTATCAAGATGAAGTACTCAGTGATGTGCTACTTATGAGTGTGTCCCATATTCTTCTTAGATGACCATGGATGTTTAATCGAAGTGTGATATGCGATGGAAGGAAGAACACATGTTCCCTAAAGCATATGTGATCACTCTGATGCCATGTAGCAACTTTAAAAAATAGCCTATAAGGATGAACATTAGCAATATCTTCCAAGGGTGAGAAGATGGTCCTACACCTGTATCACCCCAAGGTTTGAATCTTGGAACAGAAAAAGTAGAACCAATAGTGGAGTATATGTCTAACTCTTCCCTAACAGCTTGTCAAGCCCACTCTTTAGGCAACTAGAAATCTGAGGGTTTTAGATAGATGGTAAGTGCATTAGTGGGATTACCTCTAGTTAACACTATAGGATGGAATCCAGGATCAACTTGATAATACTTGAAATCCTTAGCAGAAGGTAACTCCCAAATAGGCTCAACATGAGAGATATGGGCATCTAAAAATCCCTATACCTTGCCTAGGTCCATTGACCTTAATCTTTTGTAGATGATCAAACCAATATTCGATGCTAGCTTAAAAATTAACCATCGCTCGAGCATTGTATCAAGTGATAATCCTGATCATGATCAGCATGGTAGTCTATAGTAAGGGCCATGCCATGACCAACAACTTACCAGTAGGCAAAAGCAAGAGGCTTCAGTTGGGGCTCAACACAGACTATGAATACCAACTTATGAAGCTAAGTAAGTTATCCCCTAACCATATATACAAACAAGTTATCTAACAATTAAATTCAAACATATAAATGCATGTTTAATCAAAATGCCATACATATACATACAGTTGACCAAGTATTGTATACGATTTAGATTTAATGCCCTCCGAAGTTAGGGTTGGAGAATACACAGCACCAGTCAAATCCGAGTACCATACTTAAACTCACTTAACTATAAAACTTCATGTTTCGTATTCAAGGAAAAATTATCTATTTAATTTCAATTTTAAAAACAAAATTTCAAGTATGATTGTGAGTGAGCCCCCGTAGTCCATAACCCCCCGCCTAAATGGAGGTTTCTAGATTCAACCCTTAGTTAAACTGTTAGCACCTCTAATGCCTAGCAATCCCATAGATTAAGGTAAGCTCATGTTGTATGAGTATATTATACTAAAACACTTTAATTCTAATATATAAAAACAATTCCCGCATAACTTCTCACTACCTTCGTGTGATGTTATGGCCAAAATAATTATAATGTAATGCATGTTTATGCTTGATTTAGTTTAATTTAATAAAATCAAATATACTTAAGTTTGGTTATTAAGCAACCAACCAATATCACAAACAACTAAATTTCCTATAGTTATCTAAAATGCAACAAACAGTATGTTATTACAATTTAAAGTATTTTGACACGGTAGACTATCAATATCAATCATATGCAGATCCCAAACCCCACATACATTAATCAATTTATCAAAAATATTTAAATATCACTATGTATAAGCACAAACAAGTATGAAATTATTAGGAGTACTTACTTGGCCATAATAAAACTCAAGGATTGTAGTAGTTGGTAGAGAGATCGGTATACTCTTTAGGATCACCTGATAGTTAGGAAATATAAAAAAATAATAAGTATTTAAGTAGGAAAATTGTTTTATGTAAGTATTTATCTAAAAATCTAACTAAGTTTTCTATTTATTTTGCATAATTTTTTGGTTCGAGCTTTTTTCTTCAATCATATGTAACTTTTTCATTTTAATCCTAATTTTTTTAATTTTATAGTCAATTTTTATTGTTTTTAGACATACTTTCATGTAACGGGATCTGTTTTGTCCGTTGAAACTTACATTTTCTATTATGAGACTAAAATGTTCCAAATTTATTTATTTCAGCCCCAAATGTTTTTGTTTAGCATTTTAAGCTTTTCTTCATTGATTTTATGACTTAATCAATTTCTAAATTTTACATTTTTAAAATATTTTATTTTTGGTCCATTTTATAATAATTTCTTTATTTCATCATTTTAAGCTTAAATTATTAATTATATTACTTTTTTGTTATAATTGTAACTTCTTAATTAATTTATTATTATTAATATCTTATTATTTTTGTGAATTATGATTTTAATAAAAAAAAATATTGTAGAAGTTGACATAGCAACTTCTTATTGGTCCACATTGCAATTTTCTAAATTTTGCCAATTTTTACATTTTTTTCAATTTGTAATATTAATACATACATATATATAATGCTATAAATGATTAAATGTTAGAAGTAGCTCTTATTCCTCATTTGGAGGTCACACCCCACATATGTATATATATAAATACTTATACTATACCATATGTATACTTATTTAAATTTTATAAAAATAAAGTAATATATATATATACATATAGGTGCATATATCTACTCCTATAATTTACTATTTATGTATACACGCACACATACATACACGCACATACGTACACATACACTTTCATAATAAATTTTACGCATATGTATTACACTTAGTATTATATGTATATAGATGTACTATATATATGTAACTGTATATATACATAACTAGGTGAATATAATATATGTATATATATAGCTGAGTATATTTAAGTATATATATATATATATATATATAAATACATAAACATAAGGAGAAGAATTATCCTTACAATTTAAATACATGTACATATAGTTTTATTACAAAAAAAATGCTAACATACACATAACTTCTATACATATATCTCTTGACATATATAAAGTAATAATATGCATAGCAACATAAGAAAAACGCAAATAACTTATTCTATAAAGATATAAATCTAATACATCATGAAATATTATATCATTATTTTTAATCTTGAAAACCTTGAGAAGAAGTCTTCTTTATTTCCTTTTGAAGCTCTCAACTTGCTTAGAGTGAAGATAAATTGATGTGTTTAAGGGAATAGAGATGGTAGAGAATGCAGTAGAAGAGAGGAAAAGAAAATGAAGGAATTAGAGAATTAGAAAAAAAAAAAAAAGAGTTTAGGGTTGGTCCAACAAAAGAAAAAAAGAAAGAAAGACTTAACTTTAACTTAAAAGTTGAAAAAGAAAGAGAAAATTGGAGTATGTTCTAAATGGTGATGGAAAGAAGAAAACTAGAAGGGAAATAGAAAAAGGTAAGTTGATTTAAATTTTATTTTGGTTGTAAATTTCATCACATGGAAAAAGGTGCAAAACACACGACAGGCGCAACATTAGAGAGAAAAGAAGAAAGGAAAAGAAAGAAGAGAAAGAAAAAGAAAGAAAGAAAGAAAAAATTACTCTTTGACTTTCTAAATGTGTTTCACCATTTTTAGATAATGCCTAAAATAAAATATGATGTAATTATGGAAGAAAATATAACACGTAAAATTAATGTATACTATTTGATACATAAACATAAATTATGTAGTAAAATTAAATCAATATAAAACACACACACATGTATACACATATATGAAATCATAAATAATCATAAGATAATATTCGTAATCTTATTAATTTAGTTAATTAATTTGTTATTTTTTATATTTATTAGTATTTAGGAGTTATTTTTATTCTTTCATTAGGGATTTCACACGATTGTAGGTGTCTATATCGATAATTATACTTAATTAGAGCTTTATAACCATTATAGTAAATTTATGTTTTATAAGCTTAGGAATTTAGTTTTAAGATTTTTATCAAATTCAGGTTTAGATTCAATCTCTTGTGTTTACGTGTATGTAAAATTTAGGGTTTTTTTATGCGTGATTAGGGTTTCAATTAATATATTAGGATTTTTCTCAGTCGAAGTGAACTCGAGTCTATAATTTAATGAAGTTTTTTCGTTAATTTGGCCTTATTGACTTGTGAAGTTGTCTAGGTCACTTAGATCCAATTTGAGGTTCAAACTAAAAATTTACGGGGTTTACATTGCCTACATCTTAAAGATCTAATAAGTTTCTAATCATTGTCAAAAGACTTATATGCTAACATTAGCATCATGAGCTGGGAATGGGTTGCTTCAGCATCTTTGTCTTCAATGATAAGCTATCTGTTTCAAATCTTATCATGGAATATGCGCTTTAAGCTTAGACAATCCTTAGTATGGTGGTTTACCATTCTATGATATTAACAATACTTTAGGTTCCTTCTATCATCCGCTATAAGTTGTCCTTCAACTCTTGGTAAGTTAATATCTTCATTTTGCAACAAAACATCAAGAATGGCATGTACCTTACTCATTGGGCATGGGAATGAAAAAACTCATAACGAACTCCTTTGTGTATAAATCTTAGGACTTTTGCTATTCCATGAGTTTTCACCTTGAACTAAAAAGATAGACGTTGTTCATTTGTTAAGCTTACCCAATTCTCCTTATTGTCTAACTATGGAGTTATTAGTCCTTCATATGGTTTCCACAAGCGCAGCAAAAGAATGTAGAGAGAGATTGTCCAAGTATACTATGTATTTAGAGAACATTCCTTGGATGTAAATCTTTATTAACTCTTTTTCATCACATACATCTTGAATATCTAGGGAACATTCTCTAAAATACCCCATATACTTCATTAAGTCTTCCTTAGGATTTTGTTGGATCCTTCCCATATTAGTGAGAGTGATTCTTTCTTCAATGGAGAAAAATTTCTCCAAAAACATCTTATGCATGTTCCCTCAAGAATCTATGGACCCAAAAGGGAGGTTAATGTACCATACGTACGCTTTCTTTGTAAGTGACTTTAAGAATTCCTTTAGCTTTAAATTTTCATCTAGCTTATAGATAGTCAAAGTCTCAATAAACTTCATCAAGTACTGCTTGGCGTTTCCTTTCTTATCGTTGAATAGTGAAAACGTAGGGCTCACATTGTCCTTCGAATATGATTTTTCAGCAATACACTGATTGTATGGGAGTTTGAGATCAAACACTCCTATAGTTGACTTTATTTATATCTCCTTCACAAATACATCAAAGTCTTCTTTGGTCATAAACGAACCTCTTTAAGTAGATGTAGTAGCTTTAACTTGTGCGGCCGAGATGGGACTAGGATGACTAGCAAATCTACCTTGCATAATATGCGGAATAATGTGCAAGATTGAAGACCCTTTAGGTTGGACTCTTGTATCTCTTACCTTAAGCACCAGGTTTTGCATAAGCACAGAGTTTAGTGTAAGGATTTTCTCATCACAATGAGTGGTATCCTCAATAACAGTAAAAGGATTGGATGGCTATACTACTTAAGTAGTATGTTGCAGCGTAGTATTAACGAGAATTGGGAGAACCGTATGTTGTTACACTACAGCTATAACAGCTAAGCTAGGCATGCATCAAGTAAACATTGTCATGAATTAATTCAATGCACGAGTAGCTTCTTTAAGCTCGCAAATCAACTTAGAGTTGTTAGACGCATCTTCTTGTGTATTTCCTTGATTGGTGTCTTCTGCTGGCATCATGGTTCACTTTGAAACTTTGTGATTCTCTTACTAATCTTGAGTAGTGATATTAGTAGCATAAGATTTCCTCTTACTACCAAGTGTCATTGTTAAGTTGCCAAAAATGTAAATGAGGTAATCCGGTTCTAGTAGTCATATGCTTGTAACATGGGTCTCATCTTGTACATGGCCTCAGAGGAATGACATAGAATTATATGTAAGGGATGACTTAGAGAAGAAGAAGCAAAGAGGAGGAGTAGATAGTCCTAAGGAGCTTAGATGCACTAATGATAAGTGGAGGAGTTACAGAGCATCAACCTTACTATTTAAGGTGAGTGGTGGTGTATTCTTTACTTTGATCTCTGTTGATCTAGTGTGATAAATGAGGAGGAGCTCTAGAGCATTTATAGAGTTAGGCCATTGATGATATTTGTTAGATCATGGTGATATTTATGAGTTCTCTTGTTAATGGATTCTTCCATGAGTTCTTATTGATTCTTGGCTCATAACGAGCCCTTTATGTGCATGAACTTTCCTAAAAAATGTTGAGAGTGGATAAGTTGACTCAACGGTCTCTACTTTAAGCCTGTCATGCCACATTTGTCTTCGTCATCCTATGTTCATAGACTTGGTTCTCTAAACTCTATCGCTTTAATTTAAAGAGTCAAATCCAAGTTATTAATGGGCTTAAGGCCCAGTAAGATATTTTAACGCTCTACACTTACTAAAAGCATAAGAGGTCATGAGATATCCAAATATATTTTCAGCCTTCTAACTAAGCCAAAAATTAATAGATATTTTTATACATTAAATAAAGTAAATTGCTATAAAAATTGATTAGTTTTGTACTTGTACTATTTTCACAAGGACTTCTACAACTCCACCAAACTAAAACTCGGGAATGATTCGGTTCAGTTTTAGTATTTCATTAGTATAATCATGCATAAACCAATAAGAAAAAAAAGTAAGTAGACTACGTGTATACTTTTTAACAATACATAGTGTGACACATAGGATTAGTTTAGATAATGCGATTATCCATGTGATTCTACTTTGCATCATGGAAGGTATCACTCAGATAGGTGAATCAATGCTCAACCAATGAATAGTGTGGTCATATAAATAAATTGCACAACTTGGTTTATGCAATTACAAAAATTAAGCAATAAACATGATTTATAATAATAAAGTTACGATATAGTTTACCCGGAATGAAACCTGAGTGATATGCTAAATTACAGGGAAGCAAGTCTTATGGTGGTGAAACTACAAAACTACAACTCTGATAAAAATATGAGAAGTGTCTCATCAAGGAGGCGAGCCTCTCCACAATGAAACGGTGAAAACCCTTTGTATGGTAAAAAGACTCCAAATACCAAAAATTCTTAATTACGAGGAAATGAATCTTCACATAGCGAATGGCATTGGTCTCGTAAAAATTGGCAGACAGACCATATCACATATTTAAAAACAACTACATTACCATTTAGATCATAAGAGAAACTTTACTTTACTTTACTGATTTGGTAATGCCGATAATTTATTTAATCCAACTAAGCATTAATCATCTTGGCCAGCAAAAAGCGATGAAAAAGAAAAAAAAAAAAGAAAATAAAGAATCCATACGGTTATAACCCTAGATCCCATATTTGTCTACTTACCGAAAGTACTTTCATGTGCATACAAGTTTGACCGTGAGGTGAGAAACGACTCAGGCGATTCCACTTTTATCTCATCTTATACCCTAAATTGTAAATAAGGAAACATTATAAGAATATGACTCACAATTTCGCGTTTTTGAAAATTTACAATCTACATCTTTTTATTTGATGACTGCATGACCTAGATATTATAACAGTCTATTAATATTGAAAAAGAATATAATAGGTATTATATTTTACGTGTTATATACAAGTGACATGAAAAAGATTAATAAAATATTGACATGAATTGTAATTAAATAAATATGTTCCGTTCACTTCATTGAATGGAATAAAAAAGGAATGTAATTAGGATTTCTAAGGAATATAATAAAATTGTAATATTTATTACTTTATTTAGTTAAATATATAAGTAACTTAAGAATATATTGTAATTGAATATTAATGATTAAATCAACCTTAGTCCATCTTCTTTCTTAACCAACTCTAAAGTAATAGGAGATGGTGAAAGCAACGGCGATGGTCAGTGATAACAACTTTGGATTGTTGGTGGGAGTAATGGTGATGATAGCACTAGTAGTGGTGGTGGCACTAGTGGTGATGATCGGTAGTGACGGTGGTAGTAGTCAATGGTGGTGGTAACGGCATTGATAATTGTTTAAATGAAATAAGGTTATTTTTAGGAAAAATATAAAATTTTGTAAGTAATTGTGATTCGGTGAGATAAAACAAAGTGAACGTTGTAATAAGAAATAAGAAAGGAACGGAATTCCAACTCTCCCTAAGTGAACAAGGCAATAGTTTTTAAATTTATTACCACATGTAATTTACATAAATCACATATATCAATATTTTATTGATATTTATACACTATATGTGTATAATGTATATCATGTTTTAACTATTGAATTATTTCTTGTTAATATAGGTAGGAAACACGTATTATCATATGATTGGTCCATAATATTTTACTTAATACAATAATATTATTGAGTAAATTATTAAATAATATATTAGAAATAAAATAAAAAAATATAGGCAAAAAAAAAAAAGAAAAATTAGCCAAAAATCCCAAGGATGGGGATTTATTGGCCCCCCTAAGGCCTAGCTCGCGATGCCATCATTAACTTGTTGGGTCGTGTGATCTAACATCCTCGGAACAAATAGAAAAAAAGGAAAAAAGATTGCAAGCACACCGAGCAACACAACTTGATTACGAGATCCAATAGGTTTTTTTTTTTTTTTTCTTTTTGTTTTACAGGTTACTGTGGTTTTGCCGACCACCCCATGGCTAAGGCTACACTTGCCCCCCAACCCAAAACAAATGTTCTTTTCTATTTTCTTTTAATTTTTTTTTTCAATTTGTTAATCTATTTTGATACATTATTTAATTACTATATGTAACAACGCTATTTTATTAAATTAAATATTATGGATTAATCATATGACAACGTGGGTGTCATAACTCAGATTAATCGGTGATTATAAAATATATGATATGCACTTATCAAAAAAGAAATATAAATCATGAATTTTTTCAAAGTACAAAAACAAGAATTATGTTTTTTAAAATTTTTCCCTATAAATGATGTGGTAACGCAAGCTACAGTTTCCTTTTTTCTTTTTCTTTTTTTTTTTTTTTGTGATTTACAAAACCGTGGTAGGCTATGATCATTTATGGGAGCAGATCATCGAAAGTCTCATACATAACCTTCCTCAGGGTGCAAATAATTCTAAAATTTTTGAAATGTTAAATCAACCATATTTGGGGATTAAAGCTGTCAAAGGGGCGATAATTATCCTCATGGAAAGTATTGAAAGAATAGGGCTTTATATGAACAAATATACGAGTTTCTCAACAGCTAGATTATTAGATGTTAAATGATACACCGTTATAATTAATCACTGCTTAGCCTTAAATAATGGTGGAGCGAACTTATTGTTTCTTACAGTAAATAAATCTAATTATTAATGTATGTTTGAATAAGCGGCTCAATCTCCATAAATACACAATTATGTAGGAGATGAAAACCTGAAAGCAAGAGACATTGCCTCCACTTCCTCAAATTCATTAGTGTTGATCGACTAACACAAGTTTTGAGGATAATTGTGGGACTACACACACTCAGTTATCTCTATATGTATTATTTCGACATTGCCGAGACGATTAGGGACTAATTAAAATGATAATGTCATTTTGAAGGTTAAAATAAATTCTTGTATAGTAATAATTTAAAATGGTTGTCCATGCCATATCATTAGAAGGGTTTCCATTTTCCTTTTTTCTTTTTTCTTTTTTTCTCTCTTATCATGAGAAGCATTTCAATGAAAGAAAAATTAAACAAGTTTGAATTTTCATATATAGATACCGTAATTTTCCACTTCTTTTGTTTTTATCGACATATAGAAAAAAAAAAAAATATAACCTACTTTCTATATAGACCTGAAAATCCTATTTATTAAAGAAATTATTGGAAGATACCTCTAAATATTGGTACATATGGGTGCATCTAGTCTATATACTCTTAACGTCGCCTTGGGAATACATTTTAGTATCCCCCCGTCTCATAATTGGTAAGTAAAGTTAACCAAATACAAAATAGAAGAGCCAATGCAAATTTGATAACATGAAATAAATTAAGGCATTTAATTCAAAGGCTTAACCTTCAATTGTCAAGGTTTACTGATAGGGTTTTCCCTTAGTTTTTCTCATGTGTCTAGTGTGACCAACTTTGAATCTTGGGTCATTTTTTTGCATTCCCTCTCTCTCTCTCTCGTACATACACACAAACACACCCCACACTCAGATCTTTGAGTTCATACAAGCTCTTTCCATTTGGATTTTGCGTAAGCACCCAAAAAAATGAATTTTCTTTTTTTCTTTTTTTTTTTTTAAATTTTTCGTATACCCTTAATCTTAACACGCTAGCTTCTTTCACTTGACTATGTTGTATAAAAATAAAAAAATAAAAAAATAAAAATTGATATATCATTTGTTGGTTGGAGTTTTTAATTTATAGGTGCAACTTATGATGTCTTCCGAAATATGGTGGAGAAATTATTTTGCAAGATCAAACGCGAGCATCTTTGAAATTATCATGCGTGCGATCACTATCGCAGCGACGGATCAACCCACTGAACTTAGGGTTCAAAGAGATAGAATCGCTGAGAAGTTGTTTACATGTGCTCAAGATTCAGAAACAACTGCTGATGATGAAGTGACCGTCCTGAAAACATCAAGATCAAAGCAAAGTTCTAGAGCGGGATCTAATGGTAGTGTTGATCAAGCAAAAATCGGCGGAAAGTCGGCTTCCGAGTCTGAAATGAGTAAGAATGATAAGAAAAAATCTGCGGGAGCAACTAATGTCGGATCCGATAAAGAAGTTGAGGCATTGTGTGATGAGATTGAGGAAAAGAAAGGAATTGTGGAGGAGGTTAATAGGATTAAAGATGTCTTGAAAAGTCATCAAAATAAGGTAATACTTCTTAATTTTGCTTGTCTTCTTTTGTTTATGGGACTTTGTTCGTGGTACTTCTTGGGTGTCTTAACGGTTTGTTTCGGTTGGGGCTTAATGTCTCACTATGGCGCCTTAAGTCCATGCCGATAACTACAGAAGTTTTGATGGTAAGATTTGTTATCATTGTTCATGTTATATGACCCTATTTTTTTTTTTTCTTTTTTTTTCCTTTCTTTCTTTTTTCTGAGTAGACTTATGATGGCTAACGAGATTTTAAATGTTCTGAAAAATCTGTTATAACGAAATAGTGCGCTCTTATTCATTCATTTCTTCCTACTGTACTTGTGAAATGGCGCGCTTTCTTTATCGATTCCTTTCTACTATACTCAGCAATTTTCATTAGTATTGTATAAAATACGGGCTTAATCTAGATTAATCCTTGACTAATAAGTATAATCTTAATTGTTATTGATGCCAATTGGTTATATTCTAAATGAACATATGATGGTTAAGGGAATTTTAAATATTTTGAAAAGTCAACATAATAAAATGGCATACATTTTTTTTCTTTTTCAAACAACTTATTATTTTCATAATTCATTCTTATTCCAATTATTTTAGAGAAGTTCTCTTTCATTATATACTATTGTAATTAAACTTGCACAACTTTTCTTCTAAAGATTATTTAAATTATTAAATTCGGTGGATTTTCTCTCATAAATACAAACAAGTCATATTGTGATTTTGAAATTCCCATGGATAACGCAATATTGAAAGGCATTCAGTATATACATTTACACACACACACACATATATATGTATTAAGGAAGTAAAATAAAACTATACTTGATCACTTTTACTTATTTGAACTCGTGCCACAAGTTCATCATATATTTTTTCATCTATATATATATATATATATGTACATATATAAGAAAGTAAATTATTAACTTCTGTCCATTGATTACATATTACAACAAACTCATCCCGTCCCCATTTTCATAAATAAATGAATACTCAAATATTGAAAGGCATCTAGAATATTTAACCATAAGTAAATATGTCATTATGATACTTGCCTCATTAGGGTTCTTATAAATTATATATAATATGGTAAGAAAATCCTGGATAATAGCTGCTTTATATTTTTCGGGAATCACTAAATAGGATCAGCCCAACCAAAGTCTTTCTCTAAAGGAAAAGAATCATCTCTATTTTACCAACGACATTTGTTTTAAATCGAGGAAAATGTACTTGGCTACGTTAAAAGACCTTAGTCGCTTTTGCAATTTACCTAAATTAACTTTAAAAGACAAAATTCATATAACTATATAATAACACATGGAGAAATAAGATCTGGGAACGACAAGAGATTAAAGAATATAGGATGAGCTATGGATGTTAACTATGTAACTTCATTACGGGATGAAATGTGACTTTTGTTCAAATGAAATACAAGTTTTACATTGATTTGTGGGAAAGTACAAGCAAGGATATCAATATTTAGGATCAAATTCAAATAGATATTTTAACTTTCAATTTATTAAAATAAAGAATTTAAATTATACTAAGTGATTTTAATGAAGAATCTCATCATTTCACCATAATAAAATAGTTAAATGAAGTTGACGTGATATACTTAAAAGATAATGATGGATCCTTTATTTAAATTATTTAGTATTATATTGATATTTTATTTTAACCAGTTGAAAGTTCGATTATCTATTTTAATCACTTAGTATAATATCGATCTTCTATTTAATTATTTAAAAGTTATGTTTTTTTTTTTAAAATTGACCACAAACTTTAATCCTCTTTTGTTATTTCCCCCAACGATTTCCTATTTCACCTCATCTATGTTTCCTCTTGATTTTGTTATTCAATGTTTCCGTGTAACTTTATAGATTTAAACGTATTTTCATCAATAAAATACTAAACCTTTTATGCAATAATCTTGTTTCCTAATTGCTTTGGAAGGAGCTCTTATTTATTGCATAAATTGCACCAGTTGGTATTAAGAATATTTGATTGACTTGATGAGTATCGTCCTTTATATATTACGCATTACTTGTGCTGTTGATAGGGAAACACTACACAGTACAAGCTATAGACATTCGATATAAGAAAATGCATATCAATGTTGGATACGTTTTGTTTTTGGATTTTTGAAGTTTCCATTTTCGACAAGTATTCATTTTTTCTTTTCGATGAAATTTCTTTGAGCTCTCTTTTCAACACTAATGTGAAAGCAATGGTGGCTCAATTAGTTATATAATTTTCTTTTCTTGTTTTTTTATAAAGTGAATCGGTTTTTGAATAATTACTTTCATTTGACAAAAAATCAGGCAACAGATGTTGGAAAAACGATTAATTCTCTACGGAGGCACAAACATAAAGATGTTAGCAGACTTGCAAGGGAACTTTTTGTGTATGTACCACACCTTCTCCCTCTCTCTTCATGATGCTTTTTTATAACTAAAAAAACATATTATATAGTTCTCATACCTGAAAAAGATTTCAGTAATATTAACATGCCACGTAAATTTATAAATAATATACAAGTATTAATAAATTTTATTATATGAAAATTTAATTAATATATTTTCGAAAAGTAGATTATTTTATTATTGTATTAAAAAATTATTGATATTTATAAATTACTTATTGATCTATATAGTATATTAGTATCAGTAAATCTTTTTTATTTATATATAGTATATGTATATGAAAGAGGACCGTTCGTTATTGTCCATGTTTACATATGTACCCTCATAATGCATGACAGAAATCATTAGTAACAAATGGAAACAATTAATATGTAACAAATAATACTCAAAACGTTACTTTTGTTTTAGGCCAAAATTCAATAGAATAATCTAAACGATCTATTAGTGGCTATTCTGAATTTTGATATTATGAATTTGGAATGTAGAAATAAGGTGATAAAACACACAATATAGATTTTAAACCGAAAATAATGTTTTGAATCATGAAAATGGAAATGAATTGGTGAATAAAATAAAATAAATAATGGTCTCAAGCTATTAAATTGGATTAAATAATCAGTGCCTTTAAATATTAATTCTTTTCTTTGTAGAAGTAGAATTAATTCGAAAACCCCATTTCTCATATACACATGTTTAATTTATTTTTATAGATCTTGGAATAAAGTGGCACATGACTGGTTCGCAGCTACAAGCGACCTTGCTGGTATGAAGGGTAAGCATTTTTAACTCCTCTTCTGTTATATATCCTCCTTACTTTTCTTCATTTTTGTACCATTTCCCCAACAATAATATTTTTCCTTTTCTTCTTCTTTTTTGACAAAAAAGGATTAAGAATTGATGGTTTTACTTACTTCTCTATAGGAGGTTCCAAGAAAAATGACTTTTCAGTTAATGAGGAAGGAGGCCTGCCTTCTCCTCCCCTGGATCCAGGGGCTTTCTTAGCATTTCAGAATCCAATGGAGCTCTCACAAGTATGTTCAAATATTTCTATGTTTAGCTGACAAAAATAAACGGAATTTTAGTTATTAACCTTATAGCACTTTGACCTTCCAAACTCGGTGCAAAATATACATGCATATGCCTCGCATAGTGTGTAATGTCCTGAACTCGAGAGACGTGACAATTGCTTACATATTCCTACAAGTAGGAACATACAAGAATTAAAAACCCATATATATATATATATGAAACACACACATACACATATATATTCCATCTAAAGAAATATATGAAACTTTAATTTCCAGTAGAAATATAAAAATAATAAAAAAATCATAATAGTCTCCAAACATGTGAAATAACCAAATATATTATTGAAACGTACAACTAGACTGGGTTCATTTGCTACTCGTAACCATCTAAGGCAATTAGTGTCATCCCCAGTCCCCATAACCTTAAAGCTATCATATCTAGAAAGATATCTACTTGAAATAAAAAGTCCCAAACATGTGTGGGTCACAAAGCTTGTTAGTAAAATACAATGCATAACACACGTGAATAACGTACTACATACATAGATGCTTAAACAATTATTCTAGTGCACATATAGTTACAAGCAATTTTTCACATGCCCGTTTAGTTTTCATATTTGAGTGGGGCAATAAACATAATTAAAACTAGCTTATACTGCGTGAAAGCATGAGTCTTTAAATCATTTGAAACAAAAGATTCCTTGAGTCTAAGAGTCCAAGCTCCCTTATACTAAGTTTCATCGCCCATAGCAACCATCATTAGCCCAACTCACTACCAGACTTCTAGAAGTGTCACATGCTATTATGGTTCCAAATAGGTTCATCCTAACTTTATTATGCCAACAGATCGTTGACCCTTGTAGCTATACCTAGAGACATATTGATGCCTAAACTAGTAACGACCACTTCAACCTAAATGTTCATCTTATAATAAGTAACAAACACTCCATCCATATTCCCCTTATATGGATTGTTAATCTAGATACAATGCACAAACAACAAATACAATTTATGTAAGGATGAATGATTATTAGGTTGCTTATCCATTCCTACACACACATCCAACATCCAACATGTAATAATATTCCACATACCTAGAATTGGTCCACCAACTTAAAAGAATTCTAACTATAAGGAAAATTTCATGATTACTCACATAACATTTGCTTAATTATATTAAAAGAATACTTCATCACTTTAAAGCTCCAAAAATATTCTAAAGTAGTAATCCATTTTAAGGTTAAGTTCACCACAATCTTTCTAAGAGTAAAAGAGATGACCATTTTTGAATTTAGCTAACTACTTTCTCCCTTTGTCTATGATGTAATGGACCATATTGTAGTCCAGTTGACCATGAGCAAGGAGGTCAACCACTTTAGTCTTTGTATACCTTATCTTTTATTGTCGGGGACTTGACTTAGAGCATCTTTGGTCCTATAATACCTTTAAACTATCCCATAACTAAAAATAGCAACTAAACTCAATTTTTAGAAATAACACCAACTCTCTCGACTTAACTCACCAACTCCACATGATTGACAATTCAGACGATAGTTGAATATAATAACAATGACAATGACAATAACTTTGTAAGGCCTCATAATTAGGTATTCAACATTGATTGTAAGAGGTAACGGTATTAGTCTGTAAGGCTATGGTATTGAATATTTTGCTAACAAATGGTTGCATTTTTGGGGTCAATGGTTAATGGACTCATTAATGTTGTTGGCTTAGTTTATTTACTATTTTTGTTCTGAAGCATTACAATTGGTATCTAAATAGACCCATTGCCAATAAGTGGCTAAGTAAACCCTTTACTAATAGGTAAACGATTTAATTCTGGCTTTAATTTAGAGAAGAGGTTTGAGGAGAGTGGGGAGTATCACTAAGGTATGACTCTTTACATACTTTCAAGATGACTTATAAGTAATGGGTAGCCCAAATCGAATGCCTAAAAAAAGAGAAAAAATATGGCCCAATTATAAGGTCTTACAACGAGGATGTCGTGTATTTGAGAGGAAGTAGGGGGGAGCGAAGGAGATTTTAAGACCCTATGATTAAGTGTCTTACATGGTTTATTAGAGATTACAGTACTAGTTTATAAAATTATGCTATTAAATATCTTGTCAACATATGGTTGCAGCTTTTAGGCCAAGTGGTTAATAAGCTCATTAATGTTATTACTTGGTTTATTCACTATTTTTTGTCTAAGACGTTACAAATGATATTGAAGTAGACCTACCATTAGGTGGATGATTTAAATTTAGCTTTAGTTTAGAGAAAAGGTCTGAGGAAGGTGGAGAATATCACTAAGGTGTAACTTCTTGCATACTTTTAGGATGGCTTATAGGTAATTGATGGCCCGAATTGTATATTGAAAAAGGAGGAAAGATTTGGGTCTAATTATAAGGTTTTGTGACGAAGACATTAAGTATTTAAGAGAGAGAGATTGTGAGACCTTATGATTAATTATCCTACATGGATTGTAAGAGATTGTAGTACTAGTTTAAAGTTATAGTATTGTATATCTTGTTAATGTATGGTTGTAACTTTTTCATTAAGTGGTTAATGGGCTCATCAATATTGTTGGCTTAGTTTATTTACTACTTTTAGCTTAGGACATTACAAACTTTCAATTGAAATCCTAATTCACATAATTTAATCTCTAATTGTAAATTCTAAGTCTATAAAGAGAAAGTAAATCTAATTTCCTATAAAGTCTCCAAATTACGGTCTTAAGGCACTTGCCTTTTCACTAGATAGATGAGAAAACAAGATAGACTAGCAACATTACTACTGCACCATGTATCATTAGCTCTTAATCCATTGACTAAGTGGTATCTTGATATAAGACTATGCACTATGCAAATTAAGACTCAAAAAGAGGAATAATGCTAAGAAATTTTGAATTCTTTTTACATTGAATATTTGAAGGAATTTTCATACGTCACTATAAAGAAAGAATAGTGCTAAAGAGAGAAAGAGAGAGAGAGCAATTCTTCCTATTTATTTCTTGGTTTATGTTTTGGTCTCTATAGGAAGATAAAATGATCTTAGATCCTTTTATAAAAGAACAAGAATGAAAGGACTACGTACCTCTCATTTTGACTAAATTTTTAAAATATTTAATAATGTATAAAAAAAAAGGGCAGTGCAAGTATATAGATATTTGCATTGTATATACATAATAACTTTTTATTTTTCTTTCTATGTTTCCTAAACCTTATGTCGATCAACAAACAACGATTAATGTATTTTATTTTTTGGATTTATAATAGGGAAACTTACATTATACAAGCTAATAAATTTAATATACATATAAACTAGTCTTACATAGTTGGAAACTAACAAACACAAACTAAAATAGGCTATTACGGGAATACTAATGCAAAGATATATAGGTTTCTCTACTGCACACGCATGTACAATCCATATACAACAAAAGGATTAATGCCTTAGGCGGCACAAAAATTTACCTTTGATTAATGTTTTACCTTTCTCGATAGCAATTAATGCTTAGTGCACCAAATATTACATTCAATTTCATATTCTCTACTGCAATTTTACTTTCACTTCTTAAGCTACTCAAGCAGCAAAATGAGTCAAGCTTGAGCTTTAAAATACTGCTAATTCTTTTTTTTATTCTCTTGTTGCGAATCTAGTTGGTCGAATGGCCAATTATTGTGCTGGTTAGGCTGCATCCTAAGGGAAAAAGGGATCAGGTGCTATTCGTCAAGCCTGCAAGCCTAATTAAGCTTGGTATAATTTTTAATTTATTTTTTATTTTTTCTAAATATAAGTAAATGTAAGATTATTTAGGAAAAAATTTATGAAAAATTTGAGCTTAATCAAGTGAATCGGGCTGAAGTAGAGCCTCCCAAATATATCTTCGAGTCATGCTCGAGCTCAAAATTTGGAGTTCAATCGAACTTGAGCCATGCTCAAGCTTCGAGTTTTTAAGTCAAACTTGAGTTCGAGTCCAATACCGTATTGGTTCAACTTGACTCGATCACATCCTTACCTATATTAGTAAATTTCAACACATGAAAGTTTTATGAATCATGACTACTAGTTTTTTGAAGTTACTCACTATTATTATATGTACTGAAATATTATTGATACTTACCTATCACTCGACCATAAAAATGTCATATTAGAAGCAAAAAAAAAATTTTAATGTTAGAAAATGTTAGATGAATTATCTTAAACTTGGCTTTAGCAATGAGCTAGCTCATAGCAATAGCTTAAGCTATAGCGGTGAGTTGGTCATCAAGGTGAGCCAGTTGCAGCAAAGCCCTCACCAAGCAAGGCACTTTTGAGTCCCTTAGTGGTGATTTGATTTGCGACTATAGGGCTATCATGGTCACAATTTAACCTTTTCTAACCAACTAAGTTTGCTAAAATAGCCTAAAGTTGTTGCATTGCATTTAAATTTATTAATATGTATTGCCTCTTATAACTAATAATTTCTTCCTCTTTTATGTGTCCTTATCTCAAAGATCTCATTTGAAGTTCTTTGATGGCATCGACGAAGACGGAAGTAAGTATTTATTTAAAAAGAAAAAATTGTTTTGAAGTACCTCGCTTCAATTATTGTTTTCATTATTTATTTATTTATTTATTTTTGGTTGTATATCTCCTTACAAGTTTAGTTTGTACGTTACTTTTTAGATGTTAAAGTTGACAAGTGAGGAATTAACAAGCGGGTAAGAGCGGATGAGACTAGATTGGTTAACAAAAATGGTCTTAGTGACGAGGAAATTAAACACAAAAAGGAGATTTCAAACAGAAAAAGGATAATAATGCATGATCCGTCTTATGTCAAAAGCTCATCAAGCAACATAAACCAAGGCAAAGTCAAAAGGGTGAACATTATTCCTAAGGCCAAGCCTTTGGTTGCAAGGATGACTAACTTTAGGGCATAGGTCAATACTTCAGTGAACATTACACCAAAAGTAAGTATAAGAAATCACAATGAGGTTTACAATTTTTAACATTCCAAGTTTAAAAGTATAATGATGTGGAAATTGTAAATATATCACCTTATAGCTTATGGTCAAGTACTGATAAGCATTCTATACTTGCTCCCTATTTGAGGGGCTAGTGTCATCATGGTGATTAGAGGACATCTATGATCTTTGACCTCTAATGTGGCATGTTCCCTCCTAATTATATGAATCACAATATGAATATTTAAATTATGCATGCAATTTGGACTATTGCTATTTGTTCTTCTAGCAATGGTTAGGGGTATTAGTGAAGGTTCAGGAATAAATGTATTTTTATCAAAAGTTATAAGGAGGTAACTAGTGATAATTTACGGGTTTCCTGTATCCATATCTAATTGATAGTTCTGTGGTGCATTCCCTTTTATTTGTATAATGATTTTACTTTCTTTTTATTGAAAATAAAATGAAAAGAAAGGTGTGTGGGTTAGAGCGAAACCATTAGCCATAAGAAGGGAGGTGCATGAACAATGTTAATCAAATGGAAATGGATCTAATCCTTTGGCTAAAAGAAGGAAGCCACACCAAAAACCTTCGTATGGATGTATCTGTATGTCTACAAATACATTAATATTATTTTTCAATTAGATTTAGTTAAAAATTTTCAATATATATGTATGCATTTATCTTATACTTCTTAAAATTAACAATTATGTTTACATTTAATACAGATGGTCCGGATTGGTCATATTCAATGGAGGATTGTAATGTTTCAATGAAAAAGAAGAACAAGGTTGAGAAGACTAAGCACCCCAAAGCATAGTTAAACGGGAGAGGTTAGTACAGCCTTTGGGGTTAAATATTGTTGATTTTATTATGATTTTCTACTTATGAAGTACACCCATCCCCTTTTTCCATTACAATCAACTATGGTTATCGGTACCTTGTTACTTGTGTTTAACATTAACTTATGCATGTCGTTTAGAATCTTGAATAATGGTTTGCTTGCAAATTTGTTTTTCAGTATTATTATGTTTTGGTAGTTTTGCATTGGGGTGTCGTTTGGTCCAAATTCCCCTTGTTGGTTCTTGATTTATTTTTCTAAGGGTTGCCATTACTTTACCCATAAGAAGATTGTAAATTCATATAAATAGATGGAAAAATTATATTGGAGCTACCAATTATTTGAGTTCGAATTCAAATGGAGGATGAGAAATTTTAATGTAGTGTACAAAAGAAGAATGAAGGCTCTTTCAAGTGACATAAAGATGGTGTTTGCTATATGCTGGTGTTGTAGCACATTAAGTGTCGAAGTAAATGTTAATGCGACATATGCTATGTGAGCCATATCTAACAAACTTATAGTAGTGATTTAACAATATTCTCTATTTTTATTGCCTTTAATAATATGTATCTTCTCCTCTTACTACAAAAACTTCTTTATACTTTATTTCAATTTAAATCTAATTGTTTACTTAATTTTTCTATGAATAAATAAAGAGAGAAAGAGAGAGGAGAGAAGAAGGATCGAGGATAGTTTGATAATTGAATGCAATTGATTTTGCAAAATCAATCGCATTTTTTTTCCCATAGTGATAAAGGTAACATATAAGATGAATTTAATTTTTAAACATGATAAAAGTAATATATAATACAAATTTATTTTTTGATCTAAGCTAGTTTCCTTCAAATTTCAAACCCACGCCAACTTAGCTGAGTTCCATGACTTTAGTTTCTACCTTAGCTTCTTGTTCCAAAATTGCTATAAGCCTAAAAAGCAAAACTGCTTGGGAAAAAGGTTTCAAGGTCCACCCATCAAATGAGGGGAAACTTTCCATTAGATTGACAATTAGGGTCATGTAAATGTACTAATACGAAATATGTTATACCAAATCTAATTCAAAATTGAAATTATGATAAAGTTAATATTGCATGAGATACCAATTGAAACCTAATAATATATGAAGTAAACTATAGATACAGAAGCATTTATGTGTCTATACATATTAGTGTATAAATGAAATAAACTAATGTTATATGTTACTCAAATTTGACTCAACATTTTTCAATTTAAATACAATTAGACCAGAGTCAAGCTTGAGTTATAAAATAATTGATCACATTAAACTCAAGTTTGATGATATGTGACTTGATAAGCTCACAATAACGCTAATTTAACCTAAGTGGAGCTTTAACTATTACTTGGATTTGAGACACATTTGGGTATCAATATTGTGTTAGCTAGAAGAAAAACACTCTTAAATAAAACAAGTCTAATACGAGCTTACTCAAGTTAAGTTTACACTTATCAAATACTACTTCAAATAGAGCTTGAACAAAAATTATTGGTTTAATTGAACTTGTGTATTGGATTTCAAGTCAAGCTCAAACTCAATAATATATCATATTTATTTGACTCATTTATGCTTTGGGATCAACAGAAGCACTTGCATACAAACCATGTGAGATAATAAAAGGACTCGGAAAATTGAGCACTCTTGTACGTCCTCCATTCTACGTGTCTTTTAGGCTCTCTTCATCTCAGAAGACAATAACAAAGATACGAAACTAGTAAATTACGTGGTGATTTGGTTTGCTAGTGGTTCTTTGTTCATAGTTATTTCCAAGATGCTGGATGCTCAATAATTGTTACAAGATTTTTACTTTAGTTTACATTTGAGTTAGAAGTTAGAGCATAGCACATAATCTTGGCATAATAAGTACTTAATTATTCAAGAGTTAAATTAGAGAAACATTGATTTATTAGAAATAATTTAAAGAAAAATGTTCAATTATTGTGACGTCTCAAAACTTGGAAAGGACATGATAGCCAGCTGTGTCTCCCACTCAAGACAAGATAGGACTTTTTTAAACCAATTCATTATATTTAACCATTTTTACTTTTGCAAAAGGTTCCTTAATTTTATAAAACATCTACTTGGAACGGTAGCGAATAGTTGATATTGCATTTGTTGATTCAATCAGCTGATTTCAAATTTTAATTTTGAAAATCCTTGTCTTAATTAATAGCTTTTAAAAACGTAATGTGCTGAAAGTACGTCATGCAATATCATCAACATCAAGATAAAGTGTAAGGTTTAAGAGGCCTAATCATTATACTAAAATAGCACGTCCAAAAGACTTAAAAGTCTAGAAAGTCCAAGTACACTCTCAAATAGAAAACATTAAAATACAAAAAAGTCAAACATAAAATTTAGTCTGAAATCTCAACATCCATGAAAGCATACTCGTCAGTATCTCAATTCCTGTCCTCAAGACCAAAACCATAATCACCACAGGTAAAATCCATATAAAGATGTTAAAAGCAACGGAGTGAGTCACAAGGAACTTAGTACTTTGGTAGCTGAAAACACATACCTTGCCAATTGCATGGGAGCCTACATCAAATGCAACAAGCAAGATTCACTTAGGTTAAATAATTCAAGCAGTAACTAAGAGCATATTCCCGGTGTTTTAGAAGTTGAAATAACTCATGACTTTGAAATAAGATGGAAAACAAGGGGGTTTGGATTCTACCACAGCAGGCAATCAGGAGTTGATGGAGGCAATCAAACCTTATGTCGTAGAGACCAAAACCAATAATTAGTCTCATATAGAGCAAACTATTTGAATCTGCCTCCAACAATTATGATCCACACCTAACATACTATATGTGAGTCCCATTACAATGCTTGCTATAGCTTCTCATTCTTATCATATGCACTAGTTACCATTTTTTCCTATTGACTACCCATCATACTACCACCTGCGGCCAAGCTCCTAACTATTGTATCTTCCCAATACGTACAATTGTGGTCATAAAACCAATCTATTATTAAGTTTCCCTTATATGGAGAAATCGGATAGCCGATTGCTCAATTCTACTTCAATTCCTTTTAATCACACCATTCTATCTACAATAGGATCTTGCAATCTCTAAAGTAAATGCTAACATTGAATTAATAGCCTGGGTGAATATTAATTCAACATAATGAAGCACAATACAATTAGATCTCAATAACAAGAAAGAAAATTAATTACATAGTTTTAGTTGAATATTAAAACCAAACTAAAACATCATGAAAATAAAGAAAGAAATAAAGGAGGAAGAAGAAGAAGAAGAAGAAGCCTAGAACCTTAGCTTAAGATTGAGAAGATGAATAAATGGTGATGTCTAAGCGTGTTTACAAAGCCTTTATATAGTTATATCTATAGGACATCTTCTAGGCCTTCAAATCACTTCAAAATAAGGAAGTTAACAAGAAATAGCTTATTCACGCCCTATGTTTACAACTGTAATTCCTAGGTGTGATTTTGTCTACTTAAAAATTGCAAATAAGCAAAACAAGATAATTATGTCAAGGTTTATGCTGATAATACTCTTAGTCAACCAATTCTTATTTTCTTGCTCTTTTGGGAGGGATTTCATTTCATTAGCCAATACTCTTGAATGTGATCCTTTTAAAGGCTTCAAACCTTCTAGAAATCATCTTTAAATCACCTAAAACTTGATCAAATTCATCATTAAAAAAAAAAAAACAAAAATCAAAATGTTAACCAATTAAGCATTAAAATCATTAAAAATTTCTCTCTCTCTCTCTCTCTCTCTCTATATATATATATATATATATATATATATATATATATAAACACCATCAAAATTGCATATAAATATATGTATAATTTAACATTTATCAATCCCTATGATAAATCTAGATTATGAGTGTGAATATCGTTAGGTTGATGACGTGGACTACTACTATGAGGTTATGTAGTTAGTGGTGGGATTGTTTAGTGTTATGACAAATAGCTAATCATGTTATGAGAGTTAAGACTCTAGTTTTGTTGGATAATTGTTGGTTATGTTTCTTGTATTCTTGAAGTCATATTAAACTCTTAGTTCTTATGATTTGTAGTTTATGTATTAATGGGACATTGACCTCTCCAACCTAAACCCTAACCTCCGAACCCTTACTCGAGGCAAACTTCTAAGCCTCTAAAGGCTAGTAAATCTTATCCTAGCAACCGACTGAGGAGTTAAAGTACCTATACGACCCACATTTGCATGTCTGCACCATTTTTCAAGTCAATCCGACCTCTATACACCTGTCCAAGCCACAAAACCTCCCTTAGAGCTTTCCACTAACCTCTCTAATAGCTTGACAAGTACCATCAATAGCTCAACTAATGCTCCAAAAGTGTTTTCTACCCTCCTCTAAGGTTCATTAGCCAATGGTTGACCTATTTACCACTGTTCCAATTTACTTGAGCTTGGAAAGCGATGTCCAGCCTCTTCTCCACATGGATTTTACACAAAGTACGGTATGAACAGGCTTCTAACATGTATACTTGTTAATAGGATATTTTGGGCTTAGGCCACTCCGACCTGTGCCGACCTACCTGGACTTAAGGCCTAACATGCCTTTCTTTGGATCTAACCTCCTTGTATACCTAGTTGACCTCACCCTAGGCCTTATGCATAGCTTGTCTAATTACTATAGCTCATAATGGCTAGAAGATAATGGATAAGGCTTGAAGACTAGGTTAATAACCACCTCCTATAAGTCAAGACCACATCAGATTACATGACTCCACTACCCACGACTTGTAGACATGCTACTTACTTATTAATAGTCCCTCAACTTTCAATAGCCCTCCTATATAAATACCAAGGCACCTTCCAATAGTAAACTACTGGATCACTTTGCATACTTAACTTACTCTTTATACTCTTAGCTTTCGACTATCTAATGTTGACTTAAGCATTAGAGTAGCTACGTTGAATAATACCCCAACGCTCCTGACCATGTTCTTTTTTACAGGCTAAACATCAAGCGTAAAGTCTAATCCTCCTCGTTACTTTATGGGTTAAATCCTATAGATGACATTTGGCACTATTTGTGGGAAATGAACTCATTTAATACCTAAACACACTAAACACCCTCTAAATACTTTCCTTATTTCCTATATCTCCTGTGTCTCATGTTGTGGATCTAAACAATCAGCCCCAACTAGGGAAACACTTGACTAGTATCTTACTTGCCTAGAGTAGATGCTTGAGGAGTTTACCACTCATAACAAGGCACTTTAAGCTTGGCTTAATAAAGTTGAAAAGCAAAGTAGGTACACTTATGTGCCTGAAGCTTCAAACGCCTATGGTGGGTAGAATAACAACTAAAAACAACAGTAGTAGCAATAGAGGAATGACAAGGATCAACTGCTTGATCCCTTAATACAGGAGCAGCAGGTGTGGTCTACGGTTAATTGCCATCGTACCCTTACTGGTAACAAGCAAGTGGCTGACTCCTATAGGAGGGTAGTACACTCTATAGCACGCGGAGATTACCAGACAAACAATACCAACCTAAATGAGCTCCATGAGATAGTGTAAGTCCTAAAGCCAAGCCAAGCCAAGTAACCGTAGGGTTGAACTTAGAACCTAAGGTTTAGGGCGATCGGTTAAAGGATCTGATCAAACCCAAATTATAAACTATTGAGAGGAATATTAGTAAAACTGACCCTGTAAACTTGAATTTAAGAAAATAAGTAATAAAATAGGAGACTATAAAATTTTCAAATTTTAAGCATAATAGGTATTAATTATCGAAAATGCGAAAAGTGTAATGAAATAACTAATAAATTATTAGAGATAAATTATATGTATACTAAAAATTTTAGAATGACCAAAATAATACTTAAGAATGTTCACATGTACCCCACATGTATTTACGTGTAGATAAAAATACGCGTAATTACCTAAATTAGCCTAAAACTAAGCAAATAATTAAAGAAAAATGCAAAATAATTATAGAAAAATCAGAAAAAATCAGAAGCGGATAAGCTGCAACAAGATCAGGTCGTGGTCAGCAAGAAAAAAGAAATAACCAATAAGAATTTGACAAACAAAAGGCCAAAAATCAAGGAATTTGGGCAAAATCCCATCAAATTAATGCACATTAATTTCTACAATTGTCTATAAATAGGGGAAAAAATTTCAGAAGTCATTTGGTCAGTTTAGGATCTGAGAAAAATCAAAACACTGAAAAAATCGAGAGAAAATCCAGAAAAAAAAAAAGAAGAAAACTGTGCAGATCAGGCAAGTAAGCTAAACCCACCACTTATCACCACCTGGGATCGAACCACAACCACTACCCTACACTAGAACCACCGCCTGAACCGGCCGACAACCTTGGACCGGGCTTGAACGGCCAGAAAGCTTTGGACCGGTTAGTCTCTTCAATGACCCGATTTTGAGTTATTTTGCCAAATTAGTTATTTTGCCCAGAAAATTATGAAACTTGTTATTCTGAGGTTTTATTGCATGTAGATTAAGGAAAAAATAGTGATTTAGTTTAATTAAATCTGTAATTATAGGGTCCCTAACAAATTGCTCAAAACCGAGCATGACTAAACCGGAAAATAAATATGCTTAGAGATGTAGTTTGGAGTTCAAAATTTTTCTGTAGGATGCTCATATGATGTAGAACAGTGCTATGAAGCCATTTTTTAAAAATTAATTTTTAAAATTTTTAAGTTAATTTTTAGCCTTATAATGATGGAAAAATTGGGTGATTAGGGTTAATTAGGTGATTAGGATGTTAATTACTGATTAGGATAATAATTATTATCTTAATCCTAACCTTTAGGTATTAAGTATAGTTAATTAAGGAAATTAGGTAAGTAATATAAGAAATTAGTAATATGTGATATTGTAAATTAATAAATCTAAAAAAATAGAGTTATTTAGATAATAATATAATAGAAATCAGAAAAATAATAAATTTGAAAATAATAATTAATCTTAAGAAAAAGTCTCAAAATATAAGATTTTTACACATCGAGAATAAATCCGATACCACGATTAGGGTTAGCGTGTACCAAATAGATTAGAATACCAAATTACGACCCAATAGGATATTTGGACACTCGAGCTTAATGTAATTAATTTCACATTAGGATTCGAGTATATTTTAGGCTTAGAAATCAAAGTTTAAAACCTCATTTAGGATTTGGACACAAAAATAGAGTACACGAATCATTAGGACGTAATGTGCATACACGGAAAAAAATGAAATTAAAATATAACTTAGAATATGAAACCGTAAATTTTAAGTACTAAAAAGACCTATTTGTATTATAGGACATCCAGAGATAAAATCAGCTTGCGATTAAAGGATCAAGCGATCGAGCAAATCCAAGTAAGTTGGGTTATTGCTTATTGTAATAGAGTACTAGTTTTGTAGTACTCGGAGACTTAAGCTTGTATATGATTGCGATTGTAAGTAGTTTACGCATGTGTTTGATGTATCTGGATTCGTGCTGAATTTGTATTGTGAGTGATTTTGTGACTGATTGAATTGGTATGAAATTGTTTCAACACCCTAAACGGAATTTAATATCAGTCGACCCCGAATAATAAATAATGTCATGCATTGCAACCAGTTAGGGGATTATAGGATTCTCCAACCAAATACCGACCCCTTCGAAAGGGATAGCGCAGGATTGCAAAATGGTCCCTTCTTCATCCTTAGTCGAACTAAGTGACAGGAGAGGAGGTCGCGGCGAGGGCGAAGTCAATGGTTCAAAGGTAGTCACGGGAGGAGTGAGGTCTCAATTGCACAAGCCTGGGTTTAGTTGTAAGCTGCTGCATAACATGGAACTCCTCAACTCGGATTGGAGCGGGTGAAATTTCTCTGATTTCACAACGGACTGGATTACGTTGTGTGATGACACTTGATTGTTGCATTGCATGAAAATAATTGTTTGATAACCCTGTTTATTCTTGTATGCATTCATGAGTCTCCAATTCAACTTACTGAGCTGTAGTTGCTCATACCCTTATAGATCCTTTTGTAGGTTCTAATTTCTGAACACTCAAAGCACTATGCCGCCCTACAATTACCCAGAGGTTAGTTTGTTGGAAGCTAGGGGTGTGAGGATCAAGTTGCTTAGTATAGTGTTTAACTAGCCATGTACCTAAGAATGAAAGACTGGTAGTTATTCTGTAATCTAGTAAACTGTTATGTTATGTAAAACTTCCTAGGAAGCTTTGTGGACTTATATATATATATATATATAATATTGTACATGTTGTTAGAAATTTGAACTATTTATCCTATTCGTAGTTTAATTGTTCATCGGACTGTTTACTTCAAAGTAAGGAGTCGTCGACGCCTTGTGTAGGTCATGTCTATGGTAGGCATTGTGAGGCCAGTTACTATCATAGAAATGGTTTACATGGCGGGACTGTTGCGACTCTACGACTTCGGGGTGTAACAGATAGTACGGAGGATCTCCAAGAGGTAGGAGAGCAAAGCAGCAGATGGCACAGGCATGGCTACTAGCAACAAAACCCCTTTTACTAAGGGTATCCAAGATGAAATCCTTCCTTCGAACATCAAACTTCCTTCCCTGGACCATTACAATAGCATTGGTAATCCTAATGATCACCTCCATTTCCGTACCTTCATGAACCTCCAAGGACTTGGGGATACATCATGTGCAAGGCCATCCTAGGCACTTTAAGGAAGGTAACTTAGACGTGGTTCAACCAACTACTTGAGAATTCCATCCACTCCATTGATAAGCTCGCTCATCAATTTCGTCTCCACTTCAAGGCTAAAAAGCTCTCATTTAAGGACAGATTGTCGTTGTACTTGATCAGGCACAGAGTACATAGCCTGGTTCAACAATGCTATGGTCGAAATCCCTTAACTTAACGGGGGAGTTACTATTCATACTATTCAGCTCAGCATTAAACCTTATAAGGATTTCTTTCAGTCAGTTACAAAGAGTAAGCTCAAGATCTTATCCACGTTAGGTGCAAGGCCGACTTAGAAAGGTCAAGTGGAAAGAAAAGACAAAGATAAAGTTTTCACAAAGGACTACCTCAGCAATAAAGGGTAGAGTCAAGCTAACAAAGAGGGCTCTAATGGGAAGAAGCATTGAGTCAAACTGGACCCTCTTCCCCTACCCGTTTACACCTAGCATACACTCCTGAACCAACCTATTGCTCAAGTCTTCGTGGAAGTGCAGAACAAAGGTTTGCTGGACAAGCCACCCAAGATGAGGGGGAACCCTAGTCGAAGGAACTTTGATAAGTACTGTCAATTCTACAACAACCATGGCTATACTACGGAAGAATGCTTCCAATTGAAGAATGCAATAAAATATGCCATTCAATGAAGCTACTTTCGTAAGTTTGTGGCCGACCCCAACAATGCCAATAGCACCAACGGCAACAAAGATAAGGTACTTCGAAGGCAACAGATTAAGGATGCTGAATAGGTTGACGATCTTTGCAATAACTAAGCTCCTAATGGTATTATTAACATTATTATTGGGAAGGCATACCTAAGGAGCTAATCGAGCTGTAGTAGCTCGGTTAATGCCCCGTCTGAGGTGTTGCCTATGAGGGAGAAGAGATAGAGGAGAGATAACTTGATCTCCTTCTCCGATGAGGACCTAGAGGGAGTTGACACGTCTCACCAAGATACCCTTGTGATCAAGGCAAGAATTGTTGATTTTAAGGTCTTTAAGATAATGGTAGATACTGGCAACTCCACCTATATTCTCTTTAAGCACACATGTCACCAAATAAGGAGGAAGTTGCTAATGAAATGAAGCCATACCACCATGACTTGATTGGCGTTAATGGGGGAACAGTTTGAGCTACTAGCATCATCACCCTAGATGTGGAACATGGTGATAATGATAATGTCACCCAACAATTCATAGAGTTCATGGTGGTTGACTACCTATCCCCTTATAATGCCCTATTAGGACAATTGAGCCTGAACAACTTTGGAGTCATTACATCATCCCTCTACCTAAAGGCCATATTCCCAACCCCTACTGGGGTAGGAATTTGCATATGCGATTAAAAGCTCTCTAGAAAGCTTTATGTGAAGGTTACCCAAGTTGGTGGCATCTTCATTCTGGAAACTAGCCTTAAGTTAAGTGAGAAGATAGAAGAGGTGAAGATTGGCACTAGCCTTAACCAGACCACTAAGGTTGGGGTCGAGATGCCTCCTAAAGTGAAGAAGGCCATAGTTAACCTCCTGCAAGTCAACTCAGATAGAATTGCTTAGTTGGCATCAGATATGCTTAGAGTCTTTCCTGACCTGCCAATCCATAACCTCAATATCGACAACAACGTGCAGCTTATCAAACAAAAGAAGAGACATTTCATGCTAGAATGATAAGGCGCTATTAAGGAAGAAGCGCAAAAGTTGTTGAAGGTAGGCTTCGTGAAAGGGGAGAAGTATCCAACTTAGCTAACCAATGTAATGCTAGTTGAGAAGAAGAATAGGAACTAGTATATGTGCGTTGATTACACCGACTTGAATAAAGCCTGCTTAAAGGATTGTTGTCCTCTCTTTAAGATAGATCAGTTGGTCAAATCTACATCAGGACATGCTTTGCTCAATTTCATAGATGCCTTCTCGAGTTACAACTAGATCAAAATGGACTTGAAGGACGAAGTTCATACCTCCTTCACCACCAACTTTGGTACCTATTACTATACTATCATGCCCTTTGGCCTCAAGAATGCCAAGGCGACATATCAAAGGATGGTGACCAGCTTATTCAAGCCTTAGCTCGATCGTAACATGGAGGTTTATGTTGACGATATGATTGTTAAAAGCAAGCAATCAAGCAACCATATCAAAGACTTGTAGGAAGCCTTTGATCAGATGAAGACATGAACAAGGAATCTAAGAATGAGACTCTGATCATCAATCTCAAGCTAGCGAGGGACATTGACGTTGAATACTTCGAGGTCTTCTCAGACTCTATGTTTGTAGTCCAACAGGTTTAAGGCAAATATGAAGGTAGAGATGATACTATGGTGAAGTACTTAGACAAGGTAAAGACTCTCCTAATTAAGTTCCCCTCTTGAAATATCACAAAAATTTCTCGAGCCAAGAATTCGGTAGCAAATTGGCTATCTAAACTCATCTTTATAGGAATACAAATACTTGAGGTAAAGGATAAAAGGATATTCATTGAGTATCTTTTGGAGAAGAGCATAGCTTTGAACCAAGTTAAGGTCCTCGAGTTTAGAGCAACACCGTAAGAGCCAAGCTGGATAGTTACTTGAAGCAAGGTACGCTTCTAGATAATAGGAATAAAGCCAAGAAACTTAGGTTTTATAGATATTCCATTTTTGCGTCCCTTTAATTTCAAAATTTTTAGAATAGAGTAAAGGATCCTAATTTAAGGAAAAAAACACAAAAAATAGAAAATATAGAGAAAATGCAAGAAAATAGGAAAAAAAATTTAAAAAAGAAAAGAAAAAATAATAAAAAAAATATGGTTTAGGTAATTTTAATTTAGTCTTAGTTTTTTATATTTAGGACCTAAAATAATAAAAAAGTGAGAAGAAGAATTTTGGGCTTGGACTTAGATTTAAATTTAGTCCAGGTCGACTAATTGCATATATCAATTAGGTACAGACCAACAGCCTGATGGAAAAAGATACACGTATTCACAAGGGAGACCAAAGTTCGGTTTCGCAATCAAGTGTTCGAATGCCTTCTATTTTCCTTAACTGCGTGGATACGTACTGACCTTTGATTGGCCAACTACGTCAATTTTCCTTCCTTTTCTTATGTTTTCCTTAGGATTCTCGTGTTTTTCCACTTAAACAACACACTTCCAACCTCTCTTTCATCCTTTTTTCTTTGAGATTTCATCAAATTAACGATGAAATGGCGAAATGGTCTTGGGATATTATGCATTGAACTCAAATTTTTTTCCTTATACATTCATTTAGAGAGTTTATTTCAAATTTGAAAATCAAGAAAAACCTAGAAATCCAAATTTTCCCGATTGTTCACATTTGACTAATCATTTTCATTCAATGCAAATCGAAGCTTCTAAACAATTCCTTAGTAAGAATGAACATCAAGGGATACTTTTTGAATGCTGATTGCACTTAAAATTGCATCCTTTTCATTAAATTTGAAATCAAATCATAATACGCATTTATTAAGAATTTTAGATTTATGATAATTGATGACTTGCCGAGGTTAAGTGATTGTTGATTGGTATAAAGGGAGCTTAGGAATTTTTTTTTTTTTTTGAAAAATTAGGACTCGAATCATCCCTACAAGCTTTATGTGAAGATTTTGTATCTCTAGCTTCCATAACTGAAACCCTTGTTTTTCTTACCCTAGACTTTATCGATTTAGAGCAAAAATTAGAGTAAGTTGAGTATATGGACGAGTTTTTGGATGTTCATAAGTCAAGAAAGCCCTAACTTATGTTTCAATTTGTGAGAAACAAGCTTGAATCAAGTTAGATGTTAGGCCGCCACAGGTACACCTTTGTCCACTACCATCACTACCACACAAGTGTAAGCCACCAATACGGCTGGCCTCTCCATCCTCACAAATCCACATCTTAACCAGCCTTCGAGTCCCAATAAGCACCCTACACGAGAACCACCACCACCCCCTACAGCCAAAACAACAACCACCACCAAATGGTCACCGAACGCAGTGGTGTTGGTGCAATAGCCCCATTCTCCAATCAGAAACACATGGAAGTCCCATCACTCGCTGAATTATTAGCCGAAAACCACCATCATTGTGCCATCTATAGTTGTCGTTGGTCTTCTCCTTCCCCTCACTATTACGTGTTGTTGACGTGACCAAGTCAAACTAAACTTTGACCTGCTCGATCTCTAACCCAAACCGCATCCAATCCCTTATCAGTCCAACCTCTTTTATCATTTCCTTTATGTGTTTAGTTGTTTTTTTCATTTAGTTTTATTATTATATGTATCAATGTGTACATGTATATCAAATTGTAAAAAAAGAAAAAAAAATAAAAAGAAAGAAAAAAATGCAAAGAAAGAAGAAAAAAAAAAGAGGAAAAGCAAGAAAGAGAGGAAAGATTGAGAAGCATAATTTAATTATTTTCTTTTTTTTAGTCAAATCATAAAACAAAAAAATAAAAAGATAATAGGAAAAATCATAAAAATATGCAATAAAAATAAAAAAAAATTATCACTTACAAAAATTCTTTTTCCAATAAAATAAATAAAATCTTTTTAGATTTAAAGCTTCTTGTAGAATTCTACAAAAGTAAAATACCAATCTAGGACCCTTTTCTTTTAAACATGTTTTCTATGATTCAAAAATCTTTGCCATGATTTAGGCTTTTTTTTCTAAAATTTAGGTTTTTATTATATAATTAGGCATTTTTTCCATAGTTTAGGTATCTTTTCTATATTTACGCATGTTAGTTATGGTAATTACATATTTCATTTGGGTAATTTTGGATTTTTCAAAAAAAAATTTATCACTTAGAAAAAAAAAATTTCTGCCAAATAAATAAAAATAAATGGTTATTTTTCAAAAATTAGGATTCCTTTTAGAATTTTCCAAAAAATGAACAAATAAGACCCTTTCTTTCTCAAGTAAAAACAAAATTGATAAAAATGTAAAATTAACCATTTTTTCAAACTAAAATAAACTAATACGGTTAAATTTTCTAAAAGAACTTTGTACGTCAAATAGTAGGTACATAAACACCTTTAAGGCGACCTAAAAAACAAAAAAAATAATGTTTTTTTTCCTAATTTAGTTTAGTTTATCCTATTTAGTAAAAATAAAATCTAATTTGTTAACTAGTGATTGAATTTCATTTTAAAGGGTAATTTTGAAAGTTGAATCTAAATTTGGAAAGCTAGTAGTGATATCTGTAAGGGTTTAAAAGAATAGCCCTTGGACTCGATTTTTTGGTTTTCAAAGCTATTTTTAGAAATTGGTTTTTTAAGTAGATCAGTGGCTAGCATAAATCAATTCAATCGATTGCATAAATCAATTCACCCAATCGATTTAATCTAACACTCTTTTTTCTGACTCTGGTTAGGTGGTGACTTTAGAGAATTTTCAAAATATATTTAAAAACCGAGTTTTTCTTAACTCCTAATCAAGAGTTAGGATTTAATACTAATTAGGTTAAGAAATTTTTTTTAAAAACTAGGAAAAATTATGGCTTAATAGCTTAGCGACTCTACTGAGGAAGTTAAGAAGGCTAACCACTTAAAATACTTTCTGAAATTAAAAATTTCTTTCAAAATACTAGTGTTATTTATTTATTTATTTGTTATTTTTTATTTATTTCATGTGAATATTATTGTTGTAATTGCCATATTCATTTTTGCATGCATTATACTTGAATTTTGGGGGTAATTATTGTATCAAGGATGTAAGGTAGATACGGTTGACCCAAGCCATCTTAAGACCTCAAGAGGGGAGCAATTTCAAATGATATAAGGTAATTACCACTCGAGGATGATTAGGTTACTCCACTTAAACTTTGATATGACCAAAGAACCGTTTTATTAAAAACATGTGAGGTCACTAAGTTTAAGAACCTTTACAACCACCTTAATTGCATATACCTCCCTTAAAGCTTGAGTTAATATACTTCTCCTAAGAATTGCAATCCTACTAACGTTCGAAAGTTTTTGAAATATTATTAGTCTTTAAATAAAAAAGTTAAACATCAAATTAAACAATAGGTTTGCAACTTATGAAGTAATGTACTAACCCAAACGATTTTAACATATGCAAATTTCTACGTATATTGTTTTGTTGTATTGATAAATGATTTTTGTCCATGAAATGTCTCTATCTAAAGAAAATGGCAAGTAACCAATAAGAGAACAATCAAAGAATCAATAGACTACCAAATGCTTCGAGAATCCATGAGCAACTGCTATAAGCTCAAGTTACCTTGTAGAAGCAAAGGGTTAGACGCATTGAGGCCTCTAATTGAACCTTATTGGCTCAAGTCGAAAAAAATGAAAGGACCATGGATTGGGCTTTAGATTTGCTAGACAAGATTAAAGCCTAATTGTGAGAGTTGGATTAAAGACTTTAGATGTGGTTAAAAGACTTTTTGAATAAGTTTTAAGTTTCCTTAAGAATAAATGTTAGC
This sequence comes from Lumnitzera racemosa, assembly GCA_024138005.1. Lineage (NCBI taxonomy): Eukaryota > Viridiplantae > Streptophyta > Magnoliopsida > Myrtales > Combretaceae > Lumnitzera > Lumnitzera racemosa. Next base: position 71,693,861 of record JAMXBC010000004.1, on the reverse strand, counting down.
CTCTCTTCCTTTGTTTTCTATACTCTAATCTTCCAAAACGATAAATTTTCTCTTTAATTTATTGTTCTTCATTCTTTAGCATTCCCTTCTTTCTAAATAGTCCATTAATAAAATTCATCTAACCATTTTTTTCTCTCTCCTTTAGGAAAATATAAATAAGATTTGATGACTTGTAAATAAAACCCCAAGAAATCACCATCCTTATTTATAATTAGATTTCTAGGTTTCCATAAAGCTTTATTTTTCTCTCTCACACAAAAATAAATAAAATAAAAAAATATAAGAAATTCGCTAACGGTTATAAATTCTTATTAGTATAACCTAGACATAAGCCCCTAAACCCATTTAGGTAGCTAACCCTCGACCCATCAACGCAACTGACCTAAACATAAACCACAACCCATTAAGGTAGTTGACCCAAACACAAGCTATAACCCACTAAGATAGCTAACCCCAAACACAATCCTTAGCCCATCAAGGTGACCAAGCCAAGCCAAAACCCCTGGTCTATTTAGAAAACCAAGCCCATCTACAAACCAAGTGAAAACACAAAGTCAAATACAACCTACGTCTCGAATTCAAATCAAGTGAAAAGTATCAAAACCGAGGCATATTAAGAAACTAAGGGGTAAAGTCAATCTTCACTTAGGGGGAAATAAATAATAGACTCCTATTTAAGGAATTGGTAATTCACTTTTAAAAAGTTTAAAACAGAAACAAGTGAACCTCACTCAACACATTAACCTTTAAATACTTCGAGAGTTGAGTGATACTATAATGAGGATACTTTGGACTCATTCCTTAATGGAAGTTAATTTTAAACTTGATACGTGGATTAAAATGAAGTTAGGCATTCATTTTCAAATCCAAAAACTTTTGTTAACCCTGTTGAACTAATTTAGAGAATTTTCAAATTTAAACCCTGTTAAGAACCACCCCACAATGGGGTAATTTGGAAGTTAGGGTTATTAATGAGGAAAGAAGGATAAAATTAGTTTTGCTTGCTTTAGTAACATTAAATTTAAAGGTACTTTTATTTTTGATAAGTTATTTTTCTTTAAAATGAAGAAAAGTCAACACCTTTCAAACACCTTAAGCTTATACTTACCTTGCTCGGGCCCATATACTCAGAATCCATGGATTTAAGGCTTTCAATCTTTTAAAGTCAAAAACTCGATAATAAAGGCCCAAAGAAAAGGGGCAATATATATATAAAAAAAAAAGAATGGAGCAACAAAAAATATTTTAAAAAAGAAGAACAAGAAAAAAAGGGGGCTAGAAAATTAAGCTTAAAGCAAAACTGAATCGAAAGGCTGAGAATCAAAGCTTAAATAGCCCTAAAAACACAAGACCTCGAACCACATTCCAAGCCTAAAAACACCAAAACCTCCATATCCACTCTAAATCATGTCACGCCCCGAAGCGGTAGAGTCGTAATAGCCCCGCCATGTAAACCATTCTAAGATAGAAGTTGGCCTTACAACCGCTATCTTAGACCTAATCTCCACAAGGCATCCACGACTAACCTGCTTTGAAGTAAACAGTTTTGTAATTTAGATAAAGCATTTATCTAAGAAAGTGAGAAAGTTTATATACACAAGCCTGGGTTTGGTCGTGAGCTGTTGCATTAACGGCAACTCCTCAACCCGGATTAGAGCTGACGCAATTTCTCTAATCTCACGACGGGCCGGACAATGCGATGGCATTTGCTTGCACATGCATTGCACCTAATAAGTGATTGAAAACCTTGTTGTGTATATAGTATAGTTTTAAGTCCTCCATCTTAACTTACTGAGCTGTGGTTGCTCACATCCTTATAGACGTCGTGCAGGTGCTGGCTAAGAAGCGGCAAACAGCTACTCTGAAGCTAGCAACTGCTAAATCCTGGGGAGTGAGGAAAAACATTGGAGAATAAACACATATTTTTAAGATTTAAGTTTTTATTTTAGAATTATTTTTCATTTCTGAATGATGTAATAATTAGGAAATATACTATAGAGAAATATTGTAAACTTTAACTGCAATAACTGAATTATAACATATATATATATAATTCCTTACTTTTATAGGTAAATGATTTATTTAAATTACAAACTGTTTATTTCAAAATGGGTTAGTCGTGGACACCTTGTGTAGATCAGGTCTAAGATAGCGGTTGTAAGGCTAACTTCTATCTTAGGATGGTTTACACGATAGGGCTGTTACAACTCTACCACTTCGGGGCGTGACACTTCTCCCATTCACCTAGGTTAGATAACTTAGAGGAGCAAAATCAAGTTCTCAATTTAGAGTTGCTAGTTTACCAAAGATGCTCTCGCTTAGGTTAGTTAGCTCAAATAAGTATGATCAGGTTCTCATTTAGGGTCTTAACTAGCTTAAAGAGCGCTTCACCTATTCGCTTTGGTTGCTAGCTTATAGGGGAGCTACCTTCTTTCAGTTCATTGGCCAACTCTTAAAGCGCTTCCTCTATCTTCCATCTTTCACTGTTTATCGAATCCTCAGTAAACCAAGCCTAAAATAACTAGTTAATTGTAGCGCTTCTTAAGACAATTCTATCCTTAAAGCAAAAATAGTATCTCTTTTGTTTTTATAACAAAGTTTTATTGAAACTTCATCAAAAAGAGGGGCAGTTGTAGATATCTCATTTTTGTCTTCCTTTAATTTATTTTTTTTTGTAATAAAGTAAGGGGTCCTAATTTAGGGGGAAAAGCACAAAAAATAGAAAATATAGAGAAAATACAAAAAAAATGTAAAATTAAAAAAGAAAAAGAAAAAATAATAAAAAAAGAAGATAGTTTAGGAAATTTTAATTTAGACTTAGTTTTTTTTTTAGGCTTAAAATAATAAAAAGAGAGAGAGAGAGAAGAGGAATTTTGGGTCTAACCTTATATTTAAATTTAAGTTAAGTTGACTTAGTCTATATATACAATTTAAGAACAAGATATAGACTAATGGCCTAATAGAAAAAGATACATGCATGCACAAGGGAGACCTAAGTACAATTCCACAATCAAGCGTTTAAACGCCTTTTATTTTCCTTAGCAGCATGGACACGTGTTGGCCTTTGATTGGCTAACTATATCAATTTTCCTTCCTTTTCTTATTCTTTCCCTAGGATTCTCGTGTTTTCCTACTCGAACAACACACTTCCAACCACTCTTTCATTCCTTTTTCTTTGCAATTTCATCAAATTAATGGTGAAATGGCAAAGTAAACTCGAGATACTATGCGTTGACCTCAAATTTTTATCCTTATACATTCATTTAGAGAGTTTATTTCAAATTTGAAAATCAAGAAAAAATTGGAAACCTGAATTTTCTTGACCATTCACATTTGACTAATCCTTTTCATTCTATGAAAATCAAAGCTTCTAAACAATTCTTTAGCAAGAATGAACATCAAGGGATACTTTTTTAATATTGATTGTGCTTAAAATCAAATCCTTTTCATTAAATTCGAAATCAAATCATAATACCCATTTATTGAGAATTTCGGATTTATGATAATTGATGACTTTCCAAGGTTAAATGGTTGTTGTTTGGTATAAAAGGGAGCTTAGGAATTTGTTTTTTGAAAAAAAAAGGACTCGAATCATCCCCACAAGCTTCATGTGAAGCTTTCTCTCTCTCGCTTCCATAGTTGAAACCCTTGTTTTTCTTACTTTAGACTTTATCGATTTAGAGCAAAAATTGGAGTAGGTTAAGTATATGGATGAATTTTTGGATGTTCACAAGTCAAGAAAGCCCTAAACTTATGTTTCAATTTGTGAGAAACAAGCTTGAATCAAGTTGGATGTTAGGCCGCCACAAGTTCACCTTTGTCCACCATTATCGCTACCACCCGAGTGTAAGCTACCAATATAACTAACCTCTCCACCCTTATAAATTCGCATCTTAACCATCCTTCAAGTCCTAGTAAGCACCCTATATGTGAACCACTACCACCCTCCATAGCCAAAACAACAACCACCACCAGAAAATCATTTAACGCGGTGGCGTTAGTGCAATACCCTCATTCTCCAATTGGAAACGCATGGAAGTCTCATCACTTGCTTAAGAATCGGTCGAAAACCACCATCATTGTGCCTTACATAGTTGTCATTGGTCTTCTCTTTCCCCTCATTATCACGTGCTGTACACGTGACTGGGTAGGACTCAAGATCTGACTCGCCTGATCCGCACTAACCTAACCTGTGTCCAATCCCCTATCGGTCTAACCTCTTTTATCCTTTCCTTTATGCTTTTAGTTTGTTTAGTTATTTCTTTATTTATTTGTTTATTATTATTTCTTCCTCTTTATTTGTATAAATGTGTACATGTATATCAAATTAGAGAAAAAAAAAAGAAAAGAAAGAAGAAAAAAAAGAGGAAAAGAAAGAAAGAGACGAATGATTAGGAGGCATAGTGTCATGTCCCAAAAAAGTAAAATCATAACAGTTCCGTCGTATGGACCATCTTAAGATAGAAACCGTCCTCATAACTACTATCTTAGACCTAGTTCATACCAAGCATACTCGACTCTACCTAATTTGAAGCGTCTAATTCGATACTTATTTGATATATGTCATGCCCCTAAGCGGTAGAGTCGTAACAGCCCCACCATGTAAACCATTCTAAGATAGAAGTTGGCCTTACAACCGCTATCTTAGACCTAATCTACATAAGCCATGACTAACCCGCTTTAAAGTAAACAGTTTGTAATTTATATAAATCATTTACCTAAAAAAGTGAGAAAATTTATATATATACACTATAATTCAGTTATTACATTATTCAAAAATGAAAAATTCTAAAATAATAAATAAAAAAACTAGACCTTAAGAATATATGTTTGTTCTTTAAATATTTTTTCTCACTCTTCAGGATCTAGTAGTTACTAGCTTTAGAGTAGTTATATACTGCTTCTTAGCCAGCACCTACACGACGTCTATTGGGATATGAGCAACCATAGCTCAGTAAGTTAGGATGGAAGACTTAAAACAATACCACAAACATAACAAGGTTATCAAATCAACTTATTAGGTGCAATGCATGTTCAAGCAAATGTCATCGCATAACATTGTCTAGCCCGTCATGAGATTAAAGAAATTGCACCGGCTCTAATCCGGGTTGAGGAGTTGCCGTTAATGCAATAGCTCATGACCAAACCTAGGCTTGTACAATGAAGACATGGCTCCTCCCATAACTACCTTCGAACCATTGACTTCACTCTTGTCGCAACCTCTTCTCTTGTTACTTAGTTCGACTAAGGATGAAGAAGGGACCATTTTGCAATCCTGCGCTATTCCTTTCGAAGGGGTCGGTATTTGGCCGGAGAATCCTAGGTTCCCCTAATGGATTGCCATGTAGGTCCGGTTATGATTACAGGTCGTATATTTGATTAGGTCCAATTTAGGGAGATCAATCATTTCATACAAATCATACAATACAAGCCAAAACAACAGACAAAATCATGGCATCACTCATAATCAAGCACATGTACACAATCAACTATCTAACAAGTACAACCAAACATAATCTCAAGCCTCCAAAATACAGCAACATATTAATCCTAACTTACCTGAACTCCTCACTTACTCACTCAAGGTCCAATTTGCTCAGGCCATCACCGATCATCCCTATAACACGAACGTGGTTTTAGTTTTTCTTATAACTATTATAGGTTCGTTTTATCCTATAACGCTTATTGTGATCTTTTGTTTAGAGTTTAATATATCTAATTATCTAGGTTCTTAAATCATTTACAATTACTCTAGGTTTTGGGGTTAGGTTCGGGTTCAATTTCCGTATCGATTTCTAAATTAGGTTCTAGTTTGATTTTCTAAGTACTGTTTTATACCTAAACCTTAGAAATTCGTTTCAACTCATAATGTGAAATTAATCACATTACTTCCCGATATCTTAAACACCATCACTACCCCTAGTCAGTATTTTATTCCACCCAGTACACTTAAATCCGTATTAGTGTACCGAATTTACTCCTAATGTGAGAAATTTTTACATTTTTCATATAATTACATAAATTTAAGTTTTCTATCAGATTTATTATATATATTTTATTATTATCATAATATAAATTTTTATTCTAATATCTTCTGTTTATTATATTTCTAATAATTGTGTATTATGTACTATTACTCATTATGTACATAATACATATATAATATTTTTATCACTCTAATTACCATCTCCCAACATCAATTATCGTTTCAAAATATCCAAATTCATCCTAAATCAGATTTTACACCTAATTACTTAAATTTATAAAATTAACATAAAATTTACTATTTTTCCCTATTACGTATTTACTATATAATTAACCTAATAATTACATATAACACTTTAAATGCTACAAGTATCATACTTCATTAGATTTCAACATCTTAAAACATATAATTATTCACCAAATCAGTAATTAATCATTTAATTACATAATTAACCATAAATTATCCATTTTATGCCTCATTTTAAGGCCTAAAAATTATCTAAAATTTTCAAAAATTAATTTTCGAAAACAGGATTCATAGCACTATTTATCTCTTAAGTATTCTACATAAAAAATTTGAGCTTCAAACTACACTCTTAAGCCTATTTATTTCTAATCTTAATCATGCTAGTTTTGCTTAATTTTTTAAGGACCATATATTACGAGACATATTTTTATTCAAATAATATTTTTATTAAAAAATACATACAAAAATATTCAAGAATAACAAGTTTCATAATTTTATAAAAATATTTATTATTTTTACAAAATTACACAAAATAGAGCTGGAAATCGAACTCACCGGTCTGGGTAGCGCCGGATATCGCCGGCCGCCGAAGCCTTATCGACCGGTCTAGGCGCTGCCACCATCGTATGGTGGTGGTGGCCGTTCACTCCCAGTTGCTTGTCTGATGTTGGTTCCCCTTTATAGCCTTAATTGCACAGTTTTTTTTTTATTTTTCCAAACCCTAATTTTTCTCTCAATTTTGCCTCTCCCTATTTTGCTCACTCTCCAAACTGACCAAATGAGTTTCTAAATTTTTTTTGCTATTTATAGAGCTTCAGGGAAATTATTGTGTATTAATTTGATTAGACAATTGCCTTATCTTCTTCCAATTTGACTTTTGTGTTATTCTAATTTAATTGGCCAATTTTTTTTCTTATTTTTCCCAGCTTCCACGACCTATATCTGGATCATTCCTTATTTTTCTTGATTTTTACTTAATTAATTATGAATTTTCTTTAATTATTTAGTATTATTTTAGCACATTACATGTATTTTAAGTAATTACGGGTATTTCTACATACATGTAAATTCATATATAGTACAAATAAATATTCCTAAATATTATTTAGGTTATTTTATGATTTTTAGTATACATATAATTTATCTCTAGCATTTCGTTAATTATTGGAATGCATTTTACGCATTTTCGATAAATAATGAGTTATATACTTAAAATTTGGAATTTTTATATTCTTTTATTTTCTTGCTTATTTTATTAAATTCAAATTTACGAGATCATTTTACTAATATTTCTTGCTTTACTTATAATTTAGGCTCGATCGGATCTTTCAGTCGATCGAAGCCCTAAGTAACTGTTTGTGAAGCTTACAGTATAAACATGTAGAGTAATCCTTTGAATAATGTGTTAAAAATAAACTTATAATTTGACCTTATAAAAGAGTAGTAGTAAATCTCATAGGTACCTATCATTTCATATACAAACCAAAATATAAAAAATTACTAATCTCTTTGAGGAGTCTTATGTAGTTTTCCTTAAAAATATAAAAAGTTAATACTAAGGGTAATAACCGACCATTTCTTGTTGTATCTTGCTTCTTGTCCTAGTTTACTAAGGTTCTGGTATTGGGTAGGTACTTATAAGCCATTTAGAACTTGCAAAACAAACTATAGGGGAATGAGTGATAACTTGCTCAATAAGTGAGGTGGAGACAGAAATATGTACTCAGCACATCACAAGAAGGGTTTTCAATGAAGTTAGTTAGATGCAACGTATGTACAAGCGAATGCTATCACACGGTATTATCTGGTTGGTCGTGAGATCAAACAAATTACACCCGTTCTAATCCAAGTTGAGGAGATTGACATCACACACTTACAGATTGAAACCAAACCTGAACTTGTGTAATGGAGAATACTCTTTTTCCGTAACCATCTTCGAACCACGGTCCCCAACCTTACTACAACCTCCTCTTTTGTCACTTTATTCGGCTAAGGGTGAGAAAATGACCATTTCAACTATCCTCATTAAAGGGAGTCCATATTTGGCCCAAGAATCGTAGTGGTTACTCCTAATAGGTTGCGATGCATATCAAATTAAATGTTAAGTCAAGTTTGAGTTAGTTCATCTTTTCAAAGTGATCAGTTAAGCTCAAACAATTCAAGCATAATAATAATCATAAAACAATCATATCATAGATAAAACCTAAATTTAGTTTTCGTAATAGTTACGAAAATATTAGGATTTTATCTAAAGTATATTATAATAATAATATATAGTTTTATTATATAAGTTAAGTTAAGTTATTACTTATTAATAATATACATAATTATATTATTACACATAATATATCGTTTCGATTGTATCAAAACGTATTTTTAATTGATTAAATCACGTTTTGATTACGATGGCGTTATAGTAATACGTAAACTAGTAATATTGTAGAGATATAAGTTATATTACCTAGGTTTATCTGATTTTAGTAAAAGTAGTATCGTTGGGCTCATACAGATCCAACGATACGTATTACGAATCCCGTTTCTAGAAATAACTTTTAACGGATTGTTCAAGTTTTTAACACAATTATACGTATCTATTTAAATATTATCGTATTATACTTATTTTATGTTATTAAATTGTATTTTACCTAATTTGTTAATATAACTTATAATATAGGTATTAATCTTAATATCCCTATAACATTTCCGGGTTATTGAAATATTATTAAATATATTAAAAATATACTTTTTTTATCCAATTTGACCGGTATACATATAGATAGTTTTTATTCAACTATTTATTACATTTTAACCTATTATTACTAAAAATACACCTCGATTCATAAATTATGCTATTTTACTACGTAAATTCGTAGTAATTAGCTCAGGTCACTAAATAATTCCCCTAAAATTTCTATAAACTCATAAAAATATGTGGAATTCAATCATCACTTAGTTTCATGTTATCGATTCAACGCCTTTATATTCGAAATTACAATTTTACCTTTAAATTACACTTAATTACCCAAATATGATTCTTTTTATATAAAATTATTTTTAACCTATCCTAACATCATTATACTTCATTATAAATTAGTATAGGTCAATTTCACTATTAAATTTCATAAATCCTATTTATTTAATAATTTCAGCCTAATTTCGAGTTATTTTTAGGCCAAAAAATATAATAAATATTAAAAATATTCAAATAAAAAATTGGGCTACATAGAAATTATCTATATATCAAGTATCTTACAAAAATTTTTAAGCTAGAAACTACATCATTTAATGTATTTATTTTGAATTTTGAATTTTAGATGAATAGTACATTTGTTAAGCAAGTACATTAAATATTCCTAATTTTTCACTTTTTTTCATAATTAATTTAGCAATTTTTCAAAAATAGAGAAAAACAAGGCAGAAACTTGGAACCTGAGTTCATTGGAGCTCTAGCCATCTTTGGTCGGAGAGGGGTTGTCGGCCGGCTTAGTTGGTGGCGGTTCTATTAGGTGGTGGCGGGGCTTTATGTCAGGTCATTGAATGGTCGGGGAACTAGCTAAACTTGGTCCTTGCTCTATTTTTTCCTATTTTTTGTCAAATTTTTCTAAAATTTTTCCAAATTTTTCTTAAGTTTTCTTAGTTGCTAAAATGTTAAATCTAAGTCTTAGGATCCTGTTGATAATAGTTTAGGTTAGTTGAATTTTTTCCTTAACTATTGAGTAATTTATTTTAATATTTTCCTAAAAAAATGTATGATAGAAAGTGCCAATTTTTTATAAATTTTCCTTTGATGCAGCTGCTAATCTTTTTTAAGCTACTCCACATTTAATATAATCATATTTCAGGTCTTTTTTTTATTTTTTTAAGTATCAATTTTAATAATTATATTATTTTATTTAAGTCTTTTTTTATTTAACATATTTTTAATTTTTTAGTATTATTTTTACATAGTTATTTTATAATTTTATTATATTAAATATATAAATATTATTATATTTGCATATTATTTTTGTAATCTATTTATTTTTAGTATTCAATTATTTATTTTATTTTTTTAATATTATATTCTGCTTCTAAGTTAATTTTAGTTATATTATTTATTGTATCATATTATTTAGTATATTGTTATTTGCTAATTATATTCAAATTAAGTAATAATAATTTATATAACCTTCTCATTTATAAATTTAATTTTAATATCTTTATCATAATTATTATTTAAGAATTTAAATTACCTAATTCACTTTAGGGTCTCATATAAAGTAAATTTTCACTATTTCGATTGTATTCTTAATATTTTTTTTGTATTATGGATTTTCAAACGTATGAGAATTCATCAATTAATGTTATCAAGTTTCTCGTAAGTTTCTAACCTAATCGGTTTACTTATCTGAATGCCTTAAATCAATTATTGATCCTAATTATACTACGATAGGGCTTTACCCTAATATTTAGATATTCATATCTTGATTGCTGATTTATGGAATATTATACATAGTTTATTTATTTTCTTTTTTTTTAGTCAAATCATAAAACAAACAAATAAAAAATAAAAAGATAATAAGAAAAATCATAAAAATAAGTAATAAAAATTAAAACAAGAAAAGTTTATCACTTAGAAAAATCCTTTTTCTAATAAAATAAATAAACTCTTTTTAGGTTTAAGGCTTCTTGTAGAATTCTACAAAAGCAAAACACTAATTTAAGATTTTTTCTTTTTAGGCATGTTTTCTATAATTTATATATCTTTACAATAATTTAGGTTTCTATTTTATAATTTGGCATCTTTTCTATGATTTAAGTATCTTTTTTATATTTAAGCATATTAGTTATGGTAATTGCGTATTTCATTTTGGTGTTTTAGGATTTTTGTAAAAAAGAATTTATCACTTAGAAGTTTTTTTTCTTTTGTTTTTTACCAAATAAATTAAAATAAATGGACCTTTTTCAAAAATTAAGATTCCTTTTAAAATTTTCTAAAAAATGAACAAATAAGACCCTTTGTTTCTCGTGTAAAAAAAAATTTGATAAAAATGTAAAATTGAGAATTTTTCCAAACAAAAATAAACTAATACAGTTAAATTTTCTAAAAAAACTACATATGTTTGATCTCGAATTATGGGTACATAGCTACTTTTAAGGTGATGTAAAAAATGAAAAAAACTTAAGTTTTTTTCCAATTGAGTTTAGCTTATTCATTTAGTAAAAATAAAATCTAATTTGTTAACTGATGATTAAATTTCATTTTAAAAGGTAATTTTGAAACGTAAATCTAAATTCAGAAAGTTAGTAGTAATACCTGTAAGGGTTTAAAAGAGTAGCCCCCGAACTTGATCTTTTGGTTCTCAAAACCATTTTTAGAAATTGGTTTTTCAAGTGAACCAATGGCTAAGATAAATCGGTCAACCTAATTGATTTAACCTAACCCTCGTTTTCCCAACTTTAATCAAGTGGCAACTTTAGAGAACTTTGAAAATACATTTAAGAACCGAGTTTTTCTTAACTCCTAATCGAGGGTTAGTGTTAAATAGGTTAGGATTTAAGAAAAAATCAAGCTTATTAGGTACCATGCTATCAACTACACCTTAATCGACGGTGTCTTGTATCACAGGGGAGTTAATCTCCCCTTACTCAAGTGGCTCTGAACTAACAATGGGCTACGTGTCCTGGAGGAGATACATGCCGAAGTGTACAATAACCACTTCTAATCGCAAGCTCTTTACATCCGAGCTTTTTGGCTTGGATATTATTGGCATGCTATGAGGTAGGACCCAAAGGTAATAGCTTAAAGGTGCCTTTAGTGCCAAAAGAATGCCTTAGTCACTCATTCCCTTAGCTCCAACTTGCAACCCTTGATAAGCCCCTGGCCTTTCGCTAAGCAGAGCACGACATCCTTAATGCTTTCTCGAAGAGCTTGGGTAGACGATAATTCATCATCATAGTAGTCAACTACTTCACCAAGTGGGTCGAAGCTGAGGTTTTCACCAAAATAAAGGAGAGGAGCATAGAGTTTTTTGTGCCAAACAACTTCTCCTCCAGATTTTGGGTCCTTTACACCTTCACCATAAATAACAAGCAACAACTCAATTACCCTAAATTCAAGAAGTTCTACGCCAAGCAACACATCATGCATAATTTCACCTCTATTACGCACTACTAATCCAATGGCTAAGTTAAAGCCATTAATAGAGTCATCCTCGAAAGCCTCAAGAAAAGGGTGGACCAAGCTCAGGGTAGATAGGCAGACGAGCTGCCTAACACTCCATGAGGATATAGGATTACCCACCATACTTCTACAAGCAAAACTCTGTTTCGCTAGGCCTTCAGTTAGAAAGCAATCTTCCCCATGGTCACGCCCCAAAGCGACAGAGCCGAAACAGCCCCACCCTGTAAACTATTCTAAGATAGAAGTTAGCATTACAACCATTATCTTAGACCTGATCTACATAAGGTGTCTATGACTAACCCGCTCTGAAGTAAACAGTTTGTAATTTAAATAAATTATTTACCTAAGAAAGTGAGAAAATATATATGTACACTAGAATTCAGTTATTACTATTAACGTTTACAACGCTTCATCGTAATCTATTTCCCACAATATTTAGAAATGAAAAATTTTAAGATAAGAACTTAGACTTTAAAAATATATGTTTGTTCTTTAAATATTTTTCCTTACTCCCTAGGATCTAGTAATTGCTAACTTTAGAGTAGTTGTAAGCCACTTCTTAGCCAGCACCTGTAACGACATCTATTGGGATGTGAGTAACCACAGCTCAATAAGTTAGGATGGAGAAATTAAAACTATACTATAAACACAAACAAGGTTATCAACCAAATCATTTGGTGCAATGCATGTTCAAGCAAATACCATTGCACGACGTTGACCGGCTCGTCGTAAGATTATAGAAATTGCACCTGCTCTAATCCGGGTTGAGGAGTTACTATTAATGCAACAGTTTACGACCAAACCCAGCTTTCTGTAATGAAGACATCGCTCTTCCTACGAATACCTTTGAACCATCGACTTTACCCTTGCCATGACCTCCTTACCTATCACTTAGTTTGACTAAGGATGAAGAAGGGACGATTATGATATCCAGCGCTATTCCCTTCGAAAGGGTCGATATTTGGCCAGAGAATCCTAGGTTTCCCCTAATAGGTTACCGTGCAGGTTCTATTATGATTATAGGTTGTATATTTGATTAGGTCCAGTTTAAGGTGATCAATCATTTCATATAATTCATACAATATAAGCTAGAACAACAAACAGAATCATAACATCACTCATAATCAAGCACATACACATAACCAACTATCTAATAAGCATAACTAAGTATAATCTCAAGTCTCCAAAATACAGCAACGTTTTAATCTCAACTTACCTCGACTCCTCACTTACTTACTCAAGATCTGACCCACTTAGGCCATCGCCAATCATCCCTATAATACAAATGTGGTTTCGGTTTTTCATATAACTATTATAAGTTGGTTTTATCCTATAACGCTTATTGTTATGTTTTTGTTTAGGGTTTAGTATATCTAGTTATCTAGGTTTTCAAAATTTTTACAATTATTCTGGGTTTGGAGTTAGGTTCGTGTTCAGTTTCTGTAACGATTTCTAAATTAGGTTGTAGCTCGATTTCTAAGTACTATTTTATATCTGAACCCTAGAAATTCGTTTCAACTCATAATATGAAATTAATCACATTACTTTCAGATATTTAAAATACCATAATTACCTCCAGTCAGTATTTTATTCCATTCGGTACACTTAAATCCTTATTAGTATACCGAATTTACTCATGATGTGAAATTTTTTTACATTTTTCATATAATTACATAAATTTAAGTTTTCTATTAGATTTATTATATATCCCTATTATTTATATAATATCAATTTTCATCCTGATATTTTCTATTTATTATATTTCCAATATTTACATATTATATACTATCACTTATCATGTACATAATACATATGTAATATTTCTATTACTCTAATTACTATCTCCCAACATCAATTATCATTTCAAAATGTATAAATTCATCCTAAATTAGATTTTACACCTAATTACCTTAATTTACAAAATTAACTTAAAATTTACTATTTTTCTTTATTACTTATTTACTACATAATTAGCCTAATAATTACATCTAACACCCTAAATGCTACAAGTATCATACTTCATCAAGTTTCAACATTCTAAAACATATAATTATTTACTAAATTAGTAATTAACTATTTAATTACTTAATTAATCCTAAATTACCCATTTGATACCTCATTTTAAAGCCTAAAAATTATCTAAAAATTTAAAAAATTAATTTTTGAAAACGGGATTTATAGCACTGTTCTATATCATCTAAGTAGTCTACACAAAAATTTTGGACTCAAAACTACACTCCTAAGATTATTTATTTTTAAACCGAAATATATTCGATTTTCTACGATTTCTTAAAAAAAATATATCATAAGACATATTTTCATCAAAATAATATTTTTCATAAAATATAAATACTAAAATATTTCAGAATAACAAAATTCATAATTTATTAAGAATATTTACTATTTTTATAAAATTACACAAAATTGGGTTGAAAATCGAACTCACCGATTTAGGTGGCTTCAGCCACCGTCGGTAGCCATAAGTGTATCGGCCCACTTGGGCACTACCACCATCGTATGGTGGTGGTGACCATCCACTCCTAGCTACTTGTCGGGTTTAGGTTCTCCTTAGAAGCCTCAACTACACAGATTTTTTGTGATTTTTTTCTAAAACATTGATTTACTCTCAATTTCGCCTCTCTCTATTTTTCTCACTCTCCAAACTTACCAAATGAGCTTTTAAAATTTTCTTGCTATTTATAGAGTATTAGGGAAATTATTATGCATTAAATTGATTTGAAAACTATCTTATCTTATCTTCTTCCAATTTGCCTTTTATGTTGTTCTAATTTAATTGGCTAATTTTTTTCTTATTTTCCCTAGTTGTCACGACCCAAATCTGGATCATTTCTTATTTTTTCTTTATTTTTCCTTAATTAATTGTGAATTTTATTTAATTATTAAGTATTATTTTAGCACATTTCGTGTATTTTAAGTAATTACACGTATTTTTACCTACACGTATTTTTACCTACATGTAAATTCATATATAGTGTAAATAAATAATCCTAAATATTATTTAGATTATTCTATGATTTTTAGTACACATATAATTTATCTCTAGCGATTTGTTAATTATCGGAATGCATTTTACACATTTTCAATAAATAACGAGTTATATACTTAAAATTTGGAAATTTTATATTCTTTTATTTTATTGCTTATTTTCTTAAATTCGAACTTATGAGATTATTTTTACTAATATTTCTAGCTCTACTTTATAATTTAGACTTGATCGGTTTTTTTAACCGATCAGAACCTTAAATGGTTGGTTATGGGGTTTACACCCATTGAACTAAAGCTCTCTAACATCCAGACTTAGTCCTTTAGTGCCATCACAAATGAGTCCCTCCTACAAGCCAATTTGGATACTATTAAAGAGATTAAAGATCTTACGAAAACTTGGGTAGCTGCCTACTAGCACCAAGCATCTAGATACTATGACAAGAAGGCCTAGCATGAGAAATTTAAGGTAAGAAACTTGGTTTACCAAAAACTCAAGGCTACCGGCTCGCAAGAGAGGCAAGGAAAGTTAACCCCCAATTGAGAAGACTCGGTCAGAGTTAAGGAGAACTTAAGAAATGGGCCATACAAACTAGAGAGGTTAGATGGTAAGCTTATCCCATACACTTAAAACGCCTATAATGTGTGGCTTTACTTCGAATGAAACTATATAAATTCCATTGTAATTTCATCAAAGTTATTAATGAAATGTTTCATTCATTGATATTTGTGTACATTTTGTTTATCCCCTTATTCGACTCGTCTTGACCCTCAATGGGTAAATGGAACAATAAGTCTTCATATGGACTCTTAACTTGCGTACCTCTTCAAGCATAGGAAGGTTGGAGCACTACTAACTTAACCCCTATTAGGTAACCTCAGCTAAGGGAAATACCCCTTACATAACTAAGGAACTGCTACATCATGGGTAGAGTAGAACACCACTGACCTAATTCCCATCAAATAACATCAATAAGGAGAAACACCCCTTGTACAACTGAAGAACCTACATATCATAGGCAAGGCATAACACCATTGGCCTAACCCTTATCGAGTAACCTCAATAACGGGAAACGCTCTTTGCTCAATTGAGAAACTTCCATAGTGCCTGTAGGAATACTGTTGGCTCAACCCTTAATACGACCTAAGCAAAATAGTCGATGGTTCCCTAAGGAGAGCGACCCTAGCTCTTCCCTAAGAATAGGGCGACCTTAGCCTCTGATGGCCATGTAGTCCTAAACAAACAGTCAACTCCAAAACTAAGTAACTAAATACAAGCATGCCACCACCAAGTATCAAGTTAAGCTATTCGAATATTAGTAAACTAAAATTGCTGGAACAAAAAAAAAAAAAGAAAGAAAGAAATGCAAGTGGTAATAAAAGTAAGATCTTTCATTTAACTTGTCTGAATTGTTTACAAAAAGCAAAGGCCAGCATATCAGCTCACTATAAGAGTTTTCTTTACAATAACTTGTCATTTCATATAAGCCAACTCTAGTAGCTTCGAGAAGTTCAATGCACCAATCCATTTGGAGGACTGATCAGTTTAAGCAATTTGATCCTAAGATGTCTAATCTTAGGTTGCAAAAGGAAGAGTAGTAGTCTACTGGCTCTAGTTAATAAGAAAGCCACCCTGACCTTGATCTTCCTTTGAGGTACCCTTAGAAGTGACCTCCTATTAAGTTGCCATGGTAGAAGTAGATGGAGGAATGTCTAACATGACCCAACAGCAGGAGGGGTACCTTGGACTGCTCAATTGGTTAAGTAACCATTCTTTCTCTCTCTTCGACTGCCTTATCCTCCTTGTGTGTTGGATTATTTGAGTAGTCCAAAAAGCTCAAGTAAAAGATGAGTGATAGTTGAGCACGTCTTTTCGGAGATCTTGGCCATACTCAATGGTGATGTCCTCATACTCTTCAATCCACTATGGAATTGTGAAGAACTTCTCCACAACCTTCTTCTCAATAGCCTTATTGAGGACTTCACTACTCTCTAAGGTAGAGATGATCTCTTTCATCTTTATACCATCCCTTTGGAGCTTTTAGATCCTTCGCTCTAGCTCGACCTTTTGATGAGCTAGCTCTAGCTATGTATTCTTGGTGGATTCACAATTAATTGTCTTTATCACTAACTCAATCTATAGCCTTAAAATCGATGTACTTAACTTAACATTGTGTTGGTTGAACTCCTCCTTAGCTTCCCTCTCATCTTCTAATTTTTTAGAGAGTTCAACCTTGGATTTCTACTCTTTCTCTAACTGAGCCCTAAGCTTGTTGACCTTCTTAGCTACCCTCCTGACCTCTATTCACCCATGCTCCTCCCTTTACAGCTTTGCCTTCAACATTGTCATTTGCATAAAAGAGCAGAGCAAATGCTAGTTAGCCTTGTTAAATTTTTTATAAAAACGATTAGAGGAGGACTCTATGACATTGATCCATGGGTAAACACACAAACCGTGATATCACAAGTAACTAAGGGGTAAGTTTGAACCTCAAGACAGTTTGAAGGATAAATGATAGTTGAAGGTTAAGCAAGGGTCTTCATACACCAACGGTACATATGAGGCACTAATACCTTACACAAGCTCAGGTTATACTTGATATTACACAAAAGTGTAGTAGGAGGTCATTCACCACTAAGCTATGCTCCATGTTTAATAGGCTAGATAAGAATAGTCAAGAGTAAGTAAGGATAATTAGCTCATATAAGAAGGAAATGTCTGAATATTAATGTGATTCATTCTTGCGGCTATTATAATTTATAAGTATTTATATGATCCAAATAGGGTAAATCTTAGGTTAGTATAAACTACAAAAATGATTCCTATCAGAAAGGAAAGAGGATTAGTTTACAAGGGTAGATTTGTAATCAAATAAAAAGACGAATATTCTGCTACAAAGGGCAATATGGATGTCAGACAAAATAAGGCGCATGTCAGTTGTTCATTTTGTGGTCCCAATGATGCAATTTGCTAAGTAGAGCAAGTTCTGAATAGGTTAGATCAGGATCAGTAGCTTGACAACTTCTCAGCTCAAATGTTCCAAATAGAAGAAGGGATGGTTCAGGAGGTGCGCTAGTATCGGGTTAAGTTTAGCTCGAGATCAAGGTTAACTCGACCTCAGCAATGTATTAGGTTGGCAATAGGTAGGTTCAATGCTTAACCTTAGATTAACATATTGTAGAGGGGTCGGGTCGGCAATAGGTCAGTCACTTCGGCAGTCTCTTGGATGAGGTGGAGAGCAAAATAATTTAGTAGGTCAAACTAGAGAATGCATTACTCTTCTGAGTTTAACTTCTCTTGAACAGCTCGACAAACCATATGAGCAAGCCCTGAAGCTTAGGAGCACATTATTAGACTGCGATTTATATCACTCTACCTCCTTATATCCCTTCTATTTGCTAAACACCTCTTAACAAAGACCCTTTACCTTGTTGAGCAACATGTTGTAATGCATAAGCTAGAGTAGCACCTAACCATGGTGCTATACCATGACACTCGAGTTGCGGTTAATTAAAAGGAAAATACAAAAACATATTATCAAGAAGAGCATCTCTTAGAAGGCATTCGTAGTGTCATTAGCACACCTAAAGGGGTAACTAAAGGGCCAATCATAGACGTAGGATCGGTGGATGTGATCCTTTCCCTTGCCCTTCTTCGACTCGAGCGTCTTTTCCTCTTTAAAGTTAGGGACCTTCCTCTTTTGCCCTACTAGTTCCTCTATGATGCTAGCCTTTGTCTCCTTCCCTTTACCTTTTGTAGGGGGAAGGAGCATCATTACATCTGGCTCAGCGACGTTGGCAACATCATCCCCCCACGATAATGGTGTCAAATGTAAGAACAAATGCAATTATGGAGAAGACCATGTTTAGAGGCTTGATAACTACTGGCTTTATGGAAATACCACTTATAGGAATTCATACTCTTTCGACCATCCAATATTGACTTAAGCATCAGAGTTGCTACATTAGACAATACCCAGTACCCCTTACCATGTTCATTTTATAGGCTAAACATCAAGCATAAAACACAATCCTCCTTATTAGTCTATCAACCAGATCTTATGGATGACATTTTACCCATCTTTTCCATGCAAATTAGAGAATGTGCTATCATTCTTTGCACACCATGTCATTTTTGCTCCTTTTGGTTTATCTTAAGATAGTTTTAAAACGTTTCTAAGTTTCTAAATGTACACTTTCCATTTTAACCTTAAGAAGCTTTCTATAAATAACTTCTTTCCTTGTAGCCGTAATCATTCCATCTTTGATATTCAATATATACTTATGTTTTCTTATGAGCATCTTCCTCTAAAATTACTCTTTTACACTCTTATCTATCCCAAACTAGCTAATGCTAGTGGTTAGTGAGACTTGTCCACTACTTGTAAATCATATCAAGTGATGGGTTGAGTGGTGTTAAGCTCCATCAATGGATCACATCTATGTAAAGTTGCTTCATGCGGTTGCATTGCACTTTCTTCCCCTTGTTTCTTCTTCAATATTCAAAGAACCCACTTAATCGCAGTAAGCCCTAGTATTAACGTAGCTCATGGGTGCACCAATTATGTTTCTTAATGTTGGTGAAGTCATTAAAACTCCCTTTTCTATTCAATTGTTCGTATTGTTTTAAAGTTGATTGTGTTATGTGATGATTTTAGAGTTAATCATGCTCTCTGATGTTTTAAGTTGAGCATTTATGGATGCACATACTATCTACTTATGGAGTTTATTTGATGACAGTTGGAAATTGTAGATTTAGATAGGTTTTGCTAGTTATAGACGCCTTAGCGTGTCATTACCAAGTAATAACATGTAGTAGGTTATAACTTTTTAAGTTATGAAGTGTTGTAGGGACATAAGTTATCCATTTTGCTAGACAAAGTTGAACTCAACTCAAGTTGGACTCAAAATTTTAAAACTTAAACTTAAACTTAATCAAGCTTATAATTTTGAGCTTGAGCTCGACTTAAAGTGGCACTCGAAAATTAACTTAAAGCTTGACTTGATGCAATTCATTTTAACTTGATAATCTTTAGGAAGTATCATTAATTATTAAAATAATGCTGATATCCAAACTTGACTGAAATTTGGATAAAATTTAAACTCATATGTTCCTATCTAACGAAAGGTTATTGGATCAAATGACAAAGACATCGTTGAGAAAAAGATGGCTTTTCTTGGATGAAAAGAAAATTAGATTCATGGAATAGTAGAAATGTTTCCCATTACTTAGCTAGAAAAACATGCGGCTATGAAATAGGGATTAAGTAGAATAGAATTGATTGAGTGATAAAGTTGTTGAAACGCCTCTTTCTTCATACTAGATCCGAGTGCATTCTATTGGAATTAAGAAAAATGTCCAAATGAATTTGACTTTCCTTTATTTTTTTAATTTTCGAAGTAACTCTCATCAACTAGTGCTATTTTATTCTGATATAACCCTTTAGGAGTAATTCATCTAATTGGTTATGTCCAAAATAATAGAATTCCCCTTTTATGATCTCCTATAGATATCTACATACATATAGATACGTTGACTTCCAATTTGCCTAGATTTTAATCTATTTCTAATTAGAAATCATTTACTCGTCTATTTTTTGAAGACTTAGATCATATGTATTTGATAAAATATGGTATAACATACAGCTTCCTTTGAACATAAAATAAATAAAGGAGCTCACTCTTCCTGTGTAAGAATTTCATATAAAAATGATTGCTTCATATGATCGTTTAGGAGTAATCTACATTTCCATGATTTGATAAACAATCTTGTTCATAATTGACTAAATCGTTAATACAAGTAATATCAAAATATTAAGTCTTCTATCTATATAACTCTCACAAAGTAAAAGAGTACGGATCGATTACTCAAGCATTTAATTTTTCTTCGAGTCTTGTCTTGGTAAGAAATTGAGTTTTAGATGGATACATAGGTAAAGCTATATGCAATGAAAAATGTAAGTATGGTTTGGGGAAGAATTTTTGTTACCT
Source organism: Lumnitzera racemosa (assembly GCA_024138005.1). NCBI lineage: Eukaryota > Viridiplantae > Streptophyta > Magnoliopsida > Myrtales > Combretaceae > Lumnitzera > Lumnitzera racemosa. The sequence goes on along the minus strand of JAMXBC010000004.1, from coordinate 71,672,472 downwards.
ATCTCTTTTTATTTTAAAAAATCAAAATTTGACTTTTTAAAATCTTTTTAAAAATAATAAGGAAATTATCTACTCCATTCAACTAGTTCCATGTGGGGTTACGGTCAAATATAGAATCCTATTCAATAAGTAAAATGTATTAGTTACTTACTCTTAAGTTAAGCAGTTAGGGTTGGAGAAGGGTAATCACTTCTAAAGACCAAAGAGTTAAGAAAAAGGGGGGGAGGGGGGTAAAAATGGGGAGAAGCTCTCGTTCCTAGTTCTCTTATGCTTGAATCCCCTGTAACCATAAGAATCTTTAATTAGAATGAGATTCCAAGATTCAAAATCTAATAAATTAAATAATTCAAGTTACTTGTTAATTTAATTTGACAAGTTTTTCTTTTAATTCATTTTCTTTATTTATATCGATTTTTCACTATAATTATATTTATTTATTAGATCTTATCTAATTTCTTTTTTATTCCATTTATTTCCTATTTTAATTAATTTTATTTATAATTTTAATTATTAATATTAATTAATTTTTTATTTTGGTTTATTTTTCTATTCTATTTTCTCGATTATTGTATTCTAATTTATTGTTTATTGGGATGGATGTTATATAATATAATAATTTAAATTAATTACTTTAATTCAATTAAGCTTACATGCTAATTCAGCTAACCACTATAAAACTTGAGCTACACCAAATAAATTATTTTAGCAGTTCGAGTTCAACTTAATTGTGATTGAGTCAAATTTAAGCAATATCAAATCAAAATTAAATAATAGATCACATTTATACAATGCTGCATTAAGGATACATCTCGCCCCACTTGTGGCGGGCAGTACAAGAAATTGAAATATCACCATTATCATGCGGAAGGGTATAAATGGGTGCATGCAGTTAGTAACTTCCTTTTTTAAACTTTTGAAGATCCTACTCTCATACTTTGTCGTCAGGTGCGGATTTGACCACCTTCCAAATGCATAGTCGTTGTTTGGCTAACTTCGAAGAACTTTCATCCATACATACAGTGCCCGATCGAATTACCATCTTCCAACTCTGCATGTGGATTCTTTTTCACCTAATATGTTTGGAATGTCTGAAAGAAAATAACAAAGCTATGCACGGGAGGGAGTGTTGGATGCGATTTCTTTTCCTTACCTAGATTCCCATTACCTGAGGGCAATATTAACAAGTTGGTGACCTAGACGTAGACGGCACTAGACGCCAAAAACATATTTCTTTAGACAGTATCCTAAGATTTTCCTCCTTCTTTGAGGATAAAGTACATTTACTAATGATGGGATTTATTTGAGAAAATTAAAACAAGAGGATTTTATCTGCTTCCAAATATGATCTGCATTTTTAAGTGGTGCAAATTTATATTAAATTTTATTTACAATATATAATGTATATTGAAGATGTTAACTTCTTATAAGTAGAAGAATACAAATAGATTTTAATTCACGAATTAACCTGTTTAACGTGTATTTTTAAATAAGTTTAGAGTTAGCTTTTTTTTTTTTTTCATTTAAGATGCAGGCTAAATAGATTCGGACCAGTTTAAACTGACTTATTTAACATATTTATACTTTTGACGGTAACTAATAAGTTTAACTCACTCTTTAAATAGGTTAAGGTTAAAATTTTTTAAGTTTAATTCACTTTTCAAATAGGTTAGAATTAAGATTTTTAATTTGTTTAGAAAGCAAACTCACTAAATTCAACTCGTTTAGCTTAAAAAATCAAAATGAATTACTCCAAATTGATCCATTTAACTCATTTGCCAAACTTTACTTATAAATACATTCCTTATTTGCTTCCTTAGATAAAAATATGTCTTCTATATGCATGTATCACGTATTATAATGGTAATTCTTCGGTCTATATGTCATAACATTTATCCTCAATTAATTTACATCACTTAAAATTTAAACGTATGCCATCTTTGTTGTAATAATCCAGATTTATTTAATTAGATGTTTGGAGTCAGAGGGAATGGGTAATTGGTACCACAGTGGGAACTGCTAGGTCAGGCTTTGCATAATTTAGGGGACTAACATGGAAAATTAAAAAGCAACTAGGAGATAACAAGATGGACCTACCATGTGAATGCGTTTGAACAATTTCATCAAATTTCTGTCTGTTATTTTGGATCCTCTAAAGTTTCTTAATTTCTAAAATTATTAATTAATAGTTGCTATTATTTTAAATTTTTTTAAAAATAATGATATCACAATAATATCACATAATATTTTAAAAATTTAAACAAAAATAATAATTAATTTATAAAATTTTAAAGGACCTATTTCCAATAAAGCTTTCCTCTCTTACTGATAAAAAAGGCTACATCTCAACTGACTTCCACCTCCCTACAAATTTTGCTTTAAAGAAGAAAATAAAGGGAAGAAATATGAAGATAGAGACTTTTAGACTACCGAGGAGATGAAACCAGGACCATTAGCTGGCTTTTGGACCCTTTTGGAGTTGGATAAATACCCAACCCTAATTTTATATGCATGAGACGTGTTGGCGTATGTTTATTAAAAGGATATGAAAAGAAGTTTTCCATGATTTTTAATATTAATTTTCAATTTTATACTGTCAAAATACGACGATTTTCCTTTATATTGCATTTTAACAATCTAGATCACTTTGACATCTATAAAATTTAGCGGTAACTATTACCATGAAGTCAGGTGGTAGTTGAAGAATAGAGGCAATAATCTCAACTGTGACTTTTGAAATTGAGAAAATAAAAATGATTTTTTTCTTAAATGTCTATTGAAGTGACATGAACAAAACTTAGTACATTTTGATACGTAGGAATAATATACAATTGGAATTTATATGAACAAAACTTATGTTTGAAAATACCTATAGGATGATCAATTTTATTTCAATATTATGTTTAGTTGTGATATATTAAGAATAAAATGATATGAGTATATAATAGTATTAGTTGAAAATGTTATTAATTATTGAATATCATAAATATTATATTTGAATTAAAGGTTAAATAAATAATTTATATTTAATTAATAGATAAGGGAATCTTCATTTTACTTCCTTAAAGGTGGAACGGAATTCTCACTTGATGTTGGATTTATCGATTTTATCGATCAATCACGATTTTACTTTTTAAAAGCTTATAAATATTAAAAAAAGAAAAAAACTTAAATTTGTAATTTTATCGTCGTTTTATTTTTACATTTATGTGACATTATATTATCTTTTTAAACAACTTCATGTTTATTTGAGCTAATTTTTCTTATCATAATGTGTCTAGATTAATCGTCGATAAAATTTAGACATGCAGACGAAAGGATTCCAATTCTTCTTTCCTTCCCGCGAACTTATTTTATATTCCACACATCTGCGAAAAGTCCAGAATGATATAAATATAAAGTAATCATATTTCACACTTCTTGTCCGACATTGGTGCAACATGGCCCGTAGCCAGCAGCCACAACTACTGGAACAAAGTGTCACGATAGCTTTCAAATAAAGCTAAGTTACGGGGAAAAAGAAATTCCTAAAAGTCTTGTTAAATACTAAATACGCAATATATATAAAGATGCAGTCGTATGTGTAATAATTTAGTACGATGATATTATGCATCTTCCATCTTTTTTATATCTTTTTAATACCTCGGCAAATTAAGTATTTATTAATATGCGATATTAAAAACTTAAAAGCATATAGAAAAACCGAATAAATGTAGGTAAATAACAAGATACATGGAAAATTTTCTTCATACGTTAAAATCCCAATATCAGTATTTTTGTAGAATTTCGAGTATATATATATATTTTTTATATACTTGTCCCAGAAAATTGAATATCGAATAGATGCCAACCGAGTTATGTTTATTTATAATTTATTTAGTTTTAGAAAGCAAATAACTTCTTTTTTTGTCCATTACATAAATTATATTTCCGAAATCCTTTATAATTACGATGAATATTTGAACTTTCACTTTGGACATCATTTTCACCGTAATTATGATAAAAATATTAAAAAGGAATTTATCCAAATATTAGAATTTAAGGTAAAACATGTCATGTAATTTTTCAAATGTTAGACTTTAGTCGTACAAAATAGATATAAAAGACCCTAAGAAACCAATATTCAAAGAAAATTAGTTAATTACAAGGTAAAAATGCATATTACAATATACTACTAGTGCATACCCAGCAATTCCTTTCCTCTTAAATGAACATACATGGGAAGATGAATGATACGAAAGACAAAGAATGTGACATAATGTAATAAGTTTTGAGACAGCATGAAGGCGTCCTTTGTATTGTATGGAATTATCTCATATTCATGTTTTGAAAGACACATGAATGCAGTGGACACAGATAGATCATGTGGAACAAATCTTCCCGACAGTTGTATGTAAGAGAATACTCATTAGGAACTGCAGCAGCCAGTACCCAGTAGTGTACAAAGAAAGGACCCCATTAGTCAACAGTGCTACCGAACCGACAGTCATGCCCAAGAAAACACCGCACATATGCTTATTCCATAAACCCTAATCATATGACAACCAATATTAGAAGTGAAATGGTGTTTATAACCCAGCTGAAAGAATTTTACATATTAGAATTATTATTTCAATCACTTTTAAGGCCATTAATTTGATTAATTATAAATTATTGGGCGATGTACTCTTGATGGATGGTGCAAAATGAATATTATTAACTTTTCGTATTTATAGTATAAGAAAACCTTGAGCATATAGATTGGAATTGAATTTGAAAAATAACTCAGAATGGTTTTGATTTGTCTTCTTAAATTTTGAGATTGTGGAATCTACATGGGTAAAAGTGGAGCCATTGATAAGTTGGTTTTTAATAAAATGGGGAATACTTAATAATAGTGAATTATTATTATTGTTACTAATTTTTAAGGAGTTGGGAAGTCTAGTACATGAGGAATCTATATGGGTGAATGTGAAAGCCATTGAATGTTGATTTGGATCTTACACTTAAAAACATGGAATAATTTCAGTTTTGAAATAAAAAGATCTGAGAATAAAGAAAAACAACTTGTGATATATTATATATTACGTAATTTGATATGTCATCTTTTGTATAAAATATGAAAATATCCCAAACAAGGTTAATTAATAACTAATTTTAATGTGATTATTTTGATGCATCCCAACAATGTCGACCAACTAGCCCACCCTCCCCCAGAGAAGACACCATGGTTGTGTTACACGCATGATGTTACATCATTATCTTTATTAATCAAAGCTTTCGAACTGTTTAACAATGATGAGCGGACAACCAAGTTCGTAAAATTCTTAATTTAGGTACCTACCAAATGCTCCCCACCCACAATTAATAAAATATAAAAGCACTATACCTTAAAGCTCAAACCCACCTCTTATTCAATCAATTACAATTAGTATTAACGGTTGCTATATCTATTGCAGCCATCATTTCATCAAGAATGCCCCTTTTTTTTTTTTTCTTTTTTTTTAAGGCCACTGTACACCTCCACGCTCCCTCATATATGCTTATGAAGGAAATAATCACTATAGCTTTTAGCTATGGTGGGTCCAACAGGCAGAGTTAGCTCCGTGTCTCTTTTTTATTGGACGCTGGGCCATACATCCAACTGTCGGAAACTTTGCTCTGAGTTTATGTTCAACCCAATCCATCTCTAACTTTCTTCTCTTGCATAATTACGAGCTCGCGAATATTATTTTATTTCCTTTAGTACGATGAGAAAGGAATTCGAACGAATTGATAACTAAAAAATTAGCGCTCATGTTATGAGAGTTTTAATAATATCAAAAATAAATATGAATGTATTAATTTTCTCTCATAATAATCTTAGAAGTTATGGCACATTTTTTTGTATGGAAAAATTTTGATTTGATTAAATGGGAAATGGTAAAGCGAATCAAGTTCATTTCATTGTGACAATTTACATTTTGTCTTAATAGGTAAATTGTAAATTGTACTTTAACTTTTTTGGGTGTTCATTTTATGAACCTTATCTAGTAATTTCAAAAATATAGATTTTAGATTTTACTGCGTAATCCCTTTTAGCTGGCTACTAACCACTCTCGGCGTTGGGGTGGTTAAAAACGGTTTTTTTTCGAAACTTTGTCTTCTTTTGTTAATTTTCTGCATTTTTTTTAAATTTTTGATATATTTTTAATTTATTCAATTTATATTTATTTTATTTTATTACTTATTTAAAATAATAATCAGATTGTATCACGTATTACAAGTTAACAAAAAAAAAAAAGTAAAGTATTAAAACTAGACTTATATGAAAATTTTGCAAATGCTAAGGATTGGAATAAAAAAAAAAATGGGTTTAGGATTGAAATAAGAAAAAAAAGTGAAATGTTAGGAAGTAAAGACATACTTTTCTCTTCTTTATTTTTCTTTTAAATAGAAATAGTGTATGATGTAATATATTTATATTGTAGAAGATAAGTGAAAAAAATTCGCAATTTTTCACTACATATATATGTAGTTTATACATGATATAGGTTTTTGAGTGATTCTAAAATGTTTTAACATAAGATGCTAGTTTAAAATTCTATGAACATAAACTTTTAAGGATATTGGTAGGATGGGTTGTTCTATCTTACATCCACTCTAGACTTTGTTACCTAAATAAAGTTGGTTAATGTACCTCATGACCTTTTCTTTTATGAGAATTGGCCTTTTAGGATAAGTATTTAAAGAGTGAATAGGGTAAAGATTCTAATCTTGTAATCTATCATATAAGTATAGGTTCCAAAAGGTTAAAATCTATTATAATGGTTAGAAACACCTTGAAACTTGTGTTATGTAAAATTTACTCATACTTGAATAGCCCCGGAGACCTATGATTTCTTTTTACTCCTTTAAAATCAAAACATTAGCAATCATCAAAATCTAAAATCTTGTGTTCAAATGGTAAGTCAACATTACTTTAAAAAGAAAATCATAACAAATTAAAATACGACAAACTTTGGCAAATGCACAAAATAGACACAAATATGATAAACATATGATATCGACTTAAATTGAAGATTTGAGATATACATTTGATATGATATTGACCTAAAATAATGGTTTATAAACTAAGAGCAATTGGTTGAGTTTCTATTATATTTGCTAAATTAAATTATATGTACTAACAAAAGTTATACGAAAATACCTTCATGTTACCATGAATATGTTTGAGAAATTACAACCATATAATATATAAAGTAAAGTATAGGTTTCGAACAAGTTGTACGTTTTGTTAATAGGTAAAAGATCATGTCTTCTAGCATACCTTATAATTATAGGTTTTCAAAATTTGGCAATAAAACCCACTTTATTCGTCTAATATAACTATTAAACCTACCCACTAGATAGAGTGTAACAAATTTTAAGAATTAATAAGTTCCACTTCTCACCTTCCATTGTTAGTAAATCATGTTGGAAAAAAGATTTAATGGTACTAACACATTATATGGAATGATAAGTAGCGTATAAGTATTAATAATATTTAAATATGAATGATTATACTTTCAGAAAAAATATAAATTATATATTCATATATTAAAATTTTATTAATATTTATATATAATTCATCAATTCATATTCCATGTTAGTACTACTAAATACTTTCTCGTTATATTAGACTAAAAAAAACTTATGAGTTTCTCTCTCTCTCTTTTTTCCTCCTCTATCCACTTATTCCGGTTAATAAAAGTGTACTTTTTTCAGCTACTTATTTCAGCGTATGAATGCTACCAATATTTAAGTAGTACTCATATCAGCATATTTTCAACAGGAGTAAAAAAAGAAAAAAAAAAAAAAAAAAAAAGAAAAGGGCCGGCGTCCGGAGTCTCTTAAATACCTAATATTATCAAATTCGGTCCAGATGTTAATCGAAATATTTAATATAACTGGATTACCGCGGTGCAATCGAAATTAAACCAAATCAAATTAGTGAATTCAGATATAACAAAATCCTTCCTCGATCGGAGAAGCACAATCAGTGTCCCATCGAAAGGTAAACTAGTTAAAGAAAGGGAAATATAATAAAGGCTAGATGAGTCCTTTTCGATTTAAGGGTCTTTCCCTTCCATTCAAACACCTCCGTCCGCGTCGGATCTTTATTCCTAACAAAAATCTGAAAATGACACGTCTTAGACTACTGGTCAGCTTTTTTATTGTTATTTATTTTTGGGTCGGCTTAATTACACGTTAACGTTTAAGACACTTTGACGTAAGAAAATCACAAACACCACTTGTTTCTGACTCAACAATGAATGCTACTTCCGTGGTGGATTGAAGGCGATTTGATTTTCATATTTGGAAAGTGGGCCCACAGCTAAATATAAATCCATTTTTACTAGTACGAATATTAATACGGTTTTGTTTGAGCATGCTACATTAGCTGCTAATATAGAAGAATTCCTCTTTTAAGTCCTTTCTGTTTAATCTATAAGAATTTTTATAAAAGTTTCATTAATTTTTTATTTTATATTGATTGTCCTACTCGTATTCAAAGAAAAAATCAGAAAAGGAAAAAAAAAAATCAAAGTTATTTCTTCTTACATGAAAAGCAACCAAATTAGGCAAAAGTTCATCACATTATCAAACAAAGCTGGCAAATAGATTGAAAAAAAAAAAAAGAAGCCTAGAAACGATCCTCGGGGGATTGCTTAACTAAGCACTTAGCTTTATCTCGTAATGACCTCCACAAAGAGATCCTTAATCCATATCTTGTGCAAAGCACTCGATATGAAGATAATCGGCTAAATGTTTCATCAAAGTTTAATGATTTGTAGTCATCTAACCAAAGGTTTGATCATATGATATAATGCGTGGCTCTAACATCTCTAACCTTAAGCAATGTATTAAGACAAGAATTAACAATGATTCTGTTTGGATTTTTTTTTTTTTTGTTTATATCTTATATGTATCATATCTGTGATTGATTTGCATTTGTTCGAAATCTGATATTTAAAAAATTATTTTATTTATTTTTGTTTAATAATTATGTTGAAGATAGTAATTAGAGTATGAGAATTGAGAAATAGAAATTCACGTATTTTTAAGAAAAAAGATTTTAAAATATATATTTCATGCATTAAAAATGATTATTTTAATTAATGTTTTTTTGTAAATATAAATAAAGTAAAAAGGTAGATAAATTTAACTTTATTGGAATTTGTTAGGTATTTAATTTTAGAAAAAGGTATATATGGAATTGTATTTTCATCTTTTTGGTATCTTATTATTATCAAATACAAGATTTAAGTAAATACTAATAAGATCGAAAGAAGATAAACCAAATGGAGCCAAATATTCTAACATCAGGGATGGCTCGTGAAGAAGAAAATAAGTAATATTGATATAAAACAAAATGGCAAATAAGCTATCTTAAATTACATCATTAGCAAGGCATTGAAGCCCATGAGATGAGTCTAATCAAATATCTCATCTCCTTAAAGTAGCAAAACATGCCTTGATCAATTACAACCCAAGCAAAATGTCGCATAGTGGGATGAATAAACATTTTTTGCTTCTTCTTCCCATGTGCTTGAGAGAAAAAAAAAGAAAAGCATCTATAATCATATTCAACGTTGTTAGATATAGGTTGACTTAACTAATTAAACCTAGTTCCATTCGATCTAGCCATAAAATAGTTTTGGGCCATACTATTGACCCGCATTGATAGTGATCTTTGAGAACCTAAGTGACTTAGTTAGTGTCGATTCCTTTAAAATCTAATGGAGTATTCTAAGTCAAAATTGAACTATTTTCTTTTACTTAATTATAATTAGTTCACTAAAAAGCATAACCTAGATTTGAGAAAAACAAAAAAATAAAAATAAATTATAGAAAATTCCCAATTTTCAAATTTTAAGTAAGTGGATAATTTAATTGTATTATAACTAAATACCAATTATATTTTAATTTTTTTATTAATCCTACTTTAAGCTCAATTTAACCCTCTTGATCCTTACTCCTTTCTTATTGTTGGTCAACTTCCTCATTTGAGTTTGGCATCATTGATCAAATTTGCTTTCTTTGGCAACAAGGAAAGCTCTTAGTTCTCAATCTATTAGAGTTTTCCCCGATAGGTGTAAAAAAAATACTTTTATATCTATTGTGAAAACATTTGTTTAAATTAACCATAGAAAATATAACACTCTGGTCTAATTGTATCTTTATGTGGTGATATGTGAATTTATATCATGATACAAAGATACGATATAAATTAAGCACTTTCTTCAAATATCATGAGGTAAGCTCCATTAACGTATAAAATTTAGGACAAATTTATGGTTTTATGTGAAGAGTGTGGTGTTTGATCTATACTCAAATATTGAACTGACACTCCAGATTTAAGGATTGAGCATGGAATTGTTGGTCAATTTGTGAACTACCTTAGGACCTAATAGGTTCTATGATGGGGCCAACAATATCCATATAAAAGGAAAGTAAAAATAGAGGCATTAGAATACAATATATTATTGATCAAACAACAAAATTTGTGATTGGCTCACACTACAATTCAAAAGCAAATGAATTCATGAACTCTTATCAACCCCCTCACCCTTTCTTCTAAATTCATACACAAAGATACAAGCGTTCTTTTAGATAAATATACACATTGTGTAACACCTTAGGCTAAATGTAGTCATTAGCTATGCTAACAAACATTAAAAGACCCTTTTTAACCATTTAACTAAAAAGTTTCCTATTAATGTTAACATGATATTCATCATATTAGTCTTATAAACCAATACAACTCTTTTCCTACAATCCATATGTGACATCAAACACATAGGATATTACAATATCCTCCTTAAACACATGGTGATATTCCTTACCCTCCTTAGACTTTTTATTTAAATTAGGGTTAAAATAGACCTTGAATCATTCACTTACTAATAAGGGGTTAATTTTGATACCATTTATAATTTTTCAAGGAAAAATATCTAATAACAATGTCAACGAATATTAATTGACCTATTTTAACTATTTGGTTCAAAAGTTTCTAACTAGTGTTGACATAATAATTACCATATTAGTCATATGAATAAATACAACTTCTTCCCTACAATCTCTATGAGACTCCAAAAACATGGGGTTTCACATACATATAGAGGTTATCCTTAACAATCATTTTCATAAGATTTGTAAATATTTCTTTTCCTTTATACTCCTTAAAAATTGTCTCATCTATTAATATTTTTCATATATTATTAAATTTTACAAGTACTTTATAATGTAAATATTGCAACAGACATTAAAATCTCCTTAATTAATGCTTATTGCCATGGATCGGTTTAGGTAAGGCCTATAAGGGTCTTGGTACCCCAGACTTGAGAAAAAGTCATATTTCAAAATTTTGCAAAAAGGATTATATATATATATCAAATATATATTTTAAAGTGCAAAATGTGTCATAAAAATAATTATAATGAAGATGTTAGGTGTTTGATTTTACAAATATGAGATTTTATGTTCAAATATCATACTTATCATTTTACTCTTTCAAGATGCATTTATTATTTGATTAATATATGTCTTTTTGTATTTATCAATTTTTTTCACAATAACCATAAAAATTAAATTCATTAATTACAAATCATACTTAACTAAATAAATTCTCCTAAACTACTATATTTTATTAGTAATATACCATCAATAATAATCATATTGTTCATATTACAAATATTTTAGCCTTATCACAAACTATTGATAAATATAGCAATTATATAACTTGGTTGAGTAATTTCTTACAATTAATGTTACAAAGATGAATGTGGATTATTGAATAGTTTATTACCTAATACTTATATTCAAAATGACATTCCTTTTTTTTTAACATTGGTAATAAAACAATCATACAAAATTTTGATGAAAAAGAACGATACAACACTTATATTTGTGTCAAATTTTTCTTTTTGTTTTACTTGTAATTTCCTATTCATGTATTTTTTAATCTATTTTTGTTAAAAAGAAAACTCATACAAGTTTTACATATTGATATAACTTTTTAATAAATTAATAGTTAAATTTTATTTGATATACATGTATAATATAAAAGTAAAAAGTTTATTTTTTTTTACCTTCTTATAAAGTGTACTAAACACCCTTTATCATTTTTTAAAAGAATTTTTCCATTCTATTAAGTTTTAGAAATTATTATAGGTTAACACTAACAAAATCCTTTTACATATATAAAATGCAATATAATTACAACAATAAGTGGATATTTTCCTATCAATAATTTTTAAATTAACTTAACTAAGGTTAAGTTCACCTTTTACCCACTTATATGATTCTAGGTCCCTCCTTGCTTATTGCATCATTTTTCCTAAAATCTTGAGATGTTGAAACAAGTGATTAGAGTGAAGCAAAACATGTACATCAAGGATTAGAGAAGTACAAGAATAGAGATTTCTTTGATGAAACATTAGCTTCACTTCCAACGTTGTATGGTATGTGTAAACCCATGGTAGATAGTATGAAGAATATTCATTATCAAATATGTATTACAATTAGTATTGCAATGTCTTTTTGTGGCACTCCATTATATTGATTACTTATAAGTGATCATCATCTCTATTTCTAATATATTTTCTCCAACTCTCTAATTCATTCCATGTCGGATACTTTCTTGAATATCTACATCAGTCAAGAAAAACTAGACTAGTATTAAAGTTTGATAAAGTGTAGGTGAAGCCAATCAATTGGTGAAGAAAATTTACACAAAGTAGGAATGTTAGATACTTACATAAAAACACTACAAAAAATTAAGTCTTTAGCAACAATTTTTTAGAGCTGTAGTGGCGATTATAACTGCTAGTAACACCCATAGAGGTGGTTCCAACAATTGCCTCATTGCCATTGCAAATGCCACTATCTTTACTATGTAAAGGCGATTTTGATATCCATAAGGGTAAACCATTATTTTATAGCGATAGTTTTGAAAAGGCATAGTGGCATTTGAACCATCATTATATGACATACCATAAAAATTTGGCATGAAATTTTAGTGCTTGTTCAATGGCAATTAAATAGGTAAATAAGACTGCCGCAACTATTTAGCGCCAAAATTTTAATAATAGAAAGGTAGATTCAACAACTTAAATATTTTTGGCACCAAGATTTTAACATTTAATAAAGTGTAAATATAGGGATATATTTAAATATCGATTTGTAGTTCTCTCATCATGATATATTTTATGTAATACACATGAAGCTCATTACTAAATAAAATTTAAAATTATGCATTCATCAGTTCATAACATGAAGTTATTTGTTAAATAAGAAACACTATGTTTAATTAATATAGTAGTAATGCAAACAATCTACATAAGAAGTTTGCACATTAGAGTGTCAATGTACTTAAAAGTACTAGAAGTGCAACATTTTTAATAACACAAAGATTAAATAGTGAAAGGACCTAAACTATAAGCATAGAACATCTCAAACTATGCAAGCAGGGTCATTAGATGTAAGTTGATGGCTTAAATGAGATGAATGATTAGGAGGAGGAGATGTAACTTAGCCACTTCCATCAGTTTCAACCTATTATTAAGAAGTAAATTTGTCATCTTCATGAAACAACTAATAAACAAAGTAAATAAAAAATACCATAACTTATACCTGGTTGTTACTATTTAAAATGCTCTCCCGTAGATATTTAGGGAGCTTCTTAACCAAAAAAAAAAAAAACAATTAAAGCATCATATTTTTGTCCTAATGTAGACTATTTTTCTTTTAATTGAGTTATTTCACTTGCATTACCACTATTTGAAGAACCTTCTTCATTGACATTATATCCAAACAAGCCAAAAAATCTTGTAGGCATAGGTCCTAAACCTAATCCTCTCACCTTACCATTATGTTCAAGACTAAACACCTCTCTAAATATTTCTTCATTAACTTCATTTAGGGTGCCACTAGAACCTTTACTATATTGTAATTGAAGAACTTAAACTCTCTCCTACAACAAAGAACATCAATACAATAACAATTGAGACTATCTTTTCTTAAAACATCTTGAAAAGTAAATATTTCCACTTAAGTAATTAATCAATCATTTTGAAAAAGAAAAAGAATTGATAGATGATAGAGTTGTAAGTTTTACCATCTTTTCTCTTACATTTTCATAAACATAAGTATAACAAATGTTTGCAATCTACTTTGCTATCTGTAAGTTGCTACCGTTTTGCAAATCTAACTCTGCCAAACCTTAGATTAAATCTACAAAAGGGCCACAACAAGTGAGAATCAAGTGATTTCAAGATTGGCACCAATAAGAATGTGAAATCATGTTAAATTTAAGTTAAGAAATTAATGAAAAAAAAAAGAGAGATTAAGCTTGAGCCATTTAGCCTCACATGAATAAAAGATATGGAACTTAAGTTGTGCTATAACAAGTAGAACTCAATTAAAAGGTTATTTAACATAAGATTTGTTTGAAAACACACTGCAAATACTTCAATACGATTAAGAATAAAAACAAAGAACAGAGTGGCAACATCTCTACATAACTTGTTGCAAAGATATACAAAGCTTCAGTATTGGGTACAAGAAATGAGTATTCAATATCCCAAGGTTAAGTGGCTGTTGAATTACAACCAATGACATGTCAAATCTAATAAGTAAACATAAAATATAAATGAGAAGAGACATGTGTGTACTTACTCTATCTTACTAAAATATAAAAGAAAACTTTGTAAACTTAGTAAAATCCCACCAAAACATTCCTTTTTCACATGTAAAATCTAAAAGGAAGCTTTGTACACTTTAAATCAATCAAATAGTCCTCTATCGATGGGACATTGACACCTGCTTCCTATAAAAGTAAACATTTCAAAAGGAACTATGTATTCTAGTGAATAATCTAATTATTCTTTCAACACATCAGGATTTTTGCTGCAAAGAAGTATCAAAACCAAATATTAAGATAAAGTAAAATAAAAAAGCCAACTTTCTCCATTCTCGTATAATATTCTCTTCTTTTTATTTTCCATTTATTTTGATACATATACATATATTATACAATGTATGCACTATCTTATATTTAATAAATATATTACATCAAGTAAACTATAGAGGATAAATGCTTAAAAGCATACGGAAATCAGGATGTCACTTTTATGGACGGCAATGGACATCGATGTCGATGGTAATAGACAACATGAACTGGAACATTAACCAAATCAAAGGATTTATGGAGTTGATAAAGAAAACAAAAGAACAAACAGAAAGCTAACGAAAATTAAATACAAAAGAACAAGGAAATCTCAACGAGAACTACAAAGTTGATAAAGTTTGAAAAAAGAAAGCATTACCACATACATCCCGTAGTAAACCCTAAGAGTTTATGCATTTCGTCAAGGAAAGGAAATGCCATTGTTGTCTCATTCACAAAATGTAGTACATTACATATATATACATGAAGAAACCCTAATTTTACTATGAAGGAGTATGCGGAGAAACCCTGACTTTTCTTTGATGGGGTTAAAAAAAAATGTTAATGAAAACACCAGTAATTCGAAGAAAAACGTGTAATGTGCATACCATTATTCTGGATTCTTCTTAGAGTTAGCTGCAATAGAGAGGAAGGATGAGTAGAGTAGAGATAAAAGGGAGAAAGTAAAAGGAAATGACCCAATTACCATGGAAGTTGAAAATGAGAGAAGTGAAAAAGAAAGAACCTGCTTTAGGGTTTTAGTAAAAGAGCATTTTGCCTCCAAAATTTTTAAGTGGGATTAAAAAAAAAAAAAAAAAACAGGAAATCTACTCATTTATCCACGGTTTCAATTTTTGTCTTTATGAATCGCCCCTATCTAGAGGTGAATTAAAAAACCATCCTTACATACAACTTGGAAAAACAGATTATTTTAGTAGAGACAAAAATAATAACCTCTTAACTACTTCACCACTAAAGACCTAGACTGTTGTAGTTTAACCATATAGATATCATAAAAAAAAAAAAAAATAGTAATACTTTTTGCAATACGGACTTAACTGAAAATACTTTCCATATAGTCTATAATGTTAAGCACTTTATTTTACGTTGCATTAGTATTGGTATAGAAATCACAATAACATTAAATAATCTTCATATCATCTTTCTATGATTCTTTGCATTACACTCGATTCCAATTGCGTATTTTAAAAGATCAAAATTTTAGATAAAAATGAAATATTGATTTCTTAATTATTACATACATGTGTAGTGCCACATTAAGGTACACTATTTGGCAATTGCAATATGAGCTATGGGATTACACGTAAAATTATATTGTATGGATAATATTAACATTAATAAAACCACAACAACTTGACATTTTAATTATTATGTTGTACTTTCTAATTATTTTATGCAAACGTAGTAGTACTATCTTCTTTTCTCGGCATTGTATGTTTTTTTCCCCCATGACGAAAGTAGTGTTTTTGAGTATGAACTTGCGGTCGAATAAATGAAGAGATTAAGTGTTATTCCACTTGAATGGGTTAATACCAAAGATGCAATTTCGCAATCTGCATTATTTTCATGGATCTTTATATTGGACAAAGCAAAATTACGGAAGATTGGTAGATATAGAAAGAAAAACAAAAGCAAAATCTTAATTAAAATCTGTCAAATTTTTGGTCCATATCGAACATGAATAACTTCTTATAGGTCTTGTGGTAATTGGTCAAGGTGGCCGAGGTTTGTCCAACCATTTTTCTTACTTTTAGCTATTGATATAATTATATATATATATATTTAATATTACTTTTTTATTGTATTTTGTGATTAAATATGTTATATAACATCATCGTATTAAATTCACAGCTTCAAACTCACAAATATTATAAATGGATGTAAATCTTAATAAATTTAACAAGTCCTTTAAAAAAAAATTGCAAACATAGAGTATTCAAATAGAAACAAAAATTATATTAAAAACCTATATAAAAGATATATATAAGCATTGATAACTAAAAATATATATTCCTATTAAAATATCAAACATAATATTTTCACTGATTTTTATCTATTTGCACAGCTTTCCACTTATTTTGGTTGCCAAATGCAGTGCAAAGGGTTGGGGAAAAACGAAAAAAGAATGCCTTTATCTTATTCATACAACTTAAATCTGCAAACATTTTTAAAACCAACTAAAGGTATCTGACACTAGAATCTAAAATAGAAAATGTACAACTAGGAAAAAGAATCTTCAATATAGATGTACTTGTCTCGTGGAAGAACGGTTTTAACTTATATACATGCATCCCCCAGTTAAAGAAAATATATATCGATAATATATATATATATATATATTATTTTCTCTGTGGGCCCCGAAAATGAAAACAATAGGTTGTTCGTTGTACGAACCCGTGGCCATGACACCTCCACGAGAATAATAAGTTCCAACACCCCATGCAGCTTCTTTACCTTTTTCTTTGCTGGTTTCTCTGGACACATCCCAATCGGCCAATGGCGTCTTTCGAAATTAAGTACATCAATTAATTAATTAATTTCATTTTCGGTTTACTTTTTGATTTCTTTTGATATTGTGTGAAGACGAGTCATAGACAACAAATTCATTCTTGTTTTGAATAAAGAGAAAAATGCTTTTCATATACCGTCCCGTGTAAATGTCAAACCCCAGTGCAAGCCTCTTAAGTTCCTTTGTTATTGACATGGACGATTCGACAGGTTGTTTGTTATAATTTTATAATATAGTACTGGATAAATTTTTTAGCCCATCATTGTATATCGGGTAAAGTTATTGAATAAAAGAGCTTGAGATATTAAACAAAAATTAAAATAATTTTATTATATATTTGGTGGTACAAATATTTATTTAATATAGTATAAAATAAATATATCTTTAAAATTATAAGAACAACCCTACACTAACATTTTTAAATCATAATTTCTGAATTTTACTGTAATTTATAATATAAATAATTAAATTTTTAATCTAAAAAATCTGTATCCAATATCATACATATTAAACGTAGTATAATATGGTTATACCGTTCTATTCTTTTTGTACCATGCTCTTCAAGCCTTCTTATAATGTCTAGCTCTATTAACTAAATATATTCTTAAAATTTCAAAACCAATCCTATACCAAATTCTTAAATTACAATACTTAATTTTATAAATAATTAACCTTTTAAATATATTTTTAATTTTTAAATCACAAAAAATTGTATTCAATATTATAAATAAAAAGATGATACAAGAAAATTTTATTATCCTATTCTTATATTATATTGTTGAACTTTTCTTATATTATTCAGTTCTGTTAAAATTAATTTTCCGTTTAATCAATGTTTGGCTTGCTTAAAAATGAAGACTACACTTTAGTTGAAACTGCCCCGAGATGTCATAGTCGTCAATAAGATTTTCTGCTGAGGTTATTCCATTCTAACAACCATTAACTAACCTACCCCGCCAAACACACAATTCACGGAATACGCTTCCACGCGCAGTTTTCCACGCGCGAGCGATCTGAAACTCCAAAAAAGCGCAAAAGACCCGCAGTGACATTGGGCGGTGGGGCCCTGCACGTGGTCGTACTCGGCAGTCTACTTTTACTATTCCAATCCAAACCCCCTTTATTTTTACAGAGGTTATAATGAAAAAGGTAGAAGATAGATAATGTAGAGATCACACTTGTTCAACATGATGGTCATTTTGTAAAACACTTTAGGAGACATAATACTTTGTAAAAACATAAAAATTTATTGAAGGGCAAGTTGGTCAGACTACAGTTGTAAAGATGCAAAAGTGGACCTCATGATTTTTAAATTTTATTAATTTATTTTGCCTCTCTACTAGTTATTAAATTAAATTATAAAAAAATATATATTTATTAGAATCGGAAAAAGGGTTATATTACCGATGTTTTTGGCTTTGAGCTCTAGCAGCATGGTTGCAGGTTTTTCTTTCCTATGGATATTGCTTAAGAATACCCTTTTGTTATTTTATTTTATTTTATTTTTTCCGATAAATATATCATTTTGAGTAAACATAACTCAAAATAAATTGAGATGATCGTCCAATTGAGTGTTCATTGAACAAAACCAAATCGAAACATGCGGTTTGACTTGGCACCATGAGTCAAAGTGATCTAGTTTTTCAATTATAATAATGTAAATTCAAACAAATTATATTAGAAAAAAAGAGAGAAAATATTTAACATATATTGAGGTGTCTTTATACCACTTTTTATATCATTGATTTTATTTTAATTATTTTATTTTATTTTTATCATTTTTGTTATCAAAACTAAATTATTTCAACCTTAAAAGTTATGATGTTTATAGCTATCAACACTTAGTTGTTTTCTAAATAGATGAAAGTATTTGTAGATCTTTATAATAAAGTATGACGAAAAAACAAAGTTCAGATAAAATGAAAATAAAAATAATGTTAAAAATTTAAAAACTACCGTTTGGTTGAAAAAGAAGTGGGTAATGGAACCCCAAAATGTGATTCGTTTTTGTTTTAAATCCCAAGTAAAACTGAACTATATCTCACTCGTTTCCATCAAAATGCTTTTATTTTGTGAATAAGTTTTGATTCGTTAACTAATAAGCATCTCTTGGTAATAATAATAGTAATAATAATTAACTTATGAAATTCAAGAAGTATCTGCTTTGGGATAGATAATGTTTTCGAAACTCAGTATTTTTCCTTAAATGAGTTATTATCACCATTTGATCTAGGAATCTCGTTGGGGGAAAAAAAATATTATCCATTATACTGTCACTACTAATTTAAGTCAACAAATCAGAAGGATTTTTCTTCTAAATAAGAAATCTCTCTCTCTCTCTCTCTCTCTCTCTCTCTCTTCCTCTCAATTTTTTTTTTTTTTTTTTTTTAAAAGCAAAGCTGAAACCAGTCAGTCAGTCCTCAGATTCTTCGGTTCTCATTGTGTTTTTACCTCTCTGTGTCTGTGTGTACGTCTCTTTCTCTCTCTCTTTCTCCTCATGCTGTCCTGAAAGTGGGAGAAACAAAGAATACAATGTTTCTTTGAAATTTCCTGAATTTAGCACAGCATTAATCTTGCTTTTTCCTCAAACTAAGACACTGGTTTTGGTGATCTTCAAGTTAGTGACCTTAACCCCGTGCGACTCTTATCTCCATTACTTTTTCTTTCTCTCGTAATTTCTGCAGGTGGGTAATCTTTCCTTTAGGATATATTTTTACTTCTATTACATAGCAGAAAGTCCCTTTTGTTTTTTTGGAGTTTGTGGAACTTCTTTCAAGCTTCGTTTCTGCACCTTGCTATGTTCAAAACTCTTGTCTTTTTAGTACTTAGGGAACCATGTTGTGGTTCTAAATTGTTTTTCTTGTTATGGTATGGTGATTAAGCAAGCAATAACTTTCTTCACTTGGTTATCTTTTTATTCATTGCTTTTTCTGGAGTTTTATTTTGGCCGTAGTGGTATAGAGTCAGTACTTTTTATGAAATATTGTAATTTAAAATGGCATTAGAAAATGGAAGAAAATGCATTGTTTTCCTAGAGATTAGATGTTATGGGCTCGGATTATTTTTTTCTTAGAAATAAACATTGGTGGTGGAATAATATAAATGAAGGAACAAAAATTGTTTTCCATTTTTCTTGAGTCACTATAATTAGAGATAAATATGTATATATATTACTTTAATTTATGGTGAGTTTTCAAATTTTGGGGAATCTAGTAGTGGTCCAAGTTTGAGGATTCCTCTTTCCATGAGTATGGTACTTTAGTTTTTCAGGGGATTGATTATGCAGGAAGAATCCTTCACCTTTTCTGCATACATGCTTCAAAATTTCTCCATTGATGATCGATGTGGATTCTATTAGCTAATTTGTAAATTTTGACTTTATTCAAGCTTGAATCCGGTTTTTGCCATTCTGGATCATACCATAATTCCTTGGTTGATTGCACATGATATGTGCGCTTTTAGTATTCATCATCTTCGTCAAATTGTTCAATTTAATTTAATCTCATCATCTGAACATGGCATCTTCTCTTCATTCAAAGTGCTCATGGTGTACGCCTTTAGTAGAAAGTGTAAAGATTCCGTAGATATGGATTAAAGCTTTCTAAAAACTTATATTGCATGTTTCTTCGGTTAATGTACGATTGTATTTCCCCTGAGTTGCAAATACTTATATATTTCAAGGTAAATTGCTCATATATTGCATCTCTGGTTATTGATATGGCAATAACAACATTAATAATCTTATTTTACTGGTTCTTTGCCACAGATAGTTGGTCAGAATAATGACTAAAGTGAGCCCTGAATTTGGAGACATTATGCAGACCAAAGTAGCGCTCCCAGTGTCTGCTGATGTTAGCTTTGCTTCTAATTGCTTCCCAAAATATAAGTTAGGACGGGATAACGAGATACTGGAAGAGACAAAAGAGGATAACAAGGGTCCTTCCCTGAAGGAAGTTGTTGAACAGGAGACTGCTGAATTGTCAGAGCAGCACAAGCGTCTCTCAGTTCGTGATCTTGCTAGTAAATTTGACAAGAACTTAGCTGCGGCTGCTAAGTTGTCTGATGAGGTTTTTATATCTGCCATATAGATCTTCCCAATGAGATATTTTGATCCTCATTACTTCTTGCTTAGTGCTGCTGGATGGAAGTTAATGTTATTTGTCATATTGAACTATAGGCTAACAATTCTGATCAATTTAATTATCTTTCATTTAGTGGCTGTTTCAGCATGCAACCAATAGACAATGGCACCGTGTTGGGCAGGAAGGATAGCATCATCTGATGGGAATTTGTTGACATGTTCCAGGCAAAGCTCAGAGAGCCAGCTTCTTTGGAAGGACATGTGCTTTTAAAGAAGCTCAGAGATGCATTAGAATCTTTAAGGGGTCGATTATCGGGGAAGAATAAGGAGGATGTGGAGAAGGCTATTGCAATGGTTAGTTTTGCGTGTTGTAATACCCCAAAGGGAAGCTTAATTTTGATTCCAACACACCATGACTAGTTCCACAGTAGTTGACTCAATTGCTCTTCAATAGACAAGAGAGTGCAGACTGATTGCTTTCTCATCCTGTTTATTAATTCCTTTGTTGTTATCTAATGACCATGAATTCCATCATTTTCAGCAGCATTTTCTCTACTATAGTTGTAACTCTACAGAGAAATATTGATAAGAGTACAGATACATGCATGTAACAACTATTAATGTATGTATTAGTCTTTTTATTCTTCTTGTATACTATGGTTAACCCTAGTACAAGAAGAATGAAAAGACTATATAACCCTACATAGTGAAATTATAATTATGTAAATTAATAACAATAACGTCACTGGTTTTAAGTAGTCTATGATTTTACATTAATGTAAGGCATGGCAATTGCTCAGGATAATCTTTGTACTGAGGGATTCACCTATACCATTCATGATCAATTTGACTTTCTATTCCATTGGGAATATTGGTTTTTGTAACAAATCTCCGATTGCAGTAGCGCTCTTCTCCATAATTTCTTATTCCTGGTTTTCTTTCGGCTGGTATAAGGGTAGTCTGTTTTACTGAGGCTATTAACGTCATCTTTATCAACCTGTAGGTGGAAGCTCTAGCAGTTAAGTTGACTCAGAAGGAGGGAGAGTTGATTCAAGAGAAATTTGAAGTGAAAAAACTAGTGAACTTCCTCAAGCAGGTAAGATAATGGAGCTCTATGATCATTGAGAAGAGTGATATCTGTCACTACGATGTGCGTTGCTATGTCTCTAAATATTGCATCGGGTATATTAGCATATTTACCAGATACCTTACATGGCTAGGATGATCCACCGATAAGAAGCATATTCATGGTGGATGGATGTAATTCTTACTGCTTACATAAGCTTGCTCTATTCATGAATGATATTATGGATACTTTCAGGACTACCTTTCTTACATCGTCATTTTAATACCCTTGAGTCACCATTTTTACTCAAGGAAACATTTTTCTTCGTACATGGTTGCATAAAAATTCCTTGTCAACCTAGGAATGTTTAGCATTTCATATAATTATCTGAATTCTGGTCTTCCTTTACAGGCTTCTGAAGATGCTAAGAAGCTTGTCAACCAAGAAAAATCTTTTGCCTGTGCTGAAATTGAGAGTGCTAGAGCAGTAGTACAGCGATTTGGGGAGGCCCTTGAGGAGGAAGAGAGGAACTTTCAAGCAAATAATGGACAGGTTCTAAATGGTTTGCTCTAGTTTACCTTTATTTGATATCTACTTGCAAGTCATCCATATACCGCATATATCAGGGAGAAAGGAGAGCAGCAACAACTTATAGTCATGCATACTGAAACCGTAGTCACTCTCTTTATTTCTTCTCTGTTCTCTCCTCCATATTTTTCATATGGGGGGAGCATCATTTGCTGAAAGAGGAGAACCTCCACTAAAAGTTAAATACCTTACAGTTCATGGTACTATAGAATGTGTTCTCTGTGTTCATGGATTATTATTCATTTTCTAGAGTCATTTTTAGTATCATAAAACCCAATCTTTTTTGCTTGCTTAATGATGTCATTCTGGCTACCAATAGGACCGTATCATTATTGGCTTCTCATGATCCATGTTATATAATAATTATACTAGTCCACACCCATATTTACAAGTTTAAACCTTTAAATCAGCTGGTTATGATACCATTCATAACATGGTATCAAAATAGAAGATCTAGGGTTCAAATTCCTACATTATTGTCAACCCCCATTTACTTAAGTTGTCTACTTGTTGAATCTCAATTAAATTCTGGCTCACAAGTAAATGAGAGTGTTATATAATAAATATAGTAGTCCATACCTGTATTTAGAAATTTAAGCTTTTAAATCAACTGTTTATAGTATGGTTATCAAAATTACGAGACTTTGAACATATAGGATTGGTAGAGTTATATAAAATCATAAAAAATCGGTAAAACAAAAAACTTATAAAATTATATACCAAAATTCATAATTTTATGAAAAGTTTACACTTATACGATTTTACATCCATTTTAATTAAAAAAAATATCATAAAATCATAAACTCGTGAAATCATATAATTAACTTACGATTTCAACAATTATGGTTTGTGATACTAGTCATAACAAAGCTTGTAGATATGGGGGTGGATTATTATATTTATTATGAAACAATCCAAAGTCATTAAATAAGACTGAAAGTTTATAACGTCTTCTGATCATATAATTCCAGAAAATCTTTTCTTATCGTATTCGTGAGAGAGCTTAAGAAAAGTAAGCTACTGATCTTTGTACATTGCTGACCTTTTCCTTCCATCTTGACATTTACAACTTAATGTCATCTCCCGTGAGACACTTTTATCAAATGTTTTACACCCAAACATTGTTTTCCAAATCAAACTAGCTCTATTAGTGAGTCTGAGGACAGATCAATTCTTATTGATATCTTCTCATATGGTTTAAATGCTTAGAAATGTTTGTGAGTAGCACATTGAACTGACAGGTCCTTTTCTTAAGACCAAGAGGTATACTGATATATCTGATTCATTTTAATCTGTGTGTTTTCAGGATGTGGAGGGACTATTGGAAGAGGTTCAAGTGGCTAGAAGAATTAAAATGCTGCATCAGCCAAGCAAGGTATGGCATCAATATCTTTTCAGCTTTGGATAGTTCAGTTATCGATTTTCAATTTCCCTTTGCACCTGTAAAAAGATAACCAGAAAAAAGCACCTGAAATAAGCACCTCATGATGAATAATGTGGTTATTTTTTAAGGAGGCTTCTACAATTACTCTACCAGGTATTCCACAAAATATGTTGGTATATTCCTATTGATAACTCTTTCTTCGAAGTCATGTTCCAGAATAATCTTCCAATAAAGACCCTGCTATCTTTACTTTTTTCCTGTTTTATATCAAGTAATTTTGTTTTGAAGAGAGACTAACTCATGTATGCCCCTTTACTGTCTTAAAAGCTTGTGTTCCCTAAAACTCATGCAATGTATCATGTTGGTATGGGAGCTTTAACCACTAGTCTCACCCTGTTGCTATCATTTATAATGCCTTAACGTGAGCAGCATAGCAGATTAAGTTTATGATATACTTTCCTCATTGTCATTATGTTCTTTCTGTTCATCCAATAGAAGAGTTTCCTTGTTTATTTGGCTTTCACCAAGCATTTAACCAAAACAAGTCATCATTACACAACAATTTTTTGTACAAGAGTCTTCCTTTTGTTCTAATTTATAAGATATCAAAGGTTTGATGACTTGATAAGATAATTGCATAGGAAGGTGAAAATTTTCTCATTTTAGTCTCTCTATCTCCTCTTTCTTTTTTTCCTTTTTAAATTCTCTGGACACAGAGCCATAATAGAATTTACCCCAAAAGAAAGAGCTATAGTGCAATTTTTGCGGTTGTGGAGGTAAATCAAACCATCTTAGTCGAATTGGCAGATATATTTTATTGGCTTACTTATTTTGTGGAGTAAATTGGCTTATTTGAATTTTTTTTGGGTAAGATGAGGATTCTTACCCAAAACAACTTTATTTGTATTGTTATATTTATCATAAAACAATTTTCTTTGTTAAGTTTACCTGGTTAAGGATTCTTGCATTACTGAAAAAGAAATATTATGTTTGCAGGTCATGGATATGGAACATGAGCTGCATGCGCTAAGAATTCAAATCCGAGAGAAATCTATATTTTCATTTAAGCTTCAAAAAGAGGTTGGTACTTGTTACATGCTATTGAGAGCCTTATAATTTTCAATTATGATGTGTAGCGACCATGAATTACTGTCTATTAGACTGGCAAATATAGAAGCATCTGTATTTTTTCTTTTGCTCCAAATGAATCTGAAATATCAAGCACATTGTAGCTTTTTATACTTCTAAAAAGGTCTTCTATTTTTCTTCTTTGAATCCTGAGGAAGAATGGATTTAAAAAATTTCAGCTTTTTTCCCTCCATTGTTTCATTTTTCACTGAAAAATGGAAGTCATGTCCTTTACCTTCATCAACATATTATGATTTAAATGCATTACCGGGAGTACTTTCTCTTTGCATTTTCAACATCACTGTGCATGTTAAATGTGATAAGCTCCAGTTGTAGAGACACCATGAGCTTAGAGGCATCCTCTAAGCAATGTAATTTGGAGCTTTCAGTATCTTGCCATATGCCTTTTCATTCCTTTCAGTGGTTTACCTAAATAGTCATTGATTGGGTATGTCTATTTCCTTCATCTAGTGAGTCCTTCCAACAATACATTGTTATGCTGGATATTTCCTTGTGAATCTCTGCTGTTATCTTATTATGCTGCTTTTGCAGCTGACAATGAGTAAAAGAGCTGAGGAGAACAAATCACGCTTATATGCACTAGATGGTGCTGAGAGTCTAGGGTCAAGCCTACGAATCTGCCCTTCTAATGATAATGCTCCCCCACTTTGCAAGTGTTCATTCCAGTGGTACCGTATATCATCTGATGGCAGCCAAAAGGATGCTATTTCAGGTCTGTCAATCCTTTCTACCTATTTTATTTTTCTTTCTGTTTTGGGGAAATACAATTTTGCAGTTCTACTATATCTAGTAAATAGGTAATACTTGGGTAACATCCTCTAAGAATGTTTGTTCAAGGAACAATACTTGGTATGCAGGTGATATTCTTAAATAAGCTATGTACAATGTGCCAGCTTCGATTATGTTTTAAAAAAATGCTTTTTAATCTCAAATCGCTTCCTCATGAAATCTCTAATTTTGAATTTCTCTTACCTAAAAAAATTCCTTTGTTTGTTTGGAAAGGGATTGAAGGCACTAAAGAATATGGATCCTTAGATAGTTTTTGCAACATTGTTGTGAACTACTGAGAAGAAAAGCATCATTTGATCAGTTTGTAGAAAATTTACTTTATGTTAATGGATATTAGTGAAGGTGAATTAGTCATGAAGCACGTACTAAAGTTTTGTGTACTTTAGGTTCCTTTCTCTGCCGTTGCTGTGAGGACTGCTAATGCTAATGTGAGGAAACACCTGGTTATTAGATTCCTGCAAACTAAGAATTATGTAATTGACTGCATTAGTACACATCTATTATAATGCTATAAAGCGCTTAACATGACGTAATTCACAAGTTTTAGATTTAGATGCCTGATTAATAGCCAAAGAATTTACATTTTCAGTACTTATCCTTGCTTTTATCAAGCTGCTGAGCTAATTCTATTCATTGTTGGACTTCTGTTGCATCTCCATTCCATTTAGCAATCAGCCATAAATGCAAGTTAACTCCCAAGCCTATTGAGCATGTGTGATTTTCCCCCCAGACTGCCAATTAGGAATTTCTCAACTGAAACCAAATTTTGGGAGTTCATGTGGTGAAATCATGTGTGCACACTAGTTTATGGGATCAATGTTGCATATATTAGGAAAATGAATATTTCATCTCTAGTTTTGTATCTTTCATGATATTGTTAGGATATTATTAAGACTGAGTATGTTAGGGGATATTTCTGCAATCTTTATTCTAGAAAAGTTAGCATCTAGAGGCTTGCATAAATGTATTGTTCATATGAGAAATAAGGAAAAGTGAGAAATATTTAGTAATTTTATTTTTATTTTATTATTCTTGTTCATGACACTGGAGGTTCTCCCTTAACGGGATGAAATGAGAACAAAGGCAAATCATGAGGATGATTTTTCTGTAAAATCGCCAATTGATTAGATCCTTTTCCCTGGTCCATAACAATCAAGTTGCAAATGAACCAAACATTGGCCTGTACAGTTTTCATTGCTTGATATTATGTGAGATCTGAGATCATAACCAGCTTATATAAACTTTTGAGCCTTTAGATGGACTACTACTATATCAAATTCAACCCTCTCGAAAGACTAAATAATACGAATTCAATATTTACCCATGTTTTTTGGGTATCCTGATACTGTTATGCTTTCCACCTGGTCAAAACTTTTGAAATTCTTGCTAATTCAAACCCCAGCTTATTTTTGTGATTGTTCATGTTTGATGTCAGGAGCTGAAAAATCAAGTTATGCTCCTGAACCATTTGATGCTGGACATTATATACAAGCTGAAATTATGTGTAACGGCCAAAAAGAGACGGTGACAACTGTCAGTCCCATCGATCCTGGTTGGTTCCTCTAGGCTCATTTCTGTTTATTTTGCTGATAGTACCATCAACTTAATCATCCATGAAACCCTTCCACTAGATACTGGCTTTTGAGTCTTATGCAATCACATATTATAGTTGCAGGATGGGAGAGCCATGTAGAGACATTGATGCGGAAATCCCATGCTGATTTTAGTGTATGTCATACCTCTTCTATATCTGTTTCCTGCATTATCTCACCTAGCGATTCTCACCCTTATCCTATATGTTGTTACATGGTACATAAAAAATAGCTGAGATAATTTATGTGCTTTGCAAAACACTAATGGAAGGGACTTGTTTTGGTTCCAAAGGATACTGTTTCAAGCCCTTCTTAAATGATGATCTGAGTAATAAGATGATAACAAAGATATTTATCCCTCGCTCTGCGTCGCTGACTTGGTTTGAACTACTGGCTTTTGGACGACTGGCTTTGGCTTCTTAATTGCACCTACATTTATATTTATGCTTTTCATTTATGCTGTCAGTTGAAACATTGATAGATGCTGCTTCTATGGCTTATAATGAGAATAAATTCAGGAGAAAGGGTGATGCGTGTTTTCTGACAGAAATTAAATTAAATTTCCCGTTTTCTTTCTTTCTTTTTTTTTATTTGGAAAAAATAAAGAGAAAGAAAAGAAAAATCTGGTTTCAAATTAGCTGAATGTTTATTTTAACATAAACTACAAGCCATTCCAAGCTGATTCCTGGACATTGTGGATATTGATTTTTCTTTCAAGGAATTAAGTCATGTGGAAGACACTGCATTCTTTTGGTGCTGATGCAGATCTGTTCCTGGGAATAATATCTGTTGTTTCTGCAGGTTACAATTTCCCAGATGAATGGTCAAGATTATTCCTCACATTCTGTCCACACATTGCATGTGGGAAAAACTAGAATTAAGCTCTGTCGAGGATGGATCTCCAAGGCTAGAGAAATTTACTCATCTTCGATGCAGGTATTGGCCATGGCTAGATGAGTAATATGTGCATATAGATGATAAGATTAGAATCAGAAATGATAAATTACCATCGAAGTTTACTACCCTTTTCTATAGCATTTATGATCCATCAATCAATGGTGGAGAATGTTTGAAGGAGTTCATTACTGGCACCTTCTCTGTTTGCATCATTCTATCTTGAGTTTAACCCTAAGAAAGATCAAATAAAAAAGCACCTTTTTTTGGCCCCTTCCCTAAGTAAGGCTACCTTCTCCATTTTATTCCCATAAGAATAGTGTTTTCTAGTCTTGACAAATTTTGGACTTCAATATTAAGTGGCATTAGAGAAAGTTACTGATGAGCACTTCTAACTCTCCCTGTACTTTTCAGCTTTGTGGAGTCAGAAATGACAGCAGCTCTGCAACAAAGGAATTGTTTTGGCAAGCTAGGAGAGGCTTATCATTTGTTCTGACGTTCGAATCAGAGCGTGAAAGAAACTCAGCTATCATTATTGCCAGAAAATATGCTCTTGATTGCAATGTAAATATTGGGTTCCTTATTTCCTCCTGTCTCACCATACTGCATATTTATCTCTGCCATTTGTTAATATTACCTGCAGAAAATGAAGTATAAAGTATACTAGAAGTGCTCTATGTTTGTGCCAAAGATCAATCAAATACTCTAGTTTAAAGTGAACCATTTAAATCTTGTATCCATAGTTGTGAGTGTTAGCAAAAGATTGAGTAGTTCCTTAATGACCCACTTAAACATAGAGGACTTAAATCAAACTTTGGCACAAAAATAAAGGATTCCGAACTCACTTTACTTTAAAATGAAATTGCAGGATCAATTAGGTCATTTCATTGTATCATATTTGTTTGGTTGGTTTCATAGACTAGGTAGAGCTCATCAAAACTTACTTCAGTTACTTACTAGGGAAAATAATAATAATAATAATAATAAAGATTTGAAGATGAGGATCTTGAATAATTGGTCATTTCTAAATACTTTAGCCTGTGAGTCATTTTTTTGGATGATCCATTGTTAATATAATCCTGAGCAATTTTAGGAGAGTTTGAGCCAACATAACTGATAATTCTCTGAGTAATGTGCTTGCTATAACCAATCTTATCCATGCTTTTCCTCTCAATTTGGTTATCCTTCACTTTGTTGGTTGGATACTTCTTAGTACCATGTGTTCCTTGTTCCTTGTGGCAGGTCATGCTTGGCGGACCAGATGACCACTTCTAAAGGCCATTCTAACAGACTAATTTCTACATGTGTGAGTATGATCAATTGTAGTTTTGATTGTGTAGTGTGCGAGCTGAGTGATTATCAAGCAAAAGATTATATAGGTTTGCTGATTTATTGATTTGTGTTTTTACTAATCTGGTTGTGTTGTTTTAGGCATATGTTTTTTTTTTCCCCTTCATGCCTAATCATCTGTTGCAGCGAGTTTGATGTATATGGTTAGTAAAATTGCTTTACTTGAGAGAGATCTTGTTACGTGTGCCCACAACTTTACCATTACCTTATTGAAAAGATTGCAAAGTTTGATGCGGAGATTTCAATGCTTTTTTTACTTTTCCTCTGACTAGTCTTGTTTATGGATGTATATAGGTTGTTTAGACTTCATCGATATGACAAATAAATAGAGCAAACTGAATCTTACTGTTACCTGATAATAAATGTAAGGGCGACGGACTATACTTACGAGTTCAAGCGTTTAAAATCAATAGTTATGGTGCAAAACTCATATGGTACCAAAACATGAGGCTTGGAGTTCAAATATCTATGCACTCATTTACTTGATGTGCTAATCAATGGAGGAGAATAGTTAATATCGACGCAAGGGAAGGGGGGAAACTCCAAACCCCAAGCCAATTCCGTATGACTAGCCTTTGAGGATCATATCAGCAAAAAACCTTCTCTATTTTTTTATTTTTTATTTTTTTGGCTAGGACTATTATCATGAAGCCAGATATGGTCATTCGATAATGTATCCTATGTTACAATGGGTATGGGATTATTATTATTATTATTATTATTATTATTATTATTATTATTATTATTATTATTATTATTATTATTATTCCACTCTGCTAACCATGTTACAACTTGGAGAAGAAATACTCAAATTTTGATTGATCCTAATAGAAAATCAATAATTATATGGTTGTAATTTAATGAATATGAAAGTTTAATAAGTTAAATTCTTTTTAACGCTTTATTAGCGAATAATTACTGACATACTTAAATGTACTGTAAGATCACATGAATAAAGAGAGTTATTTTTCAGAAAAGTAATGGGCTGAAACACGCAATTCCAAAAAGAGTAATAAACAAATTCAGCAATATTATCGATTTAGTTATTGACAAGTAAATATTAGTATTTACCTAAACGGACGAAATATTAGTGGTTTTAATATTTAATGCTTTAGGGGCATCTGTTGAAAACTAATAAGGTAGATTTTGTTTGCTTGTTTTATAAAATTCTCCAAATTGTAAAATATTATGTGACTGAAAACTTGGGCCCATAATATTACCCATTGATAAACAAATTTATGATTCAAATTTGTAAAGCAATTTGTATAATAAAGGAAAAATTACGAAAATATGAGCTTTTACAAACAAATAACCTTTTTTTTTATAAATATAAATATTTGTCAATGTTTGGTTACAACACACGTGTTAGCTTATAACGGGTCTATTATAATTAAAGTAGTTAAATAATATTATAATTATATTTATTTACATAATTTAATGAAAAATAATAATTAAGTCAATTAAAAAAAAAAGGAAAAAGAATGAAAAAATATAAATTCAAACCTAAAATACCATGGATGGCCATCTCAAGGGCAGGAGGTGGTAGACTAGCACGATGGTATTCTAGGGTTTAAATTTCACTTTTTGTTCTTTTTATTTTTAACTTCATGCAATTCCTTTTATTTTTCACCAACTTATATAATAATCAAATATACTTAATAATATTATCTTACAAAATTAATTATTATGGACCGTTTAGAAATTGGCACAAATCCCGTAACTAACACTTATAAATAGTTATAAAATAAATGCTATGTGTTTGTCATAAAAAAAAAAGGAAAAAATCCCCAAGTCACTTATTTGGAACAGTATCAAGAAACAGGTCATGTCTTGTAATTGATAGACTATTTCTATATCTATATTAAATCTGGTTAAAGGTGCAAATTTATTTAAAAAATATTATGATCAAACGGGCAAGAAAAAGAGTATTCTTAGTTATACCGTGATATGTCCAAATTGTCCATGTTTGAATATTTTTTTGGGTAATGATGTCTGATTATTTTACTCGTAATAAAAATAAATTTATCCAGAATTTGCAACTTGCGGTAGTCACTAGTGGATTGATGGTAACAATGATTTGGAGTTTAGAAAAAGAACCCTTTGGTTTGGACGAAGAGAAGATAATGTTTCTACATAGTTAATTTTACATCTTAAAGTTATCAACCATAAACAATCGAATTCGAAAACTATAAAAATTTCCACACATGTTTATTTTCCTCAAAATCAAAAAATAGCATTTCCCGTAATCCATAATAAAAATAAATAAATGGATTGACAACATAATAAGAAATTTGAGGGAAAAAAGTATTAAATTAAATAAACAGCCAATACCACGTTATTATGATGAAATTTAAGGACGTAGACAATAAAAATAATATATAAATAAATTTATTAAATTTTACATATAGTTAAAATTAGTAAACATTTAAACGAATCCATTATTATGTCACATCTCGTGAGTAATTAATGTGTATTCTATTCTAGCCATCTATGATGGAAAATTCTTTTAAGCAGATGCATTACAACAATTTCGTTTTTCGTGCCCATACGTACGATCCAGTAAATGTTACCATTTTTTAACAACAAACAGTAACTTTAAAAATCTTTCTTTACAACGGCTACATTTTTTCAGACCCATTAGCGACCGTTGGATTGGATGAAAATCCAACGGTTCAGGACTGAAGGGAATTTGACCGTTGGAGACGCTGCATCTGCTTCTTCATAAAGAACAGAAACACAACAGCGCGGTTCCCTACTTCTCATTATTCCACTACACTCCGTTACTGAAAGGGAGAGAGAGAGAGAGAAAAGGGGAAGAAGAAAGAGAAAATAGAGGATTGTTTTCGAAATGGCTTCAAGACCCATTATTCCTAATCAAGCAAGAGGTATCTTGAAATGACAAAATTTTAATCTTTATACGTGTTGGTCGGTGTATCTGTTTAGATTGATCTTATCTGGCTTGTTATTGATTTGTATTTTGTTTTTCTTTCTGGGTTTTGGGCAAGTATTTCAAGGATTAGGGTTTTTAAGCTTTTTTTATTAAGTTGCTTCATGCTTCGTTTTTTCCTAAATAAGAAGAGGTGTTTTGAAATGATAAGCTTCGATCTTTATATTCGGTGCCAGTGAATCTTTTATGCGAATATCGGAATCTATTTGTTTTTTTTTTTTTTTTTTTTGTTGTGGGTTTTGATTGGTAAGAGTTGAAATGGACTTAAGAGACTTGCATGTTGATTTTATTTTTCTTCGATCCGTTTTATTTGAATTTTTTTTTTTTCTTCCTCCTCTCGTTGTGTTGTCTGAGAATTATGTCTGTTCTACTTCATAAAACTAGGTTTAGGATGTAAAGCTGTGGATTCCTAATGTTTGTTGCGTGAAATTTCTATCTTTTTTAAAATGTTACTAGATCTTGACAAAGAATATATGCCTTGATTTCTCCAAAAGAAATATAGTATGAATAATAGGGGGGTTTTAAATCCTTTACCTGTTTCTGATATTCTTTATTCAATGAGACAACTGACGGGGTTTGTGTTGTTTCCAGGCGAGGCAATCATTGGAGGAGGGAAGCAGCAACAAAAGAAAAATGGTGTTGCAGATGGAAGAAACCGCAAAGCACTTGGTGACATTGGAAACCTTGTAACTGCTCGAGGTGTCGAAGGCAAGGCTCAGCCTCATCGCCCCATCACAAGGTCATTTTGTGCGCAATTGCTTGCGAATGCACAGGCAGCTGCGGCTGCCGAGAACAACAAGGTTTAACATATTTTTAACTGTGTCCATATATGTCTATCTGATTTTTTGCGGTTCTGCTATATCTTACATTATTGTTCAAAATTTTCAGAAACAAGCTTGTGTCAATGTCAATGGAGCACCTGCAATTCAGGGCAAAAAAGCTGACCCAGCCAAAGCCATTCAAAAGAAAGTTGTGGTTAAGGCAAAACCCAAGGAAGTAATTGAGGTAAGCCCAGATACCGAAGGACAGATCAAGGAGGAGAAGGACAACAAGGAAGAAGTTGTTAATGCTAACAAGAAAAAGGAAGGAGATAAATCATCACGGCGAAAAGCCCCAACTCTTACTTCAGTCCTCTCAGCAAGAAGCAAGGTGAGATTTCGCTAATCTATTCAAACTTCTTGTACAATGTTTTAGTTATGCCCTTGATTTTCAATTATGATAAATTTCAGGCTGCTTGTGGATTGACCAATAAACCTAAAGAGACGATCATTGACATTGATGCAGCAGATGCTAATAATGATTTAGCTGCCGTTGAGTATGTTGAGGACATTTATAAATTCTACAAGGAAGTTGAGGTGCATAAGAGGACAATTTATTGTTTCTTCTTCCTATTGATTGTCCAATAATATATTTTGGGTTCTAATTAAATTAAAATTTGCTAATGAACACAGAATGAAAGCCAACCGCATGATTACATGGCTTCACAACCCGAAATAAATGAGAAGATGAGGGCAATTCTGATTGATTGGTTGATAGAAATTCACAAGAAGTTTGAACTCATGCCTGAGACACTCTATCTCACAGTAAACATCATCGATCGGTTTCTCTCTCTCAAGGCAGTTCCAAGGAGGGAATTGCAGCTGCTAGGCATGGGCGCTCTACTTACAGCCTCCAAATATGAAGAAATCTGGGCTCCAGAGGTTCTTTGATTTCTTGTGTTTTTCCTAATTGCAAAAGGGATGATTATTCACCGTGGACTGAATTCCGATGTAATTACTTTGTGCAGGTCAATGACTTGGTATGTATTGCAGATAAAGCCTACAGTCATCAACAGGTCCTGGCGATGGAGAAAACCATCCTAGCCAAGCTGGAATGGACACTCACTGTCCCAACACATTATGTGTTCTTAGCTCGGTTCATTAAAGCATCTCTTGCTGACCAGAAAGTGAGCTATCTAATGATATCTTCAATATCATCATATAGAGCTTCATATAAGATTGTATTTAAAGAGTTTTTTTTTTTTTTTTTTTGTTTACCCAGTTGGAGAACATGGTCTATTTCCTAGCTGAACTTGGGCTGATGAATTACGCCATCCTCAGTTACTGTCCATCAATGGTTGCTGCCTCAGCTGTCTATGCAGCTAGATGCACCCTGAACTTGACGCCACATTGGAATGAAACCCTTAAGTTCCATACTGGCTTTTCCGAACAAGACCTGAGGTAAACTAGGAATGCACAATCTCTGGCTTTGGTTTTTTTTTTATTATTATTTTTTTTTTTGGTTCGATTTTTTTATTAGATGTCTCTCTTTTTCTTCTGAATTGAAATGTGATGTCAGGGATTGTGCAAAAACGTTGGTGAAGTACCATTCAAGAGCTCGTGAAAGTAAGCTTCAGGTTGTGTACAGAAAATACTCGCATCCTGAGCGAGAAGTGGTTGCACTATATCCACCAGCAAAAATACTTATAGAAGGTGATGAGTCCTAAGGACTTCTGCTTCAATTCCTGTTGGACTGACAGTTTCAATCTGCACCTTGTGTTGTGACCTGCTCTGTATAAGCATAGTTTGTAACTTCCAAAATACTTCATTGGATTCGTATTTCATTTAGTTTTTCTGTTGGTCAAGATTCATTGCATTCTGTACACGCGCGCGCGCACAGAAAAACACCCAATTATGAGGTGCATCAATGGTTTTGCATATTTTATGATTAGAGAAGCGGATGATGGCCTTTTTTCAAGAAATACTTCCGCATAAAGACAAAACTGTCAATTTTTGGGCTATCATCATCGGTTGTGTCCTTGAAACTTGGGCTTGATTTTTTTTTTGGTCAGGCATACATGCTGAGGACAACTAAGGTGGGGTAGGTTCCTATAAGAATAAGATTCCCCAGTTGCCAAGGTTCTCATACGTCTTCAAATAAATTTCTTAAATTTCCAAAAACTGCTACTTTTTAACTCAAAATGTTTCAGGTATATTAACTGCTACTTTGACATTGTATCTTTGTTTATAGGATAAACAAAGATAACGTACACTATCATTATCTTCGACCAGGACTCCTGAGATTATTAGGATGATATTTGATAATTGTGAAATCAATTTTAATAAATATGAAAAAAAAAAGAAAGTACGAAAAGCCGGGAGAGCTCTTATTAATTGAGACTTCAAAATATGCTTCTATTAAAATGGCTGCCATATTACAAAACAAAACAGTCAAAGTGGATTCGTGATTCCATTAAAATTGAACGTAATTTTGAAATTTTAATTTAGCAACGTCAAATGCCAAATTAGAAAGCATCCATCAAAATTTATATATCCAAATGCCAAATTTTAAATTTATATATCAAATGTCAAATTTTGAATTTAAAAGCATAAAATTTCATTATCTATCTAAAACTACAAGTATGGTTTTGGTAATTCATATTAGATGATTTTAAATTTATATATCAAATGCCAAATTTTGAATTTAAAAGCATAAAATTTCATTATCTATCTAAAACTACAAGTATGGTTTTGGTAATTCATATTAGATGATTTTAAATTTATATATCAAATGCCAAATTTTGAATTTAAAAGCATAAAATTTCATTATCTATCTAAAACTACAAGTATGGTTTTGGTAATTCATATTAGATGATTTTAAATTTATATATCAAATGCCAAATTTTGAATTTAAAAGCATAAAATTTCATTATCTATCTAAAAACTACAAGCATAAAATTTCATTATCCATTAGAATGTTAGTGAAAGCAACTTCAAATGCCAAATTAGAAAGCATATTCCATCAAAATTTATATATCATCAAATGCCAAATTTTGAATTTAAAAGCTTAAAATTTCATTATCTATCTAAACTACAAGTATGGTTCGGTAATTCAAATTAGATGATTTTAATTTTATATATATCAAATGCCAAATTTTGAATTTAAAAGCATATTTTTTGAAGAATTTTTTCATTTTTATTAAAGTAGTTCTAAATATTTTTTCTAGCAACATTGCTATCCAAAAAAAAAAAAGTATTTGGGATTATTTCGAATGAAATAAAATAAAAAATACGATAGAGTTTAAGCCAGTTATTATATGAATTCCACGGAGAGGTGCATATCAATATGAATGATGTTGATACCTTCTTCTTAGTTCTTTCTTCTCCTTCTTCCATAACTTCAACTCAAAAAAGAAAGAAATAAGAGGGTCCTATGGAAAAATCTGACCATAACAACCGAAGTTATTATATGAATTCCAGATAGAGGTGCATATAAAATATCAATATGAACGATGTTGATACCTTCTTCTTAGTTCTTTCTTCTCCTTCTTCCATAACTTCAACTCAAAAGAAAGAAATAAGAGGGTCCTATGGAAAAATCTGACCATAACAACCAAAGTGATTATGTTAATTCATGGGTTTGAGGATTGCTTAAAGTTTTCCATAGCTACCTTAAATAATATACTCTAATGTAAAAATACTCTTTAACAACATTTTGTTATGTAATACACATATCTCAAGGCATTGTGTTTGAATAAATAATTCAAGAATGTACTACTTATCACAATCTAAAAGGCTGCTTATTCGTGCCAGGTCATCATACTATACAAAAATCAATGCTTAACTCTTCTGTCATTCATTAATTTTTTATATGATATATAAAAAGCTTCCTTTATATATCTGACCATAACAACCGAAGTGATTATGTTAATTCATGGGTTTGAGGATTGCTCAAAGTTTTCCATAGCTACCTCAAATAATATACTCTAATGTAAAAATACTCTTTAACAACATTTTGTTATGTAAAGGCATTGTGTTTGAATAAATAATTAAAGAATGTACTACTTGTCACAATCTAAAAGGCATTGTGTTTGAATAAATAATTAAAGAATGTACTACTTGTCACAATCTAAAAGGGTGCTTATTTGTGCCAGGTCATCATACTATACAAAAATCAATGCTAAACTCTTCTGTCATTCATTAATTTTTTATATGATATATAAAGCTTCCTTTACGACTAGTGTCTATGCATGTAATGCCAAAAGCAATGAGGTATGTTTAAAAAATTGAGTTCTAAGTATAATCGTAATTGAGCTCCAATAGTCCATGCTCGCCTTATAATGGAGGTCCTAAGACTTGACCCTTAATTTGGCGGTTGGTGTTTCCAAAGCTTAGTTAGCTTACGCGTTAGGATAAGGTCATGGTATATGTGTATACTATACTAAAACACATTAGTTTTCAAGATTATAAATAGAAAATCGACCCTACAAGACCTCTCTTACTCCTATAGTGTAACAACCAAAAAATTATAATGAACATGCATGGACCAGTTAAGCTAAGTTGAGTCAAATATAATTAAGTTCGTTTTCTCAATGATCAATCAATACCACAAACACTTATAATTCTTTTACTAGACTATGGTGCAGTAAACAGCTGGTTATCATAATATAATTTAGGTACAACTAAGTATAACCACAAACATGTATGAAATCATCAGTAATACTTATTCTGCCATAGATGCCGTCAAGAGTCTTAGTAGTCTACTAGCAAGTCAAAGTCTTGATCCGAATCACCAGTTAATAAGGTAATATTACCATTAAGGTAGGGTTTTGAAAATAAATTTTTACTATTTAGTCTTGCTTGTTCCTTATGTTGCATTAGGTCTTCGATTTTTACTAAATTTTTAATTGCATATAACTTTTTCATTTTAATTTTAATTTTTATGATTTTATAGTTGATTTTTATTATTTATGGGTGTACTTTTGCATGGTGAGGTCTGTTTTCGAAAATGTGACTTAGATTTTTCCATGATGGTCAATTTAGTGGTGAGTGTTTTTATGGATTTAGATTGAGTGCAAGTTGGGCCGACCATGAGCCTTCTCTTGGGCTTTCTATTTCTAGGTTTTTTAAGGCCTTTTTCTTAATTTCAAGGGATTAAGTAGGCCTCTTATGAGAGTCTCTTACTCAGCTTATTGGGTCGAAGCTTGTACAAGTGGTCAGGGCTCTATTTTTGTTTGTTTTCACTTTGACTTCCTAGGGTGAACTTCCTCTTGTTATTTTCCTTCATAAACTATGGTTGTTTAGTCATTCGGTAGGCCTTTTCCTCATGTGGTAGCATTGGGCCAAGAGTGCTTGGTGTAGGTTCCCTAATGTTTCAACTTATTTCATCCATTATTAAGTGTTTTGGGGAAATCTCTTATAGTATATTTAGTTAAGTCTTGTGAAACAAACTCACACTTATCTTAAGTGTTCTCATTCAAATTTTTACTCATGAAGAGAAGGCGGTTCTTGGCATCATCTCTAGCTAGTCATTAGGGTGCCTAA
Source organism: Lumnitzera racemosa (assembly GCA_024138005.1). NCBI lineage: Eukaryota > Viridiplantae > Streptophyta > Magnoliopsida > Myrtales > Combretaceae > Lumnitzera > Lumnitzera racemosa. Next base: position 71,632,853 of record JAMXBC010000004.1, on the reverse strand, counting down.
ATAGGGAGTCCTTGCCTAAGTCTCCAAATGTCTTAACACCATTCTTAAGTTACATTGCTATTTTCTATAAGCATTTAGTAGTAACCAAGAAGGATAAATGATCTACTAAAGTAAATGCTTAAGGTCAAGCAAATCAAGTATTTGTAGAACATAGTAAAAATCTTGAAAAGCCACAATGCTTCATGCCATAAATTAACATGGTGTTGCATCCTTTTTCTCACATGTGATTAAATGGACTACTCCTTAAGGTGAACATTCTTAATGTGTATGTATATATACATTGTGTTAGTATTTTCTACTTAAAGGGACGACTCAAGTGATGTAATGTAAGCATGCTCACGTTTCTTCCATAACCTAGTTTCAAACAAGAAAACATCCCAAAGCTATACTTTGACATGATTCTACTACCTAGTTCTAGAAGTTGAACATGCTTTAGTGTCTTACTCCAAGTATCCTTTAGGATAGGGTGAACTACTTGGTGTCCAATGATCCAAGGGTTATGGTGGATGGAAGAAAAGTCTCACCTCCATGCTTAGATCCTTCTAGTGCATGTCACCCCTTAGATGGTGCTTCTTCCTTTTGTTGGCATCAAGATAGTTGAAAAAGAAGAAGAGTGCTTAAGGTATTATGAGCGTGTCGTGGGGGAGAATGAGGATCACTTTCTCTCTCTCTCCCTCTTTTAAATTAACCTAGGACAACTAAGGAAGATTTGGGCAACATGTGTATCTTCTTACAAACAATGGGACATGATTAGGAGGGTTTAGGTTGACTTTTGATTGGCTTTTCACCTTACAAGTACATAAGGATGAATGATGAGTTTTTGGTTGATGTGAATTTCCTCTTTGGTTAATTGAAGAAGGGTGGTGTAAGGGCTTGGAGGATAACACATTAAGGCTGAAAAGAAGAGAAGAAAGGTGAGGTTAAGTTGTCCTTGATTGTACTTGGTAGTAAGGTAATGATAAGAAAGGGAATAGCCTCTTGTCCTTAGCAATTAATAGCTTATTATGGTTGAAAAGATAAATAGTTAAAAGGGGATTTAAGGGAAGTGATTTAGATGGTCGGTTTTAAAAGTGGAGTTAGCCTAAAGAAGTATTATTATAATAAGTTATACATAAAGGGTAGCAAGTGGAGTTAAGGTCTTGTATGCATGAGGAGTGCCATGCATGGTCCACATGAACTAGTTAGGGGTAAAATAATTCCATGCAACTCTTGGTTCATTCTCTTCGTATCATGATGTTAATTCTTATATATATATATATATATATATATATATATATATATCATGTAAATCATTTCATGCAACTCCTGGTTCATTCTCTTTGTGTGATGTTAATTCTTATATATATAAGCACATATATAATGTCGTGTGAATCATTTCTTATAGTTTATTAGAAATCTTATGGGCGGTCTTTCAAAGTCTAAGATTGGCTTGAGTTATGATCAAGTCTTTACTAGGGTTATTATTATTGTTATAGTAGTCCTTATAAAGTTGTAGTTGCTTCTTTATTCTGAGCTTGTGCTCATAAGGAGTGTTTATTACTTATTAACTATTATTTGTGGAAGTATGCATTTGTAGCTTACTCAAGGAACCAAGATTATAACATGACCTAAGAGTGCAAATTTGAGAGGTTTACATTCTTCCCCCCTTAGATTAAGTTTTGTCCTCAAAACTTGAAATACACCTAACTGTTCAAATAAGTGTGGGTATTTGGAGTATGTACCCTCTTCTGCTTCCTAAGTAGCTCTCTCATGCTCGCAGTTTCTCTACAACACTTTGACGTATTTGATTTCATTGTTTCTCAGTTTTTGTACTTTAGAATTAGTGATCTTAATAGGGTGTTCTTCGTATGCTAGGTTTTCCTTGAGCTTAATCGGTTCTACATCAACAATGAGGTCAGGATCATGTGCTTTTGCAATACTAACAGATGGAATACATTTTGGATTCCCGTTAAATCGGATGGAAGGGCCAGATGATATGTTAAATTCCTTACTCTTTCTAATATTTCAAATGGAGAGATATACCTTGAGCTTAGCTTCCCTCGGGTCTTAATGCAGTGTATACCCTTAATGGGGCTTACTTTTACATACATATGTTCCCCTGCATGGAATTCCAATTCTCGTCTTTTTATATTTGCCCAACTCTTTTGTCTGTCTTATGCCTCTTTCATCTTTTGTTTAATGATTGAAATTTTGGAAATAGCTTCTTTAACCAAATTTGAACCTAGGGCTACCTTTTCTATCTCATCTTAGAATAATGGAGATAGACACTTCCTTCTGTACCGACTTCATATGGCGGCATTTGAATTTGTAGAGTGGTAGCTATTATTGGAAGAAAATTCCATTAAAGGAAGGTGAGCATCCCAAGTCTCCTTAAATTCCAATGAATAAGCTCGTAACATATCTTATAGGGTTTATATGGTTCTTTTCGATCGTCCATCCATCTAGGGATGATATACCTTGTTCCCATTACCTTTTGTTGACTAGCCCAAAACTTCAATACAAAACAACAATTTTGATTTGATACAATCCCTTTTGGCATTCCATGCAATCATACTAATTCCTTTAGGTAGATTCATACTAGCTTATCAAGGGAAAAGGTCATGTTAACTGGGAGAAAATTAGCAAATTTAATAAGTCGATCAACAACAACCCAAATAGTATCCAAACCAGGAGCGATCCACAAATAAAACCCTCATAAATCTATTCCTGTTTCCTCCAGGAATCGATAGGAATCAGGCCATGGGACCCTTAACTCGAGTCCAAGCATAGGGAATCAAAGATTTGACAAGTTGCGTTCTCATTGACCAATTTGCACAAGAGTCTGAGCTGCTTCAACTTGCAAAACCTACTGCCATGGCCGAACTAAACTCTTCCTTTCTTGACATTTGTATACAAATGTTGACCTAACGAGTACCCAATGGATAGCTCTACACATCCAACCATCAACTCAACCAACCTGATTCTAAGTAGCCTCGAACATGTCTTAGCTAACTTCACCTCAGAAGGATCTTCAACTCAACTCGGTAGTGATTGTAAGCCCCAAAACTAGCAATTTGAGGTTTCGATTGGTTGAAAGACCCGATCGAGCCTAAATTATAAAGTAAAACTAGAAATATTAGGAAAATGATCCTGTAAGTTTAAATTTAAGAAAATAAGCAATAAAATAAAAGAATATAAAAATTCCAAATTTTAAGTATATAACTCGTTATTTATCGAAAATGCGTAAAATGCATTCTGATAATTAACGAATCGCTCGAGATAAATTATATGTATACTAAAAATCATAAAATAACGTAAATAATATTTAAGAATATTTATTTGTACTATATATGAATTTACATGCATGTAGAAATACGCGTAATTACTTAAAATACACATAATGTGCTAAAATCATACTAAATAATTAAAGAAAAATCATAATTAATTAAGAAAAAATAAAGAAAAATAAGGAAAAATAAGGAATGATCTAGATATAGGTCGTGGCAACTGGGAAAAATAAGAAAAAAATCGGCCAATTAAATTAAGACAACACAAAAGCAAAAAATTAAGGGATAAGACAATTATCTTGTTCAATTTAATGCACAATAAATTTCCTAAAGCCCTATAAATAGCAAGAAAAATTCAGAAACTCATTTAGACAATTAGAAATCAGAGAAAATTAAGGAGAGGCAAAAATTGAAAGAAAAACCAAAGAAAAAAAAAATAAAAGGAAAATTGTGTAGTTAGGGCCACAAAGGAGAACCTAGACTCGACGGGCAGCTAGGAGTGAACGGCTACCACCGTATGGTGGTCCGATACACCCATGGCAATATGCGTTATAAAATAAAACGAACCTATAACAGTTATATGAAAAAACTGAAACCACGTTTGTGTTATAGGAATGATAGGTGATGGCCTGAGCAAGTCGAACCTCGAGTGAGTGAGCGATGAGTCGAGATAAGTTGGGATTAATATGATGCTGTATTTTGGAGGCTTAAGATTATACTTAGTTGTGCTTGTTAGATAGTTGGATGTGTGCATGTGCTTGATTATGGGTGATGCTGTGATTCTGTTTATTGCTCTGGCATGTATTGTATGATTTGTATGAAATAATTGATCACCCTAAACTGGACTTAATCAAATATATGACCAGTAATCATAATCAAATATGCATGGCAACCTATTAGGGGAACTTAGAATTCTCCGGCCAAATACCGACCCCTTCGAAAGGGATAGTGCAGGATTGCATAATGGTCCCTTCTTCATCCTTAGCCGAACTAAGTGATAGGAGAGGAGGTCACGGCGAGGGTGAAGTCAGTGGTTTGAAGGTAGTCGCGGGACGAGCGAAATCTCCATTGCACAAGCTTGGGTTTAGTCGTGAGCTGTTGCATTAATGGCAACTCCTCAACTTAGATTAGAGCGAGCGTAATTTCTCTAATCTCACGACGGGCTGGACAACGCCGTGTGATGGCATTTACTTGCACATGCATTGCACCTAATAAGTTGATTGAGAACCTTGTTGTGTTTATGGTATAGTTTTAAGTCCTCCATCCTAACTTACTGAGCTGTGGTTGCTCACATCCCTATAGACGTCGTGCAGGTACTGGCTAAGAAGCGGCAAACAACTACTCTGAAGCTAGCAACTGCTGGATCCTGGGGAGTGAGAAAAAATATTTGAAGAACAGACATATATTTTTAAGGTTTAAGCTATTATCGTTGAAAACGCTAATTGTAATAATTGAATTCTATTATATATATATATATATATTTCCTCACTTTCTTAGGTAAATGATTTATTTAAATTACAAACTCTTTACTTCAAAGTGGGTTAGTCGTGGACGCCTTGTGTAGATCAGGTCTAAGATAGTAGTTGTAAGACTAACTTCTATCTTAGGATGGTTTACACGGCGGGGTTATTACAACTCTATTGCTTCGGGGCGTGACAGTGATCAGCATGACCATACTAATTTTTCTATTTTGCCAAAAGCCAACCACTAGTTGCTAGCTACGTATTTCAATGACTACATAATGGAATCTACTACAGCAATCATTTGTTTTCTTGATTTTTCATTTATACTCTTACATTCCTTGTATTTTACTTTTTTTAAATAATACCCCTTTTTGTCTTTTCCATATTTAAAAGGCAACCCTAGATTTTCGGATATAAATACTCTTGTAAACTGTAGTTGCAAAGGCAACCCATTATTGAATATACTACGCTCTCCTTTTTGTAAGCATCATTATGTTTGGTTGCTTAGCTTTCCTTACTCTTATCCTAACTGTTAAGCAAGGCTAGGTGGTAAGTACCGTCACTTAGTTGGCTTGTGCGTTATATCGAGTTGATTTGTAAGTCCTTAATAGTTCCTTTATCCATCATATCTTAAGAGCTGATTGTGGGTTTTGCTTTTTCACGCATGTTTCATCTTCATTTTTGGACTTTTTGTGAGTTTGGACTAATCCTGATATAGCCATCCTTGTCAGCTCTAAACACGACATATCATCTTAGTATCAAAGCAAAAGTTTGTAGTGGATAACCTATTGTTCATTTGTGATTATTACTGTATAGTGTATAGTTCTATTATGAAAGTGTATTCTTCTATTATGAAAGTGTATGATGGTTACATGAGGGATTACATATAGCGTTTTAGTAAGTAGTGGAAGTAGTAATGTTGTTCTATGGAAGTTATAGCGAGATACTCCGTTTTACTTTGTTTTGAACTTTAGGAAACAAAGTAAGCTTTAATTAGGTTCTATTGTCCTTTGAAGTAGCTGTTATGTTTATGGTTGAAGTTTACTTGGATTTGAATATTCATATGGAGAAGTAGGTGTATGAGTTGGTTGAATTGAAGAAAGAGTAGTTGTTTTTGCAATATTGAAGTTTTGAGTGTTGTTGAAGTTTTGTTAAGAAGATAGTATTGAATCAAGGAAAAGATGACTAATTCGAGTGTAAACGCTAGTATTGGATATGATAATAGTTGTATTGTCCACAATGGCCGACAATCCCAAAATACCCCTAAAAGCATAGACAGGTAATTCGATGAAATGGCTAACTTGATAGCTGACCTAACTAAAGTTGTTCACACAACTTTCTAAGCTGCTGATGCTTGCTCAGGATACTCTCTAAGCTACTCAACTTGCAAGAGGACAAATCCTAACTCAACAAAATCGAGGTGGAGGAGTAGGAGAATGTGTGTGAAGGAGAATTGACTTAGGTGAGGTAGATGAAGAGGACGAATATGACGAAGATGAGTATGTTGAGGCAAAAGAGTGAGCTCATGTACCCTGAGCTACAAACCATGTAAAGCTTTATATTTCGGGCTTCAATGGCTCTTGAGATGCCGATAACTACCTAGATTAGGAAGAAAAGGTGAAATGAGTCTTTGACTTTTATTAGTATAAAGACCACGAGAAAGTAAGGATTGCTTCTATAGAGTTTTCAGGTTATGCCGCAATGTGGTAGAAGAACTTCCAAGCTAGTAGCACTTGTTGAGTAAAGATTTGGATAAGCTAACCTTGGTTGTCTAATGTGCGATGAGCATTAAAACATCTACTAAGAAGGAGCAATGAGAGAATCTATTCCACATTACCATCAAGATTAATGAGTAAGTATGTGAGCTCATAATGGACAATAGAAGTTATACTGATGCAACATGTGTCGACCTAGTTTAGAAGCTCAGTTTACTAACCTTGTCACATCCTAGGCCGTATAAATTGCATTGGCTAAATGGGAAGGGAACACCATATACCACTCAATAAGTGTTATTGTTGATCTCGATTAAGAATTATTTTGATGAAATTCTTTATGACGTACTACCTATGTACATGTTATACGTCTTGTTGGGCGAACCTTAGCTATTTGATCGAAAGGTTATACATGAAATGTTTCAAAGCATGTATACATTTGAGGAGGATGGAAAGAAGATTACTTTAAACCTTATGACCTCGAGCCAAGTAAGTGGAATACGAGCAAAGCTAGTGGAATACGAGCTAAGCTAGCCCGAAGATGAAAGAAGGCTTTGGTTCTAAGTTGAGCTGAGCTTTGAAAGGCCATCAAGTTCGACATGCTAACCTTCTTGCTGATAAAAAGGATATTAGAGTTAAAGGAGCAAACTATGCTACTCGAGGAGATCTGAGAGTTGTTAGGAGAATATTCTAAATTGTTTCCTAAGTAGTTACTTACTGGACTATCTTCTATTCGAGGTACAGAACATTGTATTAATTTGACACTTGGTGCCACCTATGGACACCCCATCTTTGTCACCCTTTTATTTTAGGCCAAGTTTGCAAAAGAAGTACCAAAGAAATTAAAAAATTGAAAAAACACAAAAAAAAAAAATAAAAAAAATGAAAATACAAAGTATCAAAAGAGTTAGAGTCAAGTGAGTTAGTTGATTAGGGTTGGGTTAGGCAATAATTGAAATATATATATATAATTTAATAAATTCAAAATCTTTAAAAATTAGGTTTCATTAGAAAAATATATTTTTAGAAAAGGTTAGTAAAATTTGGATTCATGAAAAAAGGGCTTTCATTGAGTTTAAAATTTGAGTTATGAATAATTTTACACAGACTAATTCAAATTAAGACTCGAGGTTTATTGAATTAAAATTGTATTGAAAAATCCTTAACTTGTATATTTTGAGCCATTCGGGTCATTTTAAAATAATTTGAAATGAATTGGGCTTGAATTTGAAAAATAAAATTTAAAGTTAAGCGCAGTTTGAAAAAAGGTCAAATACATTTTGAAAGCATAAAATATTGAGAAAAATTAAAAGTATAGTTAGCTAAGGCATTAGACTAACTTACATGAGGATAAGGGTTTGAATCTTGCCGGCGCCCAGGAGGGATTTAACCTTTTTGTTCCAGTCACGACTACGTCTTCTTCAACCAAACGAGCAGCAAACAAAGTAAGAAGAGAAAGATCCATCTTTATACAGTTTTTTTTATGCGAATCTTTTGATGTAAATCAATTATCAATGTCAGTAAGATTCAATAGAATCAGTGGATATGGAATAAAGTGATTGCCAAGGTTCAAATCAGAATAAGAGATTAAGGTTTGAAACTGAAATTTGGATCCCATGTTTTTTGAACCAATCCAGATCTCTTGATTGGGAATTAATGGATATACGAATACTTGATTAAAAAAATGGGGGAAGGTAATCGTCTTCGACAAAGAAACACACACCTTGCATCATCCCCAAGCCATCTCCCTCGTTCTTGCATGATCCTCACAACATCAACAACCACTTCACACCACCAGAAAACACTCCAACACCATCTGCGATGCCCAACCGTGCGGCAACCCAGCAAACATACCCATCCGACCCTTTCCCTCACAAGCAATATCCAACCATACGGATGTAGACAACTTTCATACATGCACTCAACTACATCACAACAGAACCTTACGACCAGATTTGCTCTTCACTGTCGACCTAACACGATCTAATGAATTTCTCCTTAGATCCACAATTACCTGCTTAGGTTACTCGCTAGAAGCTGCCATAGGGAATCCATTAACTTGCTGCTATTCTTCTTCCTCTTGACTCAGTAGTAACTTGAACCGATTAATGAATTTCCCCTTGGATCCAAGTCTAACCCGCGTGCTTGCAAGGATAATGGGTAGGTTTTACTTTTCTATTTTTTTTCTTTTGTTCTTAGGTTTATTAGTTTTATTTTATTAGTCTTTCTAAAATATTATTAATCCTTTCCCATACTAACTTGTTCGTCTTTTTATGCAAATGTCGGTAGCTTTAATATTAATTTTAATTTTCTTATTTGTCTATTTTTTATTGTTATGAATTTTAGTGCGTGAATATTATTTAGGTATAATTGTGGTTTATGTTATACTATAGTTTACACCATGAGGGATTGGTATAGTATATCTACTAACATTGGTTTCTTGCAGGCTTGGTGTCCATTTACATTAGTTAATTGTTTTTTGCATACTATTGCATATTTACCCTAAACAATCATTTTTTAAAATTTCTTTTTCTTTTAGTTTAGATAGCTTATTTTATTTTATTTTATTTTAGGTTATATACAAATAAAAGTTGTTAATAATTTGTACAAACTTAGTTTATTTTTTTACAAGTCCATAGTTTTCATGGTAGCTACGGTTCTTATTATGTATGATTGGAGCTTTAGTTGCACGAGTCTTTTGTATGTTTTTGGCATTTATCAAGCATTGCATATTTAGAACATTTATATCAAATGTCGCATACTTGATATGTTTACTAGAGAAATTGCATTTTTTTTTTGGCACATGTAGAATAAGAATTGCATATTTATATATATATATATATATATATATACACGTAGGGGAATCATGTTTTAAAGATTTTTTTTTGAATTAGCCATTTAGGGATTTTTCTAAAAAAATTATTTTGTCACTTAGTTAGTTTTTCATAAAATAAAAATTTTAACTTGGGGTCTTTTTCAAAAATTAGGTCTTTTTAGGATTTTTTCAATGATTGAGAATAAAAATTAGGTTTTTTAAGGGATTTTTCTTAATAAAAATAAATTGGTTAAAAACATAAACCTGGCTCGTTTTCATAAATAAAATATGTTAACCCATTAAATTATTTTTAAAAAATTAAAATTACGGTCAGTTTAATCCTGATTAGTAACTACATAGATATATTCAGGGCAATAGTAAAATTTGTAAAATATTTTGTTTTCTTTTCATTTTTTAGGATAAAATTCGCAATAAAAATAATAAAATTTTTCATTTTTACGCAATTTCATATCCTTTGCATGTTTTCTCATTTTTTAGAAAAATTCTAAAAATAAAGTCCTATTGATTAGTTTTTTTAAATTCTTACATGGTAACTTTTATCTTAATAGATTAGCCTCTTATCTCATTTCTCTAGTTAAATATTCTGAAAAATTAATTTTTTTTATAAAATTCGCGGACTAATGGCTAACCGAAAACCCTAATCTGACTTTTTATTAGTTTTATTGGTTGGTGACCCCTAAACCATTTTCAAAATATTTCTTTTAAACAATTTTTTTTAGAAAAATATTTTTTCTTAATTTTATGTTGATATTTTATATTAAATGTGCCTAATATAAAATAAATTAAGAAAAACTAAAATAAGGCTCGACACCACCCTACCTAACAAGTTGGCTTATTAGATGAATGTTGAGCTCTAAAGACAAGTTAATGAACTATTAGAGAAGGGGATATGTAAAGAGTAGTCTCAACTCTTGTGTTGTGTTTGCATTACTAGTAGCGAAGACGAATGGTACTTAGCGAATGTGTTTAGATAGTAGAGTTATGAACAAGATTACGATCAAGTAAAGGTACACCCTATTTCGATGCTAGATGATATGTTAGATGAATTTAGTAGTGCTAAAGTTTTTAGCAAGATCGACTTGAAGTCAAGTTACTACCAGATTCGTATGAGGTAAGGTGATGAGTGGAAAATGGCCTTAAAAAACTTAATATGGTTTATACGAGTGAATGGTGATGCCTTTTAGGCGATCGATCATCCGAAGAAATTTCATACAATTGATGAACCATGTTGTGAGAGACCTAATTGGAATATGTGTTGTAGTATACTTCGATAACATCCTTGCATGTAGTATCAACCTAATAAGTTATATTGACCACCTCCGAGCTATTTTTGATGTTGTCCAAATAGAGAGGTTGTTTAGAAATCTAAAGAGGTGTTGTTTTCAGTCAGGAACATGTGACCTTCTTAGGTTATGTAGTTAGTAGGGGAAGACTAAGAGCTGATGAAGAGAAAGTTCGAGCCATTTGAGGAGCTGATTGCATCTTCTTGTGCTGAGGTGAGGAGCTTCCATGGATTGGCTTCCTTTTATTGATGATTCATTCAAGGCTTCAACTCAATAGTTACACCTTTCACTAAGTTGACTAAGAAAAATATAGTGTTTAAGTGAGGAGAGTAATAGGTGTTGGCATCGGAGCTATATTGGTGTAAGAAGGTTGACTTATTGTCTATCACAACGAGAAGCTCAAAGGGGCACAACTGAACTACTCTATGTATGACAAAGAACTCTTGGCATTGATTTGAGCTCTTCATATGTGCCAACATCATCTTTTGCCAAAAGAGTTTGTCAAATACACCGATCATGAATCATTGAGGCATCTATAGAGTCAACTAAAGATCTCAAAGAGATAAGCTTGATGGATTGAGTTCCTAAAAGGATTCAACTTTGTAATAAAGTACAAGCAATGCAAGAACAATGTGGTTGCCGATGCCCTATTTAGAAGACATGTTCTTTTTACTAAGCTACAGACCAGACTTCTAAGGTTTGTTAGCATTAAAGAGCAGTATCGACATGACCCTTATTTTGGTCTTATATATGGATGCTATGGAGAAGGGAAGACAGTTGATGAATATCATCTAAAAGATGGCTATTTGTTTTGAGGTGGTAAGTCGTTTATGCCGACCTATTCAATAAGGGAATTACTGGTGAGAGAAGCTCATTTTGTTAGGCTTTCTGGACATTTTGGAGAAAAGAAGTTGTATGAGCAGTTGAATGCAAGGTTGTTCTAGCCTAAAATGAAATGTGATGTGCACAATGTGATTAGAGGTTATGTGACTTGCAAGAAGGCAAAGAGCCAGGCTAAAAAAGGAAAGCAATGCCTTTGCTCGTCCTAACATGATCATAGGTTCACTTGCGCATGGACTTAGTCCTTAGATTACCTCGAACTTCCTGAAGCATTATAATGGTTGTCATAGACAAGTCTAATAAGATGACCCACTTTGTGCCAAGCATAAAAACTAACAATGCTTTGACTATTGTTTCTTTGTTTTTATAAGAAATTATTTGCTTGGATGGAGTACCAAGGAGTATGGTGTCAAATCACAACCCAAAATTTTTAAGCCATTTTTAGCGAACTCTTTGGCATCAAATGGGCATTAAACTACTATTTAATACTTCTTACCATCCCTAAATTGACAGCCAAATAAAGATCGTCAATTGCATTTTAGGATCACTATTCCGAGCTACAATGGTAACGAACTTAGCTAACTAGGATGTATGCCTACCTGTGGTATAATTTACTTGTAATGGAACAATATACACCACCACTAAGCATACACCATTTGAAGTTGCTAGGTTTCAACCTTGACCTACCACTCAATCATACCCCGATGCCATCAACCAACCAAGAAGACCTCGATGCAAAGACCAAAGCTTAGTCTTTCCAATAGATATACTAGAGAATTGCTCACTGTATCGACTAAGCTACCAAAAAGTTAAGGGAGAAGGGGAAAGGAAAGAAGACCAAGCAGTTTTAGCCTGGTGAACAAATATGACTACACTTGAGCAAGGATAGATTTTTCAGTAAGAGGAAGAACAAACTATTTACCCTAGCTAATGGACCATTTAAGATACTTGAGAAGATCAATGACCATACTTATTGAGTAGAGCTACCCAAAGATTTTGGAGTGTTCAACGTGTTTAATATTGCCAACCTCAACCCTTACCAACCAACAAAAGAACAAAATGAGGACTAGCTAGATTTGATCCCAAATCCCAATCAACTTGGAAGGGATGATAGGAATTAGGCCATGTGACCCTTAACCAGAGCTTAAGCATAGGAGCTCGAGAACTTAGCAAGGCGCATTCTCGTTCACCAATCTATACAAGAGTTTAAGTTGTTTCAACTTATCGACCTATTACCATGGCCAAGTCAAACTCTTCCTTACCTGACATTTATATATGAATGTCGACTTGAGGAGCACCCAACGGATAGCTCGCCACATCCAATCATCAGCTCGATTGACTTGATTCCAATCCACCTTAAGCATATCTGAGCAAACTTCACTTAGGAAGGATCTTTAGCTCAACTCAGCGGTGACCAACATGACCATACTGATTTATCTATCCTACCAGAAGCCAACCACTAGCTACCAACCATACATCCCAGTAACTACATAATGGAATTTGCTACACCAATCATTTGTTTTCTTGATTTTTCATTTATACTCTCTTACATTCCTTATATTTTCTTCTTTTAGATAATGACCCTTTTGTCTTTTCCATATTTAGAAGGCAACCCTAGATTTTTGGGTCTAAATCCCCTATAAATTGTAGTCGTAAAGGCAACCTGTTATTAAATATAATACACTCCCTTTTTTGTGAGCATCCTCATGTTTGCTTACTTAGCTTTCCTTACTCAGCTTTCCTTACTCTTGTCCTAACCTTTAAGTATGATTAGATGGTGAGTACCTTCATTGAGGTAGTTCATGCATCATATCGAGTTGATTCGTAACTTATCGATAGTTCCTTGGTGCATCATATCTATAAACCTTGAAAATTCCCTAGAACAGGGGTTAGAAGTTAATAAGTTCTTTCAAAAGATATTCTTAGTGTTAGCAAGATAACTAACCTTGAACCTAAGAGGCTATGCTAAAAAACCTAATGCAAACTCCTAAAACCTTAAATGGCAGTCTTAATCCAAGTTTAACCCCTACACTTAAAAGGCTTAAAATCCTATAAACAAATGCCAATAACTAATTGATAAACTATCGATCATCAGTCCCATTACTTGCGTACAGCTCCGTGGACTTCAATCCCTCACCCGAAGAATCCTCTCTCGATAACTTGCTGATGATGAGAAACTTTGGATTAAAGGAATATGGTCGAACTCCTTGAGCTCCTTGCATTGTTATGCATTGATCTATACCCTCGGTAGTAATGTTGCCAACCATTCCCTTACTAAGGACCCTATGTCGAGTAATCCGACCAACTGTTGCCAAAAGGTTCTTACCAAGTGACAAGAGACTCACTTATCGACCGAGTAATTTCTCTCGACATGCTACCATTTCTCTTGTCCTAGCCCCTTTATTACCGCAATATCTTGATCCCTTTTGCCTGTTGTGCTTAAAGAATCTTCTTATAGACTAAAGTTGCACTACTACTTGTCCATCTCATTTGACATTGTACTACCTTTCCATTTTTATATTTTATCCTTTTTCGTATGTACTAAGAATTCCCTTTTTGTATATACTTTCTCATAATTTCTTTATTTGTAATGTTGCCTTAGGGACTTATTATAAATAGTCCCTTTCCCTTATAAGTCGTAGATAACTTACAATTAAGATTGAATATTTTGTTCTTGTGAGATAACCCTCTCCAAGTTTATCTTTCGTATACTCTTATCTAATCTTGCCGAGTAGCTTAGAATTAGTGGTAGGTGGACCTTGACATCAACTTATGTATCATATTAAGTGATAGGAATTAGGCTATCGGACCTTTGACCCGCAACCGAGCCTAAGGATTAAAGGGGTTAGCACGATGAATCCTTTTGTTTCAAGTAATCCTTACTGAGGTCGATTACTTTTTGGCCAAGTCACCTTTCATACTGTGTTGTATGACTGCCCATTTTTCTATAGTATGTCGAGTTGTTAATTACTCTCTAACACTGAATCGACTAATTACTTAGCATCTTCTTTACTGAGAAGCTAAGAGAGAAAGTCCAGACTAACTAAGCCATCCCTACTTAGACAAGCCCATCTGTCTGTATTTTTTGTTCGTATCTTTTAACAACCTCACTAATGTAGCATTGTCATGTACACAGTATCATGTGTAGAATCCATTGCACCAATGGCTGTTTTTCTTATATATTTATTTTTACCCTTTTGTATCATGTACATTACTTCCTTAGGAAATACCCTTTTTGTCTTTTCCTTTTTAGGAAGGTTATCCTAACTTATGACTATAAATACCCTTGTACTTATAACTGTAACAACATCAAATCATTCTTAATATACACTCTTTGAGTACTTTTTCTTCTTTGCATAAACACTGTTTGTTTACTCTCAGCATCACTCTTATTCTTTCCCTTAAGCAAAGTTAGGTAGTGAATAAGCTTATCGGACCAATTCGTACGTCATATCATATTAAGCTGTAAGTCCTTGGAAGTTCCATTGGTGTGTCATATCCTTTGGAGCTGTTCATGGGTTTTGATTATTGTTTCACTCTTTTTTTTTACCCTTTCACACTGGTCCCCATTAATCATTTTCAAGCTTTCTACAAACTTAGACCTATCCAACGATCAGCCTTGTTTATTGTCGGTTACGGTTCGCAACATCAAATGAAGTATCAAGTCATCTTGTGTTCGTTAGTGAGTCATGTTCTTCGAGCAGCTTCATGTCAACTACTCTTATTCGCCTGTGGACTATTTCCCTCTGATTTTTTTGATATTTCGAAGAACCCATTTTAGTTCAAATTTACCATGGTAAGTCCTAGTGATAACTAAGCTCCTAGGCACACCACTAATATTAACTCTCAAGGTCGACCTAATCTAATGAAACCAACCTTAAACGTTAATGGGAAAAAACCGATAGTCAAAACCCATGAGCGCTCTTTAAAACTGATAAACGGTAAGCTAAGCTAAGCTAAAAATGAATATTGGTACAAATAACCCTACAATGAATTTAAAACCTTAAAACTAATATTATAATCCTTAAATGAACCTTCAAACACTAAAATCCTAATTGAAACCCTAATACGTCTGAGCCTTTAAATTATAAAACCTTAATTTGCAATTGAAAACCCTAATCCAACTATTGTACTATAATTAAATAGTAAAACTATTCATTAATTAGAGACTAGTTGTTTAATTGCCCTATAACCCTAATCTACCCTCTAAGATGTACTCGAACATCAATAATTGTCTCAATTCCTTAGACTAATTAGATAAAATTATCTAGTGAGCTTAACTAACTTAGTTTGACACATTAAGCCCTAAAATGCGCCTAATTTTTGCCAAGTACACTAGTAATTAGGATTAAGAAACTTAATTACACTTCAATATGCTAATTGGGTTTTATATCTTAATTAACTACAAATCAAGAACGATTAATCATATGAAACCAAAGTAATTATATGAAAATATCTCCTTAAGAATGCCAATGTTATACTTATGGAGACAACATGAACCTTGTAAACTTTCAATTCCAAACATAGAGTCAGATACAAAAATTAATAATTAATCTCTAGAATTGCTCAAGTTATAATAATAAATGACATAATAATAAAATCCATAAAAAAATCGATTCAACCCTAAATAATAAGTCACAAACCTTAAGTAATAAGTTGAAAAACCCTAAAAAGAGTAAAATTCTAAAACCTTAATTGTACACGTAAAACCTTAATATGCGAGAAACCTTAAAACAATAGGAAAATATTAATAGACTGAGTAAAACCTTAATTGAAAGTCCAAGAACTTAATTCAACTAATAAACCCTAAGTGTATCCCTAAACTATTCGCTAATAAAAAATAATTTCTCCAATTGTTAGGAAACCTTAAATCACTATCCTCATATGTAATCCGAAAACCCTAATCAATCTCAACTATTAAAGGACTCTAACAAACAAAGTAATATAGGTCAATAAACTTAATTAAAGTGACGAAATATGGCAAGACCTTAATTGCACCCTAATTAGGCCTAAATTGCTTAATTAAGTACAATCGTGATTAATTAGCTTAATTACCCTTTAATCCATCTACTAACTCTCATTATATTTTAATTAGTAGCAAGTCAAACTTAATAAAGAACAAAAGAAAAAGGATTGATTGTGGATTAAAGGATACTTGTTCCTTAGGAGACAAAATCTTTCCTCATTTAGCAAAAAGAAAATAAGGTACAATAATACTAAGAGTACTAAGAGAGGACCATGTATCCTTATCCCCCAAAAGCTACCTCTTGTGCTTCTTAATCTACCTTTAATGTCTATCATTTCATTCCAATAAAACCTTTATTTAACCTCGTTCTTCACTCTTAGAAAACCATATGAAACACTCCTAATAACCTAAAAAAAAAAAAACAAAGGAAAAAAGGAAAGAAAACAAAAGGAGTTGTCGAAGGTCCCTATGTACATCAACGCCTTTTGCCTTTCCACCAACAAATAGCTCTAAATCACAAACCATCACCACCAAAATATTATACACACATTGTAATTTCTTGCCGACAAACTTATACACCTAAAGAAGCACATTTAAACTTTGTTTTTAAGTGAAAAAGTTGGAGCTCGTACAAACTAGTTTAAGGTAAAACTCGCACAACTTAAGTTTTCTATTTACACTAGTTTTATCTATAATATCTTGAGAGTTTAGGATTAGAAATACTGGATAAACATATTATAATCATGTACGTGTCATTTTAGAGCCTAGTAATTGCACCTTCATTTATGTAATTAGCCAGTTTATTACTTACATTCCAGAAGTATAGGGGATAGTTTTATATAGATAACTTAAAAATATGTTGATAAAACTTAATGAAACCTAAAGTATCATGCATGCCACCTATTCCTTAATGAATATCCATCCTGCTTTCACCACATTATGTAATGTTATTAGCTTAAAATAAAAGGAAATGTGATTAAAAAAAAAAAACACACTAGAATAAGTATTGGATGGAAAAAGTTGAAGGAAAGCCTAGAAAAACTCTACTTGGTTGTAACTTTCATGAAAGTTTCAAATCTGTAAATTTTGATTTATTAGCTTAATAACATGATTATTTAGTGTTAAGCATGGTTTAAGACTTAATTAGCCAAGTTAAGTAAAGTAATGATGAATTAATAGCCTAAACTAGTTAAATTGGTAATTAAAGCCTTAGGAATAGTGTTAGAAACCCCATTAATGAAATGAACCAGATTTAGAACACTTAGTAAAATTGGTTATTTAGTGTAGCCATTAGGATATTTGGCCCATTAAAATGCAAATTAGGCATAAATTAGCTTAGTTAGTAATTAGGGCCTTAGAAATATGATTAGGAGGCCAATAAATAAAAAGAACTAGATCTGAATCCTAATAGAAAATTGACTTATCTTAAGGCCTTTGGTGGACTTAAGCCCAAAATCATAAGTAGAATTGGGTTTAAAGCCCTAAAATGTAAGATAAACCTAAAAGCTCTTAAAAGAACCAATAATAGAGCCTAATAAATTTGTAACCAGATTTGAATCCTAAATTAAAAGGCTCATAAAATAAAATATAAAAAGTCTATTAAGTATAAAAACTCATTAAAGCCATCCTTTATAAGCCCTTTAGTAGGCAAGGGCCTTAAATTAGTAAAAATGATCCATTTAGGACTACAAGAGTGACACTAAGGCTTAAGGTGAAAATTTAAAGTATTGGGCAGAAAGTTCACTTAAAATACTTAAAAGGAAGCCCAAAATATTAAGTGCGAGGTCCAAGATAAAAAAGCTAAGCCTAAAGCCCAAAATTAAGCCTAAACCTTAAAGTGACCAAACTCACCCTTTAGGCCCACTAACTTGTAAGGCCTAAACTAAAACCTTGTTGACTCAAAAGCCTAAAAATAACCTCACTAAATGAAGAAAAAAAAAACACTTGAAAACAATGAAAATTGACTATAGGAACATGAAATTCTAACTTAAAACGAGAAAGTTATGACCAATATACGAAATAAGGAGAAATAGGGAAATTATAACAAGGTTAGTGAATATATTACATTTAAGATAAGTCTTATTTACTTTAATTACCTTACTTAGGTGATTTTCAATATCAAGTTCAAGATTACCAAAGACTATTAGGATACTAAACTTCAAGCTAAATGAGTATACCGCCCCCTATTTTATTCTGTTTTGTGCGTATAGTTAGTGTACTATCTAATTATATATGATAATTGAACTTGATGCATGTTAGGGTATATGGGAACTTCTGTATGCTTGTTCTAGTTGACTTATGCTTGCAAAATATCCTAAGATATTTCAAACACCCTTATTTGCTCAATTAGAACGTAGGGCATTGGAGTGTTTAGAATATACTTGCTTGACCATCCCATGAATTCGGGATTAATAAATATTTGACCTCTAATCAAACTAGACATGTATAACATCTTATATCATGAGTCAAAACGGCATTAGGACTATACGGTAAAGCGGGAGTTCATGCTTAAATGAATCCATATTGATATTATGTATTGTGATAGTTTATTATATGATGTATTTCGTATGAGATATTTTTGCCTCGACCTTTGGGAACTACTAGGCTTTGAGTAATGCCGCCTTCTACTTGAGGCAAAGCTGTATCTACTGCTAAGGGTGGTTATATTGTTAAGAGATTTCATATTAAACGTGGATACCTTAGTCTTGATGTACCTAAATACTTTCTAAACCAAGCAACGGTGGGTGTTAAAACCGTACTGTATACTATTACCAGTTAACTGTATACACCACTTGCATTGCATATACTTGTATATGCATTCATTTGTTTGATAAATAACTTACTTTTTATTGTTTGATGGTAAAGTAGGAAAGTTACTCATTAAGTTGGGTATAGCTTATACCCTAATGGTTTCTTTTGTAAGTCTTACAAAGCTAGGGTTGGGCTAGAATTCGAGTAAAGGTGTCCAAATGAGTTAAACGGGATAGCTCGGCTCGGCCCACTTTGGCCCAAGGGTTAAACAGGTTTAGCTCATTTGGCTTACTTTTAAACATGTTAAAAAACCTTAGCCCTAATATGTTTAAAAAGTGGGTTAAACAGATCAGTTCATGGGCCAAAGGCGTAAATATATTAAATGGGTCAACTCAAACCAGTCTACTTTGGCTTGCAGATTAAACAAATTGAGCTTGTTTAGCCCGCTTTTAAATAGGCCAAAAAACCTTAGCCTAAACTCATTTAAAAAGCAGGTTAAATAGGCAGGCTCACGAGTCAAAGTTTACTTACACACCTTTAGATTCGAGTATAGAATGCTCTATCAGGTTGAGAAAGAATAATATAATTTTAGAAAAGCAAGTAATATAGTTGAATTAAACTTTTAAGATATTTAGTGGCTTGATGATTATCAAGTTATAGATACCCTTTCTTATTGTTTGGTAATTGATTTGGACTCTTTGCAGTTCTAATGACTATGGATTGTTGGATCACTTATATATATATATACATATATTATATATATAGTTAATTAGATTCATATAAAATGAGTAAGCACCTTTAGAAACTCATTAGTTAGAGCTTTGCAACCTTTAACTTGCAAGGCGATCCTTATATAATAGATGCACATGTGATATGAAGATTTTAGCCAAAACTACTAAGCTCTCTTTTGGAGCATTACAACATCTTGGGAGTTGATCATAGATCTTGCTTATTCATACGTATTTCATCTTCATTTTCGAACTTTCTATGAGTTTAAACCCATCCCGATATAATTACCTTTGTCGGCTCTTAATGGGGCATATTAGGAATGGGTAGTAGTTGTACTAGTCCTCTTAGCAGTTGGTGTTTAGCCTTCTCTTGTCGATAAGTTTCACATTTCACCACAAAGTCGGCAGCATCTTACATCATCCCATTCTACTAGAAGTGCTTCTTAAGATCTAGGTACGTTTTTGTCCTTCCTAGATGGATGGTGTAACCAAAATAATGAGCCTCACTCAATATTTCCTTTTGAAGTTTCGGTTGATTTGGCATACACATTTGGTTGTTCATGCGTAATGTCCCTTGTTCATCCAACTTAAGATCGATGTATTTGCCATTATTCATATCTTCCTTTATTTTATCTTGTTGTGCCATACAGATGTGCTTCATCAAGGTAAGCTCAACTATCAAGCTTAAGAGTTCTACATTCATTCCTTGCCAATAAAATTTCATATTCAGCTTTTCAAATGCCTTGAAAATAAAAGAACCATGCCGTAAGGAGGGATGCGACTTCGGTGTGGTTCTTTTTACTTAAGGCATCTAGATAAGTTCTTACTTACATATATTCTATATGGTGATTTTTGATGATTTTCCCTTGAAATTTGAGTTTATTTTTAGATAATGATACTTAGTTAAGTAAAATCTTGGTTCTTAGGTTTTAAAATGATCTACAAGACAAAATGAAACAAGTTTCACTCAATTTGGAGCTAAAACAAGTAAGTTATAAATGTTTGAAGATCAATACAACTGAATGATATGACTGTATCATTTTCAGGTGAATTTTGAGCCAATTTTAAGTATCATAGCCAGTGACACGACCAAGGACATAACCATGTCCTTGGTCGTGTTGTTCCTATTAAAAAAAAAAGGAGTAAGAAGACATAAAGGAATGGCAATGGGTTATATGACCAAAGGACATAGTCGTATTGTTTGCATGGGCTTTATTTTGCCCTTTCTTATATAAAGCTTCCTTAGGGTTTTCATAAAGAGACTTTTCGCTCAACTTTTTGAGAGCTTTTTAAGAACAAAACACTCAAGAGATCATAGTGCATCAAGACACTAAGATCTCAAGATTCAAGAATTGCTTCATCAAACTTATGATCTATTTTTTTTACCTTTCTTTAGTTTTTATTAAAGATCATTCTTTTATCATGAGTATGGAGTAGAATTTTTTGTATCTACGTGGAACGTAGATCTCGCATGTGACAATTGGTTTATTAAATCTAATGAAGATCTTTATTCTTCTTGATTCAATTATGTATGCTTGCATGTTTTAGATTGAAAATTTTGCAAGCTATTAATTTAAATATAAGATTATATAAGAAGATCGAGAGAGTTATTATATAATTAGATTTAGTATTGTAGACACCACATTTTTGCTTCTTATAGTTTTAGAAATTTTAGAATAGGGAAAAAGGGTTTTAATTTAGAAAGATAAAAAAAATAGAAAAATATAAAAAAAATTGAAAAATAGAAGATAAAAAGATAGAATTTTTAGGAAAATTAGATTTTTTAGTTCATAGGCTCATTGGGTTATATAAACTAAATAATTCATTTTTAGAGTTGAATAAGTGTACACAACCACTAAAATTGGGTTTCATTTGAAAATTATTATTGCATCTTAATTAGGTTTTAATTTTGAATCAAAGCTAGTTTTAGTATAGTACTTTTATTTATTTATATACTGTAGTTCCATCCTTAAACATTATAATATATTTAGCTTATGCTATAAATCACTTACAACCTTACTTACTAAGTTTGGTTCATAACTAAAGACAGGCTTTTAAGCCCACACTAAAGGCTCGACCCTTAGATGTACTAGGGTTTCATGCTCTTAGATAATACTCAATCTTTGCTCTCACTTACTATCTTCTTCTCAAAAGTTCTTTTAGATAAGTACACCTTTCTCTCTCTCTCTCACATGCTCAATCTAAGGTTTGGTCTCCATATGAGATCTTTGCCTAGATCCGTGTCAATCTCTTGTGTTTGTTTATGATTTTTCACTAAACTAACATCCTTTTTTCTTATTATGCAAGGTACTTATTGATTTAGCCTATTTGAGTTGGCTAAACTCTGAGAAAGGGAAAGAAAGGAAGAAGGCATCAGAAATTCTTCAAAGGATGAATTAATCCCATTTACTATTTCTATATTCTCTTTTGTACTACCTATCCTGAATTGCATTCTATATACTTTTCAATTATTTCTCGCTCTTTTGCTATTGCATCTACTAATTTCTATTGGTTATAGTCTATGTCTTATGCTATTTATTTTCATTCACAACTTGTAATTCGTTAGATCTATTATGTATGTGTACAAAAGTTGTTATATTATGCTACCATATAATCTTGGTGCCATCTAGGTACTTTCCTCAGTTTAGCCTCTCTGTATGTAACAGGTGCCTCCCTATCTTGAAAAATAACCTTGTCTTCAAGGTTTCTGTCTAGATAAGTAGTGCAAAAAGAGTCCCAATCCTCCCAACTAGTGTCCTCAAGAGATAATCTATGCCATTATACCAAAACCTATTAAATAAGTTGATTATCATGGAAAATGGTCTGTTGATTCAAAATCCCTAGGGGCTTAAGTAAAGGAGAATTTTGAAAAGAAGTTGGAGGAAGGTCTAAAGAGGGAATAGATGAGGCACAAGCCTTTTTAAGGATTTAAACATGAAAAATATTGCAGATTTTAGTACGTAGAGGTAAATCAATTTCATACGCATAAGAGCTTATCCTTTACAACACCTGATAAGGTCTAAAGTGACTCTTAGAAAGTTTGCGACCTTCATGTTGTTGAAGAGATAGCTATTTGTATAAAGCATGCAAAGCTTCATCTTAAGCTACCAAATCAAAGTCAACAGCTTCAATTGTAGAAGTACTTCAAATGTAAGAGGGAATAGTAGGTAGAGGGTGACCGTAAACTAACTCAAAGGGGGTAGAATGAGATCCCTCATGGAAAGAGATATTGTAGGCAAACTCTACCCATGGAAGAAATTTAACCCACATAGAAGGAAAGTCCATAACAAAGCTTCTAAGATATTGTTGGATGGTCCTATTAAGTACCTCAGTTTGACTGTCACTTTGAGGATGATAGGTGTTAGACACTGAAAGTGTAGTGCTACTCAAGGCAAACATCTCCTTCCGAAACTTGCTCATAAAGACAAAGTCTCTATTGTTAACAATAGTATGGGGGAAACCATGAAGTTTAACAACTATTTATAAGAATAGAGTAACAACTTTAGCTGCTATATAGTGAGTATCTAAAGCCCTTTAGTGGCAATATTTACAAAGACACTTAACAACCATAAAAAAAAAACTGTATAGCTCTATGACTTTGGAAGATAAGTGATGTAATCCACGCTGATGTCTTCCCAATTGTGATTAGGAATAGGTAGAGGGGAGAGAAGTTCAGTAGGGGAACGTGTAGAATATTTAAATCATTGACAAATGGCACATTCCTTAACAAATTTTTTAACCTACTCCATGATTCTTTCCCAATAAAATGCAGCACTTAGCTTCTTATAAGTTTTAAGGAAACTAAAATGACCCGAGCAAGGAGTTGAATGGTACTTGATAAATAAAGAAGGAATCAAAGAAGATTGAGGCACAAAAAATAATCGTTGGTTAAAATACAAAAGACCATCCTTCTAAGAAAGAGGCCATTTCATCACTACTCCTTGAGTCAAGTCATCAATGAGTTTCCAAAATTGAGGAAAGGATGAGAACTCTTGTTTCAATTTGTCAAGCAACTTGAAACATGGTGCAGATATCCCCAAATAAGAACACTTACCATCAAACTGTTGTGATAAAGAGTTAGCCACTATATTGTCTTTGCCTACCTTATACACTATGTTATAATCATAGCCCAGTAGCTTAAAGAAGTACTTTTGCTGCTCAGGGGTTTGAATCATTTGATTTAATATCTCCTTTTCTATGATATGTTCGAATAAGAAAATGAGATCCCGGTAAATATTGTTGCCACTTACGTACAACCTCCATAATAGCATAAAGTTCCTTAACAAAAGTAGATACTTTCTGTAAATGCATGGGCATTTTTTTTTTTTTTGGTAAAATAGGCAATAAGGTGCTCATCTGTAACAACACCACTCCAATGCCTTACCCATAAGCATCTATTTCGACAACGAATTGATTTGTAAAGTTAAGCAAGGCCAAAATGGGAGCACGATTGAGGGAAGTCTTCAATTTTTCAAAAGCTTCTACTATTGAAGATGTCCACTCAAAGTTGTCTTTTTGTAGCATATTCATTAAGGGGTTGGCGAGTGAAGCATAACCCTTAACAAAATACCTATAATACCTTAAGAGGCCCCAAAAAGTTTTGACTTGTTTAAAATTTTGAGGAACTTGCCATCGTATAATAGCTGCTACCTTTATTAGTTCAGGGCTCACCCCCTAGGCAAAAACTATATGACCCAAATACTTGATAGATTCTTACCCAAAAAGACACTTACTTTCTTTAAGAAAAACATTGATCATCAAGAAGTGCTTGCAATACAATTGTTAGGTGAGATAAATAAGCATCAAAGTGACCTACTATACACCAATATATTAGCAAAAAACACTATCATAAACTTGTGCAAATAAGGTCGGAATAGCCTATTCATAATAGATTAGAACGTAGCTAGTGCATTACTTAATCTAAAAGGCATTACGAGGAACTCATAATGACCTTCATGAGTTTAAAATACGATTTTATAGATGCCCTCAGGATGCATCCGAATTTGATGATAGTTGGAACGAAAATCTAACTTAGAAAAAAATGCAAGCCTATGAAGTTCATCTAAAAGTTCATCAATAGTAGGGATAGAAAACTCATCCTTAATGGTTACTTGATTAAGGGCATGGTAGTCAATGCAAAAAAAGCCACATACTGTCTTTCTTTTAGACCAATAGTACAAGCAAAGAAAAAAAACTTGTATTATGTTGAATAATCCCCTGATCCAACATGTCATGGACTTGTTTCTCTATTTCTCCTTTTTGAAAATTAAGGTAATGATATGGTTTGACATTGACATGAGACGTACTTGAGGTCAAATGAATGTGATGTTGAATATCTTAAAGGAGTAGTATTGAGCCCTATTTCAATTTATTTAATTTAACATATATTAAATCTAGCCTGCTTAATATAAATTACTCGACATTAAACTAAGTAAATATTTTTCTTAAAAAAGTTAAAAATTAAAGTCGCCAACCAGTTCAATTGGTAAAAAATGAAATTAAGGTTAATTATTGATCTACGTATTTTCTAAAAAAAAATGATTTTTAGAATAAATAACCAGAAAAGACTAAGTTCGGAGGCTAACTTATTAAGACTAAATCACAATGTGAAAACTAAAAAAATCGATGGGCTTTATTTTTATAATTTTCTAAAAAATATATACAAATAAGCAAAAGATAATTAAAATGATTTTTTATTATGAAATTTTAATAAAAAGGAAATTTTTTTAATTTTTTTATACGATTGTCATGAAGATGTCTACTTATTCACTTGTCGGAATCAAACCAATTGTAGTTCTCTTTTTATAAAATATTTAGTAGATGTATTCTTTTTATTTTGAAAACCAAACTAAGTTTACGTTATTTATTATTATTTTTTAAAAAAATCTAAGAAATCTAATTTTCCCGAATCAAAGAAATCTTAACTAACTTTATCTTTTCTAAAAAAAAAATCAATTGAGATTTTTTATTTTTAAAAACACTACATGTCAAAAAATATCTTTTCTAAATCCAATTATAAGATATGTTGAAGATACGGTTAGATACATATCTTCATATGTATATTTTCTAAATTTTAACTACTAAATACGTATCTCAGTACATATTTTTTCTAAATAATAATTATAAGATACATATCTCGATGTACATTTTTTCTAAATCATAACTGTAAGATATGTATCTCAACTGCAAGATATGAATAGAAAAGATACACGACTTTTAAAAATGTAACTTTTCAATTGACTAAATTCACCTAAAAACTCAAATTATCTAAAAGATATCCAACGATATAACAATAAAAAATAATAAACTTGCACTAAAAAAAATAAATTAGTAAAAATAATTAAATTAACTAAATAAAATAAAATAAATAAAATAATTTTTACTTAAATGAATCGAGTCACAAGTAATCATTGTCGTGTTTGGACATTGGATTTGTTGTTGAGGGCGTGATTATGGCTGTTGCGTATCCACCTGTTGGCGTATTGAAGACGGCATGCATGAGGATTTGACTGATGTTGGCTAGTGAAGGGGGAATGTAGCTTCGATGAGTGGATCAATTGGATTGGGCAGTAGAGTATACGTATTGCTGCTGTTAGGTTTGTGTTCGTTTTGCGGAGCAAAGTTCAAATGTTGGATTTTTGGTTAAGTGAGGGAAGGGTTGAATTTGTTGAACTTTGATTTCAGATTTTAGCTAGTGGACTTATGGAACGTTGAATTTGATTTTGGAGATTTCGACAAGTGGACTTCTGAAACGTTGAATTTGATTTCGAATTTCAGTGAGTGAGCTTTTGGAACGTTGAATTTGATTTTGGAGATTTCGGCATTGAATTATTGGAATGTTGAATTTGATTTCGGAGATTTTGGCCTTAGATTGTTGAATTTGAAATTAGGAATTTTGGAATTGGAAATTTAAGTTGTTAGGGGAGTTAAATGTTAATTGTGGGAGACAAAAAATTATCTTCAATGTCATATGACATTGTGTTATTTATAAACTTACAATCATATCTTTTGTATCAAAGATACGAAAGATACGATTATGATTCGTTAACGATTTACACTAACTTCCAGAAACCCTACTTAATTTGGGCTTTCTATTTTTCAAGGCCCGATTTGATCCGATCTAATTTAGCCCAATAACTTATCTAATAAATCTTAAGTCTATTTCAGTCCAATATAAATTAGATAAAAAATATCCACTTTAAATCGGACTGAGCTAAAATTAATTTAATAAATCCCAATTAAATGATTTATTAAATTAATCATATGTCGTTATCTGATTTGATCTTCTGATATGTGATTTCAAGCCAGATACAAAACAACTCACTAAGAATCCTTTAAAAAGGCCAACAACTTTATTGGAAAGAGCTTCAAAAGCTGCCTGATACTCAAGAACTAGTCTTACTTGAATAAGCTTGGGTAGCTTGCCCTGGACATCCTCGTAAATGGATGGACCAAAATGTTCTTCCAATGCTTTAAGAAAAACGCTTTAGGTAATAATTTGATTGTTTCTTTACATCCATTGATATCAGGTAAGGGTTGCATCTTCTATGACAAAAGAAACTATGATTCAATGTTGATCTTCAGGTGTAGCATGAAAAGTAAAAGACTTTTCCACTTTGAAAATCCATTCCAAAGCATCTTCTCCCGAGAATTTGGGAATTTCTAGTTTAATACCTTTAAAAGGGAATCGGAGGCACCTTATCCTATTGCACCAGAAATGATGATCCTTGAGTAGTATTATGATCAGTATTGTCCTGAATGTGGATCTAATTCAAATTAACATTGTCCAATTCTGAATGCAGTTCACGGATAGAATCTTGAATGTGAGAATCACTTTTGGAGTACTCTTGTATTTGAGATTGCATTGCATGCATTGTCTCGGCCAAAGAAGACACCAAAGGTTGAAGCTTGTCTATGTTAGAGGAATGGTTGTGATTATTGCCACCACCAACCATGAATGAGAGCACCAATATGTTAGGGCACACTAAAGGCCCAACCCTTAGTGTATTAAGGTTTTGTACTCTCAAATAATATTTAATCTTTGCTTTTACTTACTATGTTCCTCTCGAAAGCTCTTTTAGACAGGTATACCTCTCTCTCTCTCTCTCTTATACATACTCTTGATCTAGGGTTTGGTTTCCATGTAAGATCCTTACCTAGATCCCTTTTAATCTCTCGTGTTTGTTTATGGTTTCTCACCAAATTAACATCCCTTTTTCTTGTTATGAAGATACTTATCAATTTAGCCTGTTCGAGTTGACTAAACTCCAAGAAAGGGAAAAAGAGGAAGAAGACAAGAGAAATTCTTCAAGAAATGAACTATTCCCATTTACTATTTTTGTATTTTCTTTTATGCTATTTATCCTGAATCATATTCTATATACTTTTCAGTTATTTCCTGCTCTTTTACTGTTACATCTACTAATTTCTATTGGTTACAATCTATATTTTATGCAATCTATGTCTTATGTTATCTATTTTCATCTATAGCCTATAATCCATAAGATCTATTATGTATGTGTACAAAAGCTGTTATATTTTGTTATACTACTATATAATCTTGGTGCCATTTGGGTATTTTCCTCAATCTCACCTCTCTATGTATAATACAGGTCTTGTTTGGTTTGGTATGGTATGGTATGGTTTGCTTCTTCGATCGAATCAATCCTAATATTACGATTGTTATTTTCTTTTTAAATCGAACCTAATTATAAGGTTAATTTGTAAATCTTCTAAACCTTGTTCAATACATGATTCGAATCGTTATTACGAATTAATTTTTCTTAAACTATACAGAATAAGATTCTGATTCATCAACAGAAAAATAAATTGTTCATATCTCTTAGAAATTTTAGCGCTAAGCTAAAGTTCATGTAACTATAACTTTGTTAGATTTACTTTATGTCATTTTCCTGATATAAAAGTTTCACAGTTCAATAGAGGCTAATAAAGAAAGAAACTAGCACAAGTTTTCATGTTGCATCCACTCTCCGTTTCCTTCTTCAATAGATTTGATAACTTAAAAGGGAAAAAGAAAAAAGAATGACAAGTTCTCTTTTTTCACGGACAACTCATCCCTCTCACTAAGTTTGGTTTTTTAGTAGCTAATGCAGTCCATAGGCTCCCTTCTTAATTTCCAATTGAAAGTCTCTCGAGCTCACAACCTAGGAGCTTTTAGGGCACTTCTTTGAAGTCCAATAAGGAAAGAAACTTATCATCTTTTCTTCTATGCTAATTTCTTCTTTCAAAAAATATATAATCAATTCAAACTATGATTACATAGCTCTTAGATTACACGTAAAGCTAAGTTAATGTTGAGGAAAATTTTGCACCTTAACGATCCAAGAAAGAAAAGTTCAAATGTTAACTTATCACTTGAGATACAATTATACAAAGAACATTTATATATATTTTTTAATAGTTAATCGATTTAGTTTAAATTGATCAATTTACAATGAACCGATTAGGCTAAATCATAAATCAACTCAATTATAAAAAGTTAGATTTTTTAGCTAGATTCGATTTGATTCTCGGTTTATAATTTTTTTTTTTTTCCCCTTCTTTCCAACCCTATCCCTTACCACGCACTCACGGGCCAGAAACCAGGAAGCGAACGGACATATTCATCAAGCGCCTGTAAACCGGGGGTACAGTAAAATACCCATAAAATCCTCAAACAGGACACGAGCTAGAGACGGGAACAGGATTTGCGTTACACACGAACCCCCCGAATCTCGGAAAAAGAGAACAAAACCCAAATAATATCCTATGCCAAAAATTCGAGAAAAACTAAAATTAAAAAGCATCAATCCACAGTACAGTACATTAGTAGTACACAATAAAAACTCAAAAA
Organism: Lumnitzera racemosa; assembly: GCA_024138005.1. Classification (NCBI taxonomy): domain Eukaryota; kingdom Viridiplantae; phylum Streptophyta; class Magnoliopsida; order Myrtales; family Combretaceae; genus Lumnitzera; species Lumnitzera racemosa. The sequence continues at coordinate 71,603,155 of JAMXBC010000004.1, read as the reverse complement.
GAAGAAAAACAAGATCCACCTCGATTCTCTCTCCTCTCTCTCTCCGCCTCCAATCTTCTCTCTCACCCGATTCCCATCGCCACCACAACTCTCGCGCAGAGACACAGAGAGAGAAGAGAGTGTCTGCTTATAGTAAGAAAACAGAAAAAAAAAGAAAACAAAAACAAGAACTTTGATTCTGTTGGAAAGATCTCGCTCTTTTTGTTGAATTTGTCCTCACTATCACCATATAAACTTTACCTCTTTTCCCTTACCCATTGATCTTTACAGAAGTCCCTGAAATTTCCCTGCTTTTTCAGCTAAAACTAGCCCAAATGGATGAGTGATTGAAAAGAAAAAAGGGTACCTTTTGGCGAAAAATCTCAACTTTTTACTTGTTTTGTCCTCATCCCCATCTGATAAACCTGCCCTTTTCTTATTTTCCACTGTACCTTTAGTTTTCTTGCAAAAATACTAGGAAAGTTCTATTCTTTGCGCTGAATCAGTGACTTGAATCAAAATTGTGTAGTGGGTGTGTCTTGTTTCGTGGAACAACAATGAGAGAAGATGATTCAAATTGGTTTTCCAAATGGGAAAATGAACTTCCATCACCTGAAGAACTCACACCCTTATCTCAAACCCTAATAACTCCTGATCTTGCCCTAGCTTTTGACATAGCAACCCCTAATAGCACCACTCCTAGTCCTAGTCCCAATACAAAACCCCCACCTAATTCATCCATTCACATCCCTCCCCCTACCCCAAATTCGGCTGTAGAATTTGCAGATTCGGGTGAATTGGGCTCTGGTGGAGGAGTCGGGGATGAGCCGGCCCGGACTCTTAAGCGGCCTCGGCTTGTTTGGACCCCTCAGCTCCACAAGAGGTTTGTGGATGCTGTGGCACATCTGGGGATTAAAAATGCTGTCCCTAAGACAATTATGCAATTGATGAGCGTTGATGGATTGACTAGAGAAAATGTTGCCAGTCACTTGCAAAAGTACCGCCTTTACCTCAAGAGAATGCAGGGTTTGTCTAATGGTGCTGGTGGGAATGGTGGCAGTGGCGGGGGATTGGCTGCTGCGGCTGCTGATCCTGCCACTGATCATTTGTTTGCGAGCTCGCCTGTGCCACCACATTTTTTGCACCCAGCTAGCAGGGTGAACTCGGATCATTACTTGCCGTTTGTGCCAGTTTCAGCCTTGCAACATCACAACCACCACCACCACCAGCAGATGGCCGTGGCGGTGGCACAATCACAATATCACAGGCAGGTGGGACATTTTGGGTCGCAACCAAATGGTCAATTTGAGCATCCCTTCATGGCTAGACAGGCACAGCATGTCCATAGGGTGGGGGGACCAATGCACAATGCAGGCCCGCCTTATGTGGAGGATTTGGATTCCGGTAATGCAAATGGTGGGAGGAAGGTTCTCACTCTTTTCCCAACAGGGGATGACTGAATCTGGGTATGAGCCGTTATTGTTGCTTTCTTTTAATTTTTCTTCTTGTAATTCGTTTTCAGGTTCATGTGAAATTGTTATTGTTAATGGTTACTTCAAATAGTTCAGTCAAGTCTTTGTTGATCTGTTGATGTTAGTTGGTGTTAGTAGTCTAGGTGGAACAAATGGAGACTGTCTAGTCCGTCTTCCATATGAAGCTATGTTCAGGATAATGGGAGTTCTGTAATGGACCCACCTTTTGACATATCTTGGAGTGGATGGCGACATCGATTGTGCTGCTGTCATATGGACTCTACAACTTGTAATTATAGTAGCAATCTATATGTTAATTTTAGGCTTTTGTATTAGATGTTGCGCATGTGGACAATCTTTGCAAGAATACTCCAACCCTACATTGGATTATTCATTATGGCTAGATCTTATTTGATGGTCTTGATCTTATGGTTATTACCAAGATCCATTTTACACTACTTTGGGGGTTCTATTGCAGTTTTTAGGATGAAAGCATTTCATGCAATAAATCATCATATCTTGAACTTGCAGCTGCAAGATATAATGGGTAATACCAGCAAGTTCTGTCTGTGATCTTTGGAGATTTGAATTCAGTTGAGGCATATGGTATTCATGCTCTCTGCGCAACAATGAGTTGTCTCTTTTCTTCACGCTCAAGTTACTGCTGTGTAAAGATAGATGAGTTATACCTGCTGTATACTGGCAACCACATAGAAGACTCTAGACCTCGCAAGAACTGTTCAAGAGTCACTATGATGTTAATACTTTTCTGAATGTTGAGCAATATTTTCATGTCCTATAAATCCTGGAGAAGTTAGAATATCAGCTGGTACTGGTTGGTTATCATTCTCTACTCTTGGCTTGTCCATCACTGGTTCAGTTGTTGCCATAAAAAAATTAGCTGTCCTCTTGTAGTAAGTATTTCCAAATTTAGTGTTGCCAAATATATTTTATTAAAGAATGTTCTAGCTGAAAGTTGATGTGATACATTGATGCACAAACTGTTAAATACTTGTGTTTACTGACTTGTAGCTGTAGCCAGACATTAGAATTGATGGTGCTATCAGTACTATTCCTGTTCTTGTTGTATGATTTAACAAAAAAATTGCAGATATTCTTGTCTTTTATCTTCATTGTTGATGATGTGTGAAAATCAGAGTTGTCTAGTGGGTAATGAATTAATATGTCCTTGTCATTTTTGCCCTAGTTTGGAGGTGTACTTGGGGGTCATGGTTGCACTGTGCCTTCTAGCCTCAACTAGTCTCAATCATGATTTCTTTATTGCTGTTTGAAATTTTCTCTCAATTATATATATGGTTAGCATTTGTTGATTATACAGTTATTTATCATATAAATGCTATATAGTATATTGAGTTATAATATTTCACGGATCTCTCTGTGTCCCCAATGTGAAATGAATTTTCTTCTGCGTTAATTATCGTGGTTATATCTGGCAACTTGGTTAATTTGCTCGCAGATATGCCACTCATTTCTAAATTTTGTATTTCATGTGTCCAATAAGTTTATCTCCCTGTTTTTGCTCTTTCTTTGGCAAGTGTCATTGATGGATCTATTACACATGGAGAAACATGTGATAACTGTATCTCCTTGTCTTTGCTCTTTCTTTGGCAAGTCTAATCGATGGATCTATTACACATAGAGAAACACTTTTTTTTGGAATGGATATATAGTCACTGCCCACCACCACCCCACCCAACCCCCCCCCCCCCCCCCCCCCTTGGTTTGAGTGTGAGATCCAGGTCCATCACTTTTGCTTACTATGATCTGCTTTCTCGGATAAAACCTCACCACAATTTCAATTGACAAAGTTGGCCAGGATATTTGTTTGTTTCTCTCTCTTCTCACATCATATCACTCTTAGGCTGCCTCATATGTGATAAGTTATTAAGGATACATCCTTGGACATCAGCCTTTATTATGAGCACATGTGACATATAACATTTATGTCACAGTTGGTATTTTAAGTTTTGTCCACAGGAAAATTTATCATCCATAAAAATTTGCTGATCTGCTGGCAAGAAGGTCATTGCAAATTTGTTTTTTGATTTTTGGCACAAGTATCCTTAAATGTTAGCAATCCATGTTAGTCAATGTGTTGATATTTACATGGAAAAATGAGTCAGACCAACAAAAAAGCCACCATGTCCTGAAAGTAAAAGTACATAGATAAGAGATGAGTTTAAAGGCAGGGGGTGTCACCATTATATCCATAATAATTACGAAGTGTCAACCATTTATCCCTTCTCTTATTATCTAGGGAGCCGTCATTTCTGGGAGGAATCTCAATAGCAATTTTTACTTTCATTGATTAGTCATAGTTTTATAATATCAGGAGCACACACCCTTTTCTAGGATCTCTATCTCACGCAAGCTGATCTAATGAAGAACTGATTAATATGCCTGATTCACATCTTACTATTTTCATTGCTCAGCAGGCCTTACAGTCTCCTGAATTTCTTTATGCATTACCTTTCTTATCTTGATTGTTGTAGGCATCGGTTGGTCTCATCCTTACAGTGAGGGGTTGAATTCTGCTTGTTGACAAGCTTCACTTAGCTGTTATTAAATAAAGATATCGAATTTTTGTTTTCATGTACTTGGTAATATTTATGTGCTCCTTTGATACCACCAGTTGGTGCAAGTTTTCAATTCAGCCTTCTCAGCCTGAAAAAAGCTGAGCTCATACTCTTGACTCTTCTCTTATCCTTATGGGCAACGAGGGACATTTCTGAATGATACAACACTAACTTTTGGTGTGATCTTCCTGATAATTCTCACTGAGCTTGTGCTGGTTCTTTTTGGTGGAAGTGAATTTTCAAATCATTTGGAGTTTCTTCGAATTTGATTCTTAAGCACGTGCCCTGATGAGCACTTATTTGTCGATTTGTCTTGACAAATTACGGTTAAGAGATCTTTACCAACAACAATAGTTTTGGGATCGAGCAAGAATTGGTTCTGCTCGTGAGTTCTATAATATACCATGCTTGTTAGGGACATATTGCAATGGTTTGTTTTTGCACATCATTTTTTCTTGGCTTATGGTCCGAAGAGCAAGAACTTGAAGTGATTGTAGATAACTATTTCTGTGCAATCTGTGTGCTCTAGCTTGCATCTTTCTCTGGTTTATTGAAATGAAGTCGACGAAACTGCGGTTGTATTTGTGCTTCATGCTGTTGTTTTGACCATGTACTTATGTACTTTGTCTTTGGGAAAGAAATATCTTGTATCTGCCATGGATCATGAAGCTTTTTCCTGGAGGCTTGGCTCATTTCTTGTGTTGCCTCATTATGACTGTAATACATGCGTTGCCTTTGCGTCTCGTGGAGATCTTTTGACCAGGTTGACTAAAGGCTCGGCAAATCTAAAACCACAAAGAGAAGTTTTGGCCCAAAAAAAAAAAGGGTATTTCGGAACACTTGTTAGGAGGTTTAAGAAAGAAACATTTCACTTTATAATTAAAGAGTAGACATACAACCTTGACCTTTTAAATGAATCTACGATGATCATCAGTTCTTATATTTAAATTCCATTCAGTACATTCCTTTCTGTAATTAAATATAATGTCAATAATATAATTGGAAAAGAGATTCTCATGGAATTTGAAAATGCTATTTTGGAAATCATCCATATGATTTTGCAAATAGGGGATGTTCTCTGTTATTTCATGGTTTAAACATATTTTCGGTGGTTACCCATTATAAAAGCCAATTAAAACTGGGATCAAGTGAATTTTATTTTACGGAATATATTTTTGCATCTTTCCGTTTGTATAACTTGTATAAAAATGGATTATACGAATTTTAAATTTATAGTGTACAAGGCATATGCTATGTACCGATGTCGTCAGACTTACTCCGAATCACTTAATTCGGTCACGTGATGAGAGAGTTAGAGATTTAGTGAAAAATCGGATTCAACCAGGGCTTAAAAGCGGGGTGGAATTAGAATGAATGATAGATGCGAATTCGAGGGTTTGACAATACTGTAATATATACATGGTATGTAGGACTCTATATCCCTTTGAAAATTATTATTATTATTATTAATAATAATAATAATAATAATAATAATTGGGTTGCCATTAAGTATTTTCTGTTTTATTAAGATCCACCTCTTCAATATTTTCATGTTCATCCATGTTGTATATATATATATATATATATATTTTTTCTGCATATAGAGCGGATACATCGTGGTTTTGTATATATATATATATATATAACCCGAAAGCAGCTAGGTTAGTGGAAACATCGAATCTTTCCTTGAAAGCTAATGAGGTGAATCTGGATTTCTGCTTAGAATACAAACAAACAATCTAAAGAACTAATGATATGATTAAATTACTTTAATGGATTAAGAAAACCATTCCAGTTCACAATGACTGGATATTAGTGCACAGCAGTAAATTAAGAAGGCAAATCATCGGAATCCAATCTCAATGTGTGGCCCCATACGACACACTAACAATCATAATTGAAACTTTAACACGCTGTCTCTTAATATTTTAATATGATGTTATCAGTGGGATTTTCTGTTTTAAAATAAGAACTTTTCAATTTTTTAAAACCCCATAACATATTTTATGAAAAAAAAGTAAAATATTGTTTCCTTTTAATTTATATAAAAAAATGTAAGAGATTGATTAATATTTTCCATATTTTAGTAACATGATTAAGATTGTTTTAATAGGGATGGATTGAGTTTAAATCCTTTCTTTTTAATTATAATATCTAGTTTGAAAAAAAAAAAGATAAAAGAAAAAAAAAACATGTGATGAAATAAACTTTTGATTTTCTCTAAGTCAACAATGTTAAAGAAGTTGCATGGATTAGATTATCACTTCAAGCATAAGATAATCATCGGATAAGGAAATGGTTGGTGTCACATGCCCATGAAACTATGCTAAAGGTATACGTAAAGGGCAATAGCTAATATATTGGTTTTGCAACAACCCATTGATTCCGATTTGATCTGTGAGCACAATGGTTTTCTATCCAACCTGTCACTCATATTTAATTACTTCAGCTAATAATCCTATCATAAAGTCATTTTAACTATATTATAGTTTGAGAAGTAGAGATTTAAACTTATTTTAACTATATTATAGTTGGAGAAATAGAAATTTAAACTTATTTTATTCTATTAAAAGATTAGTATTTATATTAATAGACTATAATTACCTTAATTTTTTAAAGAGACTTTTAAACGAAAATAGTTTTCAACAAAACAATTGAGACACATAATTTCCTCCTTTTTTTTTATTATTATAGCCTATATCATTTTGTTGAGAAAAGAAAAAGGATTTTGGATCCTATAGTAAACTTCTAAGCGACTTTAACTACTCTTTCAATCATGATAGATGTTTGATAATTTTTTAATCATTTTTCTAATCATACCTCCATTTGTGTATGTGTCTATATATATATATATATTCTTCTTCTTCTACAATCCCATTTGTGTTTTTAAAAGAATTGATTTAGCTCTCTATTTTACTCTTTATTTTATACCAATTGGATTTGAATTGTTGAGAATATAATTACTTCAATGATTCAAATCTAATTATGGTTGTTTATGAAACCAAATTGAATCAAACCAAAACCTTAACAGAATCATCCCAAATTACAAAATACAATTCTTTTATATTTCAGTTCGGTTTAAAGGAGATTCAAATGGTTCGTAGTTTGGTTTAGGATATTGAACTAAATCGAACCGAACCGTTTAAACTTGAATTGAATTACCTTTTATCCAAAAATAAAGAATAAATGATAATTTTTACCTTTAAACCATATTAATATTTCATTTTAACCTTATTTATATTTGTTGTATTAGCTCTCTTCTTACACTCAATTTCTAATATCTATTCCTTCTTTATCACTATCATTTTTCATCTTTCAAGCAAATTTTCATACTTTATAAAATACAATATTATTGTAACATAATGCTACATGAATTTAACTCTATTCATAATGTTCCTCATTTTAAACATCAATATTTAGTTAAAAGGTTTCAATAATCATTAATATTATCAAATATAACAAAAAGTTTTTAAAAACAATTTGAACCGAACCAAACCAAACTAACTACATTTGAAGATATTTGGATTATTAAGGATTTGAATCGAACTACTTGAAATGCGGTTTGATTCGGTTCGGTCCAACCTTGATTGAATTGAAATGAATCATGAACATCCTTAGATTTAATGGACATAAAATGAATGATAAATTAGAGGGTTGAACCGGTTAGGTAAAAAATACAAATTGGATCGTAGAAAAACACACACATATACATGTGTGTATTATAACCCCACTATTTGGCTTGCACTTATTTACGTGCAACAGATTAAATGATTCTAAGAAACATACAAGAAGTAAAAGATTATTTAATTTGCCTTACGAAGCCATAGGTTTGATTACGATAATTAATTTTATCAGGGTTGGGTATAGCAGTGATAGCATGCACACGATCTAATATTTGATGAAAAAAATGTTTAATGAAATCCAATTGTAAGGAACAAATTTATTTGCCAGGTAAGACAGACACATTCTCTAGTCATTCTTCAGTGACAAAATGAAAGGCATTCTCATCATTCAAATGATTCAGATTAACGTTGTTTTACTTATCCTCTCCGAACAGGAGCGATGCCTACAGAATGTTGGCCAAAAAAAGAGAAAAAACGAGGAGTGATGCCTTGTGCTGCCAAGCGTTTCCCAACCCAAAAGGCAATATGTTTTGTATGTTATTCTCTTCTCATTAATAAGAAAAAAGTTCCTATGGTACTCAGTACCTTGGCCATAGACATAGAAGGATGGGAGAAAATCCATTTGGGCCTGCACATGAAAGCAAAGAGTTCATAAAACATGGAACGGATTGTGATGCAGTTAACGCTCACTATGGCAAGAGAATTCTGATGGAATGATCCTGAATTTCACGATCCATCCTCATTAAATTATTTGTACGTGATAATTTAGGGATTTATGTACTAGGAGAATTCTTATTACCTTCTCTCATTCATATTGGCAGCAAGAAGTAGAACTAAACTTGAAACGAATCAACCATTGCTCGTAGAGTCTTTTCGGATGTTTGCCACTGCTTGTCATTTGCACTTGCAACAAATAGAACCACAGTGCTGCCTTTCGCTGTTGCTTTTGCAAGATTGTGTGAACCTGTCAGCGCATACGGAGTCTCCAGTGCATACTTGTAGTACTGCATTCATGGCAAACGAAAGTAGTTCTAAATACGTTACAATTGGCTAGCAGTAGGCGGTAAATACTATAAGAATGATCTGAGTTTGTGATGCTTTATACATTTTAAGATTTCTTGGAAAAACCCGTTGCGTATTAGGATACGAGGATTCTTCAAAGTAGAAGCCTTTGAACGTCTAAGACGCTAAGTACTATTCCTATTTGTAGCCTAATGGATAGAACACTAACTATAACACTAACAGAACCTTACCGTCTGGTTACCCAACTTTTCAACAGAGGCTTCGAGAAGTTCATCCGGATCATAAGTATTGCCAGTGACAAAAGGGCCGAGAGAGGCAATTAATTTCTCAGGACTGCCAATGTCCTCAATGGATGCATTCAGCTTGTTGGTGAGGCGTACTAGTGGAGAAGCTACAACCTGTATTTTCCCCTGCTTGTCATCCTCAAACTTGACCTCAACCCATGGCTCTGCACACTTGGGTTGGCAGTAATTGCCTGATAGTATGTTGGCTACTCTCGTCTGTTTCCAAGTTGGTGGGAGGAAAAATTGATAGGGCTCAACATTTCCTGAAACACACTAAAATTTCAAGCATTATTGGAATATGTGACCATGGACTTCAAATCTAGTACCCTGTGTACCGAGGAAACTTCATTTCTAGTGATGATTCCTGGAACTTCTTTGATTCGTTTATCCAATCGAAGCTAGAGCTCGTCAATTCATTAATGACAAAACGCTATACTAACATAAGCTTGTTACCAGACATTACAACATGAAATTTAATGTCAGTACCGGCACGAAGGGCGGGAGTGTCTTTGTTGGATGCTTTGAAAAGAACAAAGGAAGGATCAGATGGCGATGGCGGTAGATAAGAACCAACTTCAGCCTCTTTTGCTTCTGATGAAGATGGTGATATACATGTTTCCATCCACAAAAGAGAACCTAATATACTTGTTCTGTTCAATAATTCTCTTCTACTGAAACTAGTACTTGTACTGCTAGTAGTAATGATGTTGAGCTGAGGATTGCTAATCTCATGAAAGGTGGCCTTGGTGACTGTTTTGGATGTGGGTTTTGGAGGAGTCATTGGGTGTGAGAAAATGGGAAATGGAGGTCGAGAAGTTGTCATCATCATGGCTGAAGTTACCATTTTTTTTTTTTTTTTTTTTTTATCCTCGTACCGTATGTGTATGAGGAAGAGAGAAACAAAGATTTTCGTTGGTTGAGGATTAGATTTTTGGCTCCTGCCCTTATCCATTTTGATTGGCTGAATGAGAATAGGATGTGGTATTGACGTTGTACACGTGAAAGGGTTATAGGTTGTTTGGCCCTTTTTTGTCCCATCTAGTTTGTGGTTTTATCATCCTTTGCCCTAAAATTGCCACCCATAAAATGAATAGATGTGGGGATTTGGTAAATTGCAAAAGCATCCATTTGCATTCACTCCTTTTGAAATCCTGATGTCTCCACAAGGGCATTAAACCCCTAATTGGTCCTATCGTTTCTAAGAGAATTAACAAAAATGATTAAAATATTGGAGAAAAAGAAAAATAAAACTTACCCCTGCAAAGAACAATCACTTATCCTTGCTTGATAATTGATAACACTTAATTTATCAAATTCAAACTAGATTTTTTATTCCTATGACAAGAGAAAAGTCCATAACTAGCAATTAATGATGAAACAAAGATCAATTATCCTTTTATTTTCCCTTTTTTTTTTTTTAATTTCTTGCTTTTTGTTTTTCGTTTTTATCAATCAATTTTGGATGTATCAGAATTTTATTACATTTTGGTTTCATGTGATAACTTTTTTTCACAATGTACTAATTTAATACCATGTCGAATGGGAAACAGAAAAAGGAAAAAGTTAAGGATGATGAAGAAAAGTATATTTCATTTCCAACGAAGTTTTATTACAACATTGATGGGGTTCCTTCTTCATTTACTTTCTACTACATATTTATCTTATATAAAAGCTTTAGTTTTATAATTTTTTATTCGAATCCTGTTAGCTTTACACTTTAGAAAAAGGGAAATGATTTGAATTTAGAAGCCCGTATAGTTCACTTTGTTTAAAGAGTTTACGCCTCCTATATGAAGGAACCCCATCAAAGAGCATCAAAGACCTAAATTTATATTTTATATGTACCTGACTTCGATTACAAATTGTCTACAATTAACATTCAATTACTTAATTCTTATTTATATATTTGCAACATAGCGATCGCTACTGATGTAACTTAAAAAACCCTAATGAAAAACCTGTCACTATTATGGATTAGAATACATGATCCTCATAACCTAAGGTTAGACATACTATCCCTTTGACTGGCGTTCAAACTAAGTGAACAAAAACAAAATAAGAACAAGAATGTATTTATATATATATATGCAAATTAATGCATTTGATATTCACAATACAAACGTCCTAATTATGAGAGCCGCATTTGGCGACTTAAGTCAATAAGATTGGGAATCATGAGAGTCGTAGTACTCAAAACCATGAATATTAGCTGTAAGAATCATCTGTGAAATTTATACGCTGGAAACCGAGTTTTTAAACTAAGCACTTTTATATTTGTGAATATCAATCCAAGATCCTTTTGTGCCATGCCATGAATCTATTTCACAATTTCCAAGAGCATGCTCAGATTAACCAAACAATAACACATCATCAACACCAAGCACGTCACACAGCCAAGCCATATTATAGAATCCTCATTTAGGAATTGATTTAAGTAAAAAGCCTCAAGCGCAGTGGATATAAGAACTTTGCTCTAAGAACATGAATGTACAACCAAATAAACTCATATCTATCCCCACGGAACAAATCCAAATCACAATATCCATCATATAGTGAGAGTTCAAACAATATGAAACGTGTTTTAATAATGCAAAAGAGCTTAAATACTCACTGGTGACAAGGATGTTACCTTACTTTATATGTCTACATTCACCTATTATACGTACATACATACATATATACATAATCATCATCATTATCAACTATGTCATTCTCAAATACAGTTATGTTAACTATACTGTATATCATTATGGATTAAATTACAAACTTCTAACAACTATAACTTCTTTGTTTCTTATCTAATTTTAATGCTCTTTATGTCTCCAGAATCATTGTTCTTAGAAATACACAAATATTTCAAGATATCAAACTAAACAAATTATCAAAGTTATGAAACTTGCTCCTATTTTATTACTGTTCTGATCCAAAGCTATCGTAACTATGTGATTAATCCAACTCATACTCGATAATTAATTATTACATCAAAGTTGGTCAGTCCATTATAATTATCAAGATACTACTTAGATTATAGACATATAAAACTATTTATTACATTATCACTTTATCATTAATTAAGCTATTAAATACTTAAATATTAGTTATCCATGTAGTAATTAGCATACTAACCCGAACAATTGCACAAAAACTACTATGAATGCACAAAGTTATATACTTTTCATTTTTGACGTTCATAAATGCAAACCAATTCATTGCTAATATCCTATAAAGGTTCATTTTACTCCCTAATTCATAATAAATTAATTAAAATTTATATGTCAGATCACGATCAATTATCTCTTACATCATATTTAGTTCCCTAATATCTATATTATGAAAGTCAAAAGAGGAGGGTCTTTAGTGTTTTTTCTTATTTTCCCATGTTGTCCTTTCATAATATTTATATTTTATATCATGTACCATTTACAGTTATATAATGCATGTATTTCATGTTATTTTAATGAGGTTAGACATATCAATTAACCCAATTTAACTTCTATATTAAAAATGTTCATTTCTATATAAGCATATTTGTCACATTATTATTCTATACATAAAAATAGTTGCATTTATATAAAGCATGATTTGTTGCATTATTATCATATTTATTATATAGTCAAATGATAATAAATTGTTACATTATTATTAATTTTCTATATGATTTAAGTGCAGAGAGGATTTTTTTAGTCTATTTTAAAAATAGCATGTTATGTGATTGCATTTGTAATTAACATAATGTGTGGATTCATATTAATGTAGATTCCTATCAATAATTGTAATTTAAAATCATTGGTTTTAGTTCCCCCCAAAAAAAAAATTCAAAATCCAAATCAAAATTGATATAATTCTTTCTCTCTCTCATTGTATTTATTCCTTTTATCATGGTTGAAGCATTTTTTTTTTTTTAATCTATTACTGCTCATTTCTTCTTCATGTTAATGCCTTTTGCCCACAAAAATATGTCATCACCCTTTGTCTTCAATTCGTAAATTCCGTAAAGCAAAAGCAAACATGAATATGTTATTGCAGGCAATATTTTATTAACACAGATAACATTATTGCTCAACATGTGAGCTTCATCTGAGTATAGTGACAATTTTTTCTATCCGCCGATATTACATTTAAAAATCTGTTTCATGTGTGCTATGTGATTTTTATATGTATTCGTGGTAAAAAGATGCAAATTTTGAGTTTGCGACTTCCACCTACCATTTGAAATGAAAATAGGCATGCTATCTCCTTCTATTTTTAATTTACAATCTAATATGATTTTATAAATAACCACTAATTCTACTCTACAGGTATAATAACCTTCCTTAAGTAACTTACTCTTATTGAGTTTCGTTAAACCCATTTTCCTTCGTATTAAGAAATTTTATGGTTTTTCTTGCATTTTCATTCTCTGTCATCTTGTATTTGGCATTGTTGATACTTATTTTATTTTTTTTTTCACTTACTGCTTTAAAATATTTCGCTCGGAGGAGTAAGCAAGTTCTTTAAGGTTTTTGTGTGGTTTTACTCAATAATTTAGTGAATCATGTAAGTTTTATTTCAATATATAGTTTATATAATTGAAATTGTTGCATGGCATGTTGTTTCTTATTCCACTAGTCGTCGTAAATTAGGTTTTATTTAGGGAAATTTTGGTTTTGAGCGGGAATCATTAGTAGGCTTCCTGTTTGTTTAAATGAAACATGAAATGAAGCGACATCTAATACTTTCGATGGTGGAATTTCGATTTGCATGTAGGTGATGAAATCTCCTAGTGAAGAATAAAGAAAAAAAGTGAAGGTTGAAGTCAAAGATAATAGAATAAGATAATGGTTAACATGGAAAAATGGTTTTTTGCTTGTTTCCAATCTTATTTTAGAGGTCAAGGATCCAGAGGTTAATTTCATTGAAATTTTTAGTTAATTGGGTTGAGAAATTGTTGATGTGTCTCGCTACAATGTATGTAAGAGATTTTTTTCCAAAAAAAAAAAAAAAAAAACACCCAATCTCAAGTTTATTAATAATTTAGACTCTAGCCTCAAAGACCCAAGAAATGCGTTTGACAATTGCAGGTCATTGACAAAAAAACTTGAAAATAAGGACACCATAATAAACTCTCAGCAAAAGAGAATTTAAGAGAACAAAGGTCTTAAATTTCCCTATTCATTTTATTAAGAGAGTAAAAGAGAAGTATATGTGATGGTTTGTGATGCTATGGAGAGTTTAAGAGTAGTATTTTATTTGTTTATTTTTTCTTGGCAATAACTTCTTAGGCATGATTCTCTTGCCACTCCTAATAGTTGAGAGGCCTTCTTAAAAGCGTAATGTGTTTGCTCAAGATGGTAAATTGCATGATGCACTCAACTTTGTTAAACTTCAATTGCCCAAGATATATGTCATAATGTGTATAAAAAATGTCTTTTGGATTAACTATTTTAATTGTTATTACACCAAATTTTACTTTTTCAATTTTGTGAAAATTATGGTGTATATGTTAAGGATATTAATAATAAGTTTTACTATTTTCTCTTTTCAGATTATTGTTTAATTTTTATCAATTGAGATTTTGTACAAACATTTTTGAATCTTGAAAACATGTTTAGTTTTGTACCTATGATGCTTTGGTTATGACTTAGTGGAAGATGGATAATATTTTTGGAGTGAAAGAGGTTCTTGATGAGATGGGGAGCCAGCGATGTTATCTGAATATAAATGGTCATAATGTCTAATTGAACGAATCTATAAAGTTAGGACGTGTATCTATTATATATATCTATACTTTTTTAATATACACATTTATTTCTTTTTTATTTTAAAATTAAGATTTTTTTCATTTATGATTACTACCATTTATACATTATTTTTTTTCCTTTATTCATCAATCATGTATATACTCTAGCTCTTCTATTATAGAAAAAATTTCTTTTTTTACTCTATTTAATTTTTGTACATGCAAGATGAGTGCTTGACTGCTCATATTTATAATTTATATATATATATTCTTTATTAAGAAGTTAAAGAAAATAGAAGTTTAACTTCAAACTTTGCTATAGCCCATAAGAAATTGTTCTTTATTTTTTAATAACTTATGAGGTTTTCCTTGATGATATTTGAGAATAAGACTTATTTAGTATTGCACAATAGATTATTTCCTCCAGGACAAATATTTAAAAAAATATTACTTTTTTCATTGTGGGGTATGGTATTATGGTACACCTATAAGATAATAATGATTATAAAAATTTTGCTTTATAATTTCGTAGGATAATACTGATACTAAGATTTTCTATCATGTTGCAATGGTAATATGCGTTTGATTTGCCCTAATCTGCTTAAGGTCATCTGTGACAACAACAATTATTACTTTACTGGATGAAACTAAAAAGCCAATTTGTTCATGATCCACCTTAATTTTTAATAATTATGTCATTTTTGGGGTTTTTTTTTTACTCAAATAATTTTAAGAAAAATATGACATTTTGATCATATATGTTATTTTCATCTTATTGTTAGCTTTTATTATTGAGAAATATATATAAAAAATTATGTAGAATCTTAGTTTCATTTATTCTTAATTATAAAAAAGTGATTATATGTGAAGCTTTATCGTTAAGAAAATTAACATATTACACTGTATGATATCTAAAACAAATTAGCTCAGTAACCAACAAATCATTCTATCGATAATTGATACATAAAATTAATTAAAAGTAAAAGGAAATATCATGCACAATTAATAATTTTTTTATCATAGTAAGGTAATACCAATTAAGGATAAGTGGGTGATCTTATTGAAACCTAAGACTTACTTTAGCCTACAATGTCAGGTAAGTTCCACCTGGGAATTGAAGATCACAAATATTTCCAATTCCAACTTTTAGAAACGTGGTTCCATGAAGTAAGATATAAGGCATAACATCTTTATATCCCATATCTCTTGTAATTTATGCTCTAAAGTATATAAGATAGAGGTTTTAGGACATTATATACCAACTCTATAAAAATTCTGAATTACAAATAACAAAATTTTGTGGACTTTAACATAAACATTGTCAATATTACTATTTTTGTTTTCTTTCTTCTTTAATTATTCATCAATTTTTCAATGTCAACTCTATTTAATTTTTAGTAGACACAATATGGGTGCACCTTAGCTAGTTGAAATATATTAGATTTATCCATATATAGCGAAAAGTAGTAGTTTAATGGTAATAATTGTAATAAATATTAGATTTACAATTGTTTAAAACATCTTTTGAACTATGTAAAATATATGGAAAATATGAGTATATGATAAGTTTTTGAGCTAGAAACGACATCGATTAGGTTTTGAAAAGTACAATTTAATCCATGGCTAAAATAGAGCACTTAAAGAAGAAAGTACATAAAATTTGTAATAAATCCTTAGAGTTATGATAATATTATATAAAACTAGATGATAATAATGCTTATCTCAAATTTTTGTGAATTAATTTCAAAGGTTTAGCATTTTTAAATACTAAAACATTCTACATGTGAAACATAGAGCTATTTGTTCATTAGTGTTCCGAGTTTCTAGTGTTGGGGGGTTTAATAGGCCTACTGCCTCCTCTATTGGTTTCCCTTTGACGTACTTCAACTTGCATTAATAATTCTATGTTTAGTCCTTGAACTAGTTTGAGCAAATTTTTCCTAACATAAGGGGATTTTAGGAAATTTTATGATGGTATACTTTTGCTTCTTTTGATTAAAACAATGCAAAATATGTTCCTTGAGCATGTGATACTAAAATGTTATTCTCTTAGTATGTTATACTCTATTAACAAGTGGAAAAAGTCAAAGTGCAATCTAAATGTTAATTTGTTAACTCTATTATGTAATACATGTACTAGGTATCATATTACAAGGTAAATCTTAGTTTGGTTTATAGCTCAAGTATTGTTGCATACTACTTTAGGTAAGGATCAACTATGTTTTTTTTTTTATTATTATTATTATTATTATTATTATGTGTCTTTGATAATATTAGTGTTGTTAAATTAGGTTGTAATTTACATATATTTAGGGGTTTATTTAAGTTGTGTGTATATAAATATTACTTACTATGTGTATTATTATTGATTATATATCTACTCTAAATGCAATTTCATTTTACTTTATTAGCCTGATAAGCTAAATGATCTATTTGTAATATCTCATTATATTTTAGAGTTTGAATTTCAAGTTTTCAATCAACTATATCCATGAACTTATGTTTATAGCCAAAATAAATTTTTGTTGATCTTTCTTCTAAAAAAAAACTTTATGAAATTACTTTATCTAACTTTTATTGCCTCATCATGAAGTCGAGTGAAAAAAGAAAAAATTTTTTTAAAAAATCTTACATCTAATAGTTCGAAAAGTTTAGGTTATCACATTCTATCCACTTATAAATAACTTCATCCTTAAACTATTACACTCTAGAATCTATGCTATAAAACTATTATGCTTCTATGGGTATAACTTTGATTATATTTATCAACTTTTGTTTGAGGTTACAACTTGGTATGTATAATTCTCAATACATTCAATCATACTTTCAAACCTACTTATACTACCTTCTCTCTTTTTTTTTTTTTTTTTTTTGGAAGCCTATTACTTATATCACCTTACTATATTGTTTTTCACCCTATATGTACACATACTTATTGATTTACTAGCTCTTTATATATCCAACCTAACATGTATGAATGCAATAAAACAACCAAACTTAGTTTCTTCTACTACTTTTTCTTAAATGTAATAAAACAACTGAACTTAATTTCTTTTATTACTTTTTCTTAGTCTTCAACTGCCACTTATGTCCTACACTCCATATTCTCTAACTTCTACTTATTAAATTCTATATGCACTTCTTCTATTTTCCTTTTCTAACATTTCCTTTCTCTGTTCCAACATCCAAGGGCCGTTTCCTATATCATGGTAGTATTTCTTTCTCTCGAATTGAACCTTTCTACCTAAAGCTTTAATATTCCTACATAATTTCTTCTACTTCTTCTTCTTTTTTTTTTTTTTTGAGTTTTTACTACCACTAATGTTTTACACTCCTTATTCTTTGAATTCTACTTAAGTGATTGTATGTACAATTTTTCTTTAGCTTTCTCTTTGCTAGTTATGTTTGGACTCCATCTCTTATTATGGTTAAATCTATTGCACCTACTCTTAAAATAAGGAACAAACACAACCTTTTGTTCCTTGATAAAGTAAATATAAGTTCCTACCAGACTCATTTATAACATCACGATACACTTGTCAAAACTTTCTAAAACATAAGTAGCAATAGCCTATAATGGCAACATTGTATAAAATCTCATCCTATTATTTATTGTAAAAAGAAAATATATTTATTTCATTACTCATATAATATCATTGTAATAAATCAAATCATAAGTACATGGATGATTACATATAGCAAATTTGAATATGTTTATAACATGCTCTAAGGTCAAATTACATAAGCTATTATTAATGAGCATATGACAAATATTTCCTTAAATTTAACAATAAGTATGATAATTATCCTTCTTCATCTCTTTACTCAAGAATATGAACATATTCTACAAATTTGATAACCCTTTCCCAATATAATCAATCTATTTATAAACTTTAAATCTTTAAATACTAAAAATTATTTCACTAATAACAACCACCACCAAATTTCCAATCATTGCCAACTATCAAAGAAAATTGCAAATCTTAATCAAATTTTCACTAACAAAAATTATAACCATGACATAATTACAACCTCTTTATTACTATTATTATTATTATTATTTTCATCACAACTATTAACCTCATGAAGGAAAAAAACGTTCATTATGAATTTCATGAAAACTAACAAATTTGATACTAACACAATAGGGATTGATTTTCTCTTATACCAATATGAAGTGATCAAATTGTGATGGATCGAATCGACTCTATATGGGAAGAAAAATGTAGGATTCACAATTGATAAATTGAATGAAAATATATATATTTTTAGTGGTTTATAGTGTTTGAATGAAAAAATAACATAAAAAGGATATAGAAAAATTACTATTTGAAAATAACACTCTAAATAGCAAAACAAAGTGGTGTTGATTGAATTCTAAGGTTGATATGACTTACAATCTCAAAAAGTAATCAAATTGGAGTAGAATTTTGATATGACTCACAGAGTTCCAACAATGATTATTGAAGAGATCTAATATGATGCATTGATTGCAAAAATAAAGTGTTTGTTGTAATCGATTTTGAATCGATAACGACAAGAGTATATGAGTAAAAATTTTAATTGTTTTATTAAATACAAACCAAGCCTATATTTAATTCAAATAAATACTATCAAAATAAAAGGAAACAATTATGTAGACTTAAAAGTAATATAAAGGGTGTTGGTCCCGTATAAGATATCAAGAGGGAAGGTAAATTGATATATTTAATATTTTGAAACTTTTTCGATATAAAATAAAACTTACCCCTCTTAATAACTTATAATAGTGAACAGTAATAATTTAATAATCCAATATACAATAATTAATAAAACAAATTAAAAGAGTAAGAAAGGAGAATATCAGATATAGATTTTATACTGTTATCTTCCAACTCCACTGCTGGAGATCTGGTTTATTTCACCAGTGCCGTTCCACTTAATTCACTAAAGAATATCACAAAAATTATAAGCACTTGTCATACATAGACTTTACAATACTCTACTATACCTATCTAATCTCTCAACAGTCTAGACTAATACAGATTTATGGAGTACAAATGTACTTGTCTCAACATTTAAAGAATAAGTAATAATTACAAATTACAAGTGAAAAGAAAAGTATAAATCTCAATTAGTTTCACTCAAGAGAAAAATAATGAAAGTTGAATAATTTGCTTCGGTGGAACATTTTGAAGGAGTATTTGAAGAATTTTTTGTAACTTTTAAGAAGGTGTACTTTGATCATAATTTTTTTACATAACGAAATTTTTTTCTCTAGAGTTATGTCTAACATTTTGAATCCTTTCTTTTTTATATTGAAATCTTCCAACGGTTAATTTGAAGAAGATTATCTTTATTTTCATGTTTATCCAACCGTTAAATTGCTAAAAATAATCCTTGGATATCTTTGAGAAGATCTTGGTAATTTGAAATTCAAAAATATCTCTCCTTATCTTTCTTCAATCGGACAACCTTCAATCAGTAACCACCGGATTTGCTTCTAATTCGAAATTGAAAAGATATGCTTTTGTTTGCAACTTCTAAATAAGTCTCATGATAAAAAATTTGAAACTCCATAAAATCCGAATCAACCTTATTCTTATCTTTATCCATTCTTGTGTATATTTTAATTTATTCAAATATATTTTCGCTTAAAAAATAAATCCGCATGGATCTTAATTCCATTTTCTGTGAAATGGAATTAAATATATTTTAATACACTTAATCTAATAGAGCTAGGCCTTGAATAATTCGAATTTAATTTAAATTTTTTTTTAACGTCATGCTTCCAAACTTTCTAAACAAGCTTCTGAAGAATATCAATCTTTTGTTTATGAAGTTTCTGAATTACTATACTAATTCTTCTTATAAAAGCTTATGAAATACTTTCTAAAGATTTTTTTAGACTAATCTATTTTCAATCCATTCAAAGCTTATGAATAAGCTTCTCAATACAACTAAATTTTGCGAAATTAAACTTTCTAAATACCTACACACTTGTTAATTCATTACTATTCTTCTCTTTTTATTATTATCAAAATCCATGAGAGATATCTAATATTCTAATTGACTTAGTACCCTAATAAGGTATGTTGAGCTTGTTTACTCTAAGATCGTTTAATTTTAATTCATATTGAACCAATCGACCCAACATCATGCAAGACTAATTAACCTAAGGATCTTAATCATCTCTCTTATCTCTTAATTCATCTTTGTCATTACTCATTTGCTCTAGATTTCTCATTCTTTTTATTATTGATAGTTGTTTCAGATTATAACTATATCATATCCCTTTTACAATATATGCTTATTTGAGATTACTATGCTTACTAATGATGCGTTCACCTATTACTCTTTTTAAATTGTAAAACTCATATTATTCATTTTAAAAGATTTAAGGCTCCAAGCCAATTTTAGAAATGCCCAATATTGATGTATGACTTAGCCTCAACTATTCTCAATTTATGTCACTATATTAACATCATATTATAATATATAGTTTTAGAAATGCTTCCCTTTTTTACATTCCATCTTTTTATTGAATCATTAATATATTTCCATAATTTATTTGTCATATCACATTATATTATAATATATAATTTTGAAAGCTTATCAGTTTATTATATATAATTTTTTATCGTATCATTAATTCATATCTATAATTTTTTGTCATATTGTATTATAATATGCAGTTTTAGAAGTTCTTTCATATTTTATATATGTTATGTTTTAATGATGTCATTAATCTATTTCCACAAATTTTTTCATATTTAATATAATTTTGAAAACACTTACCTTTCAGTATATCATATTATGATATGTAATAATGTTTATTATTAAACAAAATAAATACTTTATTGGATGATATTTTTCAAATAATATATAAAGCATTAAATTATCTTTATATTTGTTATTTTCAAAAGTAAGAAATTTATAGTCATAATTTAAACTTTTATCCCATGCACGTCAACTCTTAGCTAGTTGATGATTAAAGTAGAAGATGCTATTGAAACTGTATTGCTATTGTATTTAATCATAACAATAATCAATAATTGATTGAGGATACAAAGATATATTCAGATATATATGCCAATAATATGTTAACTATGACAATGCATGAGTTATTTAGATCCTTTTTGGATTTTTTTTTTTGTCTATATCTTGTCTATATTTTATCTGTATCTAATTTGTATTTATTTGAAATTTAGTATTTCAAAAACTATCTTATCCGTATTTTATCTATTTCGATTTCATTATTATGATGAAAGTAATAATTAGAGTGTTAAATTTAGAAAATGAAAATTCACGTACTTTTAAAAGAAAAAAATAAAATTTTATGCATTGAATATGATTATTTTAATTGGTATTTTTGTAAATATGAATAAAGTAAAGGAAAGATAAATCCAACTTTATATGGATTTATTAGGTATTTAATTTTAGAAGATGCGTATATATGAAATTATGTTTTCATCTTTTTGATATTTTATTTTTATTAGACTTAAGATTTGAGTGGACGTTAATAAGATACCAAAAAGATAAAAGAAAAAAAAGTGATAAATCAAATGAAGGCTTAAATTATTATAATTAATTTACAATTAAAAGTTTGTGATGCTAAGTTAAATTATTTGATAGCTATATCTAATTGAATAAATACACAAGTTCACCGATTACTATTTAAGGAGAAAATTATATTTATATATATATTTTCTTTTATGATTGCATACGTACCATCTACATTATTAATTCGATGAGAACTAATCTTTTAAATTCTTAATTCGTAACCATAACTTCAAAACTAACAAAGATGATTATATCCCCTAAATCATTGCTAAATCCATAAAATTATTATGAAAATGACCATAAATAATGATATTTTGGGAGTGATATTTAAATATTTGTAAAGGTTATAGAGAGGTGAAAATACTTTTGAGAGTTTAGGGAATTATTCCCAACTAACCAATGGTTTTGAGGTGTATTTGAGATTTTTCCCTTTTTTGCATATGCTAACCTAGTAGTTCTACATAAAGTTAGGTGGGATGCATAGTGGTTAAAATTGCAAGTTAACAATACAATTCTACGAATTTATGATCTCATGATATTTTTCTTAATTAAAATAGATGTAAATTATTTTTGTACAGACTTTAAGTAAAATCATGAACTTTAATATATGATTCTACAAATTGACAATTTTATTGTTTTTATATAATTTTACCAATTCTATGCATTCGAATGAATAGTAGTATTGCGATTTTGATAACTGTGGTAGGATGGTCCCTTATCATAGTGGAAAAGAAATAATTATACTATACAAATCATCTAAACCTTTGATAAAGCCTCCCTTTAACATTGGGATTTCAGATGAAATTTCTTAATAGGAAAAAATTAATTTCTTTATCTCGTTCAATTAACTAGATTCCCATGTTGAAAATACCCCCAAATTTAATAACTTTTCATTTTTTTATGGGATGTATTTCATATCTTTACCTTTAATTAGTTTATGTATAAAATGAAAATCTTAAATGTTAGATAAGTAACCAAATCTTAAATAATTAATGTCAAGACGTATTAGGTTGCCTACCATAAATATTCCTTGAAAATGAAATACATTTCCTTGAATAGCTAATATTATACCAACTCTTGTCTCCTTAAATACCCTTACTCAATGAATCATTCAACATTTCATTGTATAGTTGCTTAATGATATTTCCACTATTTCAACAAAAAAAGTGCAAAAAAGACATTAAAAAAAAAAAAGACTGCTCGATGTGAAAATGAGGGGATCAAAGGAACGACAACAAACTATAGTAATTCCTTAAGCTTTGAAGCTATTAATAGAGAAAATATTATATTAGAAGTTAAGCTCAATTTACTTAAGAAACTCAACATTACTAATACATTGACAACATTAGTTAAAGAGCATGATAAAACACTAAAAAGGAGGAGTTATGATTATAAGTTTTACCTCAAAAAATTTTCATCCTTTTAAGCATTAAGAGGGCACCAAAGTTCTCATAGGTATGAGCATGCAATACAAAAGAGACAAAGAATAGCACAAAGGGCACAAATACTTTGAGTACCTATGTCCCCTCTCAACTACCATAAGTATCTGCTTCACATCCCTTCCATAATCTATCAAGAGTGCAAGAGTTATTCTAGATGAGTTACTGTTTAGAAACTTGGTTAGGAGTTGACATGTTAATTACCTATCATAAATGGCCAAAGAAAACTCTAGGAAGTTCTTAGGTTGGAAATGAGTATGATTATCCATATAACTAGGTAGTTTTGAATGCAATTATTAGATTAAGGTTAAGGGCTTGTAGCAATTCTTTTAAAGCGATAAGCTTGAATGAAATCAATAATACAACTGGTAGTATTAATAGCAGAGAAGCTAACTCCTCTAATCGAATTAGTCTTCCTAACTTGTCTCTAACTCTCTAATTGGAGATCTCAAACATTTTTATGATATATGATATGGTTGTAGCTAAATATGTCTCGATTTACCTATTATTCACAACATTTCAATATGTTGACATGTGAGCACTACTTAATGGGTAAGATTTTACTGAATATGAATGATATTTCCCATCAAGTATTATGTTTTAACTTTCAAAGTGATTTAGTCAATTTTGTATTTAGCACATCATGTGTTTTAAACTTTTACTTATTATATTTATATATAGTTGTGTAGTTCATTCTTTTAATTATGATTTGGAATGTAGGAAAAACGTAAGTATATCTTTGTTAATCAAAATAGTATTGTCCCTCTAAGCATAAACCATGTTGATAAGCGTTAATTGTTGGCCATCTAACATAGAAGAAATGTCTAGAGGCAAAGAATTACTTATAATTCAATCCATCATAATTTAATCCTTAAATTTCTATGTCTCAAGTCAATTTGAGATGCAATGTATCATCATGATAAGCCATTTATAAGGAAATCTAGATAATCAATAATTGATCCTTATATTAGAAGTTATCCTACCAAAGCTATGGATTTTGAAATCAATTTTATCATAGTTGAGCAATTAAGGACATAAACTCTTTAATTTAAAACAACAATGGATCTTGTCTTAACCTATTGCTACCCTTTATGCACAATTTTAGCTAAACATAATTATTGATTTGATGATGATGCATAAGAGTCACTTTCCTAGAATCCAAGCGTGATTTTTGAGAGCATGATAGTCTTGGTTTAAGAGACCAGTTATAATGAAACATAATAGAGATGATTAATGACAAATATTAGGTTTCAAAATGGATCTAGATGGAATACTTACTAACTTTTACCCTCAGTTTATCAACCCATATGACATTTATTGTTCTTATAAAAAATGGCTTTTGAGTGAACATATTTGTTGAGGACAAAGGATAAAAATATTATCCTATTAAAAAATATCTCTTAATAAACCCTTCCTAAAAGTATTTTGAAAACTATCTATGCAAGATTTTGTTTTGTAGACAATATCAAATCGATTTGAATTTATATCTTCAATGTACAATTTTATTTGTTTTCTCTTTCTATAGAAAGTCTTTGCCTTCATCTTTTAATACTCAGTTAGTCATATACATATGCCTAGGGAAAACAACCACCAGGCGAATAAGAAATGTAAAGTCTCTAACCTAACAGTTTAGGAAATTAGCCTCTAGACTTAACGAGATAATAACTATTTTAAAGGATTTTTAGTATATAATTACAATAAAATAAAATAGAATAGATTTAGATGACTCATACGTATATGATGCACTAAAGAAGGATTAAACTATGCTTAATCCATTCAATATGATGCAAAATAAATGATGTAGCTTGTTAACACAATTTAAGAAAATGGATAAGACTAGAGTATTGAAAAAGAGAAACTCTTAATAAATGGAAATCAGTATAATATTCACTAACCACTCTATTCCATAAGATTATGTATACTGTTTATATTATGACAATTACTGATATTGAAAAACTGTATGAAAGGAAAGGACATGAAATAAATGAAATAGACAACTATTTAGATTAATTACATTCTAATCATTCAAGTTGTAAAATGAATAACTTCTATATCCGGATAAAAGGAATATTGCCTTGATTTGAACTATGCCTTGACCACTACTCCCTTAAGGAAGTTACTTCAACAAATCAGGTACAAGTTCCCTTGCAAGTACAATCTCTAAACCAAAACCATTTAGAATATAGTAAGAAGCAAAATAATGTTTATCATCACTATTGTTAGAACTAGATGTCTTCATTGCTTCTAATAGTAACAAACTCCTTCTTAATACAATTTTGTAAAGATTAAATTTGTCTTAAAACTTTTGTTCTTGATTTGCATCAAATTATTTAAAACTAACATCATGGAAGGAGTCATGGGTTTTCTTTAAATCTGATTCCCATTATTTCTTAGGGTTGATGATGATTTGCTCTTAAATATAATGGGTTTTTTGAGGATTCTTCTTCTTGGTTGAGAATATAAGTAGAAAAATTTACATTATATGTTTTAAAAACTCCATAATTACTTGGTAGATCCATCTGATAAGGATTATCATTGATCTTCTTAATCACCTTGAATAGTCAATTTACTTTAGGTGCATGCTTCTTTTGTCTCTATTTTAGGAATCTTCCTTTCCTTAAATGTATCCATATTAAATCTCCTAGTTGAAAACTCCTTTGTTTTTTACTTGTATATCCATAATATTTTTGCTTAGCCATTGTTTTCTTAGGCTAATTAGTTACCTTTTGATGAAGCTTCCGAATCTCTATAGGCTATAACCTTCTTAACTCCACTAACCTCTTTTCAAGCTAATATTAATAATAGGTATAGAGGAACGAACATATTATTGTATCCATAAACAACTTTGAATGGTGATTTTCCTATAAAACTATGTGTAGGCCATTATAAACAAATTTAATATAGGTAAATAGCTATCTGAGTTAGTCAAATTCTTGCTAATGACAACTCTCAGCAAAGCACCTAAGGTATACTTAATTACTTCTATTTGTCCATTAGCTTGTAGGTGATAAGATCTGCTAAGCCTAACCTCTTTCTTATTGTCTTTTCAAAAATGTTTAGAAATTTGAAATCCTTATAAAAAGCATTACTACGTAGAATTCTATGTAATTGGACAATCTCTTGCATAAAAGTGTTAACAAAATAAAGTGCATTATTAGTCTTGTAGCATGAATTGAGGTGGCCATCTTAGTGCATATATCAACAATCACCAAGAAAGAATCTTTTCCTCCAGTTGTCTTTTGTAATCCTAAAATGAAATCCATGCTTATATCTACTCATGGCTAAAATGGTAGGGATAAAGGCATATAGGATCCAAAAAACCTCCCTCCTATTCTTAGCCTTCTTGTACACTACACACTTTTCCACAAGTTATGCACATCCTTCATCATATTTAGCTAGTAGAAATGCTCCTTGAATAACTCACACATTTGCTTCTCTCCAAAATGTCTTGACAAACCCTAAAATGAGCTTTTTTCACTAACCACTTCCTTACTGAACTAGATGGAATACATAACTTCTCTCTTCAAAAATGAAATCCATCCACCAAATAATTCCCTCCATTGTAACTCTTCCATTACACTTCTCAACAATAAGTAATCAAAGAAAATATCCCCAAAATATTGTTCTTTCAATAAGCTAAATTTAAGTAACTAGGTTTACAAAGTAATGATTAACTCTTGAGACAATACGTCTAACTACATTTATGCTCCCCTTCTTATATTTGATAAAATTGGTATAAATCTCAAAGAATTCTACCCATTTAGGTTACCTTTTGAATAACTTATGCTACCTTTAGATACCTTAGTAACTCATGGTCAATATAAATAATGAACTCTTTCAGAAGCAAAGAATCTTGCCATATAGAAAGAGCTCTAATCAATGAGTATGATTGCTTATTATGTACTAAATAATTAAGCTCCACTTTGTTGAGTTTCTTAGTAAAGTAAAAACTAACTATTTCTCCTATGTTAGAACAACTCTAATTCCAACATTAAATACATTAGATTTAAGCTTAAAGGTATTGTTGAAATGAGATCAAACAAACATAGAAGCAGAAGTAACTTTCTCTCTAATATCTTTAAAGCTCTTATGTTGTCTCTTATCTTATCTAAATTTAACATTCTTTTTTGTAAGGTCTATTAGTGGGGATATAAAAGTAAAATTTTTTTTGACAAATCTTTTATAAAAACATGTAAGTCTATGAAAGCTTCTAACATCTATTGTAGATTATACAATTAGCCACTCAAAAACCACCTTAATCCCCCTTTTGACATGATAAAACCTAAACACTTACTCTAGCAAACATAATGTACATTTCTTCTAATTTCCAAACAAGTGCTCAAATTTCAAAGCCATAAGTATAGACTTTAAATGCTTATGATGGCATCTATACACCAATAAGACTATAACAAACTTATTAATGGAGTCTCTCGAACCATGAATCATAAGCTTCATGAATGTATTTAGTGCAATAATCAAGCCAATTAGCATGACTATTCACTCATAGGGACTATATTTTGTCTTAAAAGTACTCTTTTACTCATTGCTAGGTGATTCGTAATTGATGATAACTACTCTTTAGATGATCTTAGAAAATATCTTAACACCTTGCACTTCATCCAACATGTCATCTAGGCATAGAATAGGGTACATATACTTGATTGTGATCTTATTTATGTCTCAGTTATCTATACACATTCTCCACAAATTATCTTTCTTTGTGAATAGAAGTATTGGTACTGTACAAGAACTCATACCCTCTTTAACATATTTGTAACAATCGAATTGTCTACTTGCCTTTGAAGTTTCTTTGCTCTTCTAGATTCATTTTGATAAGCTGTATGATTTAGAAAGTTGAAACCAATTTTGGTTTATTACCGAAATCTCAAGTGAAATCCAAGTATATAAACTTCTATTGTTTCACGGATGTACTAGGATTAAAACATTATTCAATTAATTAAGAATTGGAAATTCAATGTGTTGTTTGTTGAATGTGTGGATCTAAGTGTCTTTTTCTTTAAATCTATAAGACCCATATTTGCAAAATCGACTTTAGAGTTTGTTCCATATTTTCAAAACTAACTCTAAAAGCCTTCTCTACATTTTTAGAACCAATTCTTAGGATAACTATGTGCCTATATTTTAAAAACCAACACCGGAGAATCCAATGGATTTTATATTTTCCAACTAACTCTAGGAGTTTGATTCACATTTTTAAAACCGATTCTACAAAACATACAATGGTTCATAATTTCAAAACTAATTCTGGGAAGTGTATATGGATCCACATTTTTAAGGGTTTGGTTTTATGCTTTTTTTTTTTTTTTTTTTTTATGGAGAGTATGTGATAGTAATAACTTAATCGATTATTGATGGTTGAATAGTATTATTGCATGTAAGATTATTAAATTGTGTATCGTACAACATAGGTATGCTTGTTTATAGTGGTTTTCATTCTAAGTTATATTGCTTTTGTCAAAATAAATAAATAAAATATTAAGCTATATTCCTCACCCACCGGGGATTTACATTTCATATAAAGAGTATGGGAAGATTGATTATTATGGTTATCTAGGCTATAGCTTGTTCCATTTGGGTTTACATAATAGCTGAGTAGAGAAGATATTAACTACTAGAAGGTAAGGCGGGGTAAGAATTGTTACGGTTTGGCAAGATATGATTTACTTTCCTTATTGATACAAACTTAATATTACGATTTGATTTCTTTTTTAAATTAAAACTAATTCAATTTGTAAATTTTCTGAATCTGAAATAAACAGATGGGTTTGATTTGTAGATTTTGCGTACCACCCAACTATTCCCTTGTTAGTCGTTATAATCTAGATTTCCATCTTTCAATCTGAGTCAATAAAGTCGTTTGTACGCTGTAGTATCGATTTTCTTCCCTCATTTAGTTTTTGATATGCGGCTCACCTACGGTAAACCTACTCTCATATAAATATATTTAACATTGGAAAAAAGAAAAGAAAAGAAAAGAAGAAGACTACGGTGTTATACATAGGGAGGCCATAACGAAATATTTGGTCAGAAGCATCACATTCAGTCATCCAAAACCTAGTGCTTAGTTATTGAGCAATGAAACCATCTTTCTGTTTGGTCGTCTGCAAATTGTAGACACAGTCACTCAACATAAATGAGTTAAATTATTCATGAACTACTTGAACTCGACTTACTTTAAACTCAATTAAGTTTGAGTTCGTAAACAAATTAAGCTTAAGTTTAAGATTAAATTTGCTTACTTAAGTCTCGACTTAACTTGAGCTTGTAAATTAATAAGTAAGCTTACAAGTTTTATATATATTATAAATATTATATACTATATATTATTAAAATTTAAAAACTAATATCTATAGAATATATATAAATATATAATATATTATAGAATAATATATGATATAAAATCTAATTTTATTCACTATTTATTAATCTTTTTATTTATATATTTTTTCATTTTATATACTTAAGCTCATAAGTAAGTTTGAAATTGATTCGCTTTAAACTTAGCTCGAGCTAGATTTCTAAATAAGTTGAGCTTGAATGTAAGACAAAACTCACCCATTTAAATGATTCGAGCTCGATCCTTAATTATAGGCTCAATAAAAAACTTGGTTTAAATTCGAGCTTAATAATTTTTAAACAAATTGAGTCAAATCTTTTAAAAACTTAACTTAACTTGGCTTATCTCAACTTGCTTATAGCCTCACTAATAATATATGATGTTATCAAAGATGCCATGGAAAGTGCTTTGTTCGTCCGCATAGCTACATACCAATTTAGATATGAATTTTTCTTTTTGGTAGTTAATTGGTCAATTCCAACCAACTGATCGGTTTGATTCTAAATCAAACCGCAAACTATTTATACTAAATTTAATCAAATTGTGAACTAAACCGATTAGAAAAATTAATTTCAGTTCGATTTGATTAAATTCACAATTTAATTCATAATTAGCTATTCTTTTGCCCAATTGATGGGTCAAATTAATACTTTAGTCATTTAATATATTTCTTCATTTAAATGGGTTGAATTGACACTATTTCTTTATGGACAAATGCAAAATCGACAGTTTGGAGGTCAACAAATAATATTAGTTTCGATACTTATGCTGCGATATGAGTATGCAATAAAATTGTCTCACCTTTGATTTCGGAGTGTGATAATCAAGTTGATGCACTTCAAAACTAGAATCATGTTTCCTTCCATTTTTTGTCAGAAAAAATTGCTATTTATTAGAGACACTTATTTGTCTTATTTTAAAAAGTTTAGGCACTAATATAAAATAATTTTAAAATATAGGTGCAAAAATAAATAAAACTATGAAAGTTTTTTCTAAGTTCTATATTTTCTAAAGGTATTATATACCATTCTTTCAGGGTATAATATAAACATTTTTTTAAAGAAAAAAAGGCTGGGTAACTTAAAATAAAGAAAGATAAAATTGTGATATTAAAAGTGATCTTGCATTTATTTAAATGCGTTGGTTTTTTCTATAAAATTGCATTTGTAATAACCATCTTTTCAGCAAATATAAGTTGTTATAGGATAATCCTCTCTCTTTTGCAGAATAATTTTTTTTTTTTGGCAATTTATTATAATCAAAGGTTTATAATCATAAAATATGATCGTAATTACCTTAAGGCAATATTCGACAGCTGGTAATAGTGATTAACTATTACTATAAATAACAATAAAAAATAAATAATAAAGATTTTCATCTTCAAAAATAGGAAATAATTTTTATTGATCCATCAGCAGTTTCACCGCTCTTCATTTGTAACCATTGCCGTCTCTTTTCATCACCAAACTGCTAGAACCGACCAGCACTTCTAGCCTTTAAAATTTTATTACCAGCAAAATTCTATAGAATTCCATTTCCAACTTCAAAAATGTATTTCTAAAAACAAGTAGAATAACTATTTATTCCGGGCATTAGAACTCATAGGTTTCAGAGCCCATTTACACTACTCAGTACAGGCCCGTAAGACGGTTAAGTCTTGATTGGGCCTTAAGTCCATAAACATTATCCCATACCATAGAGTTCATAACAGAAAAATCTCAACCGAAACCAGCAAATGGAGGGAAACCAACGATAGCTTATCTTCAACTGGAAACACTTTCTCTCTTTCAACTCAATGGATGTGTCGTACGCTAAGGATGAAACTAAACTTGAAAACCTAGAGACAGAAATCGGAAAGGAAGGGCTTAAGAAACAGATTATTCGAAATGGAAACTCGTGGCATACACCTTTTCCTGGGGACGAGGTCGAAGGTAAAGAGTATTATAACATGTGAATGTTCTTATCCCAAGTTCTGATGGAGTTTATTTGATTTGAAGTTTGGGATGTTGCAGTTTGCTTCACCGGTCGTATCAAGGATGGTGCGGGAATTGATTCCTGTAATCAAGGAACTCTGCTTAAATTCAAATTAGGCCAATGTAAGTAGAATGTATTTTAAGTTCTCTAGTTTTGTTTCATCATGTCTGGTAGTGTCCCTTGTTGCTTCACTTGGATGCTTTGGTTCTCAAATAACAATTAACGTTCTGAGTTTGTTTAGCAGTCAGCGCTATTTGATTTCCTTATAATTCTATTCAACCCATGTCCTTGCCCTGTGTATGACAATTAATTAACAGGCCTACTTATAGCTTTTCAATATATGAGAGCATATGATTGAAAGTTACATCGAGAAAAATACGGAAAGGGAAGATAGTTTGAATATTTATACACAAGGCGTTCATATTACTGTCTTTGACATGTATGTTCAAGTGGCACCTGCTTTTATGTGAGTGAACTGAAGTTCCAAAATGCAAGTGACAATTTTAGGCACTGAATTATAGTATGGAAATATGAAAAGACATAAGGTTGTGCTGCCGCTTTTTAGTTTCATTTCCATCTTGAGCTGTGGAAAAATATCTATAAGGATTGATATGCCACGTAGAGTGCGTAGTAGTAGGCAAGAATAAATACGGAACTAACACACGGACCACCACGTCATTAAGACTATACGGTGAGTAGCTACAAAATCTCTCACGTGTTAAATTTTCATTTGTCTGCTTACGAGGTTTTCTTGAATGGAATGTAATTTTCAGGTGAAGTCATAAAAGGATGGGATGTGGGAGTTGCAACAATGAAGAAGGGTGAGAGAGCAATCTTCACAATACCGCCCAAGTTGGCCTATGGTGAAGCAGGCTCTCCGCCACTGGTTCCTCCCAATTCAACTCTCGTGTTTGACATTGAGCTCATAACATGGATCAGCATTAGGGATTTGACAGGCGATGGCGGAGTACTCAAAAAGATAGTGAAGGATGGAGTGGGGTGGGCTACACCTAGAGATGCTGATGAAGTTTTAGGTAATAATATAGAAAGTCCAACTAATTGTATTCATTCGTTTCATGGGTATATGAGAAAAATATCATGTGAAAGTATGAGAGAATCTATTGGCTACAAATTTTCTTTCCCCAACCATCTAATCTAAAATTTTAAATTCATAGGGCCCAAAATAAGTACGCGGAATTTGAAATCAGAATCTTCAATTTTTTTGTAGCATGACAAGTTTCAGATCAGCAAGCAACTGGTCTAAGAGTTTAAACTCGTCAAATCTGGTGTGATTTTAATATTTGCCGGTTATTAACTGGGACATCTTATGATAAATTTTAATGGCTTATGATGATCTGAGTAATCAAGATTTCGTTATAATGCTAGTGAAGTACTTCTATGTTGTAGTCAAGTATGAAGCAAGACTTCAGGATGGAACCATTATAGCCAGATCCGATGAAGGGGTTGAGTTCCAAATAGGTAATAAAATGCTGGAAAATCACTTTTCTACTTCCTAATTTCTTCACATTTTATTATCATCCAAGAAAGCTTCCCAACACATTCCTTAGAGATATTGGTTTCTATCTCAGGATCATTTTTCTTATGTCCTGCCATGAGCATTGCAGTGAAAACGATGAGAAGGGGTGAAAAAGCAGAGCTAGCAGTGAAGTTTTCTTGTATGTTTCCAGTATCTCCTGTATTACAAGATTGTCACATGTTTGCTGAAAAATTATTTTCCTTAATCTTTTTATCATTTCAAGTCCATCAACTGGATGCTTTCTTCAGATGGCTTCAGACATAAAGAGAGTAATTCTAGAAGCAATGCTGATGTTACTGCAGTAGATTCCAATCTGGTTATCCATGTTGAGTTGATATCTTGGAAAACTGTTGTTGATGTCACTGGAGATAAGAAAGTATTAAAGAAGATTGTAGAAGCAGGTGAAGGGTTTGAACACCCAAGTGACGGAGCTAGAGTAAAAGGTACTTCCTGAAGCATTTTCAAGCAAATGTGTTCTTCAAAACTATAGATTTTATATAATTATCTTTCTCTTCAGTGATGTATACTGGTAAGCTTGAAGACGGGACAATTTTTGAGACAAGGGGTTCGACCGAGGAGCCATATGAATTTGTTTGCCTAGAAGGTATTTTGCTGCATTTTCTGCTGTTTGGTCCAATTGATTGTCAGCTTTGTTTTGTTTAAGTGATGATATGTAGTTGTTACTTGTAAAACCTTGTCTATGCAGAACAAATAAATGAGGATCTTGAGAGAGCAATCATGTCCATGAAGAAAGGCGAACAGGCCCTTGTGACCATCCATAGAAATTCCACGGCTGGACAAGGCAATTTAGGAATGTCTTCCTATCCAACAATCCATTATGAAGTGCACTTAATTGATTTCACCAAGGTTTTTTTTTTTTTCTTCTCGGCATCCTTTCAATTGTCAACTTTTTTTTTTTTTTTGCCCCCGGAAATTCTATCTCCTCCAGCAATGCCTGGTATTTTATAGGAGAAACCATTTTGGAAATTGGACACCAAGGAGAAAATCGAAGCATGCGAGAAAAAGAAGAATGATGGGAACTCTCTATTCAAGGATGGGAGGTTTTGGCATGCCTCGACGAAATATGAAAAGGTAACTGAAAGTTAGATTAGGGGCAAGGAACAATTTTATGTTTCAATGACTTAAATCATCCAAACCTGTTTGCAGGCTGCAACGTATCTTGAGTTTGATCACTCCTTCACAGATGAAGAGAAGAACACAGTAAATGCTCTAAGATTGTCATGCTATTTAAACAATGCAGCTTGTAAACTAAGATTGGGGCATTATAATGAAGTTTCTAGACTATGCACAAAGGTATATTAGATTATTCTTCCTTCTATATTCTTCTTTACCTTCATTTGGTTAACTAGGTTTTTTACTTTCTGACAGGTATTAGAAATTGATTCTAGTAATATCAAAGCACTTTACAGAAGATCACAAGCATATTTAAAATGTTGTGATCTAGAAAAAGCTGAGGCTGATATCAATAGAGCTCTAATTATCCAACCGCATAACAAGTACGTATTTCCTTCCATTTTCACCCAAACACGAGCATTTTTCTTTTCTTTTCTACAGTTTGATTCAATAAATTCTAGGATGTAGCCCACTTCTTTGAAAATTCTTCTGCTTGCCTTAAGATCCACTTTCGGCATGTTGATTTTAGGGACGTGCAACTTTTGTACAAGGAGCTGAAAGATCAGAAAAGGGAATATACAAATTGTCAGGCTGAGATTTCTCGAAACATGCTCTCCAGAATGGTTTAGTTACAAAAGAATAAGGCAAGAAAAGCAAGCATACCCATGCACGTGGTCTGTTTTCTGATACTTAAAAATCATTATAAACCAAGATGGTGGCAGGTTATTGCAGCTAAAATTATTATTATTGTTGTGTTTCGAGTTTAATACATTTACATGCATATCCTTCTTTTTATCAATATGATGCAGATAGGACATTTGGATGTAAATTTTCTCTTTTGATAATCTTTTTTTCTTTTTTAACTATAATATAACTTGGAGGAGAAGGGATTTAATTCAAGTTTACTTTGATATAAAACCAGTATTTAAATCATTAGATTATAATGATTTAAGTGATAAAATTGCTTATTTAATAGCATCAATAATATTGATTCGAAGATTACCTAGGCCATTGAATCAAGTTTCATACTATGTAGGAAAAAACTATACTGGAAGAGTTGGTAACGTTAGTGATTCAGGGTTAGCTTCCTATCTAAGAACAGTGTCGAATTTAGACATCAAATATGTGAAGTTTTGCGATTGCCCATTCTAGCCGGTTGATTTTGAAGGAACATTACAAAAGTTGAGACCAGAAATTAGATGCTGATATCAGACTTGTTATTGCTAGACCTGGTAAACTGATAGACAATTCCTTTCCTTGGACCAACCGGGGTTACTGAATTTATGTTCCGGCCAGATGCAGCCTAATTAATGAATAATCATGAGTGGCCACTAGCCCAACATGGTACGACAAGCCAGACCCAAGCATGTATCCAATTATGTTGCGACCAAAAACTCGTATTTGCCAAGGCTTTATATACAGGTTGAGTTGAACTTCTATGACATAAATATTAGGGAAATTACTTATAATCCCTCCTAAATTGGGAAATTACTTATAATCCCTCCTAAATTTTAATCTTGGTGTCGATTCATCCTCTCAACCCTAAATATTCAAATGTTGCATTTTACTCTCTAAACTTTAATCAATTGGCGACATAAAAAACATTTTCATTTTTAATTAAAAAAATCACATTATGATTAAATTAGAAGTTAAGATGATAATTCATATCTAGGTCAAAGTTAATAAATTATTTTCATCTTTCCCTAAATATTATTTTCTCTCTTAAATATGTTAGGCCTCCTTCCCATCCCTCATAATGTACAATTCATTAAAGGAAAAGTAAAAGGAAGAAGAAGCGGATAAAACTTGACATTAGTTGTTATATAGCCAGCCATATAGTATATAAACCAACATAGATTTTTATGTTTTATAATTTAAACTCGGTATGTAAGGAAACTAATGGATAATGGTTTGAGGAAAGGAGATCAAAGCAATATAAGTAATTGAACCAAATAAATATTATAGAGGGTAGAAATATACTTATATTGAATTGGGTTACGCATAATAATCACATGAACTGATTATATGGATCTGTGATAGGATCTAGATAATCAAGCCTAGATGTTTAATGATCTAAGGAGATTTTAACTTGATAGGCACGAAACAAAGACCATATTTGAGGTTAATTGGATCAATATTCACCACTCTTAGTGGTTTTATGCACTTAACATGATCGACCATAGGCTCGAACTCATAAGAAGCCATGAGAATGTTAGCTCATCTTATTCATTGATCATTAAGTGAATATTAAGATCGTAGAGCAAAAAGCTCTATATATGCATAGTTATTTTTAATCATTTAACATAATTTAGAAATGATACAAAAAAGAGATCATTATCAAGTTTTTTTTACTCAAGAATGAAAAGAGACTAGAAGACTTGATCTTAATGAGTGTTGAAATTATTCCCAAGACTAGAAGAGTAGATCCTAATCAGTGTTGGGATTGTTTCAATCTTTAAGTCTTAAGAATAATGGAGTTGATGCTTTTAAGTTCCTTCGCCTATCATAAGGTGTCATTTTATTGAAACTGTTTATTCCTTCTCATTAAACCTTCTTCAAGTCATCCCATCGAATGCTATCATATGAAATTATGTCTCCTCTTTAAGATTACTTAAAATGTAAGACTTATACAGCATGTATGTAATAACACCATTTAAATCCCTGCATCTACTATATATCTACTAGCTTCTTGAAAGCATGGAACTTCCACACCTCCCCCTTCCTCCCAACTACCTCTTCCTTCCCAGTTCCTTTTTCTCTCTAAAAACTTCTTTGCAAAGCCTTAACCATAAACGGTGCTTGCATCCTTCCAAACTCTCTTTCTTTCCTTTACCATAAATCTATGGATCCTAATATCATGTATCCTTATATTTGCCATTGAGTGTGCGTTGATGATGCAACCTAAGATTATGGTGCTTTGTGGACATGTTTGGTTGATAGAGATACATAAAGCTTGTATAAATTAACTAAAGTTATAGGGGTGCTTCTAGACTTAGTAAATCACCTAGGTAAACTAATAGTCAATTGCCAAATGCAATTTGTAAACAATAGCCTATTGGTGCTTTAGGCAATCAATCTAGCCTAGGTGATGATAAATCATACCCTTCAAAAAGTTAACCATGCTTATATGTAGGTTAACCATAACCTATCAAGCAATTGACAAAGCCTACGCACCAATCAATGATACCCCTGTAGTTAGTTAACTAGCCTCTTCATTTATATGTTATTTACTTTCATATTTTGTTGAGGGAGTTTCAATATGAGTTATTTTTTAATTCTTACTTTAGTAGTCGACAATAAACGAGGCTTTGCGGTTTTATACTAAAAACACTCTTGTTACTCTTGCATAATCTTGTTAGAAAACTTGAGTATTATTCTTAAAGGTTTTTGAATTGGTAAGAGAATCTTGTAATTTTTGTAACTCTTCTCATTTTTTGTGACAATGAATCTTACCCTCCATCTCCCATAGTTTCTTCCTAACATTGAGTAGTTTAGGTCAAATTACTCTCTCTCTCTCTTCCCCTCATTTACAATATTTTTACAATTCAATTCATTTCCTTCACTTCAATTATAGTATTTACAAAAGCCGCACTTTATGGTAAAAGATTCATAGATTCAACACTCTCCAACCATCTCTACTAAGATAAGGTTCATTATGATCACATATTGCCCCTAGAAGTACACTTTCGCAAATTTGATAATGTAATTGACTGAGATGATTAGCATGATATTAGTATGTTGACAATTGTTCTTCTAGAATAACCCATCTTTATTATGTCTTTCATTTTGCATATGTTATTTTTTTTCTTGTTTTCTTTTTGTTGTTTCCTCTTTGTATTTTTATTATATCCTCGCATTAGATTTATTATGCTTGATTGTAGGCTGGGTTCCATTCATTATTAGACTAACAATACCTTAAATAAGGAGCAAATTGACTCTTGAATATACATAATGATATTGAAATGGGTCTTCCAATTTATATTCTTGACGTGACTTATTTATTTGAATGGTAATGCATTATTAGCTTCATGAATGGAACTTCGCTTTCGTGTTTGGAGACATTGATTAACGTCTATGATGAAAACATAAATGACTAGATTGATGCAAGTTCATGCTTTAATATGGTGTTAAATTTGGCTTAGCAATTAAGTAAATCAAAATATCATTTTAAAGTAGTAGTGTTGTTATATTCATAAGAAAAACGTTGAGAGAAGTTCTAAATTTTATAAGTTCCGTTAGTTAATTCATTAAAACCATTCAAAAGGTATGGTTAAAGTTTAAATCTTTCTAGATCATAGTAATTTGTTTAAAATCTATTTGTACGATAAATGCATTATAAGTGCCCCCACTTATAATTATATGCAATTTAGTGTATAAACTTTTCTTTTGTGCAATTAATATCTATATTTTCAATTTCAATGTTTTCGTGTCACCATTGGTGAGGAGTTAACGGCTATTGTATTATTTTCCTTTTTTTTTTTAAGTGTTTGCACTAATTTTTTTTATTGAATTTTTGTATCTTTCAACTACAATTTCAATGCATTTAGTGTTTGATCACTCATTATTTTGTCAAAAATTATTTTTTGATTTTTCTTAACTGATAAATTAATTCAAAATTAAAAGAAAATTATTCTTTGTGCATGGAATTTGTGAGACCCCATAAAAATTTACAAATTAAAAATCTAGCACTTAGATGCATCATGGTTATAGCAACTATCAAGTTAAAAAAATCATAAGCTTTGTACTCTAATAAATAGCGCTTATGTATCTAGCTTTAGGACATATGAGAAAGTGATATGACTAAAATAATATTTTCGATTGAGTTAAAATAATATATATGCCTAGTTGTAAATATGTAAATAAACATACAATATATAAAATGTTCCCCATAAGTTTAGACTTTGAAAATATAATAACAACATTATAGTATAGTCAAAACGTCAACTCTTAGATGCAATATTGATAAATTATCGAGAACACATAAGATGAGTTCTAATAAATATTAAGACCTTAGAGATAAATTATAAGGACACCAATATTTATGAAATGACATGAAATAGTATTTAGAAGACATGCATATATGTTTAAGTATAATTGGTGTATAAGTGATACTTTTGCGATTACATATTGAGTGGGCAATTTAATGTGTCGCTGAAATTAACCGATTGAGTTAGAAATTCATAAGTGGACTCGAGATATCCGTTAACTAAACCCTGTGGACTTGAATATTGAACACATAATAAAATAATATATAACTGAAATAGTATAATTTTATTATCCTATTTAATAATTAACGTAGTTGTGTAGAATGGGTACTGATAGTTACTGAATTTGTAGAGATAAATTATTTATGTAATAGAACTATTAAATGACATAAAATAACATATAGAATATATATACGAATATAAACGATGTATGTAATTCTTATGCTAAAATTTATACTCATAATTATCAAAAATACCCTACTAGGTGCAAATTAAGCTAAAATAAATAAAGAAAATAAAAATATAATCAATGGAGAAGCTAAAATGAACTTGGATAAGGCGTGGCAAGGGAGTAAGACAATTGTAGATACATAACATTGTGTCCTAAATCATTTGAATGTTAGTATATAAGTGGATTTCTCATGAGGAGAGAGAAAGAAATTCATTTTGCATCCTACAAAGGCTTTGAAAATTTTGGCATCTATCTTTGAAATATTCTACATGTAAAGGGAGGTGTAGGAAAAATAAGAATAGGTTGGGAAAATTAAAAAAAGAAATATGGGAAAATTATAAGAAAATTGGTGTAAATCAAGGCTATAGTGTGTTCGTAAGCAAAAGTGGTAGCTAAAAGCAAACCGCCGCCACTAGGTGATAGGAGGCGTTGTGCCTTAGCCATATGATAAAGTGGGGGCCACTGCTGATAGTTGGAGCAGCTAGATTCAATGAGTGTCCTAAAAACTATTGAATTTAAAAAATTAATTAAAAATATTAATTTTTCCTAGAAAATTCTAGAAAAGTTTATTATTTTGTATTTTTATGTGTAGAATTTAGAAAAAAAATATTTTATTTAAATTTAATAGTTATATTATACATTTTTAAGAAATCGATAAAATCGAGCTATTTTAGATATTAAATTAAATTGTTTAAATGATGTAATTTTGACCCTCAAATTTTTCTATAAACGTTCTCATAAGATTTTTCACAAAACTAATTTCTATAATTTTTATGAATTTTTTAGCCCCAAATTATAATTAAAATGGTGTTTTTGGTAAAAATTAGAGTATTTTTCTTAAAGACTTCACTTAGATTCTAAGTTTAAATGATTAATGGAATATTTATAGCATACTAGAGCTGTTGAATTAGGTTTTGTAGAAAGAAGTTATAGAAAATCAACAATGTGCCTTAAATGTGTAGTTTAGTGGAGTGTAAACTTAAGAAATTAGTAAATGATAACATGTTACATGAGGAATTTGGAAAGTAATGAAACCAAGGAATATTGGTTAAAGTGTTATTTTAGCTATTCCTAATTGGAGTTAACACAAAATGAACAAATCAATTGACTATAAAGATATTGAATGAAGGTAAAGGATAACTCATCGGGTTTTGTTGAATGAATCACTCATTAGGTGTCTACTTAGAAGCAAATTTCTACTTAAAAGCTAAGTCAAAGGGTGAACTCTTAAGACTTTAAAATGTATTTGCTTATGATTATAGTTAGTTGTTTGTGTATGTACAATTCTTGTGTTTAAGATTTGATTTGCTTGGTAAGAGTTGAGCTCTATATTATGGTTATTCTGTGAACATTATTATATTTGAATTATTTGAACTTAGTTGATTATTCTAAAAATGAACTAACTTAAACTTGGCTTAACGTCTAACTTAACATGCAACACAACCCACTAGGGATATTGATTAGGATTCTCGAAGCAAACACGAAGCCCTTTGATGAGGATAGCTAGAATGACCCTTTTCTCACTCTTAGTTGAATTAAGTGACATGAGAGGAGATTGTAGTAAAATTGAAGGCCATGGGTCGAAAGGATCTAGGGTAAAGGTTGTTCTTTATTGCACAAGTCCTAGTTTAGTTTTGATTTGTGAATGCAGGACGCAAATTCTTCAACCTGGATTAGAGTAGGTATAATTTTTCTAGTCTCACGACTACCGAATAACTTCATACAATTGCATTTGCTTGTATTTGCACTACATATAACTAACTTGGTTGAGAACTCTGTTTATGATGTGTTGAATGTGTACTTTTTTATTTATCCTACTTACCGAGCAAATTGTTGCTTATTTTCTTATAGTTTGTTTTGCAAGTTGAAAGTAGAATTATAAGTACTGTACCCAAACTAGAATTTTGACAATTAGGGTCGAGATGTAAAGATTAAGAAGAATTTGGTTGACATTTTGTTCTTATTATTGATTTTTTTTAACTGCTAGGAAAACTGCTTGTCTTCTCAAGGGGCTTGCTAATTTTCCTTCTTTTGGGTATGTATATCGAATAGCATATACTTGTGGATTTTTATAACCACTCTTTTGAAAAGTCAAATTACAAGTTTACTTTATTAATTATTTTCAAAGATTATTTTATAGGTTTTTATCAAACATGTATTGAATTAGATGCTTTAAAGTAGTTTAGTCGAGTACACCTAGTATGAATTATGTTGATGATAATAGCTGTCGTGTCAACTTCTATTTTAAGATAGTTTACATAATGAGATTATTGTGAATCTATCTCTTCGAGATGTGACATAATTCAACATATCTAACTTTGTATTTGATGCTTGATTTTAATGAATATTTATATCATTTAAAAGCTCATAACATATTTATATCATTTAAAAGCTCATAACATGTACCTTTATTAAAAAATACAATCTAATGTGTATTTGAGAACTATATGGGTAGGCAAAATTTTAAAATGGCCATAACTTGTAGATTAGATGATGTTTAGCCTTATAATGCGAATTTTTACACTTACTAGATAATACACCTCAATATTTCATAATATTTTATTATATTTCTAGTAATATCTTGACACTAATTTTTTTAAATTTTCTAATGTCATAACACTTATAAACCAAACATTGCATGACTGCAAGCATATAACAATTAGAGCACTCATATTACAAGCTTGTAAAGGTTATCATTATGACTAGAAATTATTAGATTGAAAATCATCCCCTTTTTTAGTTATAATGGTCTAAATATTTTATATTTATTATAATTTTAGAAATACATGACTGTTATGAGGGAAAATAAAGAGAAAATGGTTAGAGGAGTATAAATGAATTTTGTAATTTTTCTCTAATCTTTTCTTGTAATAATCCATTATTTTCATAAGCTTTTTGTTTGTTGTAACTCTCCTTTTCTTTCATAATATTCTACAAAGGTAAGAAAATGTCTTTTAAATTTAGCAATAACTCTTACAACTGTCCTTATTTTTATGAATTTATTTATCTTTATGTTAAATGATATTCATA
Source organism: Lumnitzera racemosa (assembly GCA_024138005.1). Lineage (NCBI taxonomy): Eukaryota > Viridiplantae > Streptophyta > Magnoliopsida > Myrtales > Combretaceae > Lumnitzera > Lumnitzera racemosa. The sequence continues at coordinate 71,560,008 of JAMXBC010000004.1, read as the reverse complement.
TTTTGTTAATAAACTCTCAATTTTATAGTTTTCTAATATTTTCATTATTTCTATAATTCTCTTGCAAAGTTTGAAAAATTAGATTAAAGTACTACTAAAGACATGACAATATATCATACTATGTGGAAATGGCTTATTCGATGAGTCCAAAAAGTTATGTTTTAAGGCAAAAAATGACACTTGATTTGCATGTATGACCATCTTGAATTTGACTTAGTTTAGGTATTTTGGAAACATGTATAAGATCTTATTTTTCAAGTGAAAGGACATGTAATAAGCTTTCCAATGACATAAAAATTTGCTAAAATGAACATCAGAAGCAAAAGTTATTTACATTAAAATTACATGAACAAAAATAATTTTTGATTTTCAAAATAATTTATCAATTAAGATAAATTAAGAATTAAGTTTTTGCAAGTTAATATATGATTAAACAATAAAACTCATTAAAACTAAAATAAAAACATTAAGATGTAATCAAAATTAAAGTACAAATACTAAAATGAAAAAGAAAAGTAACATTTGTTAACTAGAGAGACCAAATTACAACCACATTAAAAGTCCAATGACCATTGGATGATTCAGTAAGACTTGAATTGGATTTGGAGCTATTTGGATGTTATTAGCATAATTACTACATTGACTAATAGTCCTTTAAAGAATATGGAATATAAACATGCTGAGTATATTACCTACATGAACCTTTGGCCTTTAATTGACCATAATCTAGGTAAGAACATGCTTTCTTAGCACGATTAAGTGTTAAATGATGAACTAGTAGAAATTTGAAATCAATTAGATGAAAATAAATGAAATGAAATACTTTCTTAAAGGTGTTGATATGCTACTTTGGACATGGAGTCTAGATTGACTTGTTCAAGACATGGTCTAAGGTCTTGAGGCATGGACCAACCTTCACTTTGAAGCTAAGCTACTCTTAGCTTGGATGTCTCCTGCAAAAGTATGGCTAAGTAATAAGGGAACTTCATTGGCTTTTGTTAAGTCATTAGTACAGGCTTTAACCTAACTAGAAGAAGATCTCTAAATCCTTAGGGACCGCCTAGGTTGGTTAAACCTGGGTCATGAAGCTCGGTAACTGTCACGCCCCGAAGCAGCAGAGTCGTAACAGTTCCGTCATGTAAATCATTCTAAGATAGAAGTTGGCCTTATAACCGCTATCCTAAACCTGATCTACATAAGGCGTCCACGACTAACCCGTTTTGAAGTAAACAATTTATAATTTAAATAAATCACTTAATTAAGAAAGTGAGAAAATATATATATACACTATAATTTAGTTATTACAATTAACGTTTACAATATTTCATCGTAATATATTTTTTAATTATTACATTATTCGGAAATGAAAAATTATAAAATAAAAGCTTAGACCTTAAAAATATATATCTGTTCTTCAAATGTTTTTCTTCACTCCCCAAGATCCAGTAGTTGCTAGCTTCAGAGTAGTTGTTAGCTTCAGAGTAGTTGTTAGCTTTAGAGTAGTTGTTAGCTTCAGAGTAGTTGTATGCCGCTTCTTAGTCAGCACTTGCACGATGTTTATAGGGATGTGAGCAACCACGGCTTAGTAAGTTAGGATGGAGGACTTAAAACTATACTGTAAATATAACAAGGTTATCAACCAACTTATTAGGTGCAATACATGTTCAAGCAAATTCCATCGCTCGATGTTGTTCGGCCTGTTGTAAGATTAGAGAAATTGTGCCCGCTCTAATCTGGGTTGAGGAGTTGTTGTTAATGCAACAGCTTATGACCAAACCTAGGCTTGTGTAATGGAGACACCACTCCTCCCGTGACTACCTTTGAACCATTGACTTCACCCTCACCACGACCTTCTCTTTATCACTTAGTTTGACTAAGGATAAAAAATGGACCATTATGCAATCATGCGCTATCCTTTTCAAAGGGGTTGGTATTTGGTCGGAGAATTCTAGGTTCCCCTAATGGGTTGCCATGCAGGTTCGATTATGATTATAAGTTGTATATTTGATTAGGTCCAGTTTAGGTTGATCAATCACTTTATACAAATCATACAATACAAACCAGAATAACAAACAAAATCATAACATCACTCATAATCAAGCACATGCACACAACCAACTATCTAACAAGCACAACCAAGTATAATCTCAAGCCTCCAAAATACAACAACGTATTAATCCCAACTTACTTGGACTCTTCGCTCGCTCACTCGAGGTCCAACTCACTTAGGCTATTACCGATCATCCCTATAATACAAACGTGGTTTTAGTTTTTCATATAACTATTATAAGTTGGTTGTATCCTATAACGCTTATTATTATATTTTGTTTAGGGTTTAATATATCTAGTTATCTAGGTTCTAAAATATTTTACAATTATTCTAGGTTCGGTTCAGGTTCCGCATCGATTTCTAAATTAAGTTTTAGTTCGATTTCTAAGTACTGTTTTATACTCGAATCCTAGAAATTCGTTTTAACTCATAATGTGAAATCAATCATATTATTTCCAAATATCTTAAATACCATCATCACCCCTAGTTAGTATTTTATTCTACCCCGTACACTTAAATCCTTATTAGTGTACTGAATTTACTCTTGATGTGAGAAATTTTTACATTTTTCATATAATTACATAAATTTAAGTTTTTTATCAGATTTATTATATATCCCTATTATTTTTATAATATCAATTTTTATTTTAATATCTTCTATTTATTATATTTATAATAATTGTATATTATGTACTATTATTTATTATGTACATAATACATATTTAATATTTTTATCATTCTAATTACTATCTCCTAACATCAATTATCATTTCAAAATGTCTAAATTCATCTTAAATAAGATTTTACACCTAATTACCCTAAATTATTAAATTAACTTAAAATGTACTATTTTTCCCTATTACTTATTTATTACATAATTAGCTTAATAATTAAATTTAACACCTTAAATGCTACAAGTATCATACTTTATCAGATTTCAACATCCTAAACATATAAATATTCACTAAATCAGTAATTAACTATTTAATTACTTAATTAACCCTAAATTACCCATTTTATGCCTCATTTTAAGGTCTAAAAATTATCTAAATATTTTAAAAATTAATTTTTGAAAAGGGGCTTCATAGCACTGTTCTATATTATCTGATTAGTCTACACAAAAATTTTAGGCTCAAAACTACATTCCTAAGGTTATTTTTTTCTAAACCGAAACATGTTAGATTTTGCATGATTTCTTAAGGACTATATATCATAGGATATATTTTCATCAAAATAATATTTTTTTATAAAAAATACATAAAAAATATTTAAGAATAACAAAATTCATAATTTTCTAAGAATATTTACTATTTTTACAAAATTACACAAAATCGGGCTGGAAATCGAACTCACCGATATGAGTGACTTTAGCCATCGTCAGTAGCCATGTGTGTATCGGCCCACCTGGGCGCTACCACCATCGTGTGGTGGTGGTGGTCGTTCACTCCCAGCTACTCGTTGGGTTTAGGTTCTCCTTACAAGTCCCAACTGTACAATTTTCTTTTTTTTTTCCTAACCTTAATTTTTCTCTCAATTTCGCCTCTTTCTATTTTTCTAAACTTCCCGACATCTAAAATGAGCTTCTAGAAAATTTGGAGTATTTATAGAGCTTTAGGGAAATTATTGTACATTAATTTGATTAGACAATTGCCTTATCTTTTCTAATTTGACTTTTGTGTTGTTCTAATTTAATTGGCTATTTTTTTTTTCTTATTTTCCCCAGCTTCCACGACCCAATTCTGGATTATTCCTTATTTTTTCTGATTTTTTTTTATTTTTTTCTAATTAATTATGAATTTGCTTTAATTATTTAGTATTATTTTAGCACATTCCGCGTATTTTAAGTAATTACGCATATTTCTACATACATGTAAATTCATATATAGTACAAATAAATATTTCTAAATATTATTTAAGTTATTTTATGATTTTTAGTATACATATAATTTATCTCTAGCGATTAATTAATTATTGGAATGCATTTTACGCATTTTCGATAAATAACAAGTTATATACTTAAAATTTGAAAATTTTATATTCTTTTATTTTATTACTTATTTTCTTAAATTTAAACTTATGAGATCATTTTATTAATATTTCTAATTTTACTTATAATTTAGGTTCGATTGGATCTTTCAGCTGATCGAAACCCTAAATGACTAGTTGTGGAGTTTACAATACCTCGTGAAAATGGTTACCAAGAATGGCAACTTGACAATTATCTTTAGCCACTCTTCACACTCTTCACAAAATCCAAAGCATACCTTTAATGACAAGATCCACTTTTCATAACCGTTTCGATCTTATCCCTTATAAATAGATGATAAGGCCTAAGGGTAACAAGATCTATACTCTCATATGCTTTAGCCATCTATACACTTGCTTTGCTCTCCTTACTCTCTCTAATACTCTTCTAACTTAAATATCAGAGTAGACACACCAGATAATCCCTTAGCTCTTTACTCACATATGTTGTTTTGTAGGTACTTGACACTCTTGCGAAGCTTTCAAGCCTTTAAAGACTCTATTGGAAAATCGAAGACAATAAGAAGGCACCGAAATATATTAGTGTCATTGTGCCACTTATATGACTTTAGAGGAGTAATCTCTTAATGTTAAATGGAAATAGAAGTTGAGAGCTTCAAAAGAAATATTAGATTGCAAAAATCTAACATAAATCGAGAAGATCTAGCAATTAAAAATTGAGCATATGTGATATCGTGTTGTCTCCATGCACTATTTTTGCTAGAGTACTTCTCTAATGTGCAATAGCCATGTCTCCTACTACTCTACGTTATTAGAAGATATTTCTTTTACTATTTGTTATTTTTACCCTTTTGTGCATTCTTAGGTTGTTAATTTTTGAATTGTACCCTTTTATCTTTCTACTTTTGTTTGTAACCTTAAAGGACGCATATAAATAGTCTTATTTATTGTGTAGCCAGAATTATCTTTTACTTCATTGATGAATATTTCCCTTACTTATTCTTGAGAGTTCATATCTCTAAGTTTAATTTTTCTCTAATATAATTTCTTTAGCAAGAATTTATGATGAGAGACCTTAGGTTAATGCTTGTGCATACATCAAGCATCGATTTAGGTTACCTTGTATTTATTTGGTGAGTCATATCTACTTGAGTAGTTCATGTTTTACTAAAATCCTTCATAAACCCTTATCTTTTCTTTGATATTTCGAAAGATTCATCCCTCACTTAATTAAACTCTTGTAATTTTACCTCTTAGGCACATCATGCTTTCATAACATTTTTGTATAGTTACATGATAATTGGTGAATTCTAGTCTTTTGCTCAATTCCAATTAGCCTTAACTTTAATTTGGGACGATATAGCCACCCTAACTCTTAGACATCACAATATAGGTGATTAGGCCTTAGGAAGTGACGCACTACATTATAGTTCAACCATCTACATATTTTGCAATCATAGAGAATTCTTTTGAGTATTTGGTTCTATCGTGTAAATAAACACAACCTATATGGTGTAAAGTGCTTTGGAATCTTGTGTTAGGCTGTTTATCCAATCTAAAACACTTCCTAAGCGAGGTAGCAGTATGTTTATGGTATATTTAGAAACATTGATATGAATATGTCTTTAATGAAATGAAATTGAACTCAACACAAATTGATTGTCGGATGAAGGCCTCCGTAATTGAGATGTGGCAACTGGATCAGGAAATGAGGCATTTGTAGCCCTTGGTTGTAACAGTTACACGATATCCGACTTGGACAGCTCCTGCACTTTTGGAAGTCATTGTAGAAGGGGATCACGATGGAAATCTTCTAGCAAGAATCCATATGGAGGTTGCCACTTTTAACGTTTATATGTAGGAAGCTTTAACTGCTCGTGAAGCACTTCACTGGTGGGAATTTGTCATAGAAAACGATTCCACTGACATATATAGCTGCACTAACATAGGGCTGCATCATTGGAAAAACTGAAAAATGGCAAGTATCATATAGTGGATAGCAATTCTCAATTTGAAAGCTTCCGGTTAGCTAAAAATGAACATCTGTAACGATTCAGTTGTATTCATGGCAAAAGCTTTGTACCGTGTTTCTGGGATCGTAATTCCGAGAGCTCTTTAGCTAGTTTGTACTTACTGATCACATAACTAGTCCATTGAATGGTTTATGATCTCTCATGTATCTTATTTATTTTATGAAATAAATTTCAGTTGGTGTAAAAAACGAAAAATTAACATCACGAGTTCCGATATTAATACTGAACTCGATCTTAAAACCGTTAAAAACTAGTCAAAAATATAATTTTATGTGAGATATCGTTAGTAGTACTTTCACATATGACATAATTGAATGATTAGTAAGGAAAAACATTATTTTTTACCTTTTTCCAGTATTATTACTATTTATATTATCAAAATCTTTTGAGGTTTAAATAACCATTATAATTGAAATTATTATTTAAATTAATATTAAATATTATTTAATAAAAAAATCAATACTAAAATAACAGTTATATAATTATATATAACTTCTATCATAAGAAAAATTATCTTTTCCTATAATCCTTGCATCTAATTTTTTTCTCCTACTCTCTAAAATTATACTCTACCTTTTTCTTTCTCCCTTTTTTCTCTTTCTCATTTTCTTATTTTTTTTATAATTTTCATAATTACTTTCGTTTTTATGATTTTTGGAAAGAAATTATTATAAATTATATAAATACATTAAAAATAAAATTTATAATGATAAATATAAAACGTTTTATTATAAATTTAAAATAAATATATATTTTATTTTTGTAATGAAAAAAATTAATTTTTACAAACCAGTGCGAATACGCGGACAGCTAAGTATTATCGTTATACAAGAGCGTGCGTCCTTTATAAAATGAAGCACGTGAGGAATTAACAGGAATCTGCACAACCGTGTATCATTTGTACGAACCACAAAGTCCAACCTACGAAGTTGCCTTTCCCCGTCCTGCCAACACAACACCACACACACACACACCCCCGACCACCCCCCTCTCTCTCTCTCTCTGTGAGAACCCAAAAACTGCTAATCATTTCCATTAGTAAGTTTCTCTTTTCTTCTTAGCAAACAGGAGAGAAAAAGAGACAGAGAGAGATGGGAATGGAGATGGAGATAGTGGAGCCAAACACGTGCGTAAGAGGTTGCTGTACTAGCGAATCCATTCCTCTTCACCTTCGTCCTTCTTCCTACACTCTTCTTTCTCCTATTGCGCGAGGTAACAATTTGACATAACATAGCATTCCTTCGATTTCAACATATTTCCGTGACATTCTGATGATTTTGCAAAATATCAATAACTGTAGGTGCTGAAAGTGTGGTGTATGAGGCGATTTTGAACGGAAAGAAGGTTGCTGTTAAAAAACCCATTTTGTCCACCTCAGAGAACCTTGATAAGTTTCATCAGGAGCTTCAGCTCTTATGGTCTCTCTCTCTCTCTGTGGGTTTGTGTGTTAGATGTGAATGTTAGTTTACTTAGAAAAAGTAGAGGATTCGTTTTAAAATAAATTTAATGGAGGACTTGATTGTATGGGAACTAATACGAAGAAACCGAGGATCTCGTTTGGATTATTCAATGAAAATGGAATTCCATTGCATCTAGTAGTGGCTTGGTCAGATTGTAGGTGTACAAATAGAAAAACATTGTGACTTGTAGTCTATGAAGCTGAAGTACCTCATATTTTCTGATCCTGATGCGTACATGAACCCCTACGAAAAAGAATACTAGATCAGTTAACTATAAAATCCTATTTCTAGTAAAAAGGTAAATGTAGCCTCAAAGTTTGGGCCGATTTGCTTACATTAAGTTTTAACTGTTGTAATGATTTTGAAGGTGGTGTCCCAACTAATAGTAGCTTTTGGATGGAGGTAGCTTGAAGGAGTGGTGGATGGTGATAGATGGTGTTGGCCATGTTCAAATTGATATGGAACAGATAATAGGAGAGCTGTTTTTCCATTTGTACTATAACATTCCAGTGCAATTCTCCAAATCCAAACAAAACCATTTTAGTAAAACAAGGGCACTCTAAGGGGTAACTAGAGTTCTATTTATGGAAAAGAAATTAGCATTTTCAGTATCTTTGCAGAACTCGTTTGTTGCATTGCTTAGATTACATGAGGAGTGTTCTTAGATGCGTTGGCATTCGCACCTTTACTTCAATTTTTTGACTAATATCATGTCAAAGTAGACAGTTTAGTAATGTGATTGTGTATACACGAGCTTATTGATGAAAGTATAGCAGTCAAAGTGAATGCCATGGTTTGATAGGCAACACTCATAACCTTTTTTTTTTTTAAGTGGTTGTGTGGATTGTGGAGTAACATTGTCTATCCAGGGCATGTGAAGTAACATTTTAGATGTGTGTGCTAGAACAATGAGGTACAAAATCCTATGAATATTATGGTTATGATTATACTGATATACTGATTTTTGACTTTTGATGAAGCACGCTTGACCATCCGGGCATAGCAATGCTCCTTGCAGCACATGCAAGGCCTCCCAACTACATGTTCTTCTTTGAATTCTATGAATCCCAAAATCTTTCAGAGAAATTACATGTTGAAGAATGGAGCCCAGATGTTGATCACATGCTAAGAATCACACTGGAGCTAGGTACTTATTGTGTCACTTTATTTTGCTAATTTGCTGTGGCTGGCAAAAAGGCTCTAGTGTAATTAATGCTCTGGCATATGGGTTGAAGATTACAGCACTGAATAGTTTTTCTGGGCTTTAACAAAGAAATGCATGATTCTCAAAATTTGATAGACCAGTACAGGTCATATCTCTTGGTGTATAAAATTTTGTTGGGGTATGACTTTGATAATTCAAGGAAAAAGCATTTTTAGCCTTCATTTCATATAAGCATTCTCTGCCAGAGGGGATCAGATAAGATAACTTTTACCCTCTACGATGTGAATATAAATTATAAAAAGCCAAAATGTAGAAAGACAGTAAGATTTGCATTTTAGCCATTCAGGTATTAAAAAAAAAAATGAAAATTAGTGTTTCTTATGTGGAGAGTCATAACGTCCAACTGCTGCTTCTTATGTGGCAACATGATCATTGGTTCGTTACATGTGAATTTTTTGAGAACTATGGAAAAAGGTGGAGAGTAGCCTTTGATTTCCTTATTGATTATGCTGGCCGCTGTGGGTAATTTGAGTGGTTTAATTAAGAAGACAGTTGCAGTGGTGTGCTACTGCATTTGGAGAGAAAGAAATGCCTGCTGAGTGGGAAAACCCAAACCCAGCTACTCTGTTGAAGGACTGTTTAGATCTATCTCTTCTTGTCTGCTGTGATTTGTTGTTTTCTTTGGAAGCACCTTTGCTCATCTAAGGCCATTGTATCTTTCTAGGCATCTGTTTGTATTATTGATGTTTAGTATGATGTAGCAGGTTCCTTTTTGTAATTTTGTTCCTTTGTTTTTATATATATATGAAAAAACTCACCTTTCCCCAAAAAAAGAAAAAATTCTGAAAATTGTTCTTTTTGATGATGAGGAACTTTTATGGGTGAACCTTGAAAAGTTATTCCAATAGCCCATCACTGTAGTCTCCCACCTAAAAATGGGCTCTATCCATGCACAAAATGCTCCTTGAGTAGGGAGATAAGGAAGGGAAGCATTCTGAGTAGATGTTCTCTTGATCTGAACATGTGAACTACTGGTGCAAAACGATAGTGCCATTTCTTGCCCTCCACAATGGTCTCCTACTAGAATCCTGGATATGATTATGTGGACACTGGAATGGATCATCTTGACTAAAGTCCCATGCCAGACCTTGGCAGTATTTCCAATGTGGTCTTTTTTACAAGAGTCTAGCTTGTGAAATTCATTATGCCAGTAAACTTGTGTTCTTTCCATAGTTATTGTAGTGGTTTGAGAAGCATAACTTCATATTCTGTATCGTGTTAACTATGATATTACATGGCAACGATTCTGTTCTGGATGTTTTGAGTGTTAGGATGCTTCATTTGGAGCTGTCCATGCTGGAATACCAATGATGTTATATTGCTACGTTTCTGTTTCGCTTGATGAATTTTTCAAGTTAGGACACCTTGTTTAGAGTTGTATCTGGTGCCAAAACACGTTACTCAAGTACGATCTAGTTCTTTCTTAGTACTAAACTATGAATTAGCACTGAATTCAGACTTTTGCATATGACATAAAGTTGTTTACCTTTATCTAAAAGGAAGGATGCAGAATCAGCATGACACCTTTTCTTTAGTTTAATGTACCGATGAGTTATGAAGTGATTTTAATAGATGAATTGCTTGGTTTGGTTTTCTTCTCTATAACCCTTTTGCCATGATTCAAGATAGGTTATGATAGTAACTTTAATATATGCTTTACTTTCCTTTTTTCTTTTCCTTTAATAGAAGATTTTCTTCTTAATAACTTTTTTCACGTTTATTGCTTTCTCCTTTTCTTTTGCTCTCAGCAAAGGCTTTGCAGTATCTGCATAATCATGGGATTGTCCATAGGGATGTCAAACCAACAAACATTCTTGTAAGTGTCTTCTTTAAGTTCCTTATTTCCATTTATTTATATACAGCTTCCCTACTTTCTTTTGTTATTGGTGTGTCCATATTTAAGCGTTTTGAGTTTTTAGAAGTTCCTAGTGATGCAATTCCTTATAACACAGCTTGACAAGGACCTCTCTCCACATCTATCTGACTTTGGATTAGCAGCATTCAAGGACACTCTGAAAGGAGTTTCTCTTGAGACATGGAAATCATCTGGAAAACCAACAGGGGGGTTTCACAAAAAGAATATGGTTGGCACTCTCATCTACATGGCACCTGAAATATTAAGGAAGGAGGTACACACTGAAAAATCAGATGTGTACAGCTTTGGAGTCTCCATAAAGTAAGAAAGGAAAAGCACTTAATAGTATTGCTAGCATAACAGGAACAAAAACAGTACTAAATTGGCATGATTAGTTGATGCCTCCTCACTAGTTGCTTAAAATTTTGAAACGTTTTGAACATTTATCAGATATTTCCTGGCTTTAGTCTAGCCTGCAAGAATCAACTTATCCATATACAGTAAAGTCATTAGTTTTTAGATGATAATACTATTTATGTGGCAGGTGATATATATTTTCAATGGAAAGAGCATAATATAATGATTGCTTTGTTAGGTCTACTAATTTATGGTGATAGCTTGATGTGGCTTCATTGGAGTGGTGAAAGATAAGTGTGTAATGGGATAACCAACTTGATCTCTAAGTCAGCATTGACTTAACTCTCTTTTAATTTTGGCATTGATGTTGCTAGTTTTTAGGAAGACACAAGCTACTATAGAGCTATAAAATGCATACAAAATGAGTGAGTATTATTTATTTATTTTTTAATTTAAAGATTTCTGTTTACGTACACAAATACCTATATGGCACATGATACTCTATTTTAACCAATGCAGTGAGCTTCTAACTGGGGTTGTTCCTTACACTGATCTCCGGGCAGAAGCACAGGTTAGTCTTGCTCGTGTACATCTATATGTTTGTTTGTTTGTTCGACCATTTGTTTCTGAGCTTGCTTGAAAGCAGGACTTGATAGATATTTGAACCCTTTATTTACTGAGGTTGCATAGCTGATGTACTTAATATTTCTCTGTGTGTGCCTCTTGGGATGTTTGATAATGAGATATAGAAGGTATCTAAATGATCTTGATATTTTCTTGCATCTTCAGTGCACATGCACGTTCTTTATTGGTGAAGAGTTTGTTGAAGAGATACATACATATAGACAAATATACATATACATATATATATATATATGTTACCGAACTACAAGTTTAAGCTTATAATCAGATGGCCATGTGGATATGGTTGTGGTTTTTATTTTTCACGTGCACTGCTTTTGGGGAAAATAAATTTTGCTAGGGTCTCTTTGGATTGTCCTATTCTTGTTTGTGTCTTATTTTTATCTTATTCATGTGCTGCTTGTTTTTTAGTCATATTGTATCTAATTGAAATTTGTTTAGGTTGATTGGTTCTTATCTATGTATCTTATTGATAAATTTTAAGACTATAACCATTTGATCTAAAAGTTTAAGTCTATTATATGTGGCATAATTTTACATTTATTTGTTGTTACTTCCCCTCACTTGTAAATTTAGTTTTCTTTATTGAAGTGTAAATTTAGTTTTCTTTGTTGAAGCCTATCAAGTAGGCCACTTAAATGGCCTTGGAATGTGCATGCAGGAGTTTAAACTTCAGACTTGCTCTAATGCTTGACAAATTTTATATCCACAAAAATTGATAAAAAACTAAGCTTTTTAGATGTGTTATGGTTCTTTATTTGTTGGTTAACACTTATTGTGTCCTTTTGCGTCCTGATTATGCGTTTCAACTATCTTGTTCATGTTTATCAGTATGTTGAATGGAAGCTCCTTATAAATTCATATTATAAGAGGACAGGGAGAATGGTCTATCACAGGAATTATGTCTAGCAGAGAATGCACTCGATGCTTATACACATAATTCATGCATACACTTCCAATCAGTTTTGGTTCTAAGAGATCTGTTGATTTAACTTGTCAAAATTACTTCCAAAATATTATTGATATGTAATAATTACAGCAATTTTCATTTTTACCTCCTATCTGCTTATTGCGATCACTGGACTTAAAAAATTTGTTCAATATATTTAGGCTCCAGCTCTATTATGAATGCAGGCCCACACGGTACTGGAAATGAACTACACAGAGCAGCAACTTACAGCAGCAGTTGTGTCCGACGGACTGCGTCCTGCTCTTGCTGGCCTAGATGTAGGTGTTCCAGAGATCTTATTGTCACTAATACAGAGATGTTGGGATGCGAATCCTCACAATAGACCCTCCTTTGATGATATAGTCAAGGAGCTTGTCCCCATCTTGGAAAGCATGCAAAACGTGAAAGGACAGGATGTTGCTCACTCAGGACTTCCTCTCCCTCTTGATGACCCAACTGTACATGAAGCCAGCAGTTATCAAATTTATCGAGAAAACATTAACTGGTCCAGTCAAGGAAAAGATTTTTCCAAAGGAGCTTCTCTCACTGCAAATGTTGTTCCAAGTTCTTGGAATGAGTCTTCTAATGATCCATTGGAATATCGACCTACTCTTTCTTGGGGATCATATGCTACATGTGGGAGGCGGGAGACCATGGAGGATACGCACTTTCTTGTGCCTCACTTCTGCAATGAAAAGGATATTCACATTTTTGGCATCTTTGATGGTCATAGAGGTATGTTAGAGTGAGAATCTTTCTATTTTGGAAGGACAACAGTGGATCAACTCCAGGCATATATGTACATTCCAATAATTAAAAACTACTTCCTTCATATTTAAAATCAGAAACAACTCTTAAATATCTATTTCTGAAAGCTCTATTGAAGCCATTATAAAATTGATGCACCATAAACTACTGTAACTGCTAAAAAAATATTTTTGGAACTAACATGGAATAAGTTAGTAATTTCAGAAGCTTGTACTTATTCTTTATATCTGGATCCCTATCTAATGACCCAGGGTGCGATCCTGGTTGTGAAGAATAAAAAATGAGGTCTTTCATTTTTTCCCCTCTTCTTTCTTTTGCATATACAGGAATATATCCTCATTATTTATGATTCATGGTGGGAAGTTTATGGATAGGATGCTCATATCCCTCCACTGTTATAGTGATTAGTTTGATGTGTGAGCTTGTACAATAATTGCAAGAATAACTCTTAGCCAGTTAAAGAAGAAGCTATTTATTGGCACATATGACCAGTCAAGTTAGGAGGAATATATTCTTTAAGTTAAATCTATTGACAAACATTGCTTGTATAAACATCTCATTAGTTATTTTGTAAACTTCCAGTTCCATTCCTCAAAGAAACTTAGTTAAAGCTCATGCTATGCATGGATTATTGTTTGAAGTATCTTCAGCTTTAATGAAAATAATAGATTTACTCAAAAGATTATTACAATTAGTATTAACAATGTATGTTCATTATTTGTTTTAAATATCGTTGAATACCATTATCTAATCATATTAGTACATTCTAATTTTTATATATTTATTTGTGGTCCTTCTATGTTAATATGAAACGATGTGTTATCGATGCATTACAATCCTTTTTGGGAATTTATGTTGTTACTAATAGCACCACAACCAATAGATTTAAAATTTAAACTTATAGATATGATTTATGCTATAATCAGACTTTAATTGAGTTTTATCAAGTAGAAAACCAAATTAAATGGGAGTGAAATGACATAACATAGCAGTGAAATGATAGCAGAGAAATGATAGCAGAAATTTGAATCTAAGATCTCCCTCTATGATACTGTCTTATGAATAGTACCACAACAGTTGATCTAAAAGTTTAAGCTTTTAAATATGATGCGTACTAGAATATTTATTACTTAACACATATCATGCATTATGACTTGTGTTGTTTTCTATTAAGTCATGTAAAGGATTGCAACTTGCGATTAAGAACTAACTTTTACATAAAGGACCTATTTCTTTAGAATATAATATAAGAAAAGGATTGTTGATAACCAAATGCTTGGTGATGGAAAAGTACAAGTGACCACAACCAAAAGAGAGAGAGAGAGAGAGAGAGAGAAGGTATGAGTGAACCAAAGGTACTACTAACAAAAAATTATGAATGATAGAAATGGAAATCATTCATAATCAAAGGGTACTACTAATGGAAAGGCAAGGCAAAAAAGGCTTTTGAAATTATATGCAAATGATGCAAAATAAGTACAATAAAGGGGAAAAGCTTATCTTTTGTGTGTAGTAAACTCCAATCCCAAGTTAATATGATAGTGAGCTTATAATTTCTTTTTATGGAATTAAGACATTGGATTTCTATGTTTGCTTTTTGTTTTATTTGAATGGTTTGGAGGATTGTAATTGTATGGTTTTGTGCCTTTTGTAGGTTCTGCAGCTGCTGAGTTTTCAGCAAATGCTCTGCCTGGAGTTCTTCAATCTTTTGGTTCAAGATACAGGTTTCTACTTTTAAAATCTTTCCCAATTTGTCATTCTGTTTGGTGTTTGCTCTGCATATGCTAAAGAAATAGTTAAATCATTAATACAGTCCCCGAAATGCTTTGGTAGATGCATTCATCAAGACGGATGTTGCCTTCAGAAATGAATTGGATTCTTTTCGAAAAGTGAAAGGGGCAGTCAAGAAAGACTGGCATCCTGGTTGCACTGCTGTTGTTGCTTTAACCACAGGAAACAAGCTTTATGTTGCTAATGCTGGTGATTGTAGGGCAATCTTATGCCGAGATGGTCTACCATTTGCTCTTACTATGGTGAGCTTAGGGTTCTTGATCTCAAGTATGTTAGTTTGTTATTTGATGTTCTTGTCAAGCAGGGTGATTTTGGCATAGCAGGATCATGTGGCTGGCTGCCTGGAAGAGAGGGAGCGCGTTGTCAATGCAGGAGGACAAGTGAAGTGGCAAGTTGACACCTGGCGGGTTGGAGCTGCTGCCCTGCAGGTTACTTGCATAAATGTCCAGCAACATTGTGAAATTATAATTTACCTCAAGTTTCATCCATTAAGTAATATTTCATTAATTGAAAAATCTATTTTTTGTTTTGAAGGTATCATGTTGTGATAAAACTTGGCATATAAGACTGTTTTTCTTCATGCTAATTTCCTTTGCTTTGTCCTAGTGTTGATCCTTGTACAAAGATTGCTGCTCATCATGTTATTTGACAGGTTACTCGCTCGATTGGAGATGATGATCTGAAGCCTGCCGTAACTGCTGAACCTGAGATAACTGAAACTGTTCTTTCTGCAGTGGATGAATTTCTGGTAAGTTTTTATCATGTGATTGGTAAATTATATCCAAGCTACCTTGTTGGGAATTTACATTTACGTTTGTTTCGATTGATTTTCACCTTGTTTCAAGTAGAAAGGGAAAGATTTGTTACAATATTGGATTCTTGCATGTAATGCTTTTCTAACATAGAAGATTTGGAATTTCATGTAGCTTCATCTAGAGGTCTTTGGTTGTAGGATATCGAAATGGGCAAAAAATTTGTGCATTAGATTATGTACTAACTAATGACCATCATAGACCATGGCAAGAGGCATCTAGTTATGATCTAAGGCTTGTAGATGCTTGGAACCCAACTTTTTGAAAGCTTTTACCAAATGATAGTTATGCCATCAGAATTTTATCTGTTGAGATTTCTCTTTTCTATGCTTTCCTCCTTTAATAGAAAAGGACAAAACAAAGAAAAGAGAAGAATGACAGTGTTACTTGAAAGGTTCTATTTATCTTATTCCAGCAGAAAATTCTGAAATGCCACTTGCTGATGCTTTATTTCTCTGGTAAAAGCATTCCATTGGAAGATTCTAGATGATTTGATAGTTTACATTTCCTATATATCTCATACTGTTACACTCAAGTTGCTTGAAATTATAGATGATGCATCTTTTGCATTATTGATATCCCGTGAGCTAAAATTTTCTGTCCATTGTTTAGGTAATGGCTAGTGATGGACTTTGGGATATCTTGAGCAATGAGGAGGTTATATGCATTATAAGGGACACGGTTAAAGAACCGAGCATGTGCTCCAAGAGATTGGCCACAGAGGCTGTAGAACGAGGTAGCAAAGACAACATCACGGTTATTGTTGTTTTCTTGCGTCCCGTCTCTACTGCTGAGAGAGTGTATTAGGTATGGTGTAGTTATTGGGATGTATAATTCTTTGGAGTATGAGTTTGCTCAGGTAAACTGATTGTTCCTGCGGGGTTGTTTGGGGGGGGGGGGGGGGGGGGTGTTGCGGGGGTGGTGGGTGGGTTGCCTATCGCCATTTTCCATTCATGGAGGTTTGTGCTTAGTGTAGAAAAATAAGTCTGTTTAATAGATTATCAGCCCTTTGGCTCTAAATCCAGGGAACATAGTACATCTTATTGAAAAATGAATCTCAATTAGCTTGAGATACAAATTTCATTGACATGGTTTCTAGTTTACGTGTTATCAGCATCTTATTTGCCAACAAGATGGAGCATGGAATGTTGCACAAATAAGAATTGATGGGACTAGTGATGTGCATTTTGGTTTGATGGCGTGTAGTTGACTGGAAATAGTCAAGCATGCTCAGTGGAAGACAATTCCATCCTTACCTTAATGTTTGTGATGTTTCAATTGGAACCAATGATAAGGAGGTGTCATGCTGTTTGAGATTATCATTCAGGACAAACTGCTTTGTAGGAGTACATGGATGTGGAACTCACCGAGCCCATCCATTGAGTTTTACATCGTGTGGCCGTGGGTAAGCATGATGATAACAACATGAGCAATGGCAACATTCATCAAATGAGAACAAATGTCTTTTTTTTTTTTTTAAGCACCTTGGATTCATTGGAACCCTAAAGTTAAAATGTAGTAGAGGCTATATTAAGTGGCAAGGCCGAATTTTAATCTTTGCTTGATTCTAAACATTGTACAGCATTTACAATAGTTGGATTTTAACTTCTTCAAGCTGTATATTCTATAAATTGGTATGTAAATGTCCCTAGCCTTGTCCCCGAAAACTGTCATCATGTTTTGGAAAGAAAATCCTATGGTTGACGTAAAAGTTCGAGGAAATGAGTACACATTCATGATAGGTGTTGGAGGAAGCTGTAAACAAACCACTTTACCAATAGTAGTCCACGCGTGGGTGCTCAGATAGACTGTCCGTTTACTTATTTATTTTTATATCAGTGTTATGATTAGCTCATGATAGGTGCCAATCCTATTTAAAAAAGAAAAAAAGTTTGCGGCTTGAAAGTTATGTTGCGATATCAAGCATTTAAGTTGATAATTTTAGTAGGTTTTTGTACGGATTAAGGTCCTTTCTAAGAATATTATTTAAAAAGGCCTATTTACCAAAATGAAGAATTGCAATTGAAATGAAATTGAATGCATATAGAGAAAAAGAACTTGTACCATCTTAAGGTATGGGAAGACATTAGCATGGATTTTGTTTCGCCTTATCAAGAAAAGCTTAGAGAAAATATTCAATATCAGTGGTGGTTGATAGATTCAGCAATTCAACAAGATATTTTGCTTTATTTCATAAAGCTGATATAATATACCGTTAATATCTTTTTGTAGGAAGTTGTTACATTACATGGGTATTATATAGCAATGTTTTTGATTGAGATGTTAAATTTCTAAGTTGCTTTTAAAAGACTTTGTGAAAGAGATTGAGAACTATATTGTGCTCTCTACTATTTGTCGTTCTTAGATAGATGAGCAAACGAAAGTTGCAATTGTACTCTTGAAGTTTTACTTAGAGCAATAATAGAGATGAATTTCGTAGACTATGATGAATGCTTGCCTATTATGGAGTTTATCTACAATAGATCTGCTCATAACTCTAAGAAAGTTGACATTAAGTTGTTTATGGGTCAATGCTACTATTCCCTTAGATACGATATCTTTAGTAGCTTTTAGAGAGGAAAGGTTAGATGGAGTAGAGAAGGAAAAAGTAGTTTATAAGATACATTGGAAGGTGGCTAAACAATCGAAGAAGACGGTGGATAAGCAAAAAAAAAAAAAAATGGAGGTACTAGGAGAATGTGAAAGAAATATTAGCTAAGAGATCTTGTGTGGTTACATTTTAGAAAAGAAAGATTTCCTAATAAGAGACAATAGAAGTTAATACCTAAAGTTGATCATCTATTTAAAATCCTTAAGAAGATTAATGATAATGCTTATCAATTGGAATTGCTAGATGAATTTAGGTATGTTAATGCTACATTTAATGTTGTAAACTTATCAATTTGTGTTCCAAATAAGAGGAAGACCTTATAGAAGTTGCATTAGATTCGAGGCAAATCTTCATTAACCCTAAGGAAATGATGGGGATCAAGTTCTAAACTGGACAATAATTCAAGGAAGACTAATGACTCTAGCTAAGACCAAAAGTTTGAGCCATTTGGTGGATAAGATTTTGAAAAATTCTGCCTTGAAAGATGAAGTTAATTTCCTAAACGGTTTTTAAGTTCATAACATTATCTTAGGCATAAGCTTAATACAATTAAAAGATGATGGAGGTTTTGATATTGATGAAAAGACCTTCGTTAGTTGTGATTCTAATCCAGCATTGATTTTGATGTTATAGTTATTCTAAAGGGCATCAAGGTTTTAATTAGATTGAGTAAGGCATGAGAAATAAACCTGAATGAAAATATTTCTTAGGCTAGTCACGGAGGTTGCTTAGATTGTACTAAGGAACTCCAAGGAAGTTAAGATGCATGAAGATATTATAAGACGTTTTTTTTCTTAGCTTAGTTTATATTGCTTTCCTCATTAGTTACTTACTTATTTAGTTGTGATACAATTTCCTTTATAATTATTCATATGCATGTAACGGCTTAGTATATATAGTTTATGTAACCTTACGAAGCAAAGTTAGTTAGTGAATCTGTATTACCCCTCTTTTCAATATTGCTTGAGTTCTTTCTTGTACAATATTTTCACTCTTATTAGTTTTCTTTTGAGATTATGGCGAGCAATCATACAATTTGCTTACGTGTCATATCAAATAGTTTAGGTATAGTTTGGTCTTCTCATAGTATGCCATATCCATTAGAGAAGTCGTCCATATCCCTTTTATTTTTCTATTGCATCCTTATATCATAAAGTCTATAAGTATTGTTGTTTGATCAATCTAGTGGCCTAATTCTTTCTAGATCTATATTTAATATTTTGGTTGCACACATGTTATGAAATTGTGGCCATTTTATTTTTATCTTACCATACATAACCAAAGAATGGAAAAGATTCTTTAAGAGTCTCAGGGCTCAAAAGTGCATGATAAATACTGCTAAAGCCTTACACTATTGAGGAATCCCTTAAATACAAAGGCGGGAAAACTCTAATCATCAAAGTTCCTTATGGTCTAGTAGCCCAGAGTTCATCAAAATTTTGAGATTAAGTATACTCATGGAGGAGCTATAGGTGATCTCTTGGGAAACATATGCTTTAAAGGATAAAACTGTATGGCTTATGACACCAAATTGAACAACATCTTATTGAGAAAGATTTTGATTAGATTATTAGTGGTGCTATAAAAACAGTTCATTTGTCGTAATGACAAATTACTTACTTGGTGTGGCATTGGACTTATGTAATGAAACTTACGAGAACATCAGTTCTATAAGACAGGAGAAGGGGTAGATTGTGATGTGCCTTAAATGGAGAGGTGATGAAATTCTAATCATTGAGGTAACTTTTGATATAGTAGCTTGGTATTTATTAGAGTTCTGAGGTTAAGCATGCTCATACATGCCCATAGGGGAGCAATAGGTGATTTCTTGAGAAATATCTGCACCAAAGAATAAATTCGTATGACGTATTATACTAAAATGGATAGTATTTTGGTGAAAGGCGTTTTGCTTAGGTCGTTCAACTTACTTAGTAATTGTTTGGTCTTAAAATTATGTCTAGAGAGATTGTAATTGGGGTTGGATTTGCATCTAACCCTTGGATTTGGGCACACCTTAGCATAGAGCAAAGAAGAGGGAAGGGCATGACTACATCAATAGGCGAACATAGAAGGTAGGAATGACTAAAAATCACTACCTACATCAATATTTAAATGGTACATGATCCATAGGTAATTTTACATCTCTATGGATATTATTTATTTTTGTTTTCAACACTTAAAAGAAAAAAAAAAATGGTCACAATACTATACTGTTTATTTTTTATACTAACTTTGCAAGTTTTTTTTTTTTCTATGACGAGTGATACTCTGTTATTTATTATCGTTTCTCATTAACAAGTTTAATAAGTAAGGTTTTATATCTCACTTTTTTTTTTTTTTTTTCAATTCATTTATTAATTCACATTAATATAAAATTATCGGATGGCTTCCCTTGCCCTCATCTGTAGGTTTTTTTCTGACGAATATATAAACTAGTTGCAGTTCCTCAATACATAAACTATTTGAAATAAATGTGATGTTCATGATATAGCTAAGTTAGAGGAAGATGTAGCAACATCACAACAAATTAAATAATTGTGGGAAAAATACTAGTAGTAACCCACTTATAGGTTCAACATTACGAACCATGATCGACTGAACTAGTGGTTTATGTGGAACTAGTATTGAGTCGGACCTACCCCAGTTCCTTGTTTGGGGGGCATCGGGCAGGCTGGGCTAGACGGTGCCCCTTGTTAGATAAGAGTCTCCAGGTACACGTCGAGTCTTTCCCTTGCTCTCTTGGTCTAGGAATCAAAAGCTACATCATCGAATGTGGCCCCTTTCGACCATCATTGATATTCTATCATTGAAGCTTTTTTTTTTTTTTTTTTACAAACTAAAACCGATTGATTAACAAACTTAAAAGACATTCTACATTTCGTTGGGTGAAACTAATACTTCGAGATACTTTTATAAAACCATGCAAAGTTACAAACCTAAAAGATATTTTACGTATTTTTTATTGAGTTATGAACTTTAAGATATTTTATGAAACTATATTGGGGCTATTTTTTATTTTATTAAATTTTTGGAAAATTTATTAAATGGGTTTGTTTTACCATTAGTAGCTAATGGAACAATTTTTAAAGTAAAATTACAAATATTTTTACTAACAAAAGACTTAAAAATTACAAAAGATAAAAAATAATAAAAGATAAAAATATATCAAATGCGAAGAAATTAACAGAAAAAAGATTTCCCAACCAGCCTAAAACTAGTGGATGGTATAACTCCTTCAAGTAGTGGGTGGCCATCACCATGCCCATAAGTACCGTGGTTAGGTCATATGATCGCTAACAATGGCAGGTTGCAATCACTATCCATGACAGCCACATTTTGACTAAACTACGACCATGGAGTGGCCGACTATGACTAGGGAGGTTGTGCAACCACTAGCCTTAAGGTGTTCCAAAATATTTTTTTCTTTTCTTTCCTTTATTTTTTTTGAATTATTATTATTATTATTATCATTTTTGGTTGATTTCAGATACTTTTTATAAAACAAGGGTATATTAATACTTCTGTTTTATTTTCAACTCAGTAATGTAATATAATAAAATGGAGTAAACAATGGACCATTACTCGAGATACATCAGAAGTAAACAATGAAATATTGATTAATTGGCTACTTTGAATGATAGTTATTTCTAAGCAATAATTTCCTATTTCCTTTTTCCTTCCATCAAAGTAATTGGCCCTTGGTAACCTACACAATGATCAAAATGAACTTAGGCATAAGTTTAATTGAGCTCCAAAACTTAGAAGATGGATCAATTCATTTATAATTAATACCCCTTATAGGCCGGTCCTTTAATCAATCCTGACAATTTTTAGTAAGATATTTTGATATTTATAAATAATAATAATAAAAAGTGATAACATATTGTTTATCTTGCTACATAGAACAACTTTTTGCAGTTTAACTTAAAAGATTAGGTAGTAAACTATAGGGGTAATTGTACTTTCACCCTCTAAGTTATAGGGTGAACACTTAATTTTGTACATTTTGACATTAATTTCATATAAAAATCGCAACAGTTAAGCATAAAAGGGATATTCCATTGCTAACCTCGCATGTAGGATGCATGTCTTAATTTAGAAGATGACCAAAATGCCCCCTTCCTATACGAAATGACAAATAAAAGCTAATATGCCAATTAAAAACTCTTAGCCTTTTGGAAATATGAAGCATAAACCCAAATTAACACTTAATATACTTATTATTTATGCATTATAAAATATTATATAAACATAACTACATTTGTTAAATAAAATACTGATGGCATGTTTAGTTGATTTCATAAAGATATAATAAAATGGTTATTCCTTAATTACAAATCTATTCCTATATTTAGTTGGTGGAATAGCTATTACAAGAAATTTTCATTATTGAAAACTGAGGAACTGCACTTCTATTATATAACTATTCTTTTTTTTTTTTTAACAGCATATTTTTGTATCTACTTATAAGACTCAAAATAGTTACAACGAATAGCTATTGTTTTTCTATTCTATTATTAAAAAAATTACAATTCTATTCCTATCTTATTTTATTTGATGACAAAGACTTAATATAGAGGATAAAGTAAAAGGCAACTACACTTGGAGTAGAAGACACATATAGTTGCTTTTAATTATACAAGGATAACGATAATGGAGGGACTTCAATGATACAAGAACACAAACTGAGAGGATTATAATGACTCATCGAAGATATAGAAAACATGATTAAATTATAGTATATACTTGAAAGGTTTTCAGTGTAACCATCCCTTCTTCTCAACCACGTTTTAGATCAGATTGTCTGCCTATTACCTAGATTAGATGCCTAGATGAAAAGGAATTCAAATAGACCAGGCATCACTATCCACATTCATGCCTGCTCCATTCCTCCAATGTCACCAGTACAATAAGATTAGGGATTCTGCTGATTACAGCATAACAAAAGCATCTGAAAGCTAAAAGCTAGGCACAAGATAGACAACTAGAAAGAATTATCAGTATGCTGCTCTTCTTCTTCCACAGAATAACTTCCAATACTCTTAAGATCAGATCATCATGAGTAAGAGATGGATCATCCTAGCCAAGAGTAAAACGAAACCTACACATACATTTTGGAGTATGCAATCTTGGGCTGTACTCATTATCTCCTCTAGTCGACAGACAAAACCAAAGACTAGGATATAGCAAGTTCCTAAAATGCCATACAACTTAACTGGTCATATTATCTGTGTCATGCTCCCAGATTAGATCTGGTTAGATGCCAAAAGTTTTCCCAGATAGAGTGATAGAAAAGTATCCTGTTACATTTTTTCTCTACCTAAAATATGATTGTTAAAATCACGAGTTAAAAATACGATTTTATAAGTTTATGATTTTATAATATTTTTTTTAGTTAAAATTGATATAAAATCATTTATGTGCAGACTTTCAGTAAAATTATGAATTTTTATATATAATTCTATAAGTTTATAATTTTACCGGGTTTTATACGATTCTATCTATTCTATGTATTGAAATAAATAGTAAAATTGCAATTTTGACAACCATGTGAAATGCACAAAGTTTGGAAAGAATGGGACTGCAATCAGGAAAATAATAATGCATAATTCACAAACATCAGTTGAAGAAAGCAAACATGAAGGTATATCCTTGTAATCATTCTAAAAATGGTTCAAACAATCAGAACTCCCTCACCATTTTCTAAATTAACCAGGACCTATTAGTGGACTAGTTGGTGGCTAGGACAATGGTAATTACAATTTACATCTTGATCATTTGTCAATCTAGAAGGCACCCCAAAAGTAGATAAAATGCAAGAATGGGACTTATCCAATGCTTACCAGAGCATTAAATTGTCACAGGCCTGATTGATGAAATCAACTTAAAGGCTAGACTAGGTCAGCATAATAACAAAGCTATGCTTGATCTAACAACATGATTCCTTACAATGTTCTGATCAAGATATGCAAACACCTGAAAAAAAGGTACAAACTTTTCTGCATATGAATAACATAGAATATCTTGAATAGGTAGGAAGAAAGATCAAGATCAGGACACAGCAATACTAACAATCTCTGCTGCATCTCCACTTAAATTGACACAATGTGGAATAAAATGCATTAAACAAGTGCCCCTAAATTAGTCAAATGAGATTGCAAGAAAATTATAAAACCAGAAAAGATTAGTTATATAAGTTGGTCTTACTTTGCAATTCCTACCATGATATAAAAGCACAACTCAAAGCAGAACCCAATTTGACAGAGTGACTACTAAGTAAAAGGCTTACCTTTTTAATTGTGAATTCTTTCTAACAGTAGCATGAATTTGACATAAATTGATCCAATTGTGATATGATAACCCCAGTTGCCACCTCTAAATAAGCAAGCTTTACAATAATGAAAGGACCATCCATTATGGTAACATATTCTTAAATTCACAAACACAAATCTACACAAGCAATAAGAGCATTAATTCACCATTGTAAAAACTCAACGAGATATTCAATATGCTAAAATCTCCATTGTCACACTCCTAATATCAATAAATCCTCTAAACACAACGCTATGGCCCATCCAAAATCCAAAAAACCCTACATTATAAGAACGGCTCTATTAGGAGTAAACATCACATGGAATGCTTAATGGTAGGCATAAGTAAATAAAAGTTTTGAGTTTTTGAAACCAGAGGAACCATAATAAGAGCCTTGAGACAATAGGACCATTCATTCAACAATCCCCAATGACACAAGCAAGACAAACATAATCTCTAACATCATAACCACAGCTAACAATTGACAATCTCCTAATATCATCCAAAACACTTCTGAACACAACACCGGTTGGGATAAAAAGAAATCTAACTGTCCAAAACCTGAAAAGCTCTTCCCTTATGAAGCCCCACCATTCAATGCCGTGCCAATTTGACAAGAAAGGAAAGCATCCAAACAAGCATACTGGACCTGGACAGGTGTCAACCAAGGATTATCCCACCGGCTCCTCGAAACCCTTTTCGGCTTTTCCACGTCCAACCCGAGAACTGCCATAGCCAGTCCCTTCAACCCCATCTGTCTACACTCTCTCAAACCCAATTCTCTGACAGCCAACTCCCTCAAATCCACCACATTGGACACGCCGAAACCGTAATCACACAACAACTTCTCCACATCATCCCGTATCCCAACACCCACAAAACAGTGACTGGGGTTGCTTAAGAACTGCTTTAGCGAATTTGGGATAGTGGGAGAATGGAGGATTTGGAAGATGAGACAATTGGGTCCCACGCAAAGCTGGAGGACCGCTACGGGGTAGTCGTCGTGGCGATTGATGTTGGGACGCCACTCGACGTCGAGGCCGACGATGGAGGGTGGTGAAGGGGTTTGGAGGGTATGTTGCGTCAACCATGAGTCAACCATGGAAGGCGTGTGGGTTACGAGGGTGTGGATTTGGTGAGTGAAGAAGGTAATGTCGTACAGGTTGTGGGTTTCGTATGGAAGTTCGTGATCAAAGATTGCGATCGTCATGATTCGTCCTTTCAACGAGTCGCAGCAATCAGCCCGGTGTGTGAAGAAGAGATAGTTCTCTTTTTTCAGGAAAACCCATATATATATATATATATTATTTAAGCTCATGCCTCTTTTCCATATTTTCATTAATATATATTTATTGGTAGAATGCCATATGACTAATTAACTAAATATAGAAAAACGTCAATAAGAGTCGAGAGATATATTTTTCGGCCCAACATCCGAAGCCTGAGTCTACAAACTATTAACAATGCTCGAAAAAAAAAAAGAAAAACAAAATCTACAAAAGTAACATCTTTGCACACTCGAAATCTTCTTTTGGCGAGCATATCCACTTCTTCATTAAAATCTCTTCAAACCTTATAAATGAGAAAACAAGAAAAGCAGATAATTATACGTTTGTAATCTTACAAAATTTGATTATATTTGTCCATATCCATGCTTTTGTTCTTAATCACTTCTTGAGCATCAATCTCATAAACGATTCTATTATAACTCATCGATCTTACCAGTTAGAAGCCACATTTGATTGCAAAAAGTTTTGCTGTTCGAGGGCAAAGCAACTCACATGTTTATATAAACCTCCTACTAAGCAACTCACATGTTTATATAAACCTCCTACTACCATATTATAATGATCTCTCGTTAGAACACTAATCTCAACCTTTTTTTTTCCATCTGATGTTACAGCCTTATTACAATTTAGTTTCAGCCAAACTTTTGACAACTTGGTATATTCTGATTGGTTTTTCCAAGCCTATAGATTTAGCTTCTCCTTCTGATGTACGGTCTACAATTCATTTACAGTCTTCTGACATATCTTAACATAGTTCTCCTCCAAAGTGTTTGGCTGAAAAATATTCTTGTTACGTACCTTCCAAATCTCTTTCATGGCCGTAAGGAATAAAACTTGTTATGGTGTTTTTATACTCTTCCAGTTCAATTTTCTTACTTTACTATTCTAGTAGATTTACTTCTTCAAATTTTCTAAGCTCTAGAAATTTCCTTCCATTGGTATATTTAATGAAGTTAGATGTTCCTTACTCTATGAATAGTTATGAAATACATGTTGGATAGTCTCCGTCTCTCTAATGCACTGGGGACATACCTCCCGGCCTTTCATCCATCTCTTTACCAAATCATCTCTAGTTGCAAGTCTATTGTGGAAAATATGCCAAATTAAGAATCGGATACTTGTGGAAATAGGTAACTTCCAAATCTATTCCTATTTCTCATTAGATGAGTTTTTGTCTTCTTCTTTCAAGAGAAGCTCATATGTAGAGTGAGTGGAGAATTTGCCATTCATCTCATAAGGCCAACGCATAGCATCTTCATCATTCTCCTCTTCTTGTAACCATAGGTTTCTTAACTTTTCTTTGATATTGCTATCTAGGGGTATCTTATCACTTCTTCAATCTAACTTAATTCATTGATCCAAGCTTGATTTGTAGTAACAATTTTGTCCAAGTGATGCAATGGCCCATACAGCCAACTAGATATTTTGAGATCCCCCTTCCAAAGATTAGTCCAAAAGAAGGTATTTCTACCATTCTTTATTTTCGATTGTGCTCTATCCTCCATCTAAGATAAGATCTCTCTAATATGATAGTATATGTGGGATCTAGCCTTTTGCATAATATTTCCTCTATTCATAATAGCCTTTCATCCTATATTTGCAAGATTCGACATCATAAAGCCCAAGTCTTCCTTAAGCTTTTGGCTTTTTCAATTTATCCCATCCTATCTAGTGAACTTTCCTTGATTCACTCGTTGAGCCCTACACAAAGTCTCTGTAGATATATTCTACTTTCTTGGCAAAGTTCTTAGGTGGGAGGATCACTTGAGAGTAATAATTGATAATACTTTCAAGGTAACATGATGCTAGAAGACGCTTTCCTTTCATACTAAGGAACTTCTTTCAATTTGTTAGTTTCCTTCGAATTTTCTCCATGATAAAACCAAGATCATCCCCTTTTAATTTCCCCCTTCTTTAACTCAAAGACTAAGGAATTTCCAAATGTCTCAAGAAGATTTAATACTAAAAGTCCTTGAAATCTTGTCATTCATATTGTTTGAGAAAATGATATAAGATTTTTGATAATTTACTTGTTGACTAGATAGGTGCCCAAAACCATCAATAACTTCCTTTACAATTTGTGCATTTTCTTTTGTCGCTTCCCCCATCAGAAGGAGATCATTCGCAAAAACATAAGTGAGATAGATTTATATCCATTCCTCTAACATGTTGTGGCTTCCATTTCCCCTCTTCTACCATTGAATTAATGATTCAGCTTAAGATCTCTATTGCTATGATGAAATGATATAGGGACAAGGGATCGCCTTATCTTACTCTTTTACTTGAAAAGAATGGTTCCATCATAGCATCATTTAGCACTATCCGAAAATGAACCGATGAGAGGCAAGAACTAATAAGTTTAATCTATGATTTTAGCAGATTTAGAAACTAAAGGGAAAATCTAACAAAGCCCCATTCAAGAAGATCATAAACCTTCTCTAGGTCTAGTTTTATGATAATCCAATTCCTCCTCCCTTGTGTATTCTTAAAAGAATGTCGCACTTCATTGAAGACTATGATGTTATCTTTTATAGCTCGCCCTAAGATGAAGCTTGATTGCTCTAAGCTAACTATATTGTTCAATATGGGCTGGATGCAATTTACAAGACATTTACTTACTACTTTATAAATTGTATTACAAAGGCTGATTGATTTGAAGTCAGTGACCTTATTTGCTCTGACTACTTTAGGGATCAACACTAACAGGGGTTGATTTAGTTCCTTAAGCATATGTCGACTTTTCAGAATTGAGTTAACCAAATCTGTCACCGTATTTCCAACTACACTCCAATATTTGTTATAAAATTTAGCATTTAAGCCATCTATCCTTGGTACCTTGTTATTTCCAATACACCAGAGGGTTTCCTTTATTTCTACTCTCAACTAGTCTTTCGTCAAAGTTTCCTACTGTATCTTTGATAAAGTAATTTGGCTATTACTCTAGCTCCCAATATTCGACCAAACGAACTCTCTTTCTATTAAGTAAAAGGGAATAAAAGAAGTTTGAAAAAAGCTTCTTATTACCTTGTTCATCTTCAACCCATTTCCTTGTTGTATTAAAAAGACCCTCAGTACATGACTTAGATCTTCTAGTAAGAACAGTAGTATGAAAAAATTTTGTGTTTCTTTCCCCTTGTACTATCCAGTTGGATGTAGTCTTAGCTACCCATAGGTGTTCTTCTTATTTTAAGACCTAATTTAACTCTCCTTATATCTATCTTTCCTTGTTAATGAGTTCTTGATTTGGTTCTTCAAATAATCTCTTCCTCACTTTCTTCAGATTCTCTAAAATTTCTTTCTTCCTCCTAGGAATAATTTAAAAAATTTCTTTATTCCAACATCTCAAGCTCTAAACGAAGCACGATGTGTCTTTGATATGATCAAAGGATGGCTATTTCCACTTTGACTCCACATATTTCATAAAATTACACATTGATCGAAATTTAAAGCGTCTATCTACTCTTAATCCTATATACAAACTTGGCTTAGTATTTAAAAGGATGGGTAGGTGGTTCAATTGATTTGAAACAAGGTAGGTCACTTTTCCCTTCGGAAATAGTCTTCTCCATTCACTATTGCCCCATACTTTATCTAGCCTAGTTTGGATCAAATCTCGTATGTTTTTAGATCTTTTGGACCATGTAAAATGTAGGCTAATGATACCCAAATCGACCATACAACATGCATTCATGCACTCTTGATAGTCTTGTACCCTTCTTTGGTCCACTTCCTTACCCCATTTCTCTTCTTTGCATAAAATTTCATTAAAGTTTCCAATTGATGCCCAAGCTCCTATAATCTTTGAACTTCATACTCTTGGTTTATTCCATAACATTTCCCTTATTTCTCTCTTAGGACTAGCATAAATAGTAGAATGAGACCAAGAAAAATTTGGATTACATAGCTGGATATTCATGATGATTTGTTGACTTGGAGAGGTAGTTCGCTCAGATGCTTACCTCCTATTCATTTTAAAGGATAATGATTCCTCCACTAAAGCTTACAGCCTTTACACATAGCATTATGGAGTAACTTAGGAACTCCTTTAACCCGTTCGCTGCATTTCTTCCTAATTGAGTTTTAGTGACTATGAGGACTTGTGGATCATAATGATTTTTCAAATCTATGAGAGCCCTTTTCCTGCTCTCCGAGTTGATGCCTTAAGCATTCTAAGCCAATGTTTTGAAGGGTTGAAATTGCATGTCCAATGATAATGTATCCATAAAATTAGAGTTAATTATGGATGCTGAGATTTGGTATAAAAAATCACTGGTGTATTGTTGTTTGAAGTGCTTTACTTCTATCCTCCATTGGCACGATAGGAATATGGTGTAAAAAGTCACCATTTGCATCTCCCATGTAGTTAGTAGGACTACATTCTCCTTCTCTTCCATCACTGGCATTGCAAAGGGAACTCTGTAGTTATTGAATGGGATTAGTCGTCTTAGATGTATTCTTTCTACTAGGATCTTGTATGTCCATTCCAATAGGTCTAAGATGTTACCCCCTATAATTGTTGGGTTTGCCATAGGCATTTTCACCACTATCATATTCTCTTCCTTTACCTAGATTAGATGCTCGATTTGGAAGTATATTCTTTCCCTTCGTAGATATGGTCGGAATAGTACCACGAGAACTCGTTCCCTTTGCCACTGGGTTTGATGCATGGTGATCCCTTCAATGGTTACTACTACTTGTCATGAAACTCCATCCAGATGGATTTCCCATCTTCTCATATTAGTTTGAATCTCTAGCAAAAGGGATTCTTGTTTGGGGAGTTATAGGAACACTTCGACTTCCAGCATCACCCTTATGTTTTTTTGCACTCCACTTAGCTGCTTGGATAGATTTTCTTGATTCTTAGGCCTTGAAAAGGTTCTGAGAGGAGAAAGCAAATGTATCTTCGGTAATGAATGCACTAAGTGCTGCTTCCATATTTATGTTCTTAAAAGATGTAGTCACATCCTTTAATGGTACCCTTTCCCTTTGTACCTCTTCAACTGCTATCCTTGCTTGGATTTTTCCCTCTTCCAGTAATAAGACTAGTTGTATCTTTTCCTTTTTAGGTGTTTTTAGTGAAATTATTACTTCCTTTCTCTCCATTCTTTTTTCATGCTTTTTTTTTTTTTGTTTTTCACTTTTATCCAATCTTCGTACGGAGAATTTACCTCATTAATTTCATTCGGCCTGCCTACTAGCTCATTTTCTTCTGTTTCCCTTTGGTCCGTAAGACTATTTACTTTATTTATAGCCTTTTAACTCTTTTTCGGTGGTAGGCTTATTAGGGATCAAGTTTTGAGTCAAATCAATCACTAGCATACCGTCCGTCTTCCCAGCTTCATCCCTCTTAAGCTCCTTTTCAGGATTGCCTTGAGTCCCTATTTCACTTGAGTTAACATCGTCCTTTTTGGGTCTCATATTCACTGTTCGCATAGGGCAATAATACTTCACGTGGCTGATATATCCGCATAATTCACAAAGCCTAGTCAAACCCTCATATTGAATATGGTACTGTAACTTATTAATGATCAAAGTATGCTTTAGTGGATTATTGACATCCACTTGAACATAAAATTCAGCGAAACGACCATGTTCTAACCCTACTGTATAAGAATCAAATCTCAACATCGGTCTAATTTTTTCTCCAATCCATTGTATGGCAATAGGTGAGAAGTATTTTATAGGCAATCCTTTAATATGCACCCATACATCGATCATATCAAAGGAGGATTGATCCAAGTGTAAATCGGATTCCCATATCTTTAGGGGCAAATAGGGATTATTAACAAATTGTGGACCATTACCAATAATCCATTGAAAATCCAACTCATCATCCAATGATATTAAATATACACTTGACCTTGTATCTATAAGCTTAAAATTGCTCAAAGCTCTCTATATATTTTTTTACCTTCTCTAGTAAGATTTTATATCTTGGGTTTGGACCCATTACTTTTGCTATGAAAGTGTGTTTCCATGGCACACATATCACTTCCTCTCCA
This sequence comes from Lumnitzera racemosa, assembly GCA_024138005.1. Classification (NCBI taxonomy): domain Eukaryota; kingdom Viridiplantae; phylum Streptophyta; class Magnoliopsida; order Myrtales; family Combretaceae; genus Lumnitzera; species Lumnitzera racemosa. Next base: position 71,527,866 of record JAMXBC010000004.1, on the reverse strand, counting down.
TCTTCAAAAAATTCACATAGCACATTCTAGGGCTTGCTTCGTTATTAAGGTTGTTCTCTTCCTCCACTTGTAGGAATCAGCCCCTTAGACTGATCACGCAAAACCGAGCTAAAGGACTTTAAGGATTCACTTAGAGAATACTATCTCAAAATCTTATCCGAGATGAAAATTCCTATCCTAACTTGTCCTTTTTCTGCTAACATGACTGTCAAACCCTCACATGTGCTAGACTTGTTGAATAAGTGCGTTATGATTGGATATCTAGGTAGGCAACCCTAAATCTTTCCAGACTGAGCTCCCTAGCCAACCACAAATATCTGACCTTAAACTAAGTTGACTACCTTACAACAGGACTAGTTTGGCCCTGACTTGATACAAATCAGGTCGGGCCTTAACTGGAGATTCTCTCTCATCTACTTATACCATATTTTTTATGTCTAGCCATTGATCGATACGTATGTTTTGGCATAATATTCTAAAAGGATTATTTACTTTCCTTATTGAATATTCTTTGTCTTTTTTACCCTTTTTATTATATTTTATGTAACCTAATTGTAAGAATACTCTTTTATCTTTTCATACATGTAAAGTAACCTTAGTAAATGTGTATATAAACCTTTACTCATTGTACGCAACCATCAGTCATCAATACTAAAAATTATGCAAGTCTTTTTTAAGTAACCTTAGTATTCTCATTATCTTCCAACTCTTATCTATTCCCGTTAATAAGGAGTAATGGCAAGTGATCCTTTAGTTTGGACCGGTGAGTCATATCTAATAAATTATAGGCTGAGTAGGATTGACTAGTACATCACATCTAGTTGGTAGCTGCTCGAACTTTGCTAGGTTTTCTTTTGTTTCTTTTCGATTCATTTCATTGTGGTGTTTCTCCGTGTGTTTAACCCCGGAGACCTATTAGCTTTGTTGGTATCAGTGTACGGTTCAGAGAGGGAGTGTATGAAGTTGTAGTGAAGTTTTGGTTTACTTTTTTGTTAGTAGATGTTGTATTCGTTCTATAGCTGCTGTAGTATATTCGTATGGAGTAAGTCTGGAGTTGTGAGCTATGAAAATTTGTGCATTGATAAGTGTGGTTTCATTGTAACTTTATTCTTGCCTTATTTTTCACTATGAAAGCAGAGCAAGTTTATTTCTATTTTATTCAAGTTGTTATTTGGTAATAAAATTGTTAGTGTGCTAATCGAAGTTTTGGGAAATATGATAGAATTGTTTTCCTGTATATTGTGTTGTTAATCTATTTGAGAAATATTGTATCATGTCAGATTTGAGTGTTTAGGGTATTATTGATAACTAGAGTAGTAGCGCTCAACTTGATCGTAATTGTAATAGTAGTATTACCCTAAGGTAAGTTGATGACAGACTAGACAAGCATATTAATCTTTTCGAGAGTTTGGTCATGGTGATGTAAGTAAATAGGCAACAACCTTAAGGTATGCCATTGTATAATCTCCCTAAAAATATTTAAGAGAGAGGTTATGACCAAGGTGGCTAATCTAATCACCCAGTTTGATTACGGTAAGCTAGAGGAGTTATAAACTAAGCTGCTAGATGAAGACTAGAGTTAGAGGAAAATGAGGAAGATGATGAGGAGATAAATGTCGAAGAATTTGGTGAAGAAGAAGAGGCTGGTTATTACTGAGTACAGGAGCTAGGACATTGAGCTTCTCGAAGACTAGACGATGTCAAAGTCTAAATCCTACCTTTTAGTGAAAGTGGAGATGCATATGAATACTTGGAGTAGGAAGAGAAGGTCAAAAAGGTGTTTGATTGTTATGGATATACAGAAGCTATGAAGGTCTGATTTGTTGCACTTGAGTTCTCTAGGTATGTCACTATGTGATGGAAAAATTTGAATGCAGCTAGAGCAAGGGATGGAAGACGAGGTATAAGGACTTAGGATAAGATGTGTTAAGAGGTAAATTTGTGCCCGAGACCTATTTACAGGATACATTTGCAAAGTTGTAGGAACTTTGCCAAGGAGGTTGAACATTTGATGATTACACGAGAGAGTTCTAGATGCTCATGATTTGGGCTGACGTGGAAGAACTCGAGGTTCGCATAGTATCCAGGTTCATTTTTAGACTTAGATATGAGATTGGCAACATTATGGAGGTACAGAGGTTTTATACCTTGGAAGAGGCAATTAAGATAGTGTAGAGGGTTGAAAAGTAGAGAAGAAGTGCTTCGAGTTGACTTAGGCTAACATTCTCATGAACCCCCGTTCCCCATTGACCTGTTAAAGCTAAGTTGAGGAGACTATGCTGAGTCGAGGAAAGGAATGATCGACCTAATAATAGCCGAGCAGGTTAATAAGGCCGAGTAAGCCAATCAAATTGAGCTGAGGCTAGACCGACCTTAAGGACATATGAGAGAAGACAAACCTCTTGGTCGAAGATTAGTGAGGTGAATTGCTTTAAATGCTTAGGCTTTGGATACATGGCTACTAAGTGTTCGAACTGACATGCCATGGTATTTTAAGGAGATGTAGTGGATGGCATTAACAAGGGCTAGCCCAAGGAGGAAAGGGATGTTGGAAAAGTCGAAGCCGAAGAGGAAGAGGATACTTGTGTCTATGTCGACCAGGGAGAAGTGATGGATTTAGTCTTAAGATGAGTATTCAGTTCCCTGTCGAACTCTAAAGAAGACTAAAGGGAAAATTTATTCCATACAAAGTGTACTATTAAGGACTAATTATGTACCATCATTGTAGACAGAGGAAGTTGCACAAATGTCGTCGTACAGTTCTTTGTGTAGAGGTTAGGATTGCCAACCTCTAAGCGTCCTTGACCTTACAAGTTACATTGACTTCATGAGAAGGGTGCTTTACATGTGATTGAACAAGTAGTCGTACCATTTAATGTTGGAAATGTGTATAAGGATGAAGTAGTGTATGATATTGCCCCATAGGAGCTTCACATTTGTTGCTTGGATGACCTTGGTTGTTTGACTGATGTATTACTCACAACGGGTATAAAAACACCTATGCCTTTGTTAAGGAGGGAAGGAAGATTGTGTTGCAACCCTTAAGCCCCTCCTAAGTAAATAAGAGCCATAACCAACTCACCTGAGCCAGTAAGAAGACCTTAGTAATGAGTTGAAGAGAACTCCAAACTATTGAGAAGACCGTTGAGCTTATGTTCCTGTTGGTTAGAAGCTTGTTGGAGATAAGAGATTTAGAGGATGTTCTTAATGAGATCCAAAGCTTGTTAAATGAGTTTTTTGATTTGTTTCCTGAAGAATTGCTCAAAGGAATGCCTCTAGTTCGAGACGTAGAGTACTGTATTGATCTACAGTCAGGTGCTACCCTACTAAATCGACCTGCATACAGAATGAATCTTAAGCAGGCTGTTGAGATGAAAAGATTGGTAGATGAATTTATAGAGCGAGGATATGTGAAGGAAAGCATTAGCCCTTACATAGTAACAGCTCTATTCGTCCTAAAGAAGAATAATTCATGGCATATGTGCATTGACAGCTGAACAATCAACAAAATTATTGTCAAGTACAGATATCTGATATTGAGTCTTAATGGCATGTTGGATGAGCTTTGTGGTGCCAAAATATTTTCAAAGATTGATCTACGAAGTGACTACCACTAAATTTGTATGAGATTGGGTGATGACTGGAAGATATAGACAAAAAGTACGAACAGCTTGCTTGATCGAACAGTGGTGACTTGGTTAGTCCGGACTCTTTCTTTTAGCATCTCGATAGGGGTATAGCTGAGTAAGTAATTGGCCAGGCGTACGAGAGAATGAAGATGGACAGTTGTCTCGGCCTTCCACTTCTTGGCATACGATGTGAGAGAAACAGGTAGTCACTCAGCTCGGCAAGCAGAATGGGTTGGTAAGGAGATATTTGGCCTCCGCATGAGTTAGTTGGAATAGGAGGATTCATCTTGTTAGTCCCTCTAATCCTTGGGTTCGGTTAAGGGTTAGTGGTCTAGTAGATTGATTCCCACCATTCCCTGTGGGTTGTTTTGGATTTGGGATGAAATCCGAATGGTCTTTATTCAGCTCTTAGTCAGGGTGATATAGATTGAGGTCGATAACATTAAAGAATTCAAAAACCAGGAAACTACAATCTATAGGCATTGTCATTGATCTTCTGGAGGATTCTGAAAGGTCCTTTAGCTTTTGTAGATAATTTGTTCCTCTTCTTGTTTGAGAACCGTTCCTTGCTAAGGTACAACCATACCAAGTCTCTTGGTTGGAATTGTTTAGCCATTCTACCCTTAGTCTTTTCTCATATTCTTTTAGCAACTTGGTTGATGTGTTGAGTGACTTTATTGTAGATGTGCTAGAGGGATTGTGCTTTAGCTAAGGTGTCAGGGTCCTCTTATACTAGTGTAGGTATAGAGGTGTAGTCAAGAGGTAATTTGGGATTGATACCATAGACCACTTTGAAGGGAGTCTGCTTAGTGGTGTCATACACTGCTCGGTTGGAAGCGAACTCGACCATTAGCAAGCAGACATCCCAATCAGCCAAGTTTTTACCCGCTGTAACTCAGAGTAGTGATCCCAAAGTACAATTGACTACCTCTATTTAATCATCGATTTAGGGGCGACAAGAAGTGTTGAATAATAGTTTGGTCCCTATTTGATGCTACAAGGTCCTTTAGAAATGACTCAAGAACTTTGGGTCTTTGTCAAATACTACACTTTTCGTCATGTTGTGTATTTGTACAATCTCTTGTAAGAAAAGAGAAGTAGTAGTCGAAGCATCGTTAGTTTTGGAGCAGGGTATGAAGTGTGCCATTTTGCTAAATTGATTTACGATGACCATTATAGAATCTTTGCCTCAGGTAGTTCGTAGTAGTCCGAGAATAAAGTCCATGCTCAATTTAGTCTACAGTTTCATTAGGATAAGTAAAGGCATTGCTTTCCCTTGCTTGGCTCGACACTTAGCCCTCTTGCACACGATAAAGCTGTTGACTACTCGGTGCATATCTCTCCTCACCCTTAGCTAGAAGAATTGGCCATTCAATAGTTTACAGGTCCTTCTTTCTCTAAAGTGCTCGGAAAGTCCTCTACTTTAGGTTTCTTTGATCAGTAGTTCCCTTAGGGAATAAGTTGGTACACATAGCTTCCCACCTCAGAATAAGTAACCATCCTTCATATGATACTCATCCACTGTCCTTCCATCAACGCGTGACGTGATTATAGGTCTAAAGTGTGGATCCTCAGATTATTATTCTTTGATTTTTGTAAACCCAAACAGCCTAATATGCAATTTGGTTAAAAGTGCATGTCTCATTGAAAGAGCATCTGCAACTACGTTACTCTTTCTTTGCTTATATTTAATCACAAAATTGAATCCTTCAAGGAATTCAACCCATCTCGCCTACCACTTAGATAACTTCATTTGACTTCAAAGGTACTTTAGAGATTTATGGTTAGTGTAGATGATAAACTCTCTCGTCAGTAGATAATGCTGCCATTTTTGCAATGTTCGGATTAGCACCAAGAGTTCTTTGTCACACACAGAGTAATTTAACTGTGGTCCTATGAGCTTTTCACTACAGAAGGTAATTGGTCGGCCTTCTTACATTAGGACAATGCCTATTCCAATGCTTGACGCATCACATTCTAGCTTAAATATTTTCTCAAAGTTAGGTAGAACGAACATCGGGGCAGAGGTTAGCCTTTCTTTTATCTTTGCAAAGCTTCTCTCTTCCCTTTCTCCCTATTAGAAGTCAGTGTTCTTCTTTATAAGCTCAGTAAGTGGTGTGACGAGAGTGTTGAAATTTCTAATAAATCATCTATAGAACAAAGTTAGTCTATGGAAACTTCTCATATCGGTACAAGTAGTAAGAGTCAGCCACTCTACAATTGCTCGGATCTTCTCATCATCCACTTGTAAGCCTCCTCTACTAACTGCATAGCCCAAGAATACCACTTCCTCCTAGCAAAAGCAATACCTTTTGAGGTTGCCGAATAATCTCTTAGTACGGAGGGTGTCTAAAATGGCTTAGAGGTGTTTACAATGACTCGGCATGTTGGTACTATACACCAAGATGTCTTTAAAGTATACTAGATACACTTCCCGATTAGATGTCTCAGCATATAATTCATTAGTCTCATAAAAGTGCTTAGGGCATTCGATAAGTCAAAGGGCATGACCATCCATTCATATATTCCATATCGAGTCTTGAACGCCATTTTTCCATTTATCTCCCAGCTTCATGCGAATCTAATGGTAGCCAGACTTTAGATTAATCTTGCTGAAAAACTTAGCTCCACTTAATTCATTCAACATATCTTCCAACATCGGGATAGGATACTTGTACTTAATAGTAATCTTGTTCATGGCACAACTGTCTATGCACATCCACTAGGTTCTATCTTTTTTCGGCACTAGAAGGGCTGGTACAGCTCAAGGGCTAAGGCTTTCCTTCACATATCCTCTTTTTAGCAACTCATTGACTTGTCATTGGAGCTTAGCAACCTGTTCGGGATTTATTCGATAAGTTAGCTTATTTGGTAGTACGATACCGGGTACTAAGTCAATGCAGTACTTTATGCCTCAAGATAGGGATAACTCTTCAGGTAATTGTTCTGGGAACAAATCGACATATTTGTCTAGTAACTTTTTGATTTCCTCGGGTAGTTCACCCTACTTCTTCGTATCTAATAGGCGCCTGACCAACATGAAGGTCGGCTCATTAGTATTGATGGTCTTTTGGAGCTTGGCTCTACTCATCACCAGAGCCTTCTTCGATCCACCAGTAAGTTTTTTCTACAACTTATTAACTTCTTTCAGCGACATTGAGTTCAATGTGATCTTTTGGTCATTCTTCTTGAACATGTATGTGTTCTTGTAGCCATCATGGATAACTTTTCTATCAAATAGTCACAATCTACCTAGTAATATGTAGGAAGCGCATATGGGCAGCACGCCGTAGAGAATCTGCTCTCAATAATTCCCTATAGTGATCGGCAATATTATTTGTCAAGTAACATGTAATGCTCCTTTCTCACTCAACCAGTGCAATTTGTATGGCTTTGGATATGCAATAGTTGGCAACTTTAGTTTTGAAACAAGATTGGCTAATGTTACATTGGTGCAGTTTCCACTATCCACGATGAAGGTATACACCTGATCATTTACCTTACAGGTGATATGGAACAAATTCTCTCTCTATTCCTCCTCTCATGAGGGTTCTATGTTCATAGTGCATTAGATAACCATGAGCAACTTATCTAAGTCCTCAGCAAACACGTTCTCCTTAATCAGCTCTTTCTCGACATTTTCTTTCTCGGTAGGGACCTCTTCCTCTTCGGGTTCCTCATTTGTACTATTTACTTCTCGTTTGGGGATATCTCCCTTGATGACCATTGTCCTACAGTTTATGCACTAAGCAATCATATGTTTGAACCCTTGGCACTTGAAGTACTTGATCTAGCTCGTCTTCTTACTAAACCCTTGGCTTTTCTCATAAGTTTAGGTTGGCACTTTACCATCAGGTTGGCCTTTCTGCATGGCTCAAACATCAATCTTTTGGTTCGGTTCAGTACTCGACTGAGCTCAGTGGCTTGCTTATCTAGGTCAGCCAATCGACATCTTGGTTGTTAGTCAACTCCTCCTTTGCCTTTTTATTTGCTAGGTAATCCTAATAACCTCATCTGTTGTGTCAAATCATTGGAGCTCCACAATGTCTCGAATGTTACCTCTTAACCCAGTAATGAATCTTGAGACCGTTTGGGCTGGTGGTTCCTCTACTTCGCAATGGATCATAAGCATTTAAAATTCTTGAACATACTCATCAACGATCTAGCCTCCTTGTCTTAGCTCCTGAAGCTAAGTGAAAGTATCTTGAAGATAAGTTTTTGACACAAATTAGTTTCTGTGTACTTTCTTCATTTCGGCCAAGTATTAATCTCTCGATCGCCCTCTTGTCTCCTTATGGCCTGGAAATTCTTCCACCACATGGGGACATATCGAGAGAATTCAACAGTAGCAATTCTTACTTTCTTGTAATCTTCGTAATGATAATAATAAAAAACACACTCCACTTTCTCTTCCCATTCCAAATATTTATTATCATTCCTAGATCTATTGAAACTTGGAATTCGAAGCTTCACATGGTCAAATGCTCTTGGGACTTGTACGCGCTCTTCTTCAAAATACTCTTCCTTGTTCTCTTCATCAAGTTCTCTCAAGTTTATTCTTCGCTTTACTTGTTTCCTTACTCCTTCACCTCGAACTAGTCGAGCTAGGTTTTAACCTTTAACATGTTAAGCAGCTAGTAGGGTATTTTGTGCGGCTTCAGTGGGTCGGCAGGCTAGTGCATGAACAGCTTGGGTTAGATCTACTAAAAGATTAACCATCTCATCGAATCTCTCGTCAGTGCTCCTTGGCGTTCCTTGGGACTGTCGTTTGTGGTGGACAACTCTACTGTTGTCATCTCCAGTACCAATATTCATACTTGGATCCGTCATTTTCTTCATTGATTCAAAGCTCATACAAACACTTTATGAAATCAACAATTAACAATACAACACTCAAATGAACACAGTAACTTGCTTTATTTTACACACGTGGAATAGAGTATAAATAGAACTTCAGAGAAACCAACGACTCAAACAAAACTTTTGCTTTGATACCAAGATCTCATAGATTGTGACCAAGACTAAACAAGGCTGGTCACTAGGTAGGTCTAAGCTTGTAGAAAGCTCGAAAGGAATAATGGAGAATGCTATGAGAAAAGGGTAAATGTGAATGAAGAGTAAGCAAAAACCTACTAACAGCTTTAATAGATATGATGTACTAATGGAACTTCCGAGGACTCACAATACAATTTGATATGATGCACAAATCGGTCCGGTGAGGTTACTTACCACTTAACCTTGCTCAAGGGTTAGGACAAGAGTGATGCTGAGAGTAAACAAGTAGTGTTTACGCAAAGAAGAAAATACTCAAGTGTATTGAGGATAATCTCTATTTCTCTTACGGTTACAATTATAAGGGTATTTATACTCATAAGTTAGGGCAACTTGCCCAAAAAGGAAAATACAAAAAAGATATTTCCTAAGAAAGTAATGTATAAGATATAAAAGGGTAAAAATGAATATACAAGAAAAGTAATATTGGTGCGACGGATTCTACACATGATATTGTACACGTGGTGGCATTGTATTGGTGATGCCGTTGGAAGATGTGGACAATAAGTATGGACAGCTTGCTTGTCCGAGCAGGGGTAGCTTAATCAGTCTAAATTCTTTCACTTGGCATCTCAGCAAGGGTATGGTCGAGCAAGCAATTGGCCAAGTATGCAAGAGAATGAAGATGGACTGGTGAGAGAATGAAGATGGACTGTTATCTTGGCCTTTCGCTTCTCAGCACATGACATAAGAGAAATAAGTAGTCATTTGGCTCGATAAGCAAAATGGGTGGGCAAGAAGATACTCGGCCTTTGCATGAGTTAGTTGGAATAGGAGGATTTATCTTGCTAGTCTCTTTAGTCCTCGGGTTAGCTTACGGGTTAGTGGTCCGGTAGCCTGATTCCTATCATAAGCCCTTTGAGTTGTAATGTGATGCATCGGAAGTTGGAATTAGTGCCGTCTTGATGCAAAAGTGACGACCCATCATGGTACTGCCTTGAACTATTCTATGTACGATAAAAAGTTATACTTTCTTTTCAAGCCCTTACTGTTTAGCAACACTATTTGTTACCATAAGAGTTTGTTATTTATATAGACCATGACTCTTTGAAGTATCTTTGGAGTTAGAACAAACTTTCAAAGAGACAAGCCAAGTGGTTGCAGTATATGGAAGGGTTTTCATATGTAATTTGATATAAGAAAGGAAGTGTAAATGTGGTCGCCAATGCTCTATTACGTTAGCAAACCTTGTTGACCACTTTGTAGACAAAATTACTGGGATTTTTGCTTATCACCAAATAGTACGCTAATGACCCTCATTTCGATCTAGTTGTTGAATAGTGCCAAGAAGGATTAGTTGTTGGAGGATATTATCTTAAGGATGGCTATCTATTTAAGGACTGAAGGCTGTGTATACAATATTGTTCCATACGTGAGCTGTTGGTTAGGGAAGCTCATAGTGGTGGATTATCTGGTCACTTTAGAGAGACTAAAGTAGTTAATCTGTTGAAAGAAAAATTTTACTAGCTTGGTTTAGCTAAGGATGTCCATAAGGTAGTTGGTAGTTATGAAGTATGTAAGCGAGCTAAAGGGAAGAGGGAGCCCCATGGAGAATATATGCCCTTGCCAATACCGCCTTTGTCGATGCCAAAGTTACCTTAGGCCGACCTCAGCATGAACATTGTCTTAGGGTTGCCTTGGATATTTAGAGGGAAAGATTTTATATTTTTGTAGTAGATCCCTTCAACAGAATGGCACACTTCATTTCGTGCTATCGAACTAACGATGCTTTATATATTGCTGATATATTTTTGTAGGAAGTTGTCTTACTACATGGAGTGCTGAAGACTATCGTTTTAGATTGAGACACAAAATTCTTGAGTTATTTTTGGAAGACTCTTTGGAAAAGACTTGAAATTAAACTTGTATTCAACTCTAGTAACTACCCTCAAACTAATGGCCGGACCAAAGTGGTGAGCAAGACACTAGGCAACTTACTTAGAGTTATTGTGGAAAAGAACTTAAGGGACTAGGATCTGTATCTATCGGTTGTGGAATTTACATACAATCGAATTGTCCACAACACCACTAGGAAGACCCCATTTGAGGTCATCTATGGCCTCAATCCTACTATCCCTTTAGATATGATTGGTATCCTTGTAGATGCTGAAGAGAGTTAATCTGGAGTTGACCGAGCTTAAGAATTACAAGAGCTACACTAGTTTATAACTATGAAGATCACCAATTTTAATTATAGACAATAAGAGATTAGTAGTTGAGGTCACTGAATTGTCACTTTCTAGCTGTGAGACTTAATATAGATTCACCTGAAAAGAGAACGATTCCCGCATTTGAGATAGAGCAAACTATCTCCTCGAGCTCATGGTTCGTTCAAGGTCTTGAAGAATGTCAACTGCAATACCTACTAGATTGAGTTATTTGATGACTGTGTTATCTCCCCCGCTTTCAATATGTCCGATTTGATTCCTCACCAACCAGCAGAAGAAGACTTCGTGAGTGTTCTAGATGAAAGAGCAGAGACCACTTTAAATTTGAGGATAAATCTTTCTGACCCCTATGCGGATGATAGGAATCAGCTACCTAAACCAATTATAAAAAGCCAAGCTAGAGGACTTCAAGGACTCACTCGGAGAATGTTAGTTCGAAGTCTTATTTGAGCTGAAAATTCCTATCCTAATCTTTCCCTTTTCTACCGACACGATTGTCAGACCCTCATGCGTGTTAAACCAGCTAAACAGATGCGCTATGACAGGACATTCGAGTAGGCAACCCCACATCTATCTAGATTGAGCTCTTGAGTCAACTACAAATATTTGACCTTAATATTTGACCTCAAATCAAGCTAACTACTCTACAATAGAACTAGTTGGGCCCCAACCTAATCCAGATCAAGTTAGCCCTTAACTACAGATTCTCTTTTGTCCACTTGTACCATATTTCTAATATCTAGGCACCGATTGACACATGTTTTTTGGTATAATATTCCAAAAGGATTATTTAATTTTTGTACTAAATATTTTTTTATCTCTTTTATCTTTTTTAATTATGTTTTACGTAACATAATTATAAGAATACCCTTTTATCTTTTCATAAATATAAAGCAACCATAGTAAACTGGTATATAAACCTCCATTCATTGTACATAGCTATCAATCATCAATTCAAGTATCCTTTAAGTAACCTTAGTGTTCGTATTATCTTTCAACTCTCATCTATTCCCTTTAGTAAGGAATACTAATGAGTGACCTTTTAATTCAAATCAGTGAGTTACATCTAGCGGATTGTAGGCCGAGTAGCATTATCTTATGTGTCATATCCAGTTGGTAAGTACTTAAACTTTGTTAACTTTTCTTTTGTTTCTTTTTTTGTTTACTTTGTTGTAGTGTTTCTCTGTGTGTTCGACCTTGGAGACTCATCATCTACTTCATTGTCCATTTCTTGATCATCTATGTTAGATTGTAGTCTCGAATTATCAAAGTAATATTTGGCATATGCACTTGAAATATTTGAGATTATTGTATCTCGAAAGGATAATTTTGGAGCATTGCTTTCCTTGATCTTTGACACATCTTTCTCCATAGGAATTGGAGGAGACTTATTGTTACCCCCGTTGTCAATCTTTTCCAACTCTGATGAGCTTTGTCATTGGAGATATCCTTTAATGAGGGATGAAGAGGAAAGCTAGGGTTTTTGACTTTCATAACCTAAATTTTAAGTAAAATGATACCTTAAATGGTGATTTTGTTATTATCTTATCTCTCTCTTTCTATGTATTATTTAAGCTCCATCTGCTTATGCTCTCTTTTCTATATTTTGTCAACTACCTTAAATCACATTTAGAAAAATTAGTAAAATATATACTACAGTAATCTAACTTAATAATGTTAAAAGGCAAATGAATAATTTTACAAAATTTCTTAATAGGAAAATTTATAAAATTATTCACTTTCTCTCTACCATCTATATCAAATTTATTGTATCAAATCTTTTTTACTTTTTAATAGAGATGACTTATTAAAAGCAGTAAATATATTGAGAGATATAATTAGTACTCTAATTATTTTTTTATTTTTATAGGGATATTCAACTAAAAGCAAGTAAATATATTGAAAGATTTAACTAGTACTCTAATCATCATATGCTTTTCATTATAAAATCTGAGAGTTGATGAAATACCATTATTCCATTATATGTTTTAAGCATTTGAATATTTTTATACATGTACATGTGAATGTGTTGTTCACCAGTAACAATATATTGGTAAGGTTGCTACAACATAGCAATGTGAACACAAGATAGATTTGAATTCTCCTAAATTGTAACATGTTATGTAGTTGGACAAACAAATAGATAAATAGATAAACAAATAAATAAAACAATATATTGTTTGACAAAAGAAAAATATTAAAATGGTAAGTTACACGCTTTACAAATTCTTAATTTTATATCAATACGCTTAACTTGTTCTATCGACACTCTTGGACTCTCCTGTATAGAATGTTTCAAGGATACCTGTACAATGATGAAACTTATCTAGAAATATCTATATTTTTTTCGAACTTATTAGGGTCTCGATATTATATATCATATCAAAAAGGTGTAGATGTCTTGTAAAAGATTTAGAGGTATCAATATAATTTTAAAAGGTTTTAATGATACGCAATGTAATTTTCCCAAATTAAAAATATGCCCATTCATAACCAAATTTAGGCTAAGAATAAAGAAATTACAAAATAATTCACGATTATATTAACTTACTACCGTCTTCACTTCCTCTGTATCCAGTAAATAAGATTATGTGTCTCTGTTTTTTCTTTTTTTTTTTTTTTTTTTTTTTTTTTCCATTTTCTTCACCCCACCCCACTAAGAAAAGTATGGGCCTATACACATTTAAACATGCGCGTTGGTAGGGTGACCTGCTGTAATTTCCCAAATACTTCTCAAAAAAATTTTGGTGATTCTGATTCTGATTCTGACGGGTTTCTATGAGTCCAAGTCAATCCATAAGAACATAATAGGAAACTGTCTACATCGTCTGTTATACAAATATAGATACATACAGAAACAACAATTCCTCTGCACTCTTTAGATAATAAGCTTCTATACAAATATACTAAATAACACACCTTCTACGTAACTTCTACATGATCCAACACCTATGAATAAACAAACACAACTTGGTCATCTTAATACACAAATCCATTAACATCTTCACGATTTCTATAGCACGTATCGTAAGCCAAGTTGTCATGTAGATCTACTTTGTTTACATTACCTGTTATTAAAAAAAAAAAAGAAAAAGAAAAAAATAGTTATATAAGGGATAAGTATAAAGCCTAGTATGTAGATTACCACAAATCCACGAGGATACTATTCCAATCTAATTAAAGCATCGAGGAACAATTTAATATATAATATATATCACGTGTTATATATATATATATATATATAAAATATAGTATAAAATATTAATAAAATATTAACATATATAACGTATATAAATTATATATAGTAATTGATTTAGAAACTATTTCTTCCATTATAATTCATGTTAATATTTTATTATTACGTTTACTATATCACATGACGAATAATATTTATTGAATTCTTTTTCGTAACACTAATATACAAAATATATCTATATAGTCATACACATGCATATAAAATTAATACACAACACAATCCATCGTTAACTTCAACTAAGTGGCTCAATGCAACATAATTTTTACGTCTCAAGACTTAAGTAACTCACGATCCCATTGTACAAGCATATAATATACATATATATGAAGTTAGATACTCGCTACAACCCGAGTAAAAAGACATAAGTTGCAGCATCCTAGAGTAAATACTTTGATCAGCTCACTTAAACTAGTCCTCTACGACCAAAATGACGTTATTGTAGTTTCTTTCCAGCCATTAACCCATTTCTCAATATAAAGACCAATTAACAATTCGCTGTAACACATGTCTAGAAATAACCAGATCGTTTCTGTGTGTGACTTCACTGAGGACACCATTACATACTAATCATTAGATGCCATGTACGGTTCATACCATCAATCTAGGATCATCAATCACAGCTAAGGATAATCAAGATTCATATTTAATGTCATATAATATTTATGTTTATTTATTTCTAAACCGCATAAATAACGTCCAAGGTAATTGCGCACCTTAGTTATACTCTTCTATAATCAGCTAATTAGATCAATTTCAAAACGTGATACAAGATATATATTACTATCAAAACCTTAACTACTTCTAGATCACACTTACGAGTAAAAGTTAACTTCTTACTTAGGAGTTAATTATGCTGAAGCAAGAACCTATTCTTCTATTCTTTAGTTTCCTCCTATTCCATGTTGCTACTAATTAACAAAACTATCCCTTTAAAACTATATAAATTAATATGAGTTATATCTATCACTTTACCACTTGTGTTGATATAAGATTATTATTATCATTACCTTACGCATATTACTATTTAAAATCACTATCTTATTTTAATCGATTATCCTTAAAATAAAATAAGGTAATCATGGCCGAATTCTCGACCGCCATTATCAGAACCTCTTCCAAAGCAAAGAGGATACTTAGTATA
The DNA here is from genome assembly GCA_024138005.1 of Lumnitzera racemosa. Taxonomy (NCBI): domain Eukaryota; kingdom Viridiplantae; phylum Streptophyta; class Magnoliopsida; order Myrtales; family Combretaceae; genus Lumnitzera; species Lumnitzera racemosa. The sequence goes on along the minus strand of JAMXBC010000004.1, from coordinate 71,512,620 downwards.
AGTTCATCCCAATTCTGTACATAGAAACCACTTCACCATCCCCTTTTTCTCACTCAAATTTCTCTAATCGTACTTAACTTTTAGGTAGTATTTAATTGTAAAGATTAAATTAGACAAAAATAATTAGATAGAATAATTATAAGGAGGACTGTATAGTATAAACTTATTATATCATGTTTAGTTTGTACAATATTAGATATAATGTTTATATTAAAAAATTAATTATTTATATTATAAAATAAATAATTTTTTGTAATATTTAATAAAAATAATATTTATTAACTAAATATTATAATATGGAGAGGTATCTTTGGAAATGTAAAATATTTTTTATTTTTGTCCAACAAATTTCGTTTTTATACCGTGGTTTAAATGGAACAAAATTTAGTCATTTTCTTTAATTCATTAGTCTAGTTTTTGTCTAGTTATTAAGTAAATTTATAAATCAAACATGGAACAAAATTTTATGTTCAGTTCAACATTACGAAAATTACATAACCAAACATTAGCTTAGTTTTGTTATTATTATTGTAGTCAAATAATCGTTTATCCTGATTTTGTCCCCAATTTTGGTAATTCTATAATCGTATGCTAAGTTGAAGCTTTATTTTATATCCTATTTATTTTTTGTTTTTTCCCAAATTATTTGAAATCATAAGTCTTATTTAATTTATTTATAAATCCGGCTTCCATTTGAGAAATAAATTCCATGTCATATTCACTTTAGTTTGCTAAATGGCTAGATTGAGTAAATCCTAGTTTTCTTGACTTTTATATCTTCTTGAACTAATCCGAAATATTATGATGGAGATTAGAAAATTTCTTTTGCATGAACTCACTTATGGAGATATCTTTTTTTTTTTGGTTATTTTGGTACATTTCCATTAGTGAAATGAAAACATATGAATATAATTCTAATTCTTAAGAAACAATATTTAAAAGAAAAAGTAAAAATGTTTCCTGTTTTTGACTATTGTAAGCCTATCTCTGAAAAAACTTTTGTTGCTTGTATAATGAATGTGTTGTGTTTGCTATGCTATAAATGTATAATCTTACAAAATTGATTCACACATTGTTATTGTGTGAATTTTGCTAATAGAGATTCTTAAATTTGAATTTGGACTATTAACCTATCTACAAAATGAACTGTAATTAGTGGGCATTTAGAGGGTTTCTTGCATGACTACTCCGATATTTAAATTAGTGATGTAGCATTAAGGAATGTGAGAGAAAACAAGGAGGTTTTGAGTGCACGTATATAAGTGTTTTACCTTTAAGGTTTGGTCTCCTATTTATAAGTTTTAGAAGGAGGAAATATGCATGTATTCATATCTTGTCTAAGTAAGTTAGCATATTAGTTTAATTTGATATGGTCCGAGATCTTTAGAAGTGATATAGTGTCTCGGTAATTCCGAATTGCCGTGTTGCTACAGCATTATTTTGGCATCTATCCTTCAAGCTTCTTGGACAAACCACTACTAGTCGAGGTCCTCGTGGCATCCATGCCATAGATTACGACTTCAGTGAAGTGACTGAGGTTTCAACCTATAGTAGGTCGGGTGTATGGTAAAATTCAATCACACAAGTAAGGTCTTTCATGGCTAGGAGTTAGACCTTGTAAGTTGGTCATGCCAAGGATAGGCTAGCTTAGCACTTGTATAGGTTGGAATAGGCCTTGAAAGCCCATTATCCAAAATTCCCATCAACACACATACACATACACACATACATACATACACACACACATATGTATACATGCATGCATGCATATACATAGAAATGCAACCAATTAGGCCATTAAAGGGTATTTGATTTGCCAAACCTAATAAAAACCCTTTCTTATAAGATTTGGGGTTGGGTTTCTTGGAATATAATTCAAAATTCCATAGGGTTTAGTGTTGAGTTTTGGGATTATAAAAAACTTAATGGGAAACTTGACTAGGTAAAAAAAAAATATATTAATAAAAATAGTTACTCTTAATTTATACACTATATACACCTTATATAAGTTTTACATCATACAATACATTTGATTCTTAATTTTTACAATTGTATAAGTTAGTAAATATAATTTTAATTCTACTTAACTTTTTTCCACTGTACTCTCTCTTTAATTTTATCTAAACCCTATGAAAAAATATTCTTATGGTGTCTTTTGAATTCTATAAAAACTAGCCCCTATAGGTAAACCATATGAAAACCTACCCTTATAGTATTTTTTGAATCTTATAAAAACTTATCCTTATAGGGTTCTTAACTTTATAAGGTTAAGTTTTAGGAATTGAAGATTTTTCCTATAGGGATTTTATAGGAATCTGGAAAATGCTAGACCCTATAGAGATGGGTTCAAGTTTCATCAAACTCACCCTGAACCTACTCTAGTTACGTTTTACACATACACATATGTATACATAGTTATAAGTACATATGTTTATACAAAATAGTAAACATAATCATATACAATCATCCAAAAATAATTACTACAAATTTCTCCTAAGTGGGAAAGGGATATGTGGCGAATTTTAGACAACCCTAGTGAATTTTTTTTTTTCAAATCCCTATTAGAGCAAAATTTGTCGCATAAGCCAGAGATATGAGCTAATTAATATATTTGGCACACATTTAACCCATCAAATATTTTGCATTCACTTGATCCTCCTCTATTTAGATAAAAAAGAATAGGAAGGATAAAAAAGAAAGTAGAAATTTAAGCAATACAAAGTGGAAACTCCTAATGTAAAACCACTAAGAGTGTTATATTCTCTTTATTCAATTTTCTCAACGGAGTTTTTGTCATCTAAATAAACGGATAAATAAACGATCAATTTAGATTATTGTCGTGATGAGGAAGCCCCAAAAGAAGTAGGCCGTGAACCCATAGAAGTGAATATATGCGACAAGTAATATCTAGTTTGAACCCTAAACCCATATGCATCTAGGGCTTTTCCTATCTCGTAACAAAGGTAAGCATCAAGACATGCATACTTCACTTGTTCTTCAGACAGAACTACTTGCCAAGGGTAAAACTTAACCTCTGGTGGCTTCTTATATTCTTTCCCAAGTATAGCCCTAGCTAGTTCTTCCAGTCCATCCTTCTGATATATCACCAAATCCTGGCGCCTATAAGCCGCGAGTTCACGTAAATCCACTCGCTTTGCCACATAGAGGTTGAATTCTTGAAGCTTCCTGTCCTGTGCGTCAATCCAAGGGCTTACGAACGTGTATCCGCCAGTGTAAAGGAAGTGCCGAAGCTTGATTGACATTGTTTTCTCAGCTTGTTGGAGTTGAAACACTAAGCACTCCTTGCCAACACAGAGTTGTAGGGTTGCGAGATCGCGCCAAGGAGCTTCTGTTTCTTCCGTCGGGAGGAGTTCGATGTAGAGGCCGATAAGAAGCTCTTGGAGCCTGTCATGGTGAGTGCGCTTAATGGAATCGATCCATTGGTCGACTGCTTCGTTGTTGTTGGTGACGGTGACTGTGATATAGTTCTCCTCGAACTGGACAATGTGGTATTGAGTGGAGGGCGCGGGCTCAAAACGACGACAGGAGGTGGCTTCTTGTTGGTTTGAGATGGTTTCTTCTGTTTGGTCATCCGTAGTTGGGACAGAAACTACTCCTTGGTTGTCGGAGAAAACAACTCCTTCTTCCCTAACGTGCGGCACGCCTTCGTCTTGATCTTTTTCACCATAGTCCTCTCCTTTCTGCTCTTTATCACAAACGTCACCGGTTTGGTTATCGTTTTTAGGGTTGGCTTCTTTATCTTGGTGAACATCAATTGGGTTGGCTTTGTCTCCATCATTAGCTTGTTGCTTGTCATCAGCGTTATTAGGGATGGCTTCTTCCCACCACTCCGTGTCGGTGAAGGCCATTGTGATGGTTTGTTGCTGATCATTATTTCCAACAGGATTAGAAGCCGCGTCTTGTTTCTCACTGGCGGAGTTCGTAGGGAGGGTTTCATGTTCTTTGGTATGGATGGGGTTTATTTCTTTGTTTTCCTTAGTATCATTGGTGGGGGTGAATACTTGCTTGGCACCAGTGTCGGCTTCTTCATTTTTGCTAGTATGGAATGCTTCTTGTTTGTTGTCATCATCGGTAGGGTGGCAGGAAGCTTCTTCTCCACCATTGGCGTTGTTTATGGTGGCTTCTAGTCGGACATTGCTGTTGATAGGACTTCGTTCTTGATATTGTTGAGTAGGGGATGCCATGTTTTTTATGGTGAGGGAGAGAGAGATCTTTTTAGGTTAGAATATTGATGTGTGTGCAGCTCAAATTGATTCGCACCACACAACAGTTCTAGGGCTAACAAATTTTAATGGCCGAAACCGAAATAGCTACGAGAACGCCACATTTTAAGGTCTCATCGGAGGAATGTAGGAGTGCACAGACTGTATATTTATGAATAATGCTTTTTAGGATAAATGGTAAATTTATATTTTTTCTGTTTGCTCTTTTGCCAAATTTTGAAATTATAAATGCTGTGAATCCAAAAGGTTTGGCTAGTCTGTCAATATCTCTAACCGAATAGGAATTTTAAAAAACTCATCTTTTCTGCTCTCTAGTCTTTATATCCATCAATCCATTATGTGATGCCCTAGAAAATTTAATAGAATACTCTTAAGAAAATTTCATGATATTATCATTAATAGTATTACGCTACGTTCCATTTTATTAGAAACTCTAATATGAAAGATGCTTTTCTAATAAAATACTGATAAACCATATTAGCACAATATAATGAGCAATGTAACAAAGAGAATTTATACCTCTATCTTTATATCATTAAGCAAATTCGTACCATATTGGACTTTAAGCTCCCCTAAAATTTATTAATTAAATCTGAATAACTATTAAGTTATTCATATTTCACTAAAAATTACATTATTCAAATGCTCTATATCTACTCATGTAAATTTCATTGTGAAAACAATGAAAACCATTAGATATATCTTTTAAATTTAATTCTAACTTTACATGCCTAAGATATTCTTATTCTCTAAATATACAAAAAAATTAATAGAATTATTTTTACATGCATTTCGAACGCATCAACTATTGGTATAATTACAATAAATGTTGGCTAGCTAATTATAACCAACGTTTTTATAACATTGAAAAATGTGCTTTAAAGTTTTGAAAAGTTATATAGATCCCTTTTTTTTTTTTAAAAAAAAAAGAAAATTGACAATGGATACACCTTTACAATCCTAGATATTTTGATCTTTTAAAAGTGTGTTTTGAAGTTTTCAAAAGTTATATAGAATAGCGGATACCTTTACAGACTTGCATATTTTAATTTTTTAAAATAGAAAACTAGTCATTACAGTTTATTCATATAGTTTGAATAACACAATAAGTTTGAATAATATGCTTTCGATTAATAATACTAATTATAATATTTTTGGCATGCGTAAAATTACTTTGAGGTGATATTACAAAACCCTATTATCAAATTAGATTTTGAGTAAGAACATTTAAATAAGAAGATTATTAAATTGAGGTTACAACAATGTGTGATAAAGCACTACCATTAATATAAGCCCAATTCAACTTGTCATAAAATAAGTGTGACCATAAGAAATGCATATACAATCATATGCACATAACATAAATAACTAAGTCTTATTGATTAAAATGAAGAAATCAAATAGATAAACTTTTAATACTATCATTCCAACAAACATAACTAATAATATTTTTTAAGATCAAAGGAAAAACATAACTTATACATTTACATATACATATATATATGCATATATAATATTACATAATTTTTCATATACCATCTATAAATTATATTTCATGCTCATGATTGCAATATTATTCCAAAGGCTTACATAATTATATATTCCGATACATATTGATGCATATAATAAATATTTATTATATGCATAAGTGTACGCTATTAGTTGCTTTATTACAAAAGCTATACATGTCTATACATATCCAAGTCCTTTAGAAGCTTTTTTAGTAGCTTCATCTATATAAATGTTGGAATATAAATTATGTTAATATTTTTATACTCAATGATTATTATTTTAAAAAGTTATAACATATAATAAAGGTATATATTTATATGATTAAAAGTACTTGAAAAATGCATTTAATAGTGAATCTATGCGTTTGATGATACGTGTTGGTCCAATTATTATGTTAAAGTCACATTTATATAAGTGATCCTTTAAGGATGATACACTTGAAATTATGTGACCCCAAAAAAAATTGATAAAAGGTCTCCTGATACTTAGATCATTTTAATAAGCTTATCATATAGACTCAATGATACATGAATAGGAAGGATTCACAAATTATATGTAAACTAATTTATGCCTAAGCTAATTATATTTACAAATTTGTATTTGTAGTTACTCAGTATTATATTTCAAAAATAGGTACATATGTGTTAGAGTATCTATAATAGTCATATTTTAAAGTGTAATTAATATAGGTTCTATTTAAGTAACTAAGAGGGAGGGGTTTGTTGGTTAGTTATAAAAATTTTCTTTTTAAGATTAAAAGTTATCCATTTGATTAATTAATTGAAATAGGTATATGATAATATTCAATACTACAACTAAATATACGAAAAAATAAAATAGAGGTAGGAAGAGAAAATCACTGGAGAAAATTATAGTGCTTTGACTTTGTGTCTATTTTTACTATTCCAACTCTATTACTGGGACTTAGTCATCCACGCTAGTATCTTTCCATTATAACCAAACAAATCAAATGAGAGATTACAAGTGTCTCCTTGTTCACAAATAAAAAAAAAAAAATCACTCTACTCCATATCCTAGCCTACTCTTTAGCTAATCATAAAATTATAGAGAAATAAGTTTGCAATCCTTTCACTAACACGCTTCTTACCTCTCAAAAGATTATTATTATTTTTTTTTAAAAACTGATTTAAGAAAGAATATAAAAGATCTACTAAGGATAACTTCGAAAGAATACTATAATTTTGTAAAAAAATATATATATAACAATATCCTCTAAGAATGCTTCTAGATGCTCTTGATGTACGTCGTGGTAGTAATAATAGCATATCACTATTGTGTATCTCAAATTTTTGAAACAGATAGATATATATGACTTTTATATGCAACGACTAGAGGAAGATTGAAGTAATCTTGATCTAACCGTTATATATGAGCTTACACGTAAAATGTGGTATGAGACCCTAGTTGATTAAATACCTTAGTTGCTAAACTAAGCAATTCGAGTTAGGATATTTAAGGTATTCAAAATAATTTAGACCCTTAGGACAATGTTGCCCGAATTAAGCCAAATTTAGTGTAAGGTTATAAAATTTAGACGAAAAATGCTAATGGGATCAATTTTTCAAAATAAATATATATATATTTATAAATTTACCAAGTATATTTAATAATTATCGAAAACTTAATGTTTGAGCCCTGAAATGTAATGAGCTATTAAAGATAAATTATATATGTAATAAAATTACCATAGGACATAAAATAATATTTGGAATATATACATATGTTCTGTGTGTAACTTATATATATATATATATATACTTATAATTGAAACTAATTAAAATATTCAAAAATAGCACTTTTAAGTCAAAATAAGTTAATTAAATTCATGAAAAATAATAATAAAATTATTAAGAACATTTGGGTAGCTAGATTTCATCCTAATAGGCGTGTGGCCTCGAATGGATAGGTGTTAGAGATTGTGATATGGTTTGGCATGGAAATTTTCCTAGTATTTAAGCTTAGATTTGTGAAGAGAGAGACATTTCATTTCCCATACTTAAGCAACTTAGGAAATTTAAAAACACTCTTCGACATGTTTATATAAGTAGAGACTTAGGAAAAATCTAAGTGAATCGAATTAATCAAAGAGTTAAAATTAGGAAAAATAACAAAATCGGTATGCGATTTGAGCCGTTAGAGGAAGCATTGGTGTAGAGAGAATGTAAGAGCTAACTGCCATCACTAGGTGATAGAGTACCCAGTAGCTAAGTTGGTCGACAAGAAGGTTGACGTCCATAGGTTAGAGTAGCCAAATTCAGTAAGCTCTCACTTCAGTTCGATTTTGCGCCACTGTGTTAGTATTAGTGAATAAGCACGGTTATTTTAACAAATGATTACTCAAAAGTTTGTGCCAATGCAAACTCCATTAATCCTCGTGAGTTTCTCAAAAGACCACCAACAGTCGAAGAGCAATTATACTCGCACTTCCATCAAAATTTTTCTACAACAATTTTCTAATTCTTAGCAAAGTCGCAGCAAAAAAATAAAACAAAATGAAGATGCTACCGCGAATGAAATGTTAATAAAGAAGCCTATTGAAATTGATGTTCCTTATTTTGCTCTCTCAGGTTGAAGGTTTCTTCCGTTCTTATCATGCTTGCGAAAAAAAATATTTTTTTGGGGGTAAATCTTGCGAAAATTTTTTGCATTCACCTGATCTCCTCTATTAATTTGGGGAAAAAAAAGGAAAGAATAAAGATATGAAAAGAAATAAGAGAACTTTAAGCAGCAAAAATTGGTAACTCGTAATCGTAGTGTATGGATTTTGAACGAGAAAACATCATGAGCAACATAGATGTATGCTCACGCAACAGAGTTATAGTAATAGATGATTGCTAGATCCCAATACACTATGCGACAAGTCAATATCTAGTTTGAACCCTAAACCCATATGCATCTAGGGATTTTCCTATCTCGTAACAAAGGTAAGCATCAAGACATGCATACGTCACTTGCTCTTCTGTTAGAACTTCTTGCCAAGGATCAAACCTAAGATCTGGTGGCGCCCTATATTGTTTCTTAAGTATATAGACTGCTAGTTCTTCTACTCCATACCACTTATACATCACCAAATTCCGGACCCTATGTGCCGCGAGTTCAAGCAAATCCACTCGTTCCTCCACGTAGAGGTTGAACTCCTGAAGCTTTCTTTCCTGAGCGTCAATCAAAGGGCTCACGAAGGTGTATCCACCAGCGTGCAGAAAGTGGCGAAGCTTGATCGACATTGTTCGTTCCCTAGCTTGTTGGAGTTGAAACACGAGGCACTCCTTGCCAACACAGAGCTGTAGAGTCACAACTGCTCCGTCTGGCTCGGCGAGTTCAATGTAGAGGCCGATGAGAAGCTCTTGGAGCCTGTCACTATTTGCTCTGATGATGGAATCGATCCACTGGTCAACTGATTCGTTTTCATTAGTGACCATGACAGTGATGTAGTAATCCTCCCACGGGATACAGTGGAATCGAGTCAAGGGTGCAAATCGACGAGAGGTGGTGGCTTCTGGTTGGTTTGCAATGGTTTCTTTTGTCCGGTCATCCGTAGTTGGAAGAGGAACCATCACTCCCTGGTTTTTGAAGAAGTCCAAGAAGGCAACTGCTTCTTCCCTATGCGGAACGACTTCTTCTTGATCTTTTTCACCATTGTCTTCTCCTTTCTGTTTATTAGGGTTGACTTTATTATGTCCAAGGACATCGATAGGGTTGACTTTGTCACCGTCATTAGGATTAGCTTCTTGCCTGTCATCCATGTTATTAGGGATGGCTATTTCCCACCACTTGGTGTTGGTGAAGGTCTCCGGCATAAATTGTAGCTGATCACTACTTTCAATGGGGATGCAAGCCGCTTCTTGTTTCTCATTGGCGTTGGTAGGGAGGGTTTCTTGTTGGTTGGTATCAATGGGGTTGAACATTTCTTCATTCTCCTTTATATCAACCACGGAAATGGTTTCTTGCTTGACACCAGTAGTGTCAATGTGAAGGGCTTCTTCTTCCTTTTTGCTTGCATCTTGTTTGTTGACATTATCAGTGAGGCCGTGGGAAGCTTCTTCGCCATCAATAATGGTGTTAGTAGGGCCGGGTTCTGGTTCTTGGTGTTCTTGGGTGGGGGATGCCATGTTTATGTTTTTGTGTTGCAAGAGAAAAGAAGATTTGATGTGCCTGCAAGAGCTTAAAACGGAATGGCAATTAATAATAAATAAAATATACGCTACGGTTAATATATGTGATAAATGCTTATATATGACACATATAAAATGAATATTACATATCGTTATATATTTATATAGTAGACATATTGTTATAGTTAATATATATTATAGTATAATGATGTTACCTTTCCTTCTGTTTTGAATTCACTTGTGTTTGGCGAACAGTTCTAGGGACTGCTTCTTGATCTTTTCCACCATTATTGTCTTCTTACTTGTCATCAGTGTCATTAGGGTAGGCTTCTTCACACCACTCAGCGTCGGTGAAGGCTTCTGCTTCTTGCTGGTCAGTGGTGTTGGTAGGGCTGGGTTCTTGGGTGTGGGATTTTATGTTTTTGTGTCGTGAGAGAGAGAGATTTATGGTTAGTACGTTCAAACAGATACGCAGCTGTTATGTATATATACGTACACATACACATACACGGTGAATTTCTCCATTTTAACTTGATTACTCCAGCTTTTTGTTTTATCATTTATTTATATTTTTTTAAATTTTAATCATTAAATTCACAATTTATTCAATAGTTTAAATTTAAAAAAAATTTACATTAAGGATAAGGTAAATGACGGAGCCAATCCAATAAAAAATAATGATAGAATCGTAAAAAAATCCAATATATATATCTATGCTTATATATATAATTTTTAAGTACTTAAGTTAAAAGATGACTATTGACTAGTTTTTATATTGATATTAAATAAAAGGACAACCTAATATCATGCCTTCTAATGCAGAAAAGTGATTTTTTTAGATATAATTTGGTAGTATAGATAAAATCAATTGCGCAAATTTAAGCATTTTTTTTATATGCATAACTACATTATCATGAATACCCGGCCCAAATTGTAGAATATAGCATTTCTTTGAGATAATTTTATCCGATCAGTCCCTTCCTTCAAATGCGATTACGTTACTGCCCTTATATATTATAGTTTTACTGAAATTCTATAAAGATTGGAATGCATACAAGGGAAAAAAGTTCCATAATATTAATACCTTGTAGATTAATCGTATACAAATATCAATAATATAGAAAATATAGTTATGTATACTTGAATTATGTCCTCTTCTTTTTTTTTTTTTTTGTCTTTTTGAAAATTGGGGATTTTGATTCTTCGATTCATTGGATGCATCACCAATCATCTCTTTATATCTACAGCTTCATGTTGATTTCCACTTATATTTTAAGACGTGTTATTAAGTTTATAGAATTATTATAAATTCCAATTTTTCTCTCAATCTCTTATCTATTTAATTCACCGAAGCTGAGATTTATGGTTAAAAGAGATTTGAGTTTGATCAATTTCTTGCTCGATACTCATTCTATGCAAAACAAAACAATTCATGCAACATGTACAAATCCATAAAGCAAAATTTATGCTTTGTAACTCTATACTTAATTTGTTGTAGAACTAATATTATATATTCTATAGTCAATATGTATGATAAATATGTATATATATAATATGACACATATAGTTAATATACATAAATACATATCATTCATGATATATACAACAAATATTTGATATATATTACGGCAAATAGCATATCATATTATAGCTATATACTATACATCAATAATATTAAATATATGTGCTACATTCAATAATATATGACCTTATTATGTTGTATAGATTAACATATGTTATTGTATATTTATAATAATAATATGTATGTTATATAAGAAAAGTAATATAAAATGAATAATTTGTCATATCTTAAGTATATAAAAATAAATGTATATGTATACATATAGTATATGGAATATAATTTACATAAGATAACATGACATTCATTATATTCAATATAATTGTTAAATTACATGATACAAATTCAGGATAAAATATAACATAAATATATAATACATAGCATTTATGATAAGCTATATTGTACATACCACATGCATACATGAAACGTAGAAAAAATTACAAAAACATGATTTACGTTTTGGCACTTTTACAAACAAGTAATTTATATTTTTCAATCACATGACTAGTGTTTGATCAATTTTGTTAATGTTGATTAAATTATATGTATCGAATTTTAATCGGTCAATGATAATGAATTCAATAAAATAATATTATTTAAATTTTTTAATTAAAAATATGATAAAAATGAGAATGAATTCAATAAAATAATATTATTAATTTTTTAAATTAAAATATAATAAAAATGAAAAAAATAAAAAGAAAAGAAAGAATGGAAATTTTAAAGAGATCTAGTTTGAACCCCTTTGGTCGTTTTTCCAAAATCTCTAATGAATCACAATCTACCTAATACTTATAAATGAAAAAAAAAAAAGAGAGATGAAGAAAGAAAGAATGAAAGAAAAATTATTAGAAAACCTAATAGGTCATAGTTGAGCCACATCACTCTACGTTGACTCATCAAGTTGTTTTCTTTTCTTTGTTTTTATTTAAGGTTGGGTCATGACCTACCAAAGATTTTGGCCTTTTGTTTTTTGTTTTTTAGATCCCCTAACCTTAAAATGGATACAGATAGCCTTAAGGTTTTAATCCTTTTATTGTGTCATTCCTTTTTGTTTCTTTTTACATTTTTTATTATTTTTGGTATAAATGTAACAAAATCTATTTAATGATATCTTTTATTGAATTAATTATTGTGTGCTAATTAGTTACACATGTTGAGCAATGTTCTTTAACTAAACTTAAATAGTGATAATATACAAGCCATTTATTTGTAAAAAGAAAAATACAAATAAATTATTTTTAAGAAAAGGAGTAAGTACATGGTAGGTAGAACATGTACCATGATAAGGTATACAACGCTTTCTGAAACCTATAAATTTTTTATCATTTTTATAAATTTTATGTTTCTGTGAAATTAGAAAAGTGATTTGTATATGATATTAAAAATTCTTTATATGTAAAACCTATAGAACTTTTAGTAAAATTTTTGAAATTAAAAAAAAAGCAATCTTTCCTATAATTACTATTTTAAATTTATGTAATCTAACTATTTAGCAAATGAGAAGGAATAAGGGAAACCAATTGAAAATGTAAAGTTAAGGAGGAAAACAGGAAAGAGTAAAGAAAAGAATGAAAAAAGTACAGGAAAATAGAATGCATTACGTTTAGCTGTTTCAATTAATTAAATTATGGATTTGGGTTCCTTTTCTTCTTTTATTTTTACAATAACACTTATTGCCTGAATAATATGATATTACCGTTTATTAAAGTTATTTAATAATTTTTATAGGGTATATATAGTGTATCCTCTAACTTGTGTCCTTTATATTTTATAGTATAGGTTCTGGTTAGGCATTGGGTAGGAAAGCCTCACACCGTAGACATAGGTTCCTGAAATTCTACATGTTGAGCCTACTATTAACTTTTAATAACCATTTGAAATCTACTCGATCGAGCAAAATATAAATGGGTACTCTATATAATAAAGTGAGGTAGGTACCTTGAGTAGTACGATTATCCACTTATCCTTAGTGAAAATACTAAAGCACAAGTTATATTGTTGTGAATTTCACTAATATTTATGGTATATAAAGACTCATAATACTCAACAAATACATACATAGTATATATGGATATGTCTATGTATATACATGTGTGCATGCTTAAAGTACATATATATATAATATAATATAATATAATATAATATAATATAATATAACATTTATATTGTTTCATTTATTTTTTAATAAAAATCATATATAATCTATTTTATAGCATATAAAATTTAACTCATAATTTAGTAGGTCACATAGGTGATATTTTATGTAATACAACATACTATATCTTTCATTAATGGATACATATAGAGCATGCAAATTTTGATATATAAGACCGAAAATATTACATATGATATAAGATGTAGTATTCAATAAATATCAAATTATATATTTAACTTAAAATTAGATTATATATTTATTATTGTATATAAATCAACATATATTAAATATCATTAATATACAGACATATAGAATATACAAATGTCAATTTTCAATACCTAAAATATTACATACAATAAAATATGCAGCATGTAATACATAACCAATAACAAATATAATTTAATATTATATTATGTTTTAATAATATAATACAGGAATGCTTAATAGCTATACTATATATGATCAACAATATTTACACTTCAAAGTGCATGATATATATTATATTTTTGTTCATATCCAATAGATAAGACCACGATCTGTTAGGCTTGAGAGCATTATTATCAACCAATAAGGAGAGAGTAAATTTTTCCATGATACAATAGTTGCATCCAAATTACTCTTACGGAACTTAGCATGAGTGTTTTTTTGTTTTTCTGGTTGATAAGATTCTTTATGTAAGTTAAAACTGAATCTCTATTATATAAAAGTTCAAATGGTACCATGTATACTGTCTATTTGTGGAGAGATTAGTTTCTGTGCAACACAGAAAAATGTTACTAAACCTGGTGCCCTCGGTGGGGGAGGTTTTGCTGGAGGCCTCGAGGCTATACTTGCTCTTGTTTCAAAATCAAGTGATCATGTGGAAGAAAGACCTCTTAAATTGTAAGTATAAAATTTTATGCTATATTATATACTGAATATAATGAAACAATCATCATTATATGACAAGTTTTCAACGCCAAACTATTTGTCTTTCTTTAAATTTCCTCCTATTACAGCAAAATTTATCTCCTACTGAGAAAAAAAAAAAATTTAATAATAATAACACGTTATATAAATTGATAAATAATATATAAATATTAATAAAATTTTAATATGTAATAATAATTGAATCCATTTTTTGAAAAAATTCCAATTACATTTTTATGCATAAAATTTTTATTAATACTTATGCATAATGTAAAAATTTTATCATGTTAATACCATTAAAGTCAAAGGATTGAGTTCACCTGGCAATGCACTTAAAGGACCTTTAGTCCACAGAATATTATGCATTGACTTCACGACCCTTTATTTTGGAAAAGGAAAAGAAAAAAGAAGGAAACAAATTAACTCATGGTAGAAAAAAGAAATTTCTTTATTTAAATTTGCTAACCAGTAATCTAATTGAATGTGTACTATGTAGTTATTTACTCACAAAATTGTTTTTCTTCTTCTTCCTTTTTTTTTTTTGTTTTTTTTTTTATTGCTAAACATATGAAAGTAAA
Source organism: Lumnitzera racemosa (assembly GCA_024138005.1). Taxonomy (NCBI): domain Eukaryota; kingdom Viridiplantae; phylum Streptophyta; class Magnoliopsida; order Myrtales; family Combretaceae; genus Lumnitzera; species Lumnitzera racemosa. The sequence goes on along the minus strand of JAMXBC010000004.1, from coordinate 71,497,507 downwards.
ATAATAGATGATTATGGGACGAAGAACCCTAGAAGAACTAGACCCCAATAAGATGCGACAAGTCATATCTAGTTTCAACCCTAAACCCATATGCATCTAGGGCTTTTCCTATCTCGTAACAAAGATATGCATCCAAACATGCATACTTCACCTGATCTTCAGATAGAACCACTTGCCAAGGATCAAACTTAACCTCTGGAGGCTTCTTATACTCTTTGCCGAGTATAATCCTTGCTAGTTCTTCTATTCCATATGTCTTGTAATCCATCGAATCTTTATGCCGATAAGCCGTAAGTTTCCGTAAATCCACTCGTTTTGCTACATAGAGGTTGAAAAATTGAAGCTTTCTTTCATGTTCGTCGATGCGGGGGCTTACAAAGGTGTATCCACCGGTGTAAAGAAAGTGACGAAGCTTGATTGACATTTCCTTGGCTTGTTGGATTTGAAACACTAGGCAGTCTTTGCCAACACAGAGTTGTAGGGTTGCAATGTCACGCCTGGGAGATGTGGGTTTTTCAGCCGGGGCAAATTCAATAAAGAGTCCGATGAGAAGCTCCTGGAGCCTGTCATTATGAGTGCGCTTGATGGAATCGATCCATTGATCGACCACATCGTTGTTGTTGGTGACCGTGACTGTGATAGAATTCCCTTCGAATTGGACAACGTGGTACTGAGCCGAGGAGAGTGCCATGTTTTAGTGGAGATAAGAGAGAGAGGGAGAGATCTTTGGTTGTGACTTGTGATTATCTGCAGCTGCTTAAATAGGTTAGCTCTTCAGGTCTAAGGCTAACAAATTTTAAAAATAGTTCGCTTACTCCTTGTGTAGATTTACACTTATCCAACAAGATACAACCAAAAAGCTATTTAATTCTTTTTTTTTTCATTTATTTATATTTTTTGTTTATAGACAACTGGAAATACAAATTATGTAACTTTAACTATTTATTAATATATATTTTATATTTATCTATTCTATTATATTATGCCAAAAAGTTTTAACCGACTCTACATTGATATTTTCTTTTTAATGTTTACTCTCTACATAAATAGGCTTCAAAAGATATCTTCTATGTTTTATATATCTTCTCTATTTATATCTTTTTCTATATCTTTTATATCTCATACCTTCTAAATCTGTATAATTAAAGCAATACTCCTTATTTGTTTTCACACCAATTAAATAGTGTATATATGTACATATGTATTAAAGCATATATTAAAAGCTTAAATAGTATTTGTTAAAGTATATTTTCTTTTCTTATCTATTTACTTAAATAGTTATATATATATATATATATTTTTTTTTTTTTCCAACTCAGTCACATACAACTTGGATGAGAGGAGATTTGAACTTGTTTAATCCTATTGATTAGTGTTCATTCCACTAAGCTAGAACGATCTTGGCAAATAGTTATATTTATGTTTGTAAAGCTAAACTATTTATTTTATGCATAGGCATCGCAGATGCATCATTATCTAGTTATTATATTAAGGTGCTATTATTTATAATTTAACTCATATTTTAATTTAAACTTATATTCTAATTTGATTTCACAATCTCTCTTTAGTGAATGTATTATATTATAACATAAATTACCAAAGATTTTTGTTTATCATACTTCTATTATTTTGTTTTTTGTTTTTAAATTAGAGCCTCTTTGATGTTAATATTGAGTCATTAGAATTTTCTTAAAAGATACCATTAGATTTTAAATCTTATATGTATATATAATTTCAAAAATTATTTATAACTTATATTTTTAGATTATTAGTATTTTGTTAAAATTTATGTACTATTATTATTATTATTATTATTATTATTATTATTATTATTATTATTATTATTATTATTATTATGTCTTTATGTTTTATGAAAAGCCACTAAGTTAATATTGATTTTCAATATAGTAAAAGGAACTGCTTTATAGGTTGAATGTATAGTAAATCTGTAATTGGAGTCTTCACTTCATCATTTTTTTTTAGATTTTTTACTCTTTTTAAGGTACATTTTGTCTCTTTTATTAGTAGTATTCTTTTTTTATTGTTATTGATAAATTTTCATTTTTCAAGAGACGTATGCCCTTATACACAAAGAATGGTATTTGTAGAAAAGTTGTAACTTTACATTAGTTTAAGCAAAATAATGTCACTCTTGATATATCGTATTATGTTTTTATGAATTAAGGATTTATAACTTTTTATAAATATTACAACATTTCATATGAATATCAATAATTGCATAAATTATGATATATAAAATATATTTATAAAATTAAATACATGTATTGACATAATCTTTTAAATATGAAGTTATTAACAGATAAGTTACAATAATTGTTTGCATAAATTGTTATTTTCATATTGCTTAGGGTTTTAACTGGTTATTATTATATAGCATATTAAAGCAGAAGTTGAGCAAAATGGACTATAATATGAGGAAGATTGGTACAATCAATTTGTGATACAAATCCAAACATAATTTCATATATCATATATCTTCAACTACACAATATATCTTAAATAATATCACTCTTTATCCTCAAATAATATGACCTTGCATTCCCCTTATGTAGTTTTACTCACCAACTAAGAAGAGTTGCTCTATATTTTTCTTTCCTTTCCAAACTTCCTACTTAACTTTTTTTGTTTATTTTTTTTTATAGGTGATAAGAAACAAAAATTATATAACTTAATGTCTTTGTCAATATATATTTTATATCTGTTGATTCTCCAATTTCAAAATAGACATATAATCTTCAATCATAAAAGAAAGAAAGCTATAGGGATGCCATGCCTACCTAGCATAGCTTTATGTTAGTTAGTGAAGTGTATGAAAGAAAGGGGAAATATGTACATGAGATAAAAGGAAGTTTACAAGAACTTAATGTTGGCTACTTTGTGTTATTTATAGGTAAAGTGATTTGGCTACTTAAAGGTGACAGTTAAACTATCTTCAACTACTCTCCATGTGCTTACCAACCATTTGAGCAAGGAGTTAAACAAGGTAGCGGATGCCTTAGGCAAACGGATCAATTTTGAAGATCAAGATTGTGTTTTGTTTCCTTTCCCAGTCCCTACCTATCTTTTGTTTATCTTTAATTCAACAAGATGTTTCTTCTTTGGGTTTGTATAAAAAGACTAAGTTCACCGTTGGTACTTGCTCTAATGTGATGACTTCTATCATGATGTGTGTAAACAATAGAGCTTTAAGCTCTCATTTTGTATTTCCTAACTCATCTGAAGGTTAGGCTTTTATTTCTACTTAATGAGATTTTCTATATTACCCCAAAAAGTTAAATAACAAATGAATTAATCAATAACTTTTATTGGACAAATATAAGCTGTATCGTTCTTGTCACACTCTAAATGGTACCTTAGTTTTAATTTATAGTTTCAAAAGTTCTTCATTTTTTATATCTCAACCTTTATGGTACCATAAATGTACTTCTATAATTTTTTTTTTACATATCATATAATATTATAATATATAATTATAAAAACTTTTTCCCTTTTATATCTTGGCTTTTTATGGTCATTAATCCATTTTCATAATTTTTTTAAAAATCTTTAAAATTACTTTGGGAGCTCTTGCCTCTATTCTATTCTAGCAAATTATTTGTTTAAATAATTTAAAAATTGATACTATTCACCAATTTACCTTAAGTCATTCTTTATACCACTTCAATAATTTTTTACATGTTTTCAAATAATACATGTAAACATAAGATTACATTTATATATATATTTTTTTTGTTTTCTAAAAAAATTAAAATAATAAGTCAAACTTTTATCAACACATTGCATAAGTACTTTAACTACTTTATATTTTAAACTTAAATATATCATATATTTTTTTAATTTCTACAACTAAATAATAGTATTTATCCTATCATTTACTATAAGTATGATAATAATAACTACATTGATGACATATTCTCACATTAGTCATGTTTTAATCTTATCTCTTTATGGTCACTATAATTACTTGAACCATACATTTAGAATGGAAAGCACTTAATAATACCACAACTTTATCTTGGGAAGAATTGATGATGAAAGGAAAATTCACTATGTATCATGGGATAAGGTCAAATGCTTAAAGGAGGATGGAGGGATTGACCTCCTAGACTTACATAGCCACAATAAAGCAAAATTTGTTAAATTGGCATGGTTGGCTCTGATGAGTAGCAAATATAAAATGTCTCAAGGCAGATTTCGAATCAAAGGAAGCTTGAACACTTTCAAGTTCCTTAGATAGCAACAAGATTGTCTAAGCACTTTTTAACTTCCTTAGATAGCAATAAGAATGGCTAAGGACTTAAGTAGTGCTCCCACAAACTAGGATCCCTCAAGCCAATTTGTGGTTTGATGAATGGGGAATACATGGTGATTGGGATGAAGCTAGATTGAGCTTTCCCATTTGTGATGATCATAGAATCTACTTGGGAACTTCTGATCCCACCATAAGGAACATCCTGCAACAGGAGGATAATGAGGATTTACTTTAGCTATATGACGTTACTGGAAAAGTGCACGGGAAAAGGGTCTACAAATTGATGTATAGGGTGGAGGACTTTATGATTGAACATAATAATTGGGAACGGATTTGGTGCTTGCCTATTATCCTACCTGTACAATTCATGGTATGGTGAACGTCTCAAAATGCCTTTCTTATGAGAGACAACCTACTGGAACGTAGTATTGCAATAGAACTAACTTGTGTTTTCTGCAACTAAGTTGATGAGAGAATGATGCGTGTTTTTTCTGGAATGTGATGCTACTAAGCAACTCTGGAGGACACTTCAATGGAGTGACTTACTAAATTATATCAGCAAATGAAACTTCATAGAATGGATAAGGAGAAATGCTTGCATTTGTAAGCTTCTGTGGAACTAGAGTTGTTGCCTAAGACTTGTCATCTACTTGTTCATGCTGCAAGGGATATGGAGGGAACGTAATAGAAAAATTTTCAAACCTAGTGAGTGTGACCGAGGTTGAGTGGGATTTGTGTGAAAAGAAGCTTATGAGTGATAGACCATTCAAAGGAAGAGGAAAAAGTTAGATCTAAGAGTATCTCACATTTGTAACTCGGGAAAACCTCCAATGGATGTGGTGAAAGTTAATTGTGATGCTGTAGTTGATTAGAGGGGAAATAGAGCAACTATCGTTGCGGTAGGTTGTGACCATGAAGGACTTGTGTTGGGGGGAGGTTGGAGAAAACGATATGGCTTAACAGTAGTAGAAGCTGAATTAGGCGCCATTTTGATGGGGTTAAATTCAACAATAGAGCATAAATGGAAAAGCATCATCATAGAGTTAGATAGCTCCTTTACCATGGATTTTGTTAACCAAAGATATCTTAATGGCAACTTGAATTTGAGTATTATAAGACAATGCTTATCAATGTTACATAACTTCAATAATGTTTCTTTCCGCAGGATCGTGCATGAAGCCAGTTAACTGGTAGATGCGTTAGCTAAAGATGGAATGTGACGAAAGCAACTATTCCCATTTATGTTAATTTTCCTCTTTTGTTATTAGAAACTCTTATGTTAGACTCTAGCTACAACTAAAGTGTTGTGGTATCTTGGTGACAAGGTGCTATACCTCCTATTCCAGGTTGGATTATGTTTTGTTGTTGGTGTTTTTACATTACAAAAAAAAAAAAAAAATAATAATAATTTTAACAAAAAAAAAGTGTTTAATAATAACTAGGTTCTACTCTTAACCTTTTATAGTCATTATTTTATCATATCCGATTCTCATCTAAAAGATACTATTAATTACTTTCAAAATATGTCTTTTATACTAATCTATTTTGTTAAAATGGTATGTTCTATTTATGAGCTCTTTTTTTATACTTCTATATATTTTAATATGAGATGTTTTTGCAATATATACATATTTGGAACTTTTTGGTATTAGTATGTGCTAATGTTTATTGAATTTCTTAATATGATAATAATAACTATAATTATGCTCTATTAACTACATTCTAATTTAACCCCTTCAGTTTCAATTATTTCATTGTATTCGATTATCATTTGAAAGACAATATCAATTGCATTATAACTTATCTAATTCTATTTCAATATAGATAAATTTTAGAATTTAAGAGAGAGAGAGAGACCGAATAGCATCTTATGTTATAATATCACAAATAACGTTCAAACATAGAAAAAGTGTACAAGAATTGACATTTCATTTTTCCAAATCAAAACACATAAACATCAATTTTTTATGGATTTTAAAAGTACAATAAATTTTTGAAATTAAAATATTCAATTAGAACATTTAATTTTTTAAAGTTAAGACACGTAAGTGTCAATTTGAAAATAATACAAGTTTCAAAATTAATTAAAAATGAATGAATCTAATAATATCATATCATATTATTATTTTTTTAATATTACATAGCTTTAGAAATTTTTTCCTTTTATATTCTACTTTTAGTCCATCTATTTTTTTTCCTAATGATATTAATTTTAATTTGTTACATTTGAAATTAATTTTTTTTAATAAAATCGGATCATATTATAATATATATAGTGGGTTGCAGGGTGATACGGTGATAATTAAGGTGTTAAAGTGCCACATGTGAGTCGATGGGTTATGGATAGGCTAACTACTTGATGTGCGTTGATTCTTAGAAAGAAGTGATAATTAGGTCGTAAAGGTTGAATGGGATGCCTTTGCGATAGTTGTTGTGGTTAATTGTATTGATAGTTCTTCAAATTGAACATAGTAGAACGAGAGAAAAAAATGCATGTTTTATCATTGTTGTTTCATTAACTTCTGATATAATCAGAATATTAGAACATTCTCATGCAAGTGCTTTAAAGTTAAAACAATTTTCTATTGAATGATTGCAAGCAAAAATTTGGATTGCCCACATTGATATTACTCAAAAGAGTTCTCTCTAGGCTATAATTGAGTTCGAGTTCGAGTTCGAGTTCAATTATAGATAACACAAAATTGAACCTAAACTCGATGAGTAAATTGAAAGTTAAAGCTTGATTTGTAGTGATCTTAACGGTTCTAACCCCAAATTAAGCTCACCTACGCATTTTCAATTTTAAATCTATTTTTCCTTAATTGTGACATTGAAACCATGCTGCAATTAGAATTTGACTTTACTTAAACTCGATCAAGATCTCAAGGTTGACAAACTCAATATTTTGAAGTTGAGATCTTAACTCTACAAACTATTCATTAGTTTCAACTTTCACTTAGCTACAGCTTAAGCAAATTTGACTATATATTAGAAACGAACTCTCCAGTCATATGCTTGTTGGCTTAGTTCATAAATACACCTTTAGATGCCTCAATGCATGTGCTTTCAACATGTAAATGATCAAAGAATATACACTCATTCCATCTAATGGCCAATAGCTTTGCTGATAGTGCATGAAGTTTGATATATTTCACCATTACCCTTCCAGTCCAGCATCATAGTTCCTCTGGTTAATCTTGTGGCAAGAACATGGGGGTGATGATCTTCATGCTGATGTCTCTAGGGTGATATCACCTTGGTATTGGAAGCTTGTCGCAGTATCATCGTTCTGGTTTTCCTTTATTGGGACCAAACACAACTTTCCAGTATTATCCCTAAAAGACCACGACTGTATATTGTCTCCTTTGTTGAGGATGTTTTTCTTGATAACATTAGACCATTTACCACAAAGAGCGTAAATGGATGAATTTTTCATATCCTACCGTCGAAATTCACGTTTTGTATGGTATCAAGGGCAGGGCTGATGATCAACGAAACCGTAATTTCTTTATTATTTTTTTTTTATCCAAAGCCATCTCTTGTTCTTCTTTGGTTAGAAAGTGATAACTTTGATTTTAAATATATTTCACATAGTGATTTTATAATATTTCCCTTACATATTTGGTTTTCTTTAAAGAAATTGATACTTAATTGAGTAAAATTTTGATTTCAAGGTTTGAACGCTTCTTAGATTGAAAATGAAGAAAAGGAATCAAGTTTCACTCAATTTGGAGTTAAAATGAATGAGTTATGAAGTTTTAAAGTTACACAGTCTGGGACACAACTGTGTCCCTAGGCTGTGTCCATTCAGGATAGTATGCCAAGGTCAGAAAGTTATATGACCTAGGGACACGGCTGTGCCCCAGGCCGTGTCTGGTGATGAAAATGGAAACCTTACAATACATTATAAAAGGACATACTAGGGTTTTGCACAGGAGGATTGGACATTCAAAAGAGAAGAGACTTGAGGAGAAGGAGAAGAAAAAGGCGAAAGCAATACTTAATTTCAAGATTGAAGAGATTTTTCATCAACAAAAGGGGTTTTTCATGTTTTATTTATTGATTTTGTTGCAATTCGTTTTTAGTTTCATTATGATAGCTTATGACTCTTGTATTTAGGATTATGGAACCTAGGATTTCATGTGACTATTAGATTGATTGACAATTTTCAATAAAATTTCTATCTTTTCTTGATTCAATTATGTTATTTAATCGTTAATCGATATTTCTAGAGTATCAATCTATGATATTATGCATAATGATTAAGAAATTACATATGTAATGAGATCTTGACATAATTGGAGAGAATTACATGTACACTTAGAGATATGATACATGTTTCTTTTGGAAAGTCATTCTTTTGTGTAGGAATTCATTATATATTAATGCGATTCTAAATTATATTACTAAGTGAAGAGATTCCGGTAAATAATTTAGTATTAAGGTTAATATGCTTGAGAAAGGTATTAACTTTAATTGTGAATCCCTCCGGTCAAGAATAATAGAAATTGAATTGAATATATTTTAAGCAGTCACATGATAAATACTAGGGGAAATAATTCTTAAATACGTTATTACCTTCTTGAAGTCGTTCTCAATTTTATCGCTTTCTAAATTGCTTAATTAAGTCTCATAATTAGGTTAGTTTGTTAATTTTAGTATTTTTAATTCATTCAACTCATCACAATTTTTCGGTTAGATGATAGTGCTAAGGTTAATATTAGTACTCGAAGTTTCTGAGGGATCGACTCGGACTCACATCCGTTATATTAAAACTGATAGGTGCACTTGCCTGATATCAAGTTTTTGGCACCGCTGTCGGGGACTTTCGATATTAAGAACACTAGTTGCTTTATTACTTTGACCATTTTTTTCTTTTGTTTTCATTGTTTATTTTTATTAGCTAGAGTTGCAATTGATTCTACATTTCGTGCCCTTGTAGTGCATGACTCGAAGCAACCTAGAAGATTTGGTAGAACTTGATCCTGAAATTGAGAGAACTATCCTTCAAAATTTGAGATTGCAACTTAGACAAACTGTGGCTACCATAGAAGACGAGTCAATCGTTGAGATTAAGGAAGAGGGTGAAGAGGCTAACACTCAATTTATCGATCAAGAAGATCTACCTCACATGGCTAACAACGGTAACAAAGCAAATCAGACTATGTCCGACTATTCAAGGCCTATACTTATTGGAGCTGACTCTAGTATCATAAGGCCAACCGTTATGGCTAATAATTTCCAAATTGCACCTAACATCATACAAATAGTGTAGCAATATGTTCAGTTTGACGGTCTCCAAGATGAAGATCTTAAAGCTCACATCTCTAGCTTTCTAGAGATTTGTGATACATTTAAAATCAACGGAGCTATGGATGATGCCATTCGGCTGCGGCTATTTCCTTTTTCCTTGAGGGGTAGAGCAAAGCAATGGTTAAACTCCGTACAATGAAATTCAATCACAACTTGGAATGAATTGGTAGAGAAATTTTTGGAGAAGTATTTCCTACCTGCGAAGACTGCTAAACTTCAGAACGACATTTCTTATTTTGCCCAATTGGAAGCAGAGACTCTATATGATACTTGAGAGCGATTCAAGGACTTGCTCAGGAGGTGCCCACATCATGGCCTCCCACTATGGATGCAGATTCAGACCTTCTATAATGGTCTCAATTTATCCACGAGACAGATGATTGATGCATCAACAGGAGGTACTTTGGACATAAAAACACCAAAGCAAGCACAAAACCTAATTGAAGGAATAACGATGAACAATTATCAGTGGGAAAGCACTAGAGCTAAGCGAAAGGTTATGGGAATTTATGATGTGGACTTGACTGCTGCTCTGGCAGCCAAGGTGGACCTATTGAATAAGAAGATATATGCACTTTCTATTGCCCTCAACAAGTACAATCGGATGTAAGTGACTTTGGTATGCAGGGTTATGGAGCACAAGAACAACTGGAATAGGTAGATTATCTAGGAAATCTACCCATGCAACAAAATAATCCTTACAGCAACACTTATAATCCCGGATGGAGGAATCACCCCAATTTCTCATGGGGAAATCAAAACTAAGGCCAGTAGAAGACCAACTTTGGCCCACTTGGATTTCAAAGACCATTACTACCTCCTCTTCCTTAAGAAAAGAAGTCCAGTGTGGAAGAACTTCTCACAAAATATATTCAAGGCAATGAGGCTCGCTTATCCAACATTGAATCATCATTGAGGAATCAGGAGGCTTCCAATTGCAACCTTGAGAACCAAATTGGTCAACTTGCGAAGCTAATCTCTAAAAGACCACAGGGAACACTGCCAGGGAATATCGAGGTCAATCCCAGGGAACATGTAAATGCTGTGACCTTGAGAAGGGGTAGAAAATTGCAAGTGGAGAACAAGGATGGTGGGGAAGTAGTTGAGAAAGAAGTGGAAGTCAACCGTAAGGAAGATGCAAAGCCACTAAAATCAAAAGAAAGTATGGAATCACTAAAAGTAAAGGAGTATAAGCCTCCCATCCCTTACCTGCAATGCCTTAAGCAAAGTTACACTGATCAGAATAAGGAATTCGGTAAATTGCTTGATGTTTTCAAACAATTACACATTAACTTGCCTCTTGTTGATGTCATCTTGCAGATGCCAAAGTATGCAAAATTTCTAAAAGATCTTCTATTGAACAAGAGGAAGTTGGAGGAGCTTACAACCGTCACATTGAACGAGGAATGCTCGGCACTTCTTCAGAAAAAGCTGCCACAAAAATTAAACGATCTAGGGAGTTTCACTATTCCTTATATGCTTGGCAATTTGTTAGTAGATAATGCTTTGGCAGACTTAGGAGCTAGTATAAATTTGATGCCGTATAAATTGTTCAAAAAGCTAGGGTTAGGAGAACCTAAATTAACACGCATGAGCCTTCAATTAGTCGATAGGTTTATCACATACCCTAGAGGAATTATAGAGGATGTTTTAGTACAAGTAGACAAATTCATCTTTCCTGTGGATTTTGTTATACTTGATATAGATGAAGATATTGAGGTGCCAATCATTTTAGGTCGACCTTTCCTAGCTACTGCTAGAGCTGTTTTTGATGTTAGTGAGCATAAGTTGATATTACGGGTTAGGGATGATGAAATAGTTTTTAAGACTCCAGAGGCAACGAACAAATTTTTTGACTCAGAAGACATATGTCACAACGTTAATGCCACTAATGTTGTTATATCTAGATGTATGTAGGAAACGCTTGCCAATGATTCCTCAAGCTATTGCTTGCAAAAGGGAGATGAAAATTTGGTGACTAATCCCAATTGTGCAGAAGTGGCAGCTCAAATAGAAGTTCATAAATCCATTTGGGACAAGAAGGGGATTGATCCACTCTACAAGCTAAAGGATCTTAGGTTAAAATCTTTCAAAGAGAAGCCACCAATTTTGGAACCAAAACTGTCAAGAAATCATTTAGAACATGTCTTTGCAGTGAAAAGTTCAAAACTCCCAATGACAACCGCATCTAAGCTAAAAGCAGACAAAATGAAGAAGTTTAGGCTACATGAATTTGATAAGTGGCATGATAAGAAGAGAAACTATGGAAGTTATGCACCAATGAAATGGAATTGGCAAGGTCGATGGCCGAAGGGTGAATTTACACTCGTATGGAGAGTTCGAAAGCGAGATACAGGAGGAGTCCTATCTCCACTTAGATGAAGAATCATGAATTACAAGACGTATCCCGCGAGCTATCGACGTTAACTATAGCGCTTCTTGGGAGGCAACCCATATCTAACTTTGCTCGCACTTTAGTTCTTTAAGTTTATTCCATTTTATTTTTCTTTTATCTAACTTTGCTTTGCTTCTTTTATTTCTTTCAATTTTAGTCATAGCCTTTTCCCTTTTAGTTTCATTTTTTTTTCTCTCTTTAGTTTTCTTTGTCTTATTTTTCTAGTTTAAGTACTTTTATTTTTTTTTAAAGTTTCTTGTGTTTTTAAATTCATGAATTTAGGTTAAAAAAAAAAAAAACAGAACAGAAAGTTATACGGGCATGGGACTCGATCGTGTCCCAACCGGTGTCCAATTAGGCCCCTTCAACGACTTGTTACCCACAGAAAGTTACACGGGCGTGGGACAAAGTTGTGTCCTAACCCGTGTGTTCCCAGCCATATGCAGCAAATAGAGAGTTATACGGGCGTGGGGTATGGTCGTGTCCCAGCCTGTATCTGCCTAACACTCACACGATTTAGCACACACCCTATTTATTTAAACATACTTACACACTCTCTCACACACTTCCACACATCAACACATATTCCTTTTCTCTTCTCTTCATCTTCTCCTCACGTTCCTAATCCAAGTAAGTTTTCATCATTGTTTATGCTTTATCTTCCTCATTGTTTAAGCATGTTTAGCTACCTGACGTTTAGGACTTTTGGGAATTGGCACATGCATTATGTCTGAGAGTTTACTTCATTTTTATTCTTTCATATTAGACATACACAATTGCCTTGTGTTGCTCGATTTTAATGCCTTTAATGATACCTCTTCCGCTTAGATATTCCTGTATGATCTCTCCAATCCGAATTTTGTTTACCAATTTGATAATCATTATTCAATTACCCCAGTTAGGGTTAGCATTGTGAGAGTAATTTTGGGTCATTTAGCGTCTTTGATGTGTTGGGACGCTTTCTTTTTAAGTTAATTGTAATGTAATGCATCTACTGTATACTTAGTTGGATGAATTTGCTAACCATTTCTTTTACACCAACTAGTTTTGTGGTTGCACTCTACATATTTGTTTAAATGTCCCAATGAGAATTTTTTTCAATATTCTTCATTGATAATCCTTTACAACTTTGTCTTCGTTTGAACTACATGTGGCAAGGATGGGCGTTTTTGATTTGGTTTAGTGTTTCTTCTTAAGTAGTCAATGGTAAATAGTGCAAAGCTTACCGTTCGAAGAAAATCCAAATATGTAGCATCATCTTCAATGCAAGAAGGTGCAATTGTTGAATCCCTAGCCACTCTCACTCCGATAGAGCATCCAATGCTTCAATTCAAAGAAGAATAGCAGTCGCAACGCTATAATTTACTTAAGAACAAGCCTTTTAGTGACACCCTTCGTTTGGATTGGGATGTTCTCGCTCAATTGGAGCAACGGAAATGAAGGAGTTTATCTCTTGAAGCTCCAGTTTATAAAAAGCTGAAATTGGAGTTTTTATGCATATACAAACTCGATAAAGAAAGTGCTAGTGGCATCGGCCCCAAACACAAACTCCATTTCACTTTGAGTGGCCACCCTTTCCACATGACAATAGCTCAATTGGGCAGATATCTCGGTCTTTATGAGGATAGATACATATGGACAGAAGAGTTCCAACGTCTATCATGTCGTTTTCCATGTGGAGTAACACCAAGGACGTTTTGGAACGAAATTACTGTTGGTGATGTGTATAACCCAGCAAAGAGTAAGGCTTCTCAATTGGTCAAACTTGAGTACCATGTTCTTCGTTGGCTCTTTGCCCATACATTAACTAGCCGAGGCCTCAGCACCAGTGTGGTTTCTAATAAAGATTGCCTCTATTTGTACAGTGTTATTCATAAACATTCAATCAATCTAGCTATTGAGCTAGCTGAACTTTTCAGCCATCAAGCTACTACTACACAAAAGAAAAGGCATATTTGTTATGGCCCCTACATCACCTTACTAGTGCAAGCCATGCGGACTAAGGTTGTCATTTGGCCCTCGCTTACCTTAGTCTATCAAGTCACTCCTATGCGACTTCATTCATTCCGACTCATGAACCTTTTACCAACGAGACGTCAAGGTTGATACTCACTAGCACATCTTAAGGCCAGACGTCTTCAGCAAGCTTTGAAGATAAATTTGATATGTTGCTGACTGAGGTTCGTTATATCCGAGAAAGTGTAGATAAACTTCATATCCGCTAAGATAAATTGGAAAAATTTCTCAAGATGAAAGAGTCAGATGCAAATGCTAAGGATAGTGAGAGTGGGGAAGAGGATGATGAAGGTAGTGAGGAAGAGGCAGCAGGGGGTAGTGAAGAGGATGTTGAGGGCAGTGAAGAAGACGATGATGAAACCATGGCAAAGGTACCATCTGATGAGGATGATGGAGCGATGGATTCCGATCTTTCTTCTTAGTTCATTTTGTTTTCGTTATTTTTTAGTTGGCCAAGGCATGTGCAATTAGACATGTAATGACGATGGCTTCCTCGTTATGAACTTCTTCACCTTATTTTCGACTGGTAGGGAAGTATTAGTTTCTTTTTCAATACATATATTTCCTTTTTCCCTATGATGGTTTTTATTGTTTCATCTCTTGCTATTGTGCTTTCTTAATCGTACATTGAGGTTGAGGACAATGTACATTATTAAGTGTGGGGAAAGGATATATATGAATTTGTTACTGTTTAGGAGACCAATTATTCACATTTCACCCAATTAATTTTTAAATTAACTTGCAATAGGTGATTAATAAGTGTTGGGCCAAATCAACTGTATTATCTTGATCATTATTGATCTTATTATACTTTACTAGAATTGATTAGTCAAATATGTAGAGGGCAAAGTTACGAGTTATTTAGCTTAGGACTCTAAGACTTGAGATTGGAGCAACATCACTAGTTGAGAGTTAGTCATGGTTATTTTTAAATTTACTTTTATGTATACCTTTCTCTTAAAAATTTTTAGAGCCCTATAATTTTTAATAAATAAACAAATGAAATTCTTCTTTTGAGAAACCCTTGAAAAATCATAATGATTGGAGGTAAAAAGTAATAACAAGTGTATGAATAAAAAAAATTGGTAAGGATTCGTCTTAGTCCGTCAAAAGAGCGAGATTGAGTCCTAATGCCAATACTAATGAAAAAAGGAAAAATTGATATGGATCGGCCTTGGTTCGTTAGAAGAGTAAGGTTCTTTCCCGCTATCAATACAAGGGATATGTTAATATGGATTGGTCTTGGTCTGTCAGAAGAGTGAGATTCTTTCCCTCTACCAACACAATTGTACTTAAATAAAGTAAATTTAAAAAACTTCCCATCAAAAGCATGAACTAAGGGGATGATCAGAGGATGAGTAGATGTAAAATGTGTTTGTTTTAGATTATGGTGCTTGGAGAGATTGAAGAGAGAATTGTATACACTTTAGTCAAATGGACAAAATTTTTATGACTCATTTCTAGTTGACGAGATGTTAAATACAATTTTTAGTTTAGGAATCCTGGGTTAAATAACACGAGTAAACTTTGACTTCTATAAATTAACTAATGAACTTTAGTATTAAGTATTGTTGGAGCATTCGAATATGGTCAGGTGAAATTATGACATTGTTAAGGGTGAAATTGATTGACTTTATTATTGCGAGTTAATTGAAAGTGATTTTCTTACCTTTCTTTAGGTTAAGTGTATTTATTTACCGGCTTCCTAAATAGTGAGAAATTTTGTTTGGCATTTCTTGTTTCAAAATTTTTGTTTTGATTTATTTTCTTGAGGACAAGCAAACACTCAGGTGTGGGGAAGTTTGATAACTTTGATTTTAAATATATTTCACATGGTGATTTTATAGTATTTCCCTTACATATTTGGTTTCTTTAAAGAAATTGATACTTAATTGAGTAAAATTTTGATTCAAGGTTTGAACGTGTTCTTGGATTGAAAATGAAGAAAAAGGAATCAAGTTTCACTCAATTTGGAGTTAAAATGAATGAGTTATGAAGTTTTGAAGTTACATAGTCTGGGACATAACTATGTCTCCAAGCTGTGTCCATCCAGGAAAATATGCCAAGGTCAGAAAGTTACATGACCTAGGGACACGACTGTGTCCCATTCCGTGTCTGGTGACGAAAATGGAAACCTTATAATACATTATAAAAGGGCATACTAGGGTTTTGCACATGAGGATTGGACATTCAAAAGAGAAGAGACTTGAGGAGAAGGAGTAGAAAAAGGCGAAAGCAACACCTAACTTCAAGATTGAAGAGATTTTTCATCACAAAAGGGGTTTTTCATGTTTTATTTACTGATTTTGTTGCAATTCTTTTTTAGTTTCATTATGATAACTTAAGACCCTTGTATTTAGGATTATGGAACCTAGGATTTCATGTGACTATTAGATTGATTGACAATTTTCAATAAAGTTTCTATCTTTTCTTGATTCAATTATGTTATTTAATCGTTAATCGATATTTCTAGAGTATCAATCTATAATATTATGCATAATGATTAAGAAATTACATATGTAATGAGATCTTGACATAATTGGAGAGAATTACATGTACACTTAGAGATAAGATATATGTTTCTTTCGAAAAGTTATTCTTTTGTGTGGGAATTCATTATATATTAATGCGATTCTAAATTATATTATTAAGTGAAGAGATTCCGGTAAATAATTTAGTATTAAGGTTAATATGCTTGAGAAAGGTATTAACTTTAATTGTAAATACCTCCGGTCAAGAATAATAGAAATTGAATCGAATATATTTTAAGCAGTCACATGATAAATACTAGGGGAAATAATTCCTAAATATGTCATTACCTTCTTGAAGTCGTTCTCAATTTTATTGCTTTCTAAATTGCTTAATTAAGTCTCATAATTAGGTTAGTTTGTTAATTTTAGTATTTTTAATTCATTCAACTTATCACAATTTTTCGGTTAAATAATAGAGCTAAGGTTAATATTAATACTCGAAATCTCTGAGGGATTGACTTGGACTTACATCCGCTATATTAAAACCGATAGGTGTACTTACCTGATATCAGAAAGCCACGTGCCTTAACTTGACAACACGGTATAGATAATCTTCCAAGGTGGCGGTCGAGGTCGCTTTTATAAATCTCCTTACGGATTAAAACTTGAGATTGGAACCCGCCTTCGCACAGACCAAAGCAAGCACGTCTTCGGGTGGAGAAGGTAAAGATCTAGGGAGTATCTCCGAGTTGAAGTCGGCGGTGGCGTTACCGATGTTCTTCTTCCTACATTTGGGAAGGTTGTTTACTGGCCCAAAAGGATAAGAGGAGGTGGCTTCTTGTTGGTTTGGGATGATTTCTTCTATCTGCTCATCCGTAGTTGGGACAGAAGCTACTCATTGATTTTTCATATATAATTAGACAATATAAATGAAATCAGCGGCATAATTTACAAAATAATTTTTCCAAACTGAGATTTTTGCTTTAAAAAATTGAACAAATTTCTTGCTTGAGATTCATCCTATGCAAAACAAGAAAAATTTGCAAAAGGAACAATGCAGAACGCCCAATTTATGCTTTGTAACACTATACTTATACTTTGTTATAGAACTAATATAATATAATCTATAGTTAATGTATATGAAAAATATGTACATATATAATATGCACATATAGTTAATAAATGTCATATTTATATTATATGCTACATACAATAGATATATGATAATATATATTATAGGAAAAAGCATATCATACTATAGCTATACACTATACAACATATAATATTAAATATATGTGCTATGTACAATACATGTCCTTATCTTGTATAGATTAACAAAGTTTGTAGTATGTATTTACAATATGAGAAAAACAATATAAAACGAATAATTGTCATATTTTAAATATGTAAATACATATGTATTTGTATATAATGGTATATGGCATATAATTTACATAAAATAACATAACATTTATTGCATTCAATATCATTTTTAGATTAAAAATATAAATTTAGAATAAAATAGAACATATATATATATATAATATAGCATTTATGATGCATAGATGAAAGTTGAAACTTTCAAAAAAATCAAAACCATGACTTATGTCTTGATGCTTTTACAAGCATGAGACTTATTTTTCTTTTTGACAAATACACATGAAATGTATTTAGTCCCTATTTGTTAATATTAATTAGGTTACACGTGTCAACTTTTTATTGATATATAATAATTAATTTAATAAAATAATATTATTAAATATGTAAAATAAAAAATATAACAAAAAAAATAAGACAATAAGAAAAAGAAAAGAAGGAATGGAGAATTTGAAAAGATTGAAGTTGAACCCCTTTGGTTGTTTTGCCAAAATCTCTAAAGGATGATCTACTCACCACTAATATGTGAAAAAAAAGAAAAAAATGTGGTAATAAATGTGTAACTTCCAGGTTGATCTTGAGATAAAGATCTCCTCTTCTCATCTTGATCTAATCCTTAACCCTAACCTAGCCCTTTTGAATTGTAAAAAGAAAAGATTCAAAGTAATAGAAGATTTAGAAATTGAATCTTCTTTTAATCTCACACCTCCATCTGTTTCGCAAGATCCTAAAAGTAAGAAAACACCTAAAGTATCCTATAAAGACACTATGATTGGTTGCATCGTAAATATGTATGCTGAAGCTTTCCCTCTTAATGAGATGGATAAAATAGAATAATGCTAAGATGATTCAGCCCCACTGTAGCAATCTACTGATGATCCTTCTCTTAGCCCATGTATCCAACATTTATCTGTCTCTTCTGATGAGAAAATACGAATTGGGGCTAAATAGAGAATTCTATCATTATTAAATTGCATAGTGCTTCTCTAGGTTACAAATTTTTCTATAAAAAATTGAAGAATTTGTAAGGTTTTGCCCAGATTTTTTCAATGATTAGCATAAGATTCAATTTCTATGTAGTCTCTTATGCTAACTCTCAAGATTTAAGCATAATCATTAAAGATGGACCATGGTTTATAAATGGTCATTTTTTAACCATTAGAAGATGGGAACTGAATTTTAAGGCTTCCTCTTCTTCATTTAGCTCTTTGCAGTTTGGGTAAGAATATGTGAATTACCCTTATAATACTATGATTTGATCTTTTGAAAGCCTTAAGCTCTTTAATTGGTCCAATCCATAGGATAGACACCTACACAACTCAAGTTGAGTAGGTGAAATTCCATCATCTACGTGTAGAAGTTAATTTCCATCAATCGTTAGTTAACTAAATTTAGGTGGATGATTGCCTTTACAAGCTTCAATAGGAAGGCGTCAAGTTATTATGTTATAATTGTAGATTCATTAGACATAATGAGAAAATTTACCCCAATTATTCTAGTGATTCTGTTGGCACGGATAAACATGGCAAAAGTGAGACTGATCAAAGCAATCAGACTCCAAACAAACTAAGACAATAAAAAGCACCAATTAATAGTGATGAGCATGTTACAGTAAACAATGGAGTATTAGATTCACATACATAAACTAATCATGTTAGTAAGCCTAATAATGACCCACAGGGAAACTCTAATCAGGATAACCCTGATCAAGGTAACTATAGGGCCTAGGCTCTTGTGTCTAGGAAAAAGACAACCAGGAAAACGCTTCCCTCTATACAAGTTAAAGTTACAAATAAATCTTCTCAATTGTTAATCTAAACTTGAGGACTTACCTTAGCAAAGCCTTAATGAAGGAAATCTTAAGGTAATTCTTGATATTCCAAAAGTAACCAATCTTAAAAAAATGAAAGAGGCTATAAATTTTCAAGTAACTAATATAGAGAATGCAACTGTCAAATCAAACAATGACTTTAGCTCACTAGGGAAAGAAGTGGTAGCAAAGGATAATAATGCCACCATGCAAATAGCTTTTGTGAGACCCTAGTCTTTAACCAACTATCAAGGACTCGAAGTAGTGATGTATTCCTATTAAGGATGGAACTTATAAGATATTTGTGAAGTTATAAAATAAAGTACCCATGAGCAGCATAAGTCGCATATACTACTACATCAAGTAATTGTAGTTACTCGGAATCGATAGATTAGGGATTCCAAAAAATATTCTCATAATCAAATGAATTTTTAATATAGAGTCACAAAAGTTAGATGAAATGCCTTGGAAAGGTTCATTTGGTAAAAATAAGGTATGTCAAATATTTAATTTAACAAAAAGTGTAGTTTCAATGATATTGTTTATTTTTATCAAAAACTTAGGAATTGGTTTTCGTTAATTAACAAGCTTATAAGGATAAATGATTTAGATAACAAATAAATAAATAAATGAAATAATACTTAGGGATAATATACGTATGTTGTGTATAATGCCTATATATATAAATATGTATACGTAACTTTACATTGTTCATAATATATATATATATATATATACATAATATACTTAAAATCTACTTAAATAATTAGTAATATTCAATGAAAATATACTAGATACAATAATTAGAAAGATGTAGGCATGTAAAAATCCTAATGTTAGAAACAATAATTTGGTCTAAAGCTTTGTGATGCACCACTTATTGCATTTGGTTCACTAATTTATATTAGCTAAGTGTCCCACCCATGCAATATGAATCCATCCCCACTCTCCTTCCATAAGTAGCTAAACCCATACATTGCCATGTTATTTTGGCAAACAAAAATGATGGGAACTCCCTGGAGTTGAATGGGAAAATTGGGAATTAGGAATATTAGAAGGAACATGGCGTAAGAGCAAGTAACATGGAGTTCCATTATCAAATCAAGACTTGACATTCAACCAACCATATATCTTGAAAGAGAACCACTAGATGGGAGTTTTTGCCAACCTCATTGTTGTCGCTGGTTACTGGAGAGTCGTTAAATTGATGAGTGTTTGATTTTCCTTTAATTTTTCTCTATAACTCTAAAAATAGTAAAAGGGGTTTTAAAAATTATGAAACTTGGTTTTCCTAAGTTTGTTTGCATGATAAATTCAAATATTAAAATAGATTTTTGAGATTTAAAGAAAAAATATGGGTTCCTTAAGAAATTAAGCTTAAAAACGAAATTTATAATAACTTTTAAAAATAGTAAATGATGTGGTTTCTACTCCAATTTTTGTATAAAAGTTTCTCAAAGGGTATATTTTAATGTTGTGTAAATATTTTTGAAAAACTATGAGGTTAGATTTAGAGTATTTTTGGTTTAATATCGAGTAATATGCTAGAATTGTTTAGAATAAAGGATTTATCAAATAAATTAATTTACATGTGTTATATTCTAGTTATAAATAAGTATTGGGATATTGAACCATTCTAGTGAAGTATAGAAGCAGGGGTGTAGATGTTCGAATTGGGTGATTTGATGATTTAAGAAGTGCATCGTACAAGTCAGAATTTGAGTAAAAAAGTAGGTCAGAATGTTAATCAAGTGAAAAGATGAAATAGCTTGACACATAGAACTTATGTTAGAAATTGGTGTAGGGTGGATTGGCTGATTTTGGATATGGATATGTATATCTATCTTTAAAATAATCCATTATGTCCTTCATGTGCATTTAGCTATAAAGTTAACTTAAATGATATGTGAATAAAACTATAGCAATTGGACTTATAATAAGTGTTTTCATAAAGTCTTTTATCTTAGAATTAGAGTAGTATCGTACGAAAATGAGATATAAGAATAACTATATAATGTTGAGAAGGTTAAAAATTACATCAGAAAGTGCGCTAGAGAGACCTTATGTACAAGGTGTAAGTTAGAAACTAAATAAGAAACTAAGTCAGAAAGTATTTGAAACCAAAGTTATCTTAAAAAGACTAACACCGAAACCTAAATCTCAAAGTGTAAGAAGTTAGTAACTTTGCTTATACTTAACCTATATTGACTTAAGTGTCGTACACATTTTTTTTTTTTAGATTAAGCAAGCTTAGGAAGAGCTTCAAATTTAAGAGTAAACTTTGAGAATTTGCTAAGTAGCCTAAGTAAGTAGATTACTTGTGTTTAGAGTAGATTTTATCTACTCTTAACTCATCTAACTATTTTGAATGTGGTCGAACTTGGATGTATGAATGTGATATGTTGATTGCTAAGCTATGAATGTGATGTGTTGACTGATGAGCTATGAAATGCCTTATGAACCCTTTTGTATACCGTGTTGGATGAGTCATGCTTAGTTGGTAACTTTGGTGATTTCAATTATACTATTAGTTGGCTATAATTGTTGGTTGAGAACTATATTAAGTTAGATAAGCAACTAGGTACTAATGGCTAACTTTGCCTCCTAAGGTGTTTACCTAAGTGAACCCAATACTAGGCCTTTAGAGATGGAAACGTAAAAGAAATAAAATAAAGGCTTGTTTGATGGTTGCTTAGTCTTTCTTGGAATGCAGTTGATGCATTCATGGTATGGCACAAAAAGGATTTATGGATCAAGTTTTCTAAAAACTAGGATTTTGCTTAGTTAAACTTTATCTTGAGAACCTGGTTTTTGTTAAGCAGATAGTTTAGTTTCTAAAAGCTTGATTTTGTAACACAAACATCTTAGTTTATGAAGATTGGTTTTTGAGCATATAGAATTGCATAGTTTGGCCTAGGTTAAGTTTGTTGAATTGTTTTCTAGGTTCTTGGACTTCGGTTTGCGTCTAGATGCCTAGATTGAAGTCGACTAACCAGATGAAGATTAGGTTTGAGCTAGGATATCAATATCGATGCATGTCACAAGCATGAGCATGGCACACATATGTTATATTTGCATTACTTAGCTAGATAAAAGAGTGTTGTAATTGAATTGATAGATTGCTATTGATTTATGATGAGATACTACTTGTTTTATTGCTTGTTTATCCATTCTTACTCAACTTGCAGTAAGCTGAGGAGATAAGTTCTCTTATCCTTAAGCTAAGGAAGAAGTTTAGACAGAACATTACTAAAGTAGGAAGACTTTAGAGCAATTAATGAAGTAGTTTCACTTGAGGAGGATCAAGTAGTTGCACGATTTGTCTTAAGATTTGAGAAGTAGATTTACAAGAAGTATCACATGACATGTGAGGATTACAACTTAAAGATTATAAATGTGTTACTTAGGCTTGTATTGAAATCATTTATAGGATTATACAATTGTGTTACTCTAAGCTGAGTCTACTGTTGTGAGGATTTCCATTGTCCTTTGTTATAAATGAGAGTTAATTTAAGAACAAGTATTGTCTAAAGTTGAATGATAGGTGAAATTTAAATTCTGCCTTATCCTTAACTTAGGCATAGTAGTAACAAACGGTCTCTAAGTTCCAAAAGTTAAGAAAAAATTTTAATTAGACACCTTGAAGGTGGAGCTTTACAAGGAATTATTAGAGCATGGTTTCGAAAATGGTTCCTAAAGTATAACAACTTGTTTAAGGATAAGGATTAGGGGTGTGATTGATTGAAAAGTTGAGGCATTTATGTAGATTTAGAGAATCAAAGTGAGGATGGAAATGAGATTAAGGCATGCCAAGGAGCATGGATTAAGATTACTTAAGAAGAAGAGAAAGAAAATATAAGGAGTAGCATGGATTAAAGTAAGTTCTAAGCAAAAGTCTAAAGAAAGTTACTGAGAAATTGATGGACTTGAGTTAATATTGAAGAGGAAATCCTGGTAAATTCATAATAAATTAGTGTATTGAAGGAAATGAGTAGAAGATTTATGGACATATAGTGGATGGAAATAAGAAAGGAATGGATCGAGTTATGTTGTGAGCTAGGGAAACTTTGTAAAGATCAAAATGTGGCTATAGAAATGTGTATATAAGCTATCTTGAGTAGCTATATTAACTTAAGAAGGCAAAATGATAGTATCCTTGTCTAAGAAAAATAGGATAATGAATAAGTAGAAAAGATATACATTTCCATTGACAGCCATCGTAAGTAGAAAATGAAGGGATATAGCTTGGGACATAGTTCAACTAATATGTAGTGGCATTCTTCATATATGATTTTGGCACACATGAGTAAGTTAGGAAGGGAATGGCAAATCTGTGACACTTATGCTTCTTTTGTTTAGTTCTCTTACTATCATGACTCCTATGTCTCTTATGTTGAGTTTTCTGTCTTTATTGTTGATTCAGTCATGTCATGTTGATCATAAGATAAGTAATCTGTCAGTTTCTTTGTGTGTCTTGTTGGTCTAAGAGTTGTGTCAGTTTTATTTGATTCAAATCAAATCTTAGGTTGAGTCATTATTTGTCTCATTTGAGCTTGAATAAGCTAAAAGCTCATATTTGTCAAACTCATACTTGATACTATATGTGTACTAGTTATATGGAGTATTTATTTCCTAAGTAATGATGGAGGCAAGATACTTGGAGAATTATAGGAAGTATACATGAGGAAAGAGATCAATCTTGAGTTACATTTGAATGGGAATACAGTTATGGCTAGCCTTGAGTAAAGGTAAGAAATGAGATATTTGTTAGATGGTAGAAATTAAGTTAAGAGGTAGTTGAAGGTAGAATCCTATCTAAATTAAGGGTTAGAACCTACTTAATATGACTCAGAACTTGCCACAGGAAGTGTTTAATAATAATTAGGGCTTTTAAAAATTAATTTAATATTGAAAAGTTAATTAGAAAATTTTTAATAGTAACTTTACAAAAAAAAAAAGAAAAAGAAAAAAGTGTTTAATAATGACTAGGTCCTACCCTTAACCTTTCATAGTTATTATTTTATTATATTTGATTCTCATCTTAAAAATGATATTAATTGCTTTCGAAATAACATGTCCTTTTTACTAATCCATTTTGTTAAAATAATATGTTCTATTTATTAGCTCTTTTTTATACTTCTAAATATTTCAATATAAGATGTTTCTATAATGTATAGGCATTTGGAACTTTTTCCTGTCGGTATATGCTAATGTTTATTGAATATCTTAATTAGATAATAATAACTATAATTACTCCTTAAATTTACTTTTAGCGATATTGTGAACTCCTTATATAAGGATGGTGAAGTTTTGAGCTTAAACTTTCTATTGCTCAGCTCTATGATGGGTTAAGGTTGATTCTTTAACTTTAGTTAATATATCCATATCTATATCCATTAGGAAAAAAAAAAAAACCTACAATTATGCCGTATAGACTACATTCTAATTTAATAATTTCCATTTCAAATATCTCATCATATTCGATTATAATTTGAAAGATGGTATCAATTGCATTATAATTTAATCTATTTCTATGTCAATGTAGATAAATTTCAAAATTCAAGAGATTGTAGTATGTATGTATGTGTGTGCATGAGAGAGAGAGAGAATGTTTTTTATTTCCTTAAAGAGATAAGCAGATTACGTTACATTTTATACCAAATAGCATCTTATCTTATAATATCATAAATAACATTCAAATATAGGATAAGGGTATAAGAATTGGCATTTCATTTTCCAATCAAAACACTTAAACATCTATTCTATTTTCGTGGACTTTAAAAGTACAATGAATTTCTAAAATTACAAGATTTAATTAGAACATTTAATTTTTTAAAGTAAGTGCATTTGAGTTAGTTGTTCTCAATTTCTTCTACGAAATGTACATATTGTAACGCGGGTTAAGAATACTCAATTACTTTATTAAGATATTAAGTGAGATCAAAACTTTATTGCAATAATATTATATATATATATATAGTATTTATATGATAATTCTATTTTATGTGATTTAGAAATTCTTATTATTGATATCATGGCTTTTGCAACCAATCACTACCAAAAGTTTAAATTAGTTAAATTCCTATCAATAATAGATTATAATTTAATGTTGCAATTTTTATTTAAAATTGTAATTTAATATCGATTATGATATATTATTAAGAAAGCTTTCTGTTAATATAATATCATATTATTATAGTTTTTAATATTACATAGCTCTAGAAGTTTTTGCCCTTTATTTTCTATTTTTAGTCCATTTATTTTTCTTCTAGTGATATTAATTTTAATTTGATAGGTTTGTAATTAATTATTTTAATCAAATCTTATCGTATTATATTATATATAGAGAGTATCAAGGTGATATAGTGATAATTTAGGCGCTAAAGTGCCACATGCGAGTCGATGGGTTATCGATTGCAAACTACTTTGATGCGAGATGATCCTTACAAAGAAGCGGTAATTAGGTTGCAAAGGTTGAATGGCCTATCTTTCCAATAGTTGTTGTGGTTAGTTGTATTGATAGCTGATGTCAATGTTTAACCTAAGATCAAATGACTTCAAGATTGATCAATACTTCAGATTGTAGAATTAATATTTGTGAAGGCTAATTATTTACTAGTTGTTATGTACACTTGTCAATATACACATCCGTTGATTTTAGATGCCACTTGTTATTAGTAGATATTTTACTAGTTACCCTATAATATAAACAGCAGTGTTGTAGTTTTGTTTAGTTGGTTATGAAAATACTGTTACTTTGAACTTCTTCTTCAACATAATTTTCTAATACTAGATCGATTTTCATGCTTATGCTTTATTAATGGTCAAATCAATAATAATTTTACTCTATTTCTAATCTTATGGTAGACATTGGGATGCCTATGGGAAGGGACGATGATATGCACACTCTTTTGCATTTGCTTTTCCTCAATTAAAAAAAAAAAAAAAAAGAGAGGAGAAATTTAGATAGGGTGATGCATTCCCTTTATTCAGAATTTCTGAAGGAATGGGTACATAGACCCTATACTCATACAATAGAATTTCCTTAGATGATTATCTAATAAAATGTGACAAGTCACATAGATCAGGTTGAACCCTACACTTATATTCTGCAATTTCAGAATCTCCTTATCGAATGGCCTGTTCTCCTCGGTCGGAATAGGGGAGTCAATTCCTTGCCTTAGAACCATCGAGGGTTTTTCCTTGCTCGTAACAAAAATACGCATCTAGACATGCATTCCTCACTTGTTCTTTTGATAAAACTTCTTGCAAAAGATCAATCCAAACCTACCGCGGCTTCTTATATTCTTTCCTATGTGTAACCCTTGCTAGGTATCCTAATCCATATGACAAATTAATGTCCAAATCCGGATGCCTATAGGCCGAGTTTGTGTAAATTCACTCGTTTGAACACACGGAGGTTGAAAATTCGAAGCAATGCCGCTGCTTCCACTCCGTCATTCAAAGGGCTTACAAAGGTGTATCCACCAGTGCAAAGAAAATGAGGAAGCATGAATGATATTTTCCAGGCTATTCAGATCTGAAACAATAGGCAATCCTTGCCTACACAGAGCGTGAGGGTGGCAATAGCGTCACGCTCATTAGGAGCTGTGGTTCCTACACGGAGCGTAAGGATGGGCAAAATGGCAAAAATGTCGGACCACTTAGGAGCTCTGTTTCCTTTGGCCGGCAGCGCAACTTGGACGTAGAGGCCAATGAGAAGTTCTTGAAGCCTGTCCTTGTGAGTGTGCTTGACGGAATCGATCCATTGGTCGACGGCTTTGCTATCTCTGGTGACTGTCACTGAAATGTAGTTTTCCTCGAACTGGACGATGAGGTGTTGAGTCAAGGGTACCGGCCCAAGAGGATGAGAGGAAGTGGGTTCTTGTTGGTTTGGGATGAATTCTTCTATCTGGTCATCCATAGTTGGGACAGAAGCTACTCCTTCTTGATCTTTTTCACCATTATTGTCCTCTCCAATCCGTTCATTATCACGAATGTTCCTGCCTTGGTTATCGTTATTAGGGTTGGCTTCGTTTTCTTGTTGGAAAACTATAGGGTTGGTTTTATCATCAATATCATTACGATTGGCTTCTTGCTTGTCATCATCAGTGTCATTAGGGTAGACTTCCTGCCACAACTTGGTGTCTTTGAAGGCTTCCACGACGTCAACGGGGATGGAAACCACTTCTTGTTTCTCGTCGGTGTTTGTAGGGAGTGTTTCTTGTCGGTAGCCATCACTAGGGTTGATTTCTTCATTCTCCGTAGTTTCATCAATGGAGATGGGTTCTTGCTTGCCAACAGTGTCAATCGGAAGGGATTCTTCCTTGTTGACATCATCAATAAGAAGGTGAGAAGCTTCTTCTTCACCATCTTTATTATTTCTGTTGGTTACGGAGGCTTCTGCTTCTTGCCGGTCATTGGTATTGGTAGGGCTGGGTTCTTAGTGTTCTTCCATGTTTTTGTGTAGAGAGAGAGAGAGAGAGAGAGATGACTGGATTTTATATAGATTGTCAAAAAGATAAGTTAACATTTTAGCGCAGGGAAGTTAGATATAATTTGATAATATATATAATCAGTAGTATATATACAAGAATTAAAATTGGGGATTTTAATTTTTCGATTCATTGGATTACCATTTATCCCTTTACATCCCTTTACATCTTAAGGCTCATGTTGATTTCAACTCATATATATTAAAAAATTACTAAATTTATAAAATAATTTTCAATTCTTATTTCTATCTCACTCTCTTATCTAATTAGTTTTCCCAGACAGAGATTTGTAATTAAAAAGAATTTAATAGATTTCATGCTTGAGATTCGCTCTATGCAAAACAAGACAATTCATGCAATAGGTAGAATCCAAAAAGACTAATTTATGCTCTTTGACTCTACGCTTTGTTGTGGAACTAATGTATAATATATTCTACAGTTAATATGTGTGATAAATATGTACATATATAATATGCACATATAGTTATACATATCATATTCATATTATATGCTACATACATTAGATATATTATAGCAAATAGCATATCATACTATAGCTATATACTAGACAAAATATAATATTAGATATATAAGATATATGCAATATATGACCTTGTCTTGTATAGATTAACATATTTTGAAGTATGTATTTACAACATGAGAAAAAAAATATAAAATGAATAATTTTTCATATTTTAAATATATAAATACATAT
Source organism: Lumnitzera racemosa (assembly GCA_024138005.1). NCBI lineage: Eukaryota > Viridiplantae > Streptophyta > Magnoliopsida > Myrtales > Combretaceae > Lumnitzera > Lumnitzera racemosa. Next base: position 71,468,642 of record JAMXBC010000004.1, on the reverse strand, counting down.
GTATTTGTATCTAATGGTATATGGCATATAATTTACATATAATAACATAACATTTAGTATATTCAATATAGTTGTTAGAAAAAGAAAAGAAGGAATGGAAAATTTAAAATGATCGAAGTTGAGCCCCTTTGTTATCTTGCCGAAATCTCTAAAGGATGATCTACCCACCACCAATTAGTAAAAAAAAAAAAATGGCAATAACTGTGTTACCTCTAAGTTAATCTTGAGTTAAAGATGTCCTCTTCTCATCCCGATCTAAACCCTAACCCTAACCTAACACTTTTGAGTCATAAAAAGAAAAGGTTTAAACTAGTAGAAGATTTAGAAATTGAATCTTCTTTTTATCTCACGCCTCCATTTGTTTCATTGGATCCTAAAAGTAAAGAAATACCTAAAGTATCCTATAAGGATACTATGAAAGGTCACATAGGAAATATGTATGTTGAAGCTTTCCCTCTTAATGAGATGGATGAAATGGAAGGATGCCAAGATGATTCAGCCCAACCACAACAATTTACTGACGATCCTTCTCTTAGCCTACCTATCAAATGTTTAATTATTTATTCCAATGAGAAAAGACAATTAGGACAAAACGGAGAAGCTATATCATTATTAAATTGTATGGTGCTTCGTTTGATTACATTTTCATATCAAAAATTGAAGAACTTGTAGTGTTTTTCTCATAATTTTTCAATGATTAGCATAATATTCAATTTCTATGTAGTCTCTTATTCTAACTTTTAAGGTTCAAGCATAGTTATCGAAGATGGATCATGGTTTACAAAAGGTCATTTCTTAACCATTAGAAGATGGGAACTGAAGTTAAAGGCTTTCTCTTCTTCCTTTAGCTTTGTTGTAGTTTAGGTAATAATCTTTGATTTTCCCTTAGAATACTATGATTTGATCTTCTAAAAACCATAAGCTCTCCAATTGGTTTGGTCCTTAGGATAGATACCTATACAACTCTAGTTGAGAAGGGAAAATTCGCATGTTTATGTGTGCAAGTTAACTTCTATTAATTGTTAGTACATTCAATTTAGGTGGATGAGTGGCTTTATAAGCTTCAATACAAAGACATCAAGTTATTATGTTATGACTATGGATGTATTAGACATAAAGGGAAAATTTGCCCCAATTATTCCAATGATTCTTTTTTGTAAGGAGAAACATAAAACTAGTGAGATTGATAAGAGCAATTAGACTCCAAACAAACTAACACAACAAGAAGCCCCTATAAACAGTGATGAGCATGTTACAGTAAACAATGGAGTAGCGGATTCACATACACAAACTAATCATGTTACTGAGCTTAATAATGACCCATAGGACTACTCTAATTAGGCTAATCCCAATCAAGGTAACTATGGGGGCTTAGGTTCTCGTGTATAGGAAAAAGACAGCTAGGAAAAAGCTTCCCTTTAAACAAGTTAAAGCTATAAAAGTTTCCCTCATTCTTATGTCTAATCCTAAGGACTTATCTTAACAAAGCCTTAATGAAGGAAATCTTAAGGTAATTTTAGATATTCCCAAAGTAACCAATCTTAAATAATGAGAGAGGCTATAAATTTTATAGTAACTGATTTAGAGATTATAACTGTCAAATCAAATAATAACTTTAGCTCATCAGGGAAAGAAATGGCAACAAAGGATAAAATGCCCCCATGCAAATAGCTATTAGTAATGATAGGCCTAAAATTATCATTAATGTAGAGGATAAATGCTTTGCATTTAAAGCTTAAGAGTTAAAAGAAACCCTTTCCTCTCTTAAAGGCAAAACAAAAAAGAAATCCTCTTCTTCGGTACCTTCCTCAACCAAAAGTTCATAAAAAAAAAATGGAACATTGAGTCACCCTAACTTTTAGCATCAAAATGCTAAGGCCATAATTAGACCACCTATGGTTAGAGGATAGCAACTAATATTCTCATATTAGATTGGGACACCCATGTTTACGAGATTCTGATTGAGTTAGTATAGGTGAGGAAAATCTCGAGACATATAGTGATCCTTCACATACTCTCTAAGATAATAGGTATAATTCTATTATCACATGAGAAGTTACTTAACCAGGTTGGGGCTTATAATTTCATTATGGAAAAATTACTCAATTCAAATACGTACATTTGTGTGAAGGAACAATCTAAAACTCACACAACTCATGGCCATTTAGGAAAAGACCATCAAAGTGATCATGGAACATGATCTCAAAATGTCAAATGTAGAGTTATTGAATTAGACCTTACTAATGGCTATTTTGATGAAAAAATTGGAAACAGCCTAGTTAATCCTCATGAACAGGGAGGAAACGATGGTACTATTAGATTTAGAGGAAAATCTAAGTAAATCCTCCTTAAAAGTAAATATAACTGGAAGAATTGGCCTTGAAATTGGGTAGTATAGACTTATGGCTTATAAGATGGATGAGGAAAGATTACTTGCCTTTGTTCAAGCTATAAACATTTTAGCTTGGAATATTAGAAGAACAAATTCTACAACAAAACAAGATACTATTAAGGAGGTGATAGATGAGTACATGGCAGATCTTATCGTACTTATGGAAACCAAACTTAACTCCCTGAATACCTATTCTTTCTCTCATTAATCATAGCTAAATGGTTTTGCTATAGAAGAGGTTGAGGGGCAAAATGGGGGGACTCTTGTTGTAGAATACTAATGTTCTAGAATTTCATCTTCTTTACAAGTTTAGATATAGCAACTTAACTTTAGCTATTTCAATAATTTATGTTTCCTTAAATCTTACTTTTAAACCTTAGATTTGGGATAGTTTTAGGGAAATGGCTTTATCTTTTTACTCTTTGCCTTATTGTGCCATAAGTGATTTTAATGGCATTACCTTTCCCTCACAAATAGTGGGGTTCTAAAAATTTCAATAGAATAAGAGCTTACAATTATGTAAACTGCATGAATGATTGTAGATTAAGTCATATGTTTGTTGGTTCTAAATTTAGCTAGACAAATGAACAAAAATTTTCTTCCCCAATTCAAAGAAGACTAGATAGAGTAGGGTGTAACACTGAATGGAGGTCCTTGTTTCCTTAGTCAAAAGTTTTTCATGTTCAAAAGTGGCCTTCAAATCATTATGCCTTGTTACTTGAAACTCACCCCCATTGAAAGCTATCCTTTTAAAAGCAACTTACTTAGAGTTTAGCCATGTGGTTCTTTTGTAGGGATTGTTTGAATCTCATTTAACAAATATGGCAAGAGAGTAATTTTAATTGTATCAAAGCTATCACCAAATCACCGGAGAAGTTCAAACAGTTGAATAAGTTATGCTTTGACTTAATCCATGTCCAAAAGAAACATATTCAAAGTAGTTATACTTAGTTGATGTTCATATTGCTCAAAATCCTACATCTAATTAATGTGAAGCATCATTATAGACATCTCATTTTTGCATGCTTCAATTTCATCTTTAATCTATGAATTGCTATTTTTAGAAAAAAGACTAAAAGAACAAAAATATACTAAAAATTAAGAAATGAAAAAATAATAAAAAACATAGGAAAAATGAAAAATAAAAAAATTTTGAAAAATGAGGAAAAGACCAAAAAAAGCAAAAATAGGGAAAAGACAAAAAAATTAGAAAACCTAAAAAATAAAAAAAATGAAAAATCATAACAAGCATCACATGGTGGTCAATTTGAGTCGGTTTGGGTGAAAATAATTTTCTAAGGTCCAAAACAGCTTCTAGATTCAAAATAAGTATATGTGGTTTAACTAAAATAGGAATTCCAAACAAAATGGCACATTTATTCAAAACCAAAATTTTTAGCTTGTGTTAGGCTAGATCAATTTGAAACATTTTGGAAGTACACTTTTCAAGAGACCATAGCCTCAAATCGGGTTTTATTCAAAATTAAAATAATCATTTTATAGCCATTTGAAGTTTTTACTAAAGTAGAACACTAATAAAAATCCAAAATCCTAATTTGGTTAAATAGGGACATTTTTGAAAATATTATGAATATATGTTTACTGGGCTTCATATTTGCATAAAGGAGGAAGAATAATTTATTAGAATTTAGGAAATTAATTAGGAGTTTTAAGATGTTTATGAGGGAAAAAAAAAAGAAAAAAGAAAAAAGGAAAGGGAATCAATAGAATTAGGGTCAATGGTGGAAAAAAAATAATAGAAAAACAAAAGAGATGGCATGTGTCACCTTTTTGTGGTGACATGTATCAGCAAACAATGGTGCCAAGTAACACCTAGAATTAGTTCCACATGGCACGATGTGGCTTTACTAAGTATCATTACATGGCATATGCATAGCTGTTACGCAAGCATATGTTGACCAAATAAGGATTTTTCTTGATTCTCAATCTCTCGATTCCACACTATAAAGTTAAACCTCTTAGTGCTTATTCCAACATATACAAATGATTAACAAGCTCTTAAATTTAAGCAATTGCTGCATTCTTCTCTTTAGAAGCTTTACTACATGCACTACAATCTCTCTCTTCAATTTTCTTACTCCCAGGAGCAATTTGAAGCAAACCAAATACATGGGGATGTTCTTAGCTTTCTAAGGATGAAAAACCATCGGCCAATTTCATTCAGCTATGCTTAACACACATCTAATTTCAAGTTGAATTAAGAATACTCAATTCTAGCATTTATGTTCAATGTTCTTCAATTTTTGGGAAATTAGGGATCTTGCACTCAATATTTCTAGAAGTTGGTTAACGGGTTTAGAGGAATGATGAGTTAGGAGTTGAAGCCACTACCATCTCACCAAGAATTAGCTTAGAAGTAACTGAACTAACCACCGGTTTGATCCATGCATAAGTTAAGCTCTTTTCTCTCACTTCTTTTAATGTCATATGCTTCTTTGATGCAAGATTGAGCCATGGAATATGATAAATTATGGTATGATGTATAGTAAAACAAGATGTGTTGTGTTTTTACCATAATATGTTCTATATTAAAATCATGGAATATGATAAATTATGATGTGTATATAATAAATATTTTAGTGATTTCTTGAGCTTTGTAATATAATTAATTTGTGAATTTGGTATGTAATATATATAAAAAGATATGTTGATGACTAATCTAATATAGTAATGGTGTGTAAATAGTAACAAATAGTCTTGTAACATATAATATGTAATTTATAGACTATTTCTTATGGGTAATTAGTGGAAATGAGTAATCAAATGGAAGTTGTATGAAGTCATCATTTTACTTGTCATTTACTTTTACTTGTTATTTATTTTTTTCTGTATTTTCTATTTTTTTTTTCTGTTATATCATTTACATACGTGGCATAGTTAGTTAGGTTCATTATGTTCTTTTCTTGCTTGTACAAATAGTAACACTAATCTCTAGTTGAATATATAAGTTCATTTTACCATAACCACTTCCTACAATATTACTATGTCCTGTATGTGCTTCCTTGGAAGAATAGATTGAGTTTAATCACACAGCAACAACACAAACAACTTCACATCATATTAAAGTGTTGAGACGATCCATTGCACATAGCTTAAACATCTCTGTTACTGTAAGTCTTTTCATCTCGTTTGTAACTATGAGTCGAGTAGGAGAGCAACCAAATCCAAATGATCAAATTTCAATAGATCCATTTTATATCTTACCATTTGATAATCTAAGTATGATGCTAGGACTTAAAATTTTCAATGGATCAAACTTTATTGCATGGAATAGATCTATATGAGTGGCTCTAGGGGGGAAATTAAAGTGAGGGTTTGTTGATGGAACAGTGGTGAAACCAAAATGTAATACAGCAAGTTTTATTAAGTGGAATAGATGCAATTTTATGGTTAGATGTTGGTTACTAACTTTATGAGTAATGAATTGGCACAAAGCTTCATTTTTTTATCAATCTTTGAAACAACTTTGGGATCAAAATTAATGAACAATATGGACAAATGAATGGTTCATTATTTTTTCAATTGGAGCATGAAATTTCTAACGCACAACAAGGTTTACAATCTCTTACTACATATAATAATGGATTAAAGAGTCTTTGGGAGGACTCGCTGTAACAACCTGGTCGGAACTCCTCCTATTGAGGTATTGTCTGCTTTAGCATGGAAGGTCGTACAGTTTTGTCTCTTAGTATAACAGCTTCCTAGGAGGTCACCTATCCTAAGATTGCTCTAGCTTAAGTACACTTAACTTTTGAGTTTCGACATACTTCAAGTTGCTACACTAAAAGGTGCCTTGATGATTAAAGTTCATTCTCTAAGCATGTAAGGGGTATTACAATCCACCTTTCCTTACAGAACTGACGTTTTCGTCAGTTTTGTTACATAGGTCTAGGATTACCACCAGGCATGGCTTTGCCCTTCAGGCTAGTGGATTGCATTGATACCACCTGTAGCTACCCGATTGGAACTCCTCCCACCAAGATATTGTTTGCTTTGTCAAAGCATGGAAGGCCACATGGTTTTATCCCTTAGTGCAGCAGCTTCCTAGGAGGTCACCTATCCTAGGATTGCTCTAGCCTGAGTATACTTAATTTCGAAGTTTCAACGTGCTCCGAGTCGCTATACTAAAAGGCACCTTGATGATTAGAGTTCATTCTCTAAGCATGTACGGGGTATTACACTTGTAATCAATTAGACCATATCTTACATGTAGTTCCGGTCATTTAGAGTATTGCACTTGGGACCTCAAGGAAAAATTGGTTGAATTTGATTCGTAATCAAAGTTGATATAATTTTTGATGGGGCTTTTAGATGCATATGAATCGGTTAGAAACCAAATTTTTTCTTTCGATCCCTTACATACTGTTAGGGGAGCATTTTATCTTATGTTGCAAGTTGAAAAATAGAGGCATATTATTGGTTCTATGATTAAAGAATGAGATGTAGTAGCCTTTGTTGCAAATAAATTAATTAGTTAGTCATATGCAGCAGGAAGAAAGAATAATAGATATTGTAAGAACTGCAAAAGTGTTGGTCATATGATAGAAACATGTTTTGAGTTGACTGGATACTTGGAGTGGTATAAAGGGTGAAAGAATAAAAGAAATGGTAGTTAGACAAGTGTGGTTGCATAATTCTAAACTAAGAAACAAGGCATGGGTTATGACACTCTACTTGATTAGTTTGCATATACTAAATCTTCTTTTGGTTTAGATAAACAAATCCTCCAAAATGTTTGCAAAGAAGTCTATGAAATGATGTAATCTAAACGTTTATTGAAGATAGGGGAGGCGAGTAGAGTAGCTTTTGTACACTTTGCTTGATAGGAATCAAACTACTGGACCCTTAACCCAAGCTCGAGCTTGAGTGCAAGGGCTGGAAACCATGGTGAGACGAATCCTTTCCTTGTAACCTACCATTGAGGAGTTTAAACTACTGTAATCTATTGACTTGATGTCCTGTTCGAGTCGAACCTTCTCGTACTCGTTGATTGCCTCCAATTGGTTAACCAGAGCTACACTTGAGCAATAGCTCGGTAGATCCAACCACCCACCCAGTCGACCTTAATCTAATTTGTATTGAATGTGTCCGAGGTGAATTCACTTCAGAAGAATTATTTACTTGGCTCGACACAACCGACTTACCACCCTTACTTGGAACCTCGGCTCAATAGATACTAAACTGGTTACACAGAATATCTTTTCTGCCACAAAGCCATCCATTCATAAGGAGCTACTTGTTCGAGCTACTATGTGATAGAATCCTTAATATAAGATATGCATTTTGTTGAAATTTTCAATTATACCCTTTATCATTCCTTGTACATTACTTTTTTAGGATGTTACCCTTTTAGTCTTTTCTATTTTAGGTAGGTTGCTTTAGTTTTTTTGGATATAAATACCCCATTATACATGTAGCCACATTATTCATCATCATCATCATCAATATACTTAATATATTGAATATACTTCTTTTTGTAAATATTGCTTACAACTTGTTTGCTTAGTTTACTCTCATCCTAACTCTTGAGTAAGACTAAATGTTAAGTAACCTCACTGGATCATTTTGTGCATCATATCTAGTTGTGTTGTGAGTCCTTGAAAGTTCTCTAGTGTGTTATATCCTTGGAGCTATTCAAGGGTTTGGTAATTTACTTTTCTTGTTTTTGCACATTTTCCACATTGTTTTCAAGCTTTCGATGAGCTTAGACCTACCCTAGCGACCATCCTTGTTAGTCCTTAGACTAGTTTGTATTATCTTGGTATTAAAGAGAAGGTTTTGTTTGAGTAAGTTATGTTTGAACTTTCTCATGAGTAGTAATTGTTGTAGTTGCTTGGAAGTTCATTGTAAGTATTAGAGTGAGTAATAAGAGTAGTAGTTCGTTTTGGTTGTATTCTATATTTTGCCCTGTTTCAAACTTTATAAAAAAAAGTAAGTTTCAATTGAGTTTGTTATTCCTTGGTATAGTTGTTGTGTTCATGGATTCATTGGACATTTGTGTGAAAAAGTGTACATGTTGTTTAGTTTAGAGGAATAGTATCTATTATCTCTTAGATTCAAAGTTTAAAACAAAGTTTTGTCAAACAAATGATGGACCTGAATGTCAATACTGGTATTAGGGATAATCATAGCAGTATTGACCACCATAGATGAAAACCTTCGGGTACCCTTGGAAGTATAGATGAACGATTTGATGAGGTGGCTAATCTATTAGCCAATCTGACCAGAGCTGTTCATGTAATGGCCTATCAACTTGCTAAGGCTGTGCAGAATACTCCACAAGCTACTAGACCTGCTATAGGACAGAACTTAACTTGATAAGTTTGAGGTAGAGGAGTAGGAGGATGAGTACGACGAAGGATTGACTTGGAAGATATGGATGATGAAGAGAAAGAAGAGTACAAAGAAGAAGAGCAAGCTCAAGCACCTCGAGTTACCAATTATGTGAAGCTTCAAGTTCCAAGCTTCAATGGCTCCTGAAGCATTGACAACTACCTAGACTGGGAGGAGAAGGTAGAGTGAGTTTTTTAATATTACTAATATGAGGATCATGAGAAGGTGAGGATTGTTGCTGTAGAGTGATAGGATTCCAAGTACCGACTTGATGTCTTGCCAGGTTTCAAGCTATATGGGTAGCCTGCCTAACTCTATGGAGGCTACCCTGTTATGTTGTATACTCCTTATTCTGCTTAACCAAGCTCTCAAACAAATTTGTCTATGAAAATCAATATAGGAAGACCTGCCCTACTCTGATAGTTTTGCCTTAGGCGACTAGTTGTGCCCTATTCTGCCTAGTTTTCCTCACTATACCAAGTCTATCTTGCCCTTCCAACTTAGATAGCTTGGTTAATTTTGGTCGGTGTGGTTGATTAGTTTGAAATAGGTTGGCTGCATTTATGAGAGATTGATCCGGCTATGCGAGGTTGGACATTGTCATGTCAGGTCGGTCACTACCATAATTAGGTCGATCGGCATTCGAGGTCGGCTATGGCCAAGATGGGTTAGCCCTAGTCATATCGGATCGGCTCTAAATAAGAACAGATCATCTAAAAGCTTAGGTCAGAGCAGATCAAATATCTAGAGTCTCCTATAACTCTTTGGAATCAAATCAATTGCCTTCACCCAATGATTTCACTTGGCCATCCATTTTCCCTTTTCTTATAGTTTACCTTAGTTGTCATTCATGTTTCATTTATAATTACTAGAATGCCACTAAGGCATCCTTTTAGTTACTTATTTACAACCTTTCCCCTTTTGTATAAATAGAACACTTGTATAGGGTTTTAAACAGACTTTTGACATTTTAATGAAAAACCCTTGAGACTTTTCTCTTGGGAAACTCTTCTCTACTCGCTCTTATCAATCCCTTTAGTAAGGATTGTGGCGAACAGCCTTATCACTCGGGCCGGTACATCACATCTGGCAAGTCTTAGGCCGTGTTGGATCTTGTTGGTGTATCATATCTAGCAAGATAGCTCATAGATTTGTCAAAACCCCTATTTTATTTTCTTTCCTTGTTCGTTGTGGTGCTTCTCTGTGTATCTAATCTCAAAGACACGTCAGCTTCGTTGCTATTAGAGCACGATTCTAACAAGGGAGCATGTTAAGTTCCGTGAAGTTTTAGTTCGCTTTATAGTTAGTGGCTATTGTGTTCCTTTCATAGCTACTGTAGTGCGTTTAAGTGTAAGTAAGTGTAGTTTCATCATTACTCTACTCTTACTTTATTTTTCATTACAAAAACAGAGTCATTTTTGTGTACACCTGTATGAGTTGAGCACAGGTGGCTATCTATTTTGCAATGGTGTACTAAATCTAGTACAAGACTATTCGATGGTTGTTGGTTGTGTTCGTACGAATATTGAGTGGTGTGTCATATCTATTCGATAGTTTCCCAAACATTGCTAGCTTTTTCTTTGTTTTTTTTTCCTAGTTCACTTCGTTGTGGTGCCTCTCTAAGTGTATGACCCCAGAGACGCATCATAGAGTTATCAAGTTACATTGCGATGTGGTAGAAAAACTTCCAACTTATGAGGAGAAGAGAAGGATTTAGGGAAGTTAATACCTGGCCTAAGATGAAGAGGATTCTTAGAAATAGGTTTGTGCTGGATTTTTATTTGTAGGATACTTTTGCTCGACTTCAAGAGTTGAGGCAAGGAAGCTAAACTGTTGATGAGTATGTTTAGGAGTTCCAGATACTTATGATTCACTGTGAAGTATAAGAGCCTTTAATATGAATGGTATCAAGGTTTCTTGCTAGATTAGGAAATGAATTGTGAAATATTGGAGAACTTTAGTAGTTTAGCACATTGGATGAGGTTATAAAGATAGCTTAACGAGTGGAGAGGTAGAGAAGGAGCAGAATACCGACCTTACCTTTGATAAGCCAACATATTCAGTCGAGGTGACCTATTTAGAGAAGTTACTGAGCTCAACTAGGTACTAAGCTAACTAAAAGGGTAGATATTAAGGTTGAACAAAACGGTCGACCTGATGGTGACATGCAGATGAGAACATATGAAATTAGATAAGGATCTGGAAGGAAGATAAGCTAAATCAAGTTCTTTAAATGCCAAGGGTTTGGGCACATGGCAACTTAGTGTCTAAACCAATGGGCCACGAATATCAAGGGAGATGTCTCGAAGATTGAAGTAGATAACACAGATGAGAAACTAGAAGAGGAGAAAGAAGTAGGAGATGAGGTTGATGTTAATGTTGACTTGATTGAGGAAGATGTGTTTATAGAGGAATTAGATAAGTTGACTTTGGTTATTCGACGTGAAATGAATTTTGAACCCTCTATTGAGGAGTAGTAGAGAGAGAACTTATTCCACATCACTTACAAAGTGAATGATCAAGTGTATGCACTCATAGTAGATAGTGGGAGCTATACCAACGTAGCATTTGCTAACTTGATTAAGAAACTTAAGTTGTTGACTATTTCACATCCGAGGCCGTATAAGTTGTATTGGCTGAATAAGAAGAGAATACTATATGTCACTCAACAAGTATTGTTATTGATCACTATTGGAAATTATTTTGATGAAATTCTTTGTAACGCGTTACCCATGTGTGCTTCACATGTACTATTAGGACAACTTTGACTTTTTGATAGAAGGTTTATTCATGATGGTTACAGGAATACAAATGTGCTTGAGAAGGATGGAAGGAAGATTAGTTAAACTCTATGATGTTGAGTCAAGTTAGCAAGCTACAAGATAAACTTGCTCGTAGATTAAAGAAGGCTTGGTGTTGAGTAGAACTAAACTCCAAGAAGCTATTAAAGCTGACATACTGACTTTTCTATTAATTAGGTGATTACTAGAGTTGGAGGAGCAATATAAATTACCATTGAGATTTAAAGAACTACTAGATGATATATGCTAACTTGTTTCTAGAACAGTTGCTTGAGGGATTACCCCCTTTTAAAGGCATTAAGGATTGCATCGACTTAACACCCGCCTTACCGAATAAGCTAGCTTATTGGATGAACCCTGAATAAGTTATTAACATTAGAAAAAAGTTAATGGACTATTACAGAAGGGTTATGTGAGGGAGAGCTTTAGTCCTTATGCTATGCCCATGTTGTTAGTGCCAAAGAAGGATGGTACTTGGTGTATGTGTATGGATAACAGAGCTATTAACAAGGTCACGATTAGGTACAGGTACCCCATCTTGAGGCTAGATGATATGTTAGACAAATTGAGTGGTGTGAGGATATTCAATAAGATTAATCTAAAGTCTGGATACCACCAAATTCGAATGAGGCAAGGGGATGAATGAAAAATGGCTTTTAAGGCCTGACATGGCTTGTATGAGGGGACGGTTATGCCTTTTAGGCTATTAAACACCCTAAGCACTTTTCATGAGGCTAATAAATCATGTTTTTAGAGATTTGATTAGGAAATTTTTTTTTATCATCTACTTCAACGATATCTTTGTTTATAGTTCTAACTTGGCAATGCATACTGACCACCTTTGCGCTATTTTTGATGTGTTCCAAGCAGAGAAATTATTCGAAACCTGAAGAAATGTTGTTTCTAGTAGAAAGAAGTGATCTTCCTAGGGTTTATGGTTAGTGGAAAGAGATTGAAGGTCGATGAAGAGAAGGTACGAGCTATTGTTGAATGGCTGACCCTAACCTCTTATGGTGAGGTGAGAATTTTTCATGGATTGGCATCACTCTACCAACGCTTAATCTAAGGATTTAGTAGCATTGTAGTGCTTTTGACTAAGTTGATAAAGAAGAATGTAGAGTTCAAGTAGGGAGAGAAGGAGGAGGGGAGTTTTGCTAAGGTAAAAGCGAGGTTGACCTCTACCCCAGTCCTGGCTCTACCAGACTTTGATAGAGTATTTGAGATTGAATATGATGTGTCAGGTGTTAGTATTAGAGCTATGCTGATGCAGGAAGGCTGAACTATCACTAATCATAGAGAGAAGCTCAGTTGAAATATTTTGTATATGACAAAGAACTTTTGTCCTTGATCCACACTCTTCACGTCTGGCAATATTATCTTCTACAAAAGAATTTGTCATATACATGGATCATGAGTCCTTGAGATATTCGTGGAGCTAATCTAAGTATTCCAAATGCTAAGCTCGATGGATTGAATTTTTTGAGGGATTCAATTTTGTCATTAAGTATAAGAAGGGCAAGAGTAATGTAGTTGCTGATGCTCTGTTGAGGAGATATATTCTACTCTTTGAGTTGCAGATGAGATTGTCAGGGTTTACAAGCATAAAAGAGCAGTATCAGATCGATCCTCATTTTGACCCTATATACTAGTACTATGGAGAAGGAAGGGTAGTTGATGAGTACCATGTCAAGGATGGTTATCTGTTCAGAAGTGGCAAGTTGTATATGCTAGCCTATTCAATAAGGGAGCTACTGGTGATAGAAGCTTACAGTAGAGGACTTTCCGAACATTTTGGAGAGCGGAGAACGTATGATCATCTAAATAACAAGTTCTTATGGATGAGATTGAGATGTGATGTGTATCACATAATAGAGGGTTACATTATTTGTAAGAAAGTAAAGAGCTGAGTAGAAGAAGAGATAGCAATGCCTTTACCTATTTCGACCAAACCATGGGTTGACTTAAGAATATATTTTTTCTTGGACTACCTCAAATTGCTTGAGGCAAAGATTCTATCATGGTTGTCGTAGAGAGGTTCAACAAAATGGCACATTTCGTACCCTATACCAAAATCGACGATACTTTAACTATTACTTCTTTATTCTCGTAGGAAGTAGTTCACTTGCACGGATTACTAAGGAGTGTGGTGTTTAATAGAGACCTAAAATTTCTAAAACATCTTTGGAGAACCCTTTGGCATCGGATGCGAACTAAACTATTGCTCAATGCCTTTTGCCATCCCTCAACTAATTGCTAGATAGAAGTAGTCAACTGCACCCTAGGATTATTGCTCCAAGCTATAGTAAGGAAGAACTTAACCAACTGGGACGCTTGCTCGCTTGTGGTCAAATTTGCTTACAACAGGACAGTACATGCCATAACTAGGCATGCCTTATTTGGGGTCATCTATGGTTTCAACCCCAATCTACCCTTCAATCATGCCCCCATGTTGTCCATTGACCAAGAAGATCCTAAAGCAAGAACTAGAGCCTAGTTTATTTAGCAGATCTATCAATGAGTTGCCTAATAGATTGACAAAGCCACCAAAAAACTAAAAGAGAGAGGCAGGGGAAGGAAGACCAAGAAGTTTTAGCTTAGAGAACAAGTGTAGTTATACCTAAGTAAGGAAAGATTCCCGAATAAGAGGAAGAACAAGCTATCTGCTAAAACTGAATGGTTGTTTAAGATACTCTTGAACATCAATGACAATGCATACTAACTTAAGCTTCTAGAAGGCTTTTGAGTATTAGACGAGTTTAATGTTGCCAACCTCAGCCCTTACCAACTTGGATGAAGATTAGCTAGATTTGATCTCAAATCCCAATTAGCCCAGCAGGGATGATTGGAATCAAAACATTGGACCTTTGACCCAATCCTAAGCTAGAGGGTTGGAAAGTATGGCTAGGCGAATCCTTTCCTTACAACCTACCACTAAGGAGTCTGAGCTACTATAATCTGCGACTTGATGCCTTAGCTAAGCTAAACCTTCTGGTACTTATTGACTATCTCCAGCTACTGGCCGGAGCTACACGTGAGTAGCAGCTTGGTATATCCAACTACCCACCTAGCTAACTTGAATCCGAGCCATACTGAATGTGTTTGAGGTACATTTACCTCGGAAGAATTATCTGCTTAGCTCAGCACAGTTAACCTACTACCCTTGCTCGAAACCTTGGCTTGGCATATACGAAACTGATCACACATAATTGTCTTTTCTACCATAAAGCCATTCATCCATAAGAAGCCATGTGTCCGAGCAACCATGTGATAGAATCCTTCATACAAGATACCTATTTTGGTGTAATTTTCATTTGTACCTGTTGTCATTCCTTGTATATTACTTCTTTAGGATATTACCCTTTTAGTCTTTTCCATTTTAGACAGGTTGCCATTATTTTTCAGGTATAAATGCCCCATGGTACATTTACTTGCATAATTCATCATCATCATCAATATATTGAATATACTTCTTTTTGTAAACATTGTTTACAGCTCATTTACTTCACTCTTGTACTAACCCTTAAGTATGGCTAGATAGCAAGTAACATCACTGGATTATCTTATGTGTCATATTGAGTTGTGTCATAAGTCCTTGGAAGTTCCTTGATATGTCATATCCTTAAAGTTGTTCAAGGGTTTGCTTTTTTACTTTTCCTATTTTTGTGCATCTTCTATGTTGTTTCCAAGCTTTTGATAAGCTTGGACCCACCCCAATGACCGTCCTTATCAGTCCTTAGACTGGTTCGTATCATTGCCTGTATACCATAACTAAGTTCTTTCTTTAATACTTGTAAACATAAAGAGGAGTTTTGAATAGTGGACACAGGGGCTAATGATCATATGACCCAATTTAAGAGTATTTTACATGACACATCAGCTTGCTTTACTAGTTTTTGTTGACTTGTGTGATGGTTCTCAAAAAGTAGTTAATACTCTTGGATCTTACTTCATTAATCTAACTTTTAAGTTGAAAAATGTCCTCTTCATTCATGTTTTTTGTCACAATCTACTATCGGTCCATAAGCTTTTAGTTGATTCACCTTTAATTGCTCGATTTGATGAGACTACTTGCACTTTTCTTGACCAAGTGACTAAAGCTTGTGTGGCATCTACTCAAGCTTCTCATGGTCTTTACATAGTGAAGTTACAACCTTCATTGCATTATACTGATCTTGTGAGCAAACATTTATCTTCTACTTGTACTTTTAATTCATTTCATTTAGCATGCAATAGTGTTCTCTCAGTAGACACCATACATTCCAGGTTAGGTTACATTTCTATGTCAAAACTTGATCATGTAGACTATTTTCGACATTTGAAAAAAGACAAATTTCTTTATGACTCATGTTGTTTGGCAAAACATCGTATATTTGCCTTTTTTAGGAGTGATTTTGCATCGAAGCTTCCTTTTGAGTTGATTCATTTGTATATATGGGACCATATTGGGTTACTTCTCATTACGATGCAAGGTTATTCATGATAGTGGTGGATGATTTCTTATGTGCAACATGAACTTGTTAAGTCATAAAGACTAAGTTATAGGCACACTTAAATAATTTTGTTTTATATGTTTGCAATCATTTTCAGACCATACCATGTCATATTAGAATCGATAATGCAGCTACATTTTTGTCAAGAGAATGTCAGCATTTGTTCTCTTCTTTTGGCATTATATACCAACAGACCACTCTTTACACACCTCAGCAAAACAGGGTGGTTGAAAGAAAGCATAAACACTTAGTAAAATCTACTAAAGCCATGAGGACACATGCTGGGTTACTAAAGGAGTTTTAGGTAGATTGTGTTGTTATTGCAACATCTAATTAATCGGATGCCAATTGAGAGATTGAAATGAAGTTTTATTTGGAAAAGCTCCTTCATATGTGCATATGCAAGTGTTAGGATGCTTATGCTATGTTGTGAATCTTTGTCCTACTAAGGATAAGTTTGATAATTGTGGTATCAAACGTGTCTTTTTGGGTTATAGACATTGACATAAAGCTTATTGTGTGTATGATTTGGAGAGTAAAAATATCTTCATGAGTCATGATGATTTGTTTGTTGAAGATCAATTTCCTTTCAAAAAGCTTGATGCAACTTCGCTTCATCCTAATTTTCTGATCCTCAACTTCCTTATGTACCTCTTTATGATGATACTTCACCTACTTTATCCTGTTGAATCTGTTCTTGCTTTGATTCCTTTTTTGCCTCTTACTATTCTCATAGAGTCTTCCCCTAGATGTTTAACTAGAACTTCTTGGCTACCTCAATGGCTTCAATAATATGTTCATCATGTTTCTCATGTCTTTTACTCTTTGAATCCTACTGTTTCTGCTAACTCCACTATTTGTTATCCTTTGTTTGCCAAAAATACCTTTCATTCATACCCATTTGACTACATATGTTCATTAGATAATGTGTTTAAAATAAAAGAACCCTCCTCTTATGTTCAAGCATCTGAAGATAACATGTAGGTAGATGTAATGAATGAAGAGCTTAAAGCTCTTGAAGATAACCACATATACGAACTAGTGAATTTTCCTCAAGGCAAAAGAGTTATTGGATGTAAGTGAGTATATAAAATAAAGTACAAGGTTGAAGGTACTGTTAAAAGATACAAAGGACACTTGGTTGCTAAAGGATATACACAAATAGAGGGTAACGATTATCACTCTACTTTCTCTCCACTAGCACATTTAAGCACAATACGTATGTTACTTGTTGTTGTAGCTATCCGAGGTTGGCCTCTTACAAGGATATCTTGATGAGGAGATTTATATGACTTCTCCTCAAGGTTATTCTAAGGCAAAACCTGGGCAAATATGCAAACTTTTGCATTCACTTTATGGTTTGAAACATATGTCACACAAATAGAACTTGGAAATCTCAAAATTTCTATGATAGCATGGTTTCCATTAGTCTCAACATGATTATTCTCTTTTTACTCGTAATACAGCTGATGGATTCTTTGTGGTTCTTTTTTATGTTGATGACATGATACTTACAGATACTAATGTGTCTTCCTTTGAAGAACTCAAGTCCCAACATCACTTTGCTTTTACTATAAAAGACCTTGTATTCACACAATATTTTCTAAGCTTAGAGCTATGTCACATTGATCAAGGGATACTTATTCACTAACATAAGTTTCTCTCTAAAATCTTAATATGATTGAGGGCTATCAACAATAAAACCAGTGAAGTTTCATTCCCTTTTGGTTTAAAACTTACCAAAGATCTAACATGTTATTTAGATGATCCTACCTTCTACGTAGGATTATTGGGCAACTACTTTATTTGACATTAATAGGGCCTAATGTTTCTTTTCTAGTCCACATATTAAGTTAGTCTCTTTCTTGCCCATATGTCAATCATTTACGAGCAGCCTTTCACTTACTAAGATACTTGAAAGGGTCAATAAATGATGGATTTCAAATACATTGAAAGATCTTAGCATTTCTCTTTCGCTTCTTATCATTCTATACTATGACAATAAGTTTGCCTAATTTCTTTTTAATCACCCTTGCTTCCATAGTCGTACTAAACATATTGCCATTAACATTCATTTTACCAGTGATCAAGTAGCTAGAGGCTTTTTACGCACTGTTTATGTATCATCCAAGTCCCATCTTATTGAATGCTTTGACAAAAAAACTAGTCCTTCAAGCTTCTTTGATCAATGCCAGGTCATCATCATTTTACTTGTCATTTATTTATTTTTATGTATTTTTTGTTTTGTTGTTTATGTTATATCATTTACACACGTGGCATAGTAGTTAGGTTCCTGATGTTCTTTTCTTGTTTGTATAAATAGTAACTAACAAGAATCGGACCACCAGACCTTTAACCCGAACTCAAGCTTAAGCCTAAGGGTTAGAAAGCATGGCCAAGCGAATTCTATCCTTATCCCTTACAATTGAGGAGTTTAAGCTGTTATAGTTTACTAATCTATTGCCCTGGCTGAGCTGAATCCCCTTGTACTCATCAATCATCTCTATCTAACAACCCAAATTGCACTTAAACAACAGCCCAGTTTATCTAAACATAGTTTAATTGACTTGAATTTGAGCTGTACTGAATACATTCGAGGTGAATTCACTTCGGAAGAATTATCTACTCAGTTGACCTACCACCTCTACTTAGCACCTCGGCTCTACAATCACTAACCTAAACATATAGATTGTCTTTTTTCTACCAGAAAGTTAGCCATCTACAGAGAGTTACGTATCTGAGTACTCATATAACAGAATCTTCCATACAAGATACCCATTTTTCTTATATTTTCAATTATAACCTTTAGCATTCCTTGAACATTACTTATTTTGGATGTTACTCTTTTAGTCTTTTCTATTTTGAGTAAGATGCCTTAGTATTCAGGATATAAATAGCCATTGTAAACATAGCTGCATCATCTTACACTTGATATTGAAAATACTTCTTCCCTTTTGTGAACATTGCTCCTTGTTAGCTTGTTTACTTTACTTTTATCCTAACCCTTAAGTAAGGTTAGGTGGTGAGTACCTTCATTGGACCATCTCGAGCATCATATTTAGTTCTTTCGTGGATTCTTGGTAGTTCCATTGGTATGTCATATCCTTTGAAGCTAATCGTTGGTTTGCTTATTTACTTTTCCTATTTTCGTACGATTCCCATTTTGCTCTTCAAGCTTTCTGTAAGATTAGACCCACCCTTGCAATTGGCCTTATTAGTCCTTGGACCAGTTTCTATTATCTTGGTATTAGAGTAGAGATTTCGTTTGGGTAAGTTACATTTAAGCTTCTTCTAAAGTAGTGACTGTTACAGTAGTGTGTTGTAGTAATGTAGAAGTTAGCTGTAAGTGTTGAGTAAGTAGAAGATGTCCAAGTTTGCTATAGTTATATACTCTATTTTGCCTTGTTTTGGACATACAAAAATAGAGCAAGTTTTTAGTTAGGTTTGCTGTGCTTTTGAGTAGTTGTTATGTTTGGGTCTATCAAACTTTCGCATAAAGGAGTGTTCTATGTGATTTGTTTGAGTTAAAAAAGAAGTTCCTATTGTTTTCTAAGCTTGTTTATTGAGTTTTGCCAAGAGGATCATGGATCTTAGCGTCAATGTCGAAATTGGAGATAACAATAGTGGCGTTGTCTATAATGGATGACAACCTCAAAATACCCTCCAAAGTACAGATGAATGGATTGATGAGGTGGGTAACCTCATAGCGACTTGAGTAGAGCTGTTTATGCAATAGCTTATCAACCTGCTAAAGCCGTATAGAACACTCCAAAAGTTGTTCGACCAGCTAGAGTATAGATTCCATCTCGCCAAGTTCGAGGTAGAGGAATAGGAGGATAAGTATCAAGCCCTATTTTGGTTTTTCTTAACGTAATCCATATTAAACCCAACCCACTTAATATAGATTACTTGACATAAAATTAAGGAAACATTTTTCTTTAAAAAATGTTTGGAAAAAAAATATTTAAAAGAAATTTAGAGTCGCCAACCAGTTAAACTAGTAAAAAATGAAATTAGGGTTTTTGGCCATTAATCTATGTATTTTCTAAGAAAATAATTTTTAGAAAAATAACCAAATAACCAAATAACTAAGTTCAGGGGCTAACTTATTAAGACTAAGTTACCATGTAAAAAAAAAAAAATCAGTTAATGGGTTTTATTTTTATATTTTTCTAAAAAAACTACTAATATATGTAAAGGTATATAGAATATACATAAAATAAATTTATTATTTTTTTATTACAAATTTCAAGAAAAAGAAAAATTTTCTTTTATTTTTTTAGATGGTTGCTCCAAAGGTACCTATGTACTTGCTAATTAGGATTAAACTAATGTAGTTCTTTCTAAAAAAAAGATTTAGTAGGTGGATCTTTTTTAAATTGGAAAATTGAGCCCAATTTACGTTTATTTAAAAAGAAAACCTAAAAAAGATTTAGTTTCACGAATTTTAAGAACCCCCTAATTAACTAAATCTTTTTGAAAACTTCGGTTAAGATTTTTTATTATTTTTTTAAATCACTAAGTGTCAAAATTGATCTTTTCTAAATCTTATATACAAGATATGCTGAGATATGATCTAGTTACGTATCTCGAAGAAAAGACACGTGATTTTTCATAAATGCAATTTGACTAAAAATGCAATTTACCTAAATTTATTAAAAATTGAAAATAATCTAAGAAATTATAATAAAGAATATGACGAGTATAAAAAAAATATAAAAACCTACACTAAAAAAAAAAGAGATTAGTAAAAATAATTAAATAATAAAATAAAATAATTAAATAATAAAATAAAATAATTGAATGAAGAAAATAATTTTTATTACTTAAAGGAGTTGAATCGCACGTAACTAGCGTGTTCATGTTGTGATCATTTGGACTACGTCCACGTACTAGGAGTGGAGTTGATTGTGCGCATATGAACTAATCGTAAATGTATGTAAGCAATGTGTTGTGCTTTGTATGTCTTCGTATATGTGATCCCCAGCAATCAAGTGCAACAGTGTTGTAAATGATTGAGTGAAGTGGTGTAGACAATGCGTATCAAGTGTAGGATAGTATTCAATAAGTCAGTACTTATAAGGTGTCGGCAAGCTTGGGTGATCGTACAGTAGGGAATATTAGGTGAGATTAGTGTTGTGTGAATTGTGGTTTGGTGAGGGGAGTATGTAGTACGGATTGTGTGTTGGGGCTATCAGTGTGTTAGGCAATGTCATCAGGATGTATGTAGTCGTAGGTATTAGGGGAAGGGAGGAGGTTGTGCGTTTTGTGTTTAGTCGTCAGGGTGTGAATGGATGAGGACGTAAATATGTATTGTGCTTATGGAGTGTGTAGTGCAACGGGCCTATAGGGGCTGTGTGTTGGCATGCGTAGTTTAGTAGGTTGGGGGGCTATCGACAGTGTGATGTACTAGTGAGTGGCAAAGTGATCAAGTGAACGTTTGTAGAGGACGATGGATAGGGCATATGATTGGGCAAAGTATAGTGGAGATTGGGTATTGGGTTTCACACAACACGTGGACGTAAACTTGTGTTTTTGTGATTCTAGCGGAAGTGTATATTGTAAAATGTTTTTTCAAACGCACCACCAACTCACTATTTATAATACACACAACTAAATCTTTCGTATATCTTAGATATAGATTTTAATCTCAATAAACCCTAAATATGAAAGATACCATAATGAATCTTAGATACAAAAGATACAATTTAGATTCTTTGAAGATTTGATCTAGTTTCTAGAAACCCTATCTCAATTTAGGCTTTCTATTTTTTCAGGTTCGATTCAGTCCAATTTGATTTAGCCTACTAACCCATTTAATAAATCCTAAGTCTATTTCGGCCTAATATAAGGTAGATAAAAATCTACTTTATATTAGATTGGAATAAAATATTTTAATGAAGCCTAATCCTTTAACGACTTAAACTTTATTAATTTGAATACATATCATTATACGACTAGACCTCAAACGACTTGTCTTTAACTCAACTTGACTTGATTCGATATGACTCAATATGGCTTGACTCGATACTTTATTTTTATTATTTTTTAATTTTCTTTTTATTTATTATTTATTTTTTTAACCTGGCCCTATAAAAATACTAAAATAAAATTGTTTGTAGTAAAGTTTGTAAAAGACTTTGCTATAAAGACATAAAAGACGTACTCATTTTTTCCTAGTCCTTGCTTAAATTGCCATGGTAATTACTTTGATTGTTAAACAAATTGGGTCTTGACTTGAAAGGTCGGGTATCCTTAAGAGGACAAATCTCTTTTAGGATGAGTTGCTCAAAAGGATAGATCTTTTGAAGATAAGATAGGATGGCATTCTATTAAAGACAAAATGAGATAGTGCTCTCATGAGTAGGTGATTTTTAAATGATTGGATGATGCCCCTTTGAACAAGTAATCTGAAAAGGAATAGGTAGGACAACGCTTCTATGAGCAAGTGATCCTAGTAAAGGACTAAATAGGAATAGGGCAATGCTCCTTTTGAGTAAGCAATCTAACAAAGGATAGGATAGCACTCCTTTAAGCAAGCGATCCTAGAAAAGATTGGATAGTGCTTTACTGAGCAAGCAACCTAACTAAAGATAAGACAAGGATCCTTTGAGCAAGCGATCCTAAAAAGGACTGGATGGCACTCCTATGAGCAAGTGACCCAGCTAAGGATAGGACAGTGCTCCTTTGAGCAAGCGATCCTAAAAAAGATTGGATGACACTCCTATGAGCAAGTGACCCAACTAAGGATAGGATAATGCTCTTTTGAGCAAGCGATATTAAAAAGGATTAGATGACGCTCCTATGAGTAAGTGACTAACTAAGGATAAGATAGCACTACTTTAAGTAAGTGATCCTAAAAAGGACTAAATGGTGCTCTTATGAGCAAGCAATCCAAGATTATTATATGAAATGGACAGCATACTAAAGGGCAAGCGATCCATGAATTTCAAAAACTTTGATAAGTTTTGACAAAATGATTTGAGACTTGAATTTGAGGGATTTTGATGATTCTTTGAAATTTTTAAATTTTTCTTTTTAAGAAACCTTTGTTGACAATTTGAAAAATGTTCCATTTCTCTTTTGATAATTTTTTTTCTTTGAGAAATTAAAAAAAAAAAACACTCTTTAATGGAAAAATTATGTTGCTAACAAGTAAGAAAGTCTTGAAGACCTTAAAGATCACAAATAAGGGATTGGCTTGTCCCTTGCTCATTGATCACTCATTCTTTCAATCTTCTTTCTTAGAGTAAATTCATGATTTTTGAACTTGTCGAAAATACTGATTTCAAACTTGGGGTTAAGACTATTTATATTCTTCAGAGAGCACTCAACTATTCTTCAATTTTCCACTAAGGGGATAGATATCATTACTTGAAATTTTCAGTCTAAGTGGACTTCCTTGCATTCTTACAGGTTTATTTTCACGCTCGACATCAATTCCAAAAATTTTAGCTTATTTTGTAAGGGGTACACTTTGGTTCATCAATCAGGTTTTTTTTTTGGGTTTTCAATGTAGGGCTTTTGGTCAATGGTTTGATCAAATGGATATCAATGTGCTTTGGCCAATTTTGAAGAAATTATATACCATCAATCCTGGGTTTATAAGCCAAGAACCTAATAGGAAATAAACATGGGCTTGCCGTAGTTTCATAAGTAAGTGTTACTTAAGATAATTCCATTTCTTTAGTTAAAAGAGTTTCATCAAAGATGATAAATTTGGCAGGACCATAAAATAAGGGCTTTGCTTTTGAACTTGGGAATTTATAATGTTCAAATTTTGGATACTATCACAAGTTTGGACTTTAAGCTTATTAGTAATTTGGCTTATGCTTGAAGGTGATTGATGACCTTGCTAATATTTTCAATTTTTCTCTTTTTTTCTTCTTTTTCTTTTCTTTTTTGTTTTTTTTCTCTCTCTCTCTCTCTCTCTCTCTCTCTCTCTCTTTCTCTCTCTCTCTTTTTGTCCAGGCGGTTACCTTCCCTTGTTGAGTTTTTTTGCTTAATGGGATTCAGAGCCCTAAATCATAGGTTCAAAGAGTATAAGCTTGGAAGAAGTATATATGGCATGGAGTGTTTAAGAAAAGTCCATGGGCTTGAGGTGTTTAAATGAGTGTATAAGCCTAAGTGAGGTGTATATGGTTTATAACTCTTTTTCATCCTAAAGAAATTGAATTATCTATGACAATATTTGCTCATAAATTGACACAACTAAAGCAAGCATAAGTTAGTTAACTCCCCTTTCTCTAAATTAATGACCTTAACCTCCTAACTGCCCCAATTTGGGGTGGTTCTTGGTAGGGTTGATTTTAAGAAAAATGCCCTAAAAAGCTTAAATAGGTTTGCAAGGGATAACTGTGTTTAAGGATGATGAAATGAATGCTTAATACCATTTTGATACATGTACTAAATTCAAGACAGGTCTCCTTTAAGGAATGAGCCTAATTACTCACTTTGTGACACTCCTCTCTTATATGTATTTAGGGTTAGTATTTAAGACGTAATTTGCCTCTTTTCATCCTAAACCATTGAAGTAATGTGTTACAATTCCTTTAGGTAGAAAATTTTAAGTTTTGAGTTCACATTTACTTTATCCATTTTCACTTGCCTTAAGTCTTGCATGAAGTATTTCATTGATGAAGGGCCAATGACATGCTCCTGTTGAGCTTAGCTAATGGCACATCATAGGAAAACAAAATGCATAAGAAAAATACTTTATTCAAATAAATCTTATCTCTAAAGTAAAAGATTATTCTAAAAAGAAATAAATACAGGAACTAAAACTTATTTCTACTTCTTGCCCCCATTTTTGTCACTTCTTCGAACTTGGCTTATTTAATTGAATTAATCTTTTGAAGATTTGCCCAATTGCTTCAAATGGTGAGCCACCTGGTCAAATGGTAGTAGTAAACCCTTAATACCGATATTGGAGGTTGTTTGTTTGATGCCTTTAGGTTAAGGATACCACTGCCCATAGACCCATTAGTCTCTAAAAAATTTGGTTGGATAACCTTGGCATCAATCAAATCTTGCACCTTATCGTCAGTTTCCAACAGTCTTCTATGGTATGCCCCACCTAGCCTACATAATATTCACACCATTTGTTAGGGTCATGATCCCTTGGCCTATATTTCTTTGTTGGGTTTCCATATACCAATAGTCTTACATCTTTCAATTGCTTGAATGGTTGGGCTATTGAAATCTTGAACTGTGTAAGTTGCCTCCTCTTGTTGTGGATGGGCTTGTCTTGATTCTAAGCTTTCCCAATTGGTACATTCGCTTTTGACTTCTCTTTCCCTGAATCATCATCATGCTTTGGTTGTGATGTCTTATCCATATTAGGATGTAGGTTTTCGAGTTGCTTGAGCACATAACCTATTTCCATTTTTGCACTTGTGAGCCTTTCTTCTAATATCACCAACTTTTCTTCTATGGCTACAACTCTTTTTTCTAGACCTTAATAGTGACATGCCTCCTGAACTTGACCATTTAAGTTTGTCTTTGGCAACTTTTCCAAACTTTGTATCATATTGATAGTGGGCACTTAAACTCATAACTCTTTAGACTTATCTACCTAAGATGGTGTGTCAGTAGCCCTTAGGCTTAGGTATAGGCCATGGTCTTAACTTGCTTCGCATGCTTGCTCAGAAACCCTTTGACTGTGGCTATTCTTTGTTCAAGAGCTTCAAGCATCTTAGTTTTGACAACAAGTGATTATGGGCTTTAAGTTGGGCTAGATTACTTAAAAAGCAATCTTTCAAATCTTACAAAGACCCTTTCTTGTTAGCAACATTGCATTCCCTCACTTAAAAAAAAATCAAGTTTTTAATTTTGGAAACCTTTCTTTGTTTTTTGGAAACATTTTATTGAAAAAAATCGATGTTGATTTTATGTCATAGAAGCCTAATACTGATATCAACAAATTTAAACAAAGCAAATACTGGGATTGATGACTAAGGACATAAGTTGATTAAATTACAAGGATGATATAAAGAAATGAAAATTATTTTAGAATGACAGACTCATTAAAAGATGACATAAGCATGACGACTCATAGAGAAAGCTCTATTAGGACTGTGATAACGAAGAATGAGAATTTAGACATTTACAAGATTGATGACTTTGAGGTGAGAAATAATTTATAATGGGAGTCTGATGGTTAATTTTTTTTTCATTTTTGATTTTCTTGTATTTTGTTAATTCCTAACAATATGGTATATGTAGGGCATTACAATAAAAATCGACTAAGTAAATAAATTATCATGAAATTGTTTTTTTATCATAAAATATCTTTAAAAAAAATTATTGGAAAGCCTCTGAAAAAATGATAATTTCATAATAATCTTTATCATAGTTAATTTCTATAATTACATGCCCTAAAAAATTTCCAAGTTAATACTGAGTTTTTTTTTTTTTTTTTTTTTAACATTGGCACATTATGGTATAGGAGAAACACTAATGATTTTGCATCTGTTACTCATGAAATAAAACAAAATCTATAAGACTTACATATATTGCAAAAGATAGTATAAAAAAACAAATATGTAAAATAAATGTCATGCAATATGTTATACACATGTACAATGCAATGGGTTTGGTTATTAATATAGGAATTATTATGAGCCCTCGGTTAATAATACACTTATATATAAGTAAATCTGAAATAAGATTTAAAAAGAAATGAAGCTAGTGAATACTTATAGATAAGGATTACTGATTTTTTAATTTTCCCTTTTTTTGAAAAAGAACACTAAGTTGATTACTGATTAATTGGGTTTTTTCTATAATTTTAAAAAATAACTATCCTTTTTCAAAAGGATTGATGAGGAGGGTAGGGTTTATGGGTCTCAACATCTGTAACCTCAAGGCTTTCCCGAAAAAAACCTAATGGGCTATATCGAAACTTGAGTAGGCTTGCCTATTATTGCTAGGTAGGGCTAAAGACCCTAGCAACCTAAAGGTTACACAATGGTAGCCCATCCTAAGATCCTAAGGTGGCTAGGTCTAACCATATCTAAGCATGTAAATAGTTATTAATAAATAAAACCCTCCTTAAATCCTTAATAAGGCCCATTAGGCTTGTTTTGTCTTAGGGCCTGCATAACTTAAAACTAGTTAGCACGACTATATTATAGTATATTAATAAAAGAAATAAAAAAATTAAAACCCATTAATTAATTTTTTTTTTTACATGGTTAGCCTATTAACGTCCCCAGTGGAGTTGCCAGTTCTATCGAGTCTTATTTCAATTTTCCTTAATTTAATCCATATTAAGCCTAGCTAGCTTAATATAGATTACTCGACATAAAATTAAGGAAACATTTTTCTTTAAAAATTGTTTTTCAAAAGAAATATTTAAAAAAAAAATTGGAGTTACCAACTAGTTAAACTAGTAAAAAATGAAAACCCTAATTTGGCTGCTGATCCACTTATTTTCTAAGAAAAATATTTTTAGAAAAATAATAAAAAAAACTAAGTTCGAGGGCTAACCTATTAAGACTAGGTTACAATGTAAAAATAAAAAAAAAATCAATTAAAGGGCATTATTTTTATATTTTTCTAAAAAAAAACTAAGATATGTAAAGATATACATAATATAAATAAAATGAATTTTTTATTACGAATTTCAAGAAAAAAAGAAAAAAGTTTTTTTTTTAAATTTTTTTAGATGGTTGCCTTGAACGTGTTTACTAGTTGGGATCAAACTAACATAGTTTTTTCTGGAAAAGATTTAGAAGGTGTATCTTTTTTAAATTTGAAAATTGAGCTAAATTTATGTTTATTTAACAATTTATTTAAGAAAACCTAAAAAAAATCTAATTTCATGAATCTTAAGGAAACCCTAACTAATTAACAAGATTTTATATATTTTATTTTTAAAACCATTAGGTATCAAAACCAATATTTTCTAAATCTTATATGCAAGATATGCTGAGATATGTCTAGATATGTATTTTCTTCAAAGATATGGATCTTAGAGAATAGATATGTGATTTTTCACAAATGCGATTTTACTAAAATTGCAATCTAAATAAATTTATTAAAAATTGAAAATTATCTAAGAAATTATAAAAAATAATATGACGCTTATAAAAAAAAAATAAAAACCTACACTAAAAAAACATATTAGTAAAAATAATTAAATGAAGAAAATAATTTTTATTACCTAAATGAGTCGAGTCGTGTGTGATTAGTGTATTCGTGTTATGATTGTTTGGACTATGTTCGCATACTAAGAGTAGAGTTGATTGTATACATATGAATTGATCGTGCGTGTGTAAATTGATCTTGAACATGCGTAGGTAATGTTGACGTATTTGTGTTGTGTTTGTATGCATGTGAACTTCATATGTTGTGCTTTCTGTGTCTTCGTGTATGTGATCTCCGCAATTGAGTGCAGAAGTATTGTTGGTGATTGAGTGGAGTAGCATGGACAATGCATTTCAAGTGTAGGTTAGTGTTTAGTACATGCATATGTGCAAGGTGTTGGTGAGCTTGGATGATTGTGCAGTGGGGTGTATCGGGTGAGATTAGTGTTGTATGAATTGTGGTTTGGTGAGGGGAGTATGTAGTTTGGATTATGAGTTAGTGTAGTGCGGTGATAAGGGTTATTGATGTGTTAGGTAGTGTCATTGGGGTGTGTGTGTATGTTTTGTGTTCAGTCTTAGGTGTCAGGGAGGTCGTGTGTTTCGTGTTCAGTCGTCAAGGTGTGATTAGCTATGGACGTAGATATGTGTTGTACTTGTGGCATATGTAGTATAGTGGATGTGATAGGAATCAGGCCATGGGGCCTTTTATGTGCAGCTAAGGCGGATTCTTCTACTCCAAGTAACTTCTATCGAGGTTGAGTATCTCTTTACTGACCTATCCTGTACATCGAGCTGTGTGACCACCTATTTCTTACAGATAGTGTACCAAGAGGAGGAAGGCCAAGAGAATATCCAATCATCATTCTTTTTTATGCCTGGCTAACTGCTTACTTGACATCACTTCTACCGAGATGACGAGAGAGAAACTTCGGGTTGACTCAGCTACCCTTGCTTGGACAAGCAAGTCACTTATACTTTTTGTTCATATCTTCTAATAGCTTCACTAATACAATATTGCCACGTGTATAGAATCATGTATAGAATCCGTTATACTAATGATTGTTTTTCTTAAATATTTATTTTAACCCTTTTGTACCTTGTACATTATCTCCTTAGAAAATATCTTTTTTGTCTTTTCTCTTTTGGGCAAGTTTCCCTAACTTATGAGTATAAATACCCATGTAATTGTAGTTAGATCAGATAGATTAGCATTGATACACTTGAGTACTTATTCCTTGCGCAAAACATTGCTTTGTTTAGTCTCAGCATCACTCTTATCCTAACCCTTGAGCAAGGCTAGGTGGTGAGTGACCTCATTGAACCAATTCGTGCATTATATTAAATTGTGCCATGAGTCCTTGGAAGTTTCATTGGTGCATCATATCACATGGAGTTGCTCGTGGGTTTTTGCTTACTTTTTCATTTGCATTTGTCCTTTTGCACATTCTCCATTACTTCCTTTTCAAGCTTTCTGCAAACTTTGACTCATCTAGCGATCGACCTCATCTATTCTTGGTCATGGTCCGCATCATCTTAGTATTAGAGCGGAGGTCTTGTTTAAGTTGTGATTTATGTTTGAAGTTCTGTTATACTCTATTTTACGTATGTAAAATAGAACAAGTTACTCTGTTCATCTTAATTGTTGTGTTTGCTAGCTGTTAATTTCCTAAAGTGTTTGTTTGAGTTTTGAATCTGTGAAGAAAATGACAAACCTGAGTGTGAATGTTGGTATGGGAGATGACAATAGTAGAGTTCTCTACTATGGCCAATAGTCTCAAGGAACTTCGAAAAGCATTGACAAGAGACTTGATAAGATGGCTAAACACTTGGTAGATTTAACCCGAGCTGTTTATGCATTGGCTTGCCTACCTACTAAGGCCACGTAAAATTCCCTATAAGCTACTCAACCTGTTAGAGGTCAGAACTTAGCTTGACCAGTTTAAGGTAGAAGAGTAGGTGGATGAGTGAGGAGAAGGATTGATTTGGCAAACATGGGAGACGAGGAAGAAGAAGAGTATTTTGAAGAGGGACGAGTTAAAGTACTCAGAGCATCTAACCATGTAAAGCTTCGGATTCCGAGTTTCAATGGATTTGGAAATGTTGACGAATATTTGGAATAAGAAGAGAAGGTAAAGTGTGTTTTTTACTATTATCAATATGAAGATTATGAGAAGATGAGAATTGCTGCAATTGAGTTCTCTGGATATGCCACCATGTTGTAGAAGAATTTCTAAGCTATGAGGAGATGAGAGGATTACCGAGAGATTAATACATGGCTTGAGATGAAGAGAATATTGAGAAATAGATTTGTGTCGGAAACTTACTTGTAGAATACTTTCACTCGGTTTCAGGAGCTGAAGCAAGGAGGTCGAACAGTTGATGAGTATGTGCAAGAATTCCAAATGTTCATGATCCGATGTGAAGTAGAGGAACCCTCAACGCGAACAATCTCTAAGTTCATTGCGGGATTGAGAGGTGACATTTGAGACATTGTAGAACTCCAGCGATTCACAATAATGGATGAGACCATCTGAATAGCTCGACAAGTAGAGAGGTAGATGAGAAGCTGAGTTTCTTCTAAAATGCCGACTAGCCGACTTAGATAGGGAAGTCATCGAGCTCAGTCAAGTACTGAGCTTATTAGGAAGTTTGATGTCTAAGCCAATCAGAGAGCCCATGCTGAAGTGTTGACCCAAACTTATGAGAAAATCTGACTCGATTTTCAAAATAAAAAGAATCAACTCACTAAACATTTTATAAAAGAGAACTATAACTGGTTTCATCCTAACTAACGAGTACGTAGGCACATTCGAGGCAACTGTATAAAAAAAAAAAAACTTTTTTCTCCTTTTTCTTGAAATTCGTAATAAAAAATTAATTTAGCTATCTTTTTGCATATTTGTATATATTTTTAGTATTTTTTAAAAAATTATAAAAATAAAGTCCATTAATTTTTCTTTAGTTTTTACGTAGTGATTTAGTCTTAATAAGTTAGCCATTGAACTTGGTTTTCTCTGATTTAATATTCTAAAAATCATTTTTTTAAAAAAATCTACAGATTAGTGGTCAAAAAAGGGTTTTCGGGTTTTTTTACCAGTTGAACTGGTTAACGACTCTAATTTTTATTTTTTTTAGAAAATATTTCCTTAGTTTAATATCAAGTAGCTTATATTAAGTGAGCTGGACTTGATATAGGTTAAACTAAGGAAACTGAAATAGGGCTCGATAGAGATAGTATGAAACAAATTCTCTTTTTTCTCCTCTTCACGTGAAGGTTTCATGTTCATTGTGCGTCGAGTAACCATGATCAACAGATTTAAGTCTTTAGCGAACACATCCTCTTCTATCAGTTATTTCTCGGCATTTTTTTTCCCGACAGGGATCTTTTCCTTCTTGGGTTCCTTAATGTCTCCCTTGATGACCCTTGTTCATTGGTTCGGGCATCGAGCAGTCATGTGTCCGAACCCTTAGTACTTGAAGTACTTAATCTGACTCATCTTCCTACTTGATCCTTGCCCCTATATTTATTTAACAATTTATTATTTATTTATTTTAAAAAAAACCTAAGTAATCTAGTTTCATTGATTAAAGAAAATCTTAATTAACTAAATCTTTTTGAAAAAAACTCTGGTTAAGATTTTTATTTTTTAAAAACACTATGTGTCAAAAGATTTTTTTTTTCTAAATCATAATTATAAGATATATTGAAAATATGATCTAGATACATATCTTTATACGTATCTTTTTTAAATCCTAATTACAAGATATATATCTTTTCTAAATCTCAACTGTAAGATATATATCTTGATATGTATTTTTTCTAAATCTCAATTGTAAAATACTTATCTCGTACTTATCTAGATATGCATACTTTTTCAAAAAACACGATTTTAATAAAAACGTAATTTAACTAAATTTTATTAAAAATTAGAATTATCTAAAAGATCATGCAATATGAAAATAATAAATAAAAAAAAAACTGCACACAACAAAAATAAATTACTAAAAAAAAATGAATTAACAATTTTTACCGAATTGAGTTGTATGTGATTCTGCATCGTGCTTGGTGGTGAATCGTGTGTAGAAGTGGCTTGTTTGGGCGTGCCATGTTCTGCTGCATAGGGGTGTGTTGCTGCGTTGGACGTGACTGTGTATACTTTAGTGAATTGAATTGTGGATGCTCGGCAGCATGATTGATCAAGTGCAAACGTGGACAAGTCAAGGGACTTCAGGACACGTGAGATGTGAATGTTAGGTTATACTGTAGTTGTGCTATGACGACACTGCTGTGTTGTACGCGGTTGGTGATTTCGGATTGCGGCTATGCAATTTTTCGATCAAGGGGCTATTACGTGCGGACTTGCATAAGATGCTACAATTCGGATCGGTGGGTGCTCATGTGCAGTGAGGGTGTACGGTGACGTGCATTGGTGCTATCTCGTGTTCAAGGGAGTGAGGGGGATGTGTGAAATTGTTTTCAATGTGCGTGTGTGTGACAAACTTCGGTGGGGTGTCAACAGGGATTGAGGGGGACGTGGCAAGGGGTCTTAGTCAGGACATGGGGCTTGCGTTTTCTAGCGTAGGAGTGTGCAGTGGTTTGGGCAATTGAGGGGGGCACGTGCTGATGATATTTGGGACGGCGTGAGGAATTGAGAGTGGCTTACATGACATGGATTTTGTGTGTCGTCAATTGTGAATTGAGGGGTAGGGGCTTCGGCTTTGTGGACGTCAAGGGCAGTGTTTGTTGAAGGGACGTGGATTATATTAGAGGATCGGTGGTCAGGCAATGGGTGGTTAAGTGCTGTCTTCGGATTGCAGCGTGAATTTTGGTCAGGGTCGGTGGACTTGCTCGGAGATTCGGGCGTCAGGGGGTGTTGTTCAACGTGGCAGCGCAAAGGATCCTCGGAGCATTGGCTTGTGTGTTGTGTTTGATCGATGGATTAGGTGCTCGTGAAATGTGTTTGGTTTGTTAGATTGCTTGGATTGTGAAATTGAAAAACCATCTGATCATATGGAATTCGGCTTACGTTTGGTGTATTGTAGTGGTGCGGGTGAATTGTGTAATAAAAAAAAAAAACCATCCCCAAGTCTATCAATCATCTTACTATTTATAAACTCTCAATCGTATCTCTTGTATTGAAGATATGAAAAATACGATAACAATTTTTTGAAAATTTGACCTACCTTCTAAAAACCCTACTTAATTCGGGCTTTTTATTTTTCACGGCTCGATTTGATTTAACCTAAGAACTTATTTAAAAAATTCTAAGTCTATTATGACTCAATATATATTAGATAAAAATCTACTTTAAATCAGATTAGGCCAAAATTATTCTAATAAAGCCCATTTCTTCAACGACTTAAAATTTATTAAATCAATCACACACCGTTACTCGATTTGATTTTAAACAATTCGATACGATTTGACTTGATATAACTTAACTCGATACGACTGGACTTTACTCAATACGACTCGACTTTACTCGATACGACTTGACTTAACTCTTTTTATTTTTTTATTATTATTTATTATTATTTTCTTTTATTTTCGTTTTTTTTTATTTTCTTATTTTTTGTTTATTTTTTTAAACTTGGCTTAACTAAAATAAAATGAAAAATGGCAAAAATGAGATATTTATAACCTATAAGGTGAATAATCAGGTGTGTACCCTCATTGTGAATAGTGAAAATTGCACCAATGCGGCATTGATCGATCTTATTTCAAAATTGAAGTTACCGACTATTGTTCACCTAAAGCTGCATAAGTTGCACTAGTTGAGTGAAAAAGGATACTACATGTTACTCGGCAAATATTACTGCCGATCACTACAAGGAATTACTCTGACCAGATTCTCTATGACGTATTATCCATGTGTGCTTGTCACATGTTGCTAGGTAGGCTGTAGTTGTTTGATAAGAAAGTTATCTATGACAGCTACAAGAACATGTATATGTTGAGAAAGATGATGAGAAGATCACATTGAACCCGATGTCACCGAGAGAAGTTAATAAATTATAAATAAAACTTGCTTGTGGATCAAAGAAAGCTTTGGTCATGAGTAAAGCTGAGCTTCGAGAGACCATCAATGTTGATGAACCAACTTTTATATTGATTAGGTGCCTATTAGAGATGAAGGAACATGGTAAACTACCTCAGGAAATCAAAAAGTTGCTAGAAGATTATGTTGATTTGCTCCTAGAATAGTTACCTAAGGGGTTACCCCTTACTTAAGACATAAATCATTGCATTAACTTAGTACTTGGCGTCGCATTGCCGAATGAACCGGCTTATCAGATGAATCTCAAGTGGGCTTCTGAACTTTAATGCTAAGTCAATGAGTTGCTAGAGAGATGATATGTTAAAGAAAGCCTCAGCCCTTACGCTGTATCGGCGCTTCTAGTACGGAAAAAAGGATGGAACCTGGCGAATGTGTGTTGATAGCCGAGTTGTGAATGAGATTACGATAAAGTACAGGTATCCTACCCTAAGGTTGGAAGATATGCTAGATGAGTTGAGTGGAGCTAAGGTTTTCAGTAAAATTGACCTTAAGTCTGGTTACCATCAGATTCGCCTGAGTTTAGGAGACGAGTGGAAAACGGTATTCAAGACTTGACATAGACTATATGAATGGATGGTTATGCCCTTCGACTTGTTGAATACCCTTAGCATTTTCATGAGACTAATGAATCATGTGTTGAGGCATTTGATTTGGAAGTGTGTTGTGGTGTACTTTGATGACATCTTGATCTATAGTATCGACATGCCGAGTTACTGTAAACATCTTTAAGCTATTTTGGATATCCTTCATACTGAAAGATTATTTGGCAATCTCAAGAAGTGTTGTTTTTACCAGGAGGAAGTGGTCTTCTTGGGCTATGTAGTCATTGGGGGAGGCTTATGAGTAGATGGCGAGAAGATCTAAGCAATTGTACAGTAGTCAACTGCTATTACTTGTGCTGATGTGAGAAGTTTTCATGGATTAGCTTCATTCTACAGAAGATTCATAAGGAATTTCATCACCCTTATTACGTTACTTATTGAGCTAGCGAAGAAAAACATTAACTTCCTATGGGGAGAAAGGGAGGAGAGGAGCTTTGCTGAGATAAAAGAAAGACTTACCTTTACTTCGGTGTTGGTTTTACCTGACTTCGAGAAAATATTTGAGTTGGAATGTGATGTGTTAGGCATTAAAATAGGCGTTGTCGTAATGTAGGAAGGCCGATTCATTGCCTTCTACAACGAAAAGCTCAAAAGACTACAATTGAATTATTCCGTATATGACAAAGAACTCTTCGTACTGATCCAAGCATTGCAAGTATGATAGCACTATTTACTGTTGAGATAATTTGTTATATATACTGACTATGGGTGGTTAAGCTACCTCCGAATTCAAACCAAGTTATCAA
Organism: Lumnitzera racemosa; assembly: GCA_024138005.1. Taxonomy (NCBI): domain Eukaryota; kingdom Viridiplantae; phylum Streptophyta; class Magnoliopsida; order Myrtales; family Combretaceae; genus Lumnitzera; species Lumnitzera racemosa. Next base: position 71,433,109 of record JAMXBC010000004.1, on the reverse strand, counting down.
AGCGGCAGGCAAGATGGGTTGAATTCTTAAAGAGATTCAATTTTGTAATAAAATATAAGCAACGAAAGAGCAATGTTGTTGTAGATACCCTTTCAAGAAGACATGCACATATGAATGAACTGCAGACCAGACTATTTGAGTTTACAAGTATCAATGAATAATATTCTGAAGATCTACACTTTAGTCCCATAATTACATGGTGCATCAATGGAAGTTAGCAGACGAGTATTATGTAGAGGATGGCTACTTGTTTTGAGGTGGGAAATTATACATACCAACTTGTTCTCTAAGGGAGTTGCTGATTAGGGAAGCCTACAGTGGATGACTTTCTGGACACTTTGGAGAAAGAAAGACTTATGAATTGTTGAATTATTGATTCTTTTGGCCTAGAATGAGGAGAGATGTATACTGAGTTACTGAAAGCTGTACCGTGAACAAAAAGGCAAAGTATCGTGCCAAAAAAGGGAAAGCAATGTTGTTACCAATTCCAACGAAGCCAAGGATAGAATTAAGCATAAAAATTTGTTCTTGGATTACCACGAACTGCCCAAGGCAAATATTTTGTAATGGTTGTCGTAGATCGATTTAGCAAGATGGTGCACTTTATACCCTATTCTAAAACTAACAATGCTTTAGTTATTGCTTCTCTTTTCTTCTAGGAGATTGTATGGTTACATGGTGTGCCAAGAAGTGTAGTCTCCAACAGAAACTCAAAGTTCTTGAGCCATTTCTAGAGGACCTTATGGTGTCGGATGAGGACCAAACTATTATTCAGCACTTGTTGAGTTTGGTTTTTCATTCTCTTGGTTCTTTTTATAAAATTAGGTTTTCTTAAACTGACCATTATCAAATCGTACCTGTTTAATACTAGCTTTTGGCTAGGGTTTAAAGAAAACCGGTCCTTTTATTTTTGAAAAAACAACTTAGGAGTTACCACCTAACCGGAGTTGGGAAAAACAATTAAGTTATAACTAATTGGGTGGATTAGTTATAACTTAGCCACTAGTTTAACGAGAAAAGCCAATTTTGTAAAACGGTTTTTGAAGATTAGAAATTTCGATCCGGGAGTTAAGAATTTTAAACCTTTACGAGTATCATTGATTTTCTAAAATTAAAATTAAACTTAAAAAATCACCTTTCAATTTTGGAGGACAAAACTTGATTATTGGTTACTCTAATTGGATAAATGAAATAATCTAAATTAAAGAAAAAATGAAATAATGTTCTTTTCATTTTTATCATCACTTCGTAGGTGCCAACGTACTCGTTATTCTGGATTATATGTATGTAGTTCTTTTATAAATAACTTTAGCAGGTTGAGTTGATTTTAATTTTTGAAATAGCTAAGTTTACATTTTTACTCATTTTGATTTATTTAAGAAAATTTCCTAAAGGGCTCTAAATTGGATTTTACTTTTTTTTTTTGGAAATTCTGAATGACAAAATGGTTGATTTATTTTTGTTTTATCTTTCAAAAATCAATTTTCTAAGTGATAAAACAATTTTATTACTTATCTCCTTATTCAATTATTTTTATTTCTATATTTTTCATTTTTATTTATCTATTTATTTTTATTAAACTAAAAATAAATAACTAATTAAACTACTTTTTCTTTACTTTGTTCTTCTTTTTTTGGGTTACATTTACATTATAAACATGTAAATATATAAATAAAATAAAAAAAAAACAAAAAGAAAACAAAACAATTTGAAAAAGAATCTAACTAAGAAGGGCTCTTGGATGCGTGGGTCGAGTCGGACGCAAGATCGGATTACTGATCGGGTCTCGGGTCAAATCTCTAGGTCGGGTTTGATCTTGGGTTCCTCTTCAACAACAGCAGCAAGGCATGATTTGGCTTAATCTAGCTATCGAATTGAATGGGAAAAGGAGTTCTTGTGTATTTTCGATAGGGATTAGGAAGGAGGTAGGGAGGGGGGGTAGAGAGGTTGCCTTGGCATTTAGGGGTAGTTTGGGTGGTGTTGGTGAGTGGCGGTAGTGCTTGAGTGGTGCTATTGAGGTCTACTGGAGTTGAAAGTGGAATGTTGTATGGGGTTTGAGGATACAGGGAGAGTAGCTATAGGGTTAATTGGGATCAAAGGGGATTGGCTGTAGTGGTTTTGCGGTGGTTTGGGTTTTGAGGGGTAATGGTTCAACGAAGTAGTAGAGGCTATGGCTAAGGGCAAGAGTGGTTAGGTTTAGAAGCTTACAAGGTAGGGAAGCTAGAGAGGGTGTTTAGTCATGGTGATAAGCTCGGAGGAGAGAGATTCAAAGAGAGAGAAAGAGAGCTTAGTAGAGAGAGAGTGATTGGGAAGAGAAAGTGGGGGTGTTTCAAATGATTCTAAAGCTTGTACGAGGTTGTGTGTAATTGTTTGTATACCCCCAATACTCTTTTATATGCGAATTTGACCTAGAAACTTTAGAAAGTTAGAATCGGCCTTGAATATAAATACTAAAATTTTAGTTTTTTTTTTTCCTAACTTGGGAGCTTGATTTGACCATGTCGATGAATGAATTTGGTCTTGTTCTTTAGTTTAATTCAAAATAGGCCGTGTCTAGTTTGCAATTTTACCATTGATTTGGCGAAATTGCAGTAAGAAGAGGTTTGAAAATTGCATTGAAGTTGGTTGTCTAAGGAGGAAAGTGTTGGAATTCTGGAGAAAACGAGGGAAAGAGAGGGAAACAAAGGGAAAAGGAAAGAAAGGGAGGGAAAAATAGGCTGACATGGCGTTCTGTCAGCTGTGCTAACTAACCCCAACATGCTACGTGTGATTACGTGATACGTAGTGGTTGATGTGGCACGCTATGTTGATGCCACGTGGTGTTACGTCAACAATGTCATCCAATTTGACAAAGCTACATGTCAGGATACATGGTGCAATGAAATCGTCACATGTGGTTGTATACTAGTTAAAAAAATAAAAAATAAAAATGCCTCCCTATCTTTGTCAAGATTCAAACTCTTGACCATACACTCAATATGCAAACCAAGTCCATATGCTTAACTGTTAGGCCGTTGGCTTGTATCTTATCTATATGTGCAATAAAAAATTTTAACAAATGGACTCGATTAACTTGGACTAAATTTAAATCTAAGCCCAAGTTAAACAACCCAATTTCTAAACCAAAATTAAAGATAAAAATCTATCCTAATAACATGTTATTTTCTAAAATCTTTTATTTTTTTTCAACTTTTCTAATTTTTTGGTAATTTTTCAATTTTCTAAATTTTTAAAAATTATTTTCTGAACTTTTTATTTTTTAGGGTTTCTTTTTATACTTCTTATTTTTGGTACTTTTCTTTAAAATTTATTATTTTTTATGTTTTTTGTTATTTTTGAATTTTTTGTATTTTTCTATAATTCTTATTTTTTCTAAATTTCTTAATTTTTTAGGTTTTCTTTAATTTCCTATTTTTTGAATTTTTTCTAATTTAGGACCCTATAACCTAATCTAAAAAATAAAAGGGAGGCAAAAATTAGGTGTCTATAGTATTTCCTATCACGCCTAAATTAATGGCCAAATAAAAGTGGTTAATCACATTTTGAGATCGCTACTTCGAGCTATAGTGGGCAAAAACTTGGCTGATTGGAACATTTGCTTACCAGTAGTCGAATTCGCTTATAATTAGACAATGTATGACACTACTAAGTAGACCCCCTTCGAGGTTGTCTATGGTTTCAATTCTGAGTTACCCCTCGATCACACCCTTGTACTTATACTTACATAAGTGGACCTTGACACAAGAGCTAGAGCACAATCCCTTTGATACATCTACGATAAAGTCATTCGGCACATCGATTAGGCTGCTAAAAGAATGTGAGAGAAGACTAAGGATAGGACGGCTAAAGGATTCCAGTAAGGAGACTTGGTATGGCTGTACCTTAGCAAGGAACGGTTCCCGAGTAAGAGAAGGAACAAATTATTTGCAAGAGCTAAAGGACCTTTCAGAATCCTCTAGAAGATCATTGACAATGCCTGCAGATTGGAATTGCTAGAGGACTACGCGATTTTTGACACTTTTAACATCACCGACCTTAATCCATATCACTTCAATGAAGAATTGATCGAAGAACATTCGGATTTGATCCCAAATCCAAATCAACTTTACGGGGATGAAAGGAAACAAGCTACAGGGCCTTTAACACGCAGTCAAGCCCGAGGATTGGAAGGTTTAGCAAGGTAGATTGTCTACTCTAACCAACATCTGCTAAGGTTGAGTATCTCCTTGTCGACTTGTTTTCCATGCTGAGCCGTGTGACCACTTATTTCTTGCAAATAGTGTTCCGAGAAGCAGAAGGATAAGAGAACAGCCAATCCTCATTCTCACTTATGCTTGGCCAACTACTTACTTGGCATCACCCCTGTTGAGATGACAAGAGAGAGACTCCAAGTTGACTTAGCTACCTCTGCTCGAACAAGCAAGTCATCTATAATTTTTGTTCGTATCTTCTAATGGCCTTGCCAATATAGCATCGCTACGTATATAGAATCACGTGTAGAATTCATTACACTAATAATTGTCTTTCTTATATATTCATTTTTATCCTTTTGTACCTTGTACATTATCTCCTTAGGAAATATCCTTTTTGTCTTTTCCTTTTTGGGCAAGTTGCCTTAATTTATGGGTATAAATACCCTTGTAATTGTAGCTAAACCAGACGAATTATCATTGATATACTTGAATACTTCTTCCTTATGTAAACATTGCTTTGTTTACTCTCAGCATCACTCTTTTCCTAACGCTTAAGCAAGGCTAGATGATGAATAACCTTACTAGATCGATTTGTGCATCATATTGAATTATGCCATGAGTCGTTGAAAGTTCCATTAGTGAGTCATATCATTTGGAGCTGTTTATGGGCTTTTGCTTACTTTTTCATTCGCATTTGTCGTTTTGCACATTCTCCATTATTTCCTTCGAGCTTTCTACAAGCTTGGACCCATCTAAAGACTGGCCTTGTTTGTTCTTCGTTATGATCCACATCAGGACGTGCAGGTGCTGTGTGTTGGTGTGTATAGTTTAGTAAGTTGGGGGGCTATCGATGGTGTAATGTGCTAGTGAATGGCAAGGTGATCAAGTGAACGTATGTGGAAGATGATGGATAAGGCGTATGATTAGGGTAAGTATAGTGGAGATTGGGTGTTAGGTTTCGTGCAACATATGGATGTAGACCTATGTTTTTATGATTGTGGGGGAAGCATAAATTGTAAAACGTTTTTTCAAATGTTGCCATTGACTTACTATTTATCATACACATAATTGAATCTTTCATATCTCTTAGATATAGATTTAAATCTCAACAAACCTTAGATATGAAAGATATGATAACAAATCTCAGATACAAAAGATACAATTTAGATTCGTTAAAGATTCAACTAGTTTTTAGAAATCCTATCTCAATTTGGGCTTTCTATCTTTTCAGGTCGGACTTAGTCCAATTTGATTTAGCCCACTAACCCGTTTAACAAATCCTAAGTCTATTTTAGTCCAATATAAGCTAGATAGAAATCCACTTTATATTAAATTGGATTAAAATATTTTAATGAAGCTTGATCCTTTAATGACTTAAAATTTATTAATTTGAATGTACACCATTATACGACTAAACCTTAAACGACTCATCTTTGACTCAATACTTTATTTTTATTATTTTTCAATTTTCATTTTTTTATTTTATTAAAACTTGGCCTAATGAAAATACTAAAATAAAATCGACAAAAATGTGTTGTCTATAGTGAGTACATAGAAGATTGACTTAGGAGATTTGGATGATGAAGAAGAAGAAGAGCATAATGAAGAAGAGCAACAAGCTTGATCACCCTAAGTTGCCAACCATGTAAAGCTTTAGATTATGAGCTATAATGGTTCTAGAAGCGTTGACAACTATCTAGATTGGGAGGAGAATGTGGAGCAAGTTTTTAATTATTGCTAGTATGAGGACTATTAGAAGGTGAGGACTACTGTTGTCGAGTTCTCTTGTTATGTTGCTATCTGGTGGAAGAACTTCCAAACAATAAGGCAACGAGAAGGTTATAAAGAAGTAAATACTTGCCTTGAGATGAAGAGGACCCTTAGAAATAGATTTGTGTTAGATACTTATTTGCAAGACACTTTTGCTCGGCTTTAAGAGCTAAGGCAAGGAGTTTGAACCATTGATGAGTATGTTGAGGAGTTCCCAATGGTCGTGATTGGCCGTAAAGTAGATGAAACATTAACCTAAACATTATCCAGGTTTCTTACTAGATTAAGAAGTGATATTTGAGATATTGTGGAACTTCAGTAGTTCACTACATTGGCTAGGGCTATAAGAATAGCCTAGTAAGTAGAGAGGTAGAGAAGGAATAGGTCGATCCGACTCCTAATGAGTTGACCTAGTAAAGTACCGAATTGACTAGATTGACAAATATCCAAGTTGAATAGAAGGCCGACCAGGTGATGGTGAAGTGTTGTTGAGAATCTATGAGAAGGGACAAGGATCTAGGGGGAATACTAGCTAGATCAAGTGCTTTAAGTGCCAAGGGTTTGGGTACATGGCCATTCAATGTTTGAATTGAAAGATCATGATTATCAAGGGAGATGTCCTAAAAATTGAAATAGATAGTACAGATGAGGAACTAAAGAAAGTTAAAGAAGTGGGAGATGAGGTTGAGGTTAGTACAGACCTAATTGAGGAAAAGGTGTTTGTAGAAGACCTGGATAAGTTAACTCTGATTGTTCGATGTGTGATGAATTTAGAACACCTAATTGAGGAAAAGGTGTTTGTAGAAGACCTGGATAAGTTAACTCTGATTGTTCGATGTGTGATGAATTTGGAACAATCTATAGAGATGGAGCAGAGAGAGAACTCATCCTACATCACTTGTAAAGTGAATGAATAGATCTGTACACTCATAATGGGCAGCAGAAGCTGCACCAACATAGCATTTGCAAACTTGATTAAGAGGCTTAAGTTGCTGACTATTGCACACCTCAAGCCATACAAGTTACATTAACTGAACGAGAAGGGAGCACTATATGTCATTCAGTAAGTGTTGCTGTTGATCTCAATTGGAAACTATTTTGACGAAATTCTTTGTGACATGCTACCTATGTATGTGTCTCAAGTATTGTTAGGTAGACCTTGGCTTTTTAATCGAAGGGCTATGCATGATGAATTTAGGAACAACTATGTATTCGAGAAAGATGGTTAGAAAATCATCCTAAACCCCACAACCTCGAGTCAAGTGAGTAAATTGCGAGCTAAATTGGCTCGAGGATCAAAGAAAACTTTGGTGTTGAGTAGACCTAAGCTTCGAGAAGCCATTAAGGCCGATATGTTGACGCTCTTGTTAGTTAGATAGTTGTTAGAGTTGAAGGAGTAGATTGAGCTACCTCGAGAGGTCAAGGAGCTGTTGGATGAATATACCAACTTGTACCATGATGCCTGAGGGATTACCTCTTGTTTGAGGCTTTGAACATTGTATTAACTTGATACCCAATGCTATCCTGTCAAATAAGCCAAGTTATCGAATGGATCCTGAGTAAGCTATTGAGTTCTAAGACAAGTCAATGAACTTCTAGAAAAGGGATATGCAAAGGAAAGCCTTAACCCATGTGCTGTGCCTATGTTACTTGTGCTAAAGAAAGATGGAACTTGGTATATGTGTATGAATAGCAAAGTTGTCAATAAGATTATGATCAGGTACCGATACCCCATCCTAAGGCTAGATGATATGTTAGATGAACTAAGTGGCACTAGAGTATTCAATAAGATTGACCTGAAGTTAGGATACCATCAAATTCAAATAAGGTAAGGGGATGAATAGAAAACTGCTTTTAAGACTTGACATGGTCTGTACGAATGGATGGTTATGCCTTTTAGATTATCAAATGCCTTGAGCACTTTCATGAGGCTGATGAATCATGTCTTGAGGGATTTGATTGAAAAATTTGTCATTGTCTATTTTGACGACATCCTCGTCTATAGTGTCAACCTAGCAATGTATACTGACCATCTCTAAGCTATTTACAATGTCCTCTGAGCAGGGAGATTGTTTAGTAACCTAAAGAAATGCTGTTATTTTCAAGAAGAAATGATCTTCTTAGGTTATGTGGTTAGTAAAGAGGGATTAAGAGTTGACGAAGAGAAGGTACGAGCCATAGTTGAGTGGTTGACCCTAACCTCTTGTGCTAAAGTGAGGAGTTTTTATGGATTAGCATCATTCTACCAACTCTTTATCCATGGATTCAATATCATTGGAGCTTCAGGCTAACCTTAACCTCCTCTGACTCAGTTAACTAAAAAGAATGTAGAGTTCAAGTGGAGAGAGAAAGAGAAGAGAAGTTTTATCGAGGTGAAGGTAAGGTCGACCTCTACATTAGTCTTGGCCCTACAATACTTTGATAGAGTATTTATGCTCGAATATGATGCGTTGGGTATTGGAATCAAAGCTGTATTGATGTAAGAAGGCCAACTTGTTGCTTATCATAGCGAGAAGTTTAGAGAGCATAATTAAGCTATTTCTTTTTCAATGAAAAAGAAATTTTGTCCCTAATCTGAGCTCTTTATGTATGGTAACATTACATTTTGCTAAAAGAGTTTTTCATATACATAGATCATGAATCCTTAAGACATCTACGGAGCTGGTCCAAGCTGTTTAAATGCTAAGCTCGATGGATTGAATTCCAAGAAGGATTCAATTTTGTCATCAAATATAAGTAAAGCAAGAATAATGTGGTTATCGACGCTTTGTTAAGAAGACATGCCTGCTCACTGAGTTGCAAACTAGATTGTTAAGGTTTACAAGTATTAAACAACAATATCAAAATAATTCTCATTTTGGCCTTATACATTAACGTTGTGGAGAAGGAAGGACTATGGATGAATACCATGCAGAGGATGGATATCTGTTTAGAGGTGACAAGTTATGTATGCTGACCTGTTCGATAAGGGAGGTGCTGGTGAGAGACCTATAGTAGAGGACTCTTTGGACACTTTGGAAAATGGAGAACATATGAGCTGTTGAATGATAGATTCTTTTAGCTTAGAATAAAGTGTGACATGCATCATCTAATTGAGAGATGTACCATTTGCAAGAAGGCAAATAGTTGAGCAGAACAAGGAAAGGCAATACCTCTACATGTTTCGACCAAACCATGGGTTGACTTAAATATGGATTTTGTCCTTGGATTACTCCGAATTACTTGAGGTAAAGATTTTTTAATGGTTATGGTGGATAGGTCTAGTAAATTGGCACATTTCATACCCAGTACTGAAATTAACGATGCTTTGGCTATTGCTTCTTTGTTTTTGTAAGAAGTAGTTCACTTGTACGGGGTACTAAGAAGCGTAGTGTTGAATAGAGGCCTAAAATTTCTAAGCCATTTCTAGAAAATCCTTTAGCATCGGATAGGAACCAAACTACTATTCAATACCTCTTGTCGTCCCCAAACCGATGGCTAGACTGAGGTGGTCAACCATACCCTAAGATCATTGCTTCGAATTGCAGTAAGAAAGAACTATGTTGACTAGGACGTCTACTTGCACGTGGTTGAATTTGCTTATAACAGGATAATACATGCTACTACTAGGTACGTTCCATTTGAAGTTATCTATGGTTTTAACCCCAAACTACACTTCGATCACACCTAGATGCTTCTTATTGACCTAGAAGATCTCGAAGTAAGGACCTGAACTCAGTCCATTTAGCAGATTTACCAACAAATTACCCAGTAAATTGACTGAGCCACTAGAAAACTAAGGGTGAAAGGTAAAGGAAGGAAGACCAAACAATTTCAGCCTTGTTACCAAGTGTAGCTATACTTGAGTAAAGAAAGATTCCCTAATAAGAGGAGGAACAAACTGTTTACTAAAGCTGAAGGACCTTTTAGGATACTCTCGAAAATCAATGACAATGTATGCCAACTGGAGCTCCTAGAAGTCTTCGAAGTGTTAGACATATTTAATGTTATTGACTTCAACTCTTTCAGACTTGAAGAGAACTTGGACGAAGACTAGCTAGGTTTGATCCCAAATCTCAATAAGCCCAACAAGGATGATAGGAATTGGACCATCGGACCCTTAACTCAAGCTCAAGCCCGAGCCTAAGGGTTAGACAGTATGACTAGTTCTCTCCTATACTCCACAACTAAGGAGTCTGAGTTACTATAGTCTACTGATTTGATGCCCTAGCTAAGCTAAACCCCTTGTACTAATCAATTGTCTCCAATTGTTGACCCAAACTGTACTTGAATAATAGCTTAACTCATTTGACCATCAGCTCAATCGACTTGAATCGGAGCTGTATTGAATACGTTCAAGGTGAATTTACCCCAGAAGAATTATTTGCTCAACTTGGCATAGCTAACCAACCACCTTTGCTTAGTACCTCGGCTTAGCAGTCACCAACTTAAATATCTAAATTATCTTTTTTTTTTTCTTTTTCTGTTAGAAAGTCATCCATCCATAGAGAGCTATGTGTTTAAGCACTCTATGATAGAATCTTCTGTACCAGATACCCATTTTTATGTATTTTCAATTATACCCTTTATCATTCCTTGTACATTACTTATTTTGGATGTTACCCTTTTAGTCTTTTCTATTTTGGGTAGGATGCCTTAGTATTTAGGATATAAATACCCATTATAAAGATAACCACATCATCTTACACCTGATATTGAATATACTTCATCCATTTTGTGAACATTGCTCCTTATTAGCTTTTTTATTTCATTCTTACCTTAACCCTTAAGTAAGGTTAGGTGGTGAGTATGCTTACTAAATCATCTTGTGCGTTATATCGAGTTGTGCTGTAGTCTTTGGTAGTTCCATTAGTATGTCATATTCTTTAGAGCTAATTATAGGTTTACTTATTTACTTTTCCTATTTTCACATGATTCCCATTTTGTTTTTGAAGCTTTTTGCAAACTTAGACCCATTCTTACAGTTGGCCTTGTCAATCCTTGGACCAATTTGTATCAGTAGCACTCATCTCTGGTTGAATATATAAGTTCATTTTACCATAACCACTTCCTACTAAATTACTTTGCTCTATACATGCTTCATGGAAGAACATATTGAGTTTAAACACACAACAACAACATAAGCAACTTCATATTATATATTAATTTGTATGGTTTAGGTTATGATGCATTGAATATATAATTAATAAATGTTGATTGATATAACAATGTATATGTAATATGTGACTTACAAAATACATAATATTAATGTAGTTTTATCTCATAATATTATCACTAATATTGCTATACTATGTTCTACTTTATTAGAAACTCTAATATGAACCATGTTTTTATGATAAAGCATCGATAAACCACATTAACACAATGTAATGAGCAATATAATAAAGAGAATTTATATATCTATTTCTACATTATTAAGAAAATTCATACTATATTGGACTTTAGGCTCCTTTGAAATGTATAAATAATTAAGTCATTTTTATTTTATTGAAAATTACATCTTTCAAATGCTCTACATTTACCCATGTGAATTCTACGGTCTCACGTTTTGTGGAGACAATAAAAGCTACTCAATATATCTTTCGAATTCAATTCTAACCCAAGGTATTCTTATTCTGTAAATATAAAAGAATTAACATTATTTTTTTTTTCACACACATTCTAGATGCATAAACTATTGGCATAATTATAATAACAATAATGGTTACCTAATTATAACAATTATTCTTGTACAGATTTAAAAGTGTGCTTAGATGTTTTGAAAAGTTATATAGATTTTTTTTTAATTAATAATGAATATCCTTACAAACCTGAATAATTTGATTTTTTGAAATCATGTTTTGAAGTTTTTAAAAGTTACATATAATTTATTTTATTAATAGCAAATACTTTTACAAAATTGTATATTTTGATTTTTGAAAATAGAAAAGTGGTTATCACCCAGAAAATAGAAAAATAGTCAATATAGTTTATTCATATAGCTTGCATTACAAAAGGTTGTTTCTTGATTTTAAATATCAAAACATAAAAATATTTTAGTATTGTTACATAATAAGTTTGAATAACATACTTATATGAATAATGCTAATTGCAATATTTTTTGTGTACATAAAAGTATTTTTATTTTAGGTGATATTGCAAAACCTTATTATCAAATTTATATTTTGAAATAGAACATTTAAAAAAGAAGATTATAAAATTGAGGTTACAACAATGTGTTAGAAAACACCACCATTAATATACACATAGCAATAATAATTAAGTCTTATAGATTAAAATATAGAAATCAAATAGATAGACTTTTTAATACTATCATTCCAACATACGTAACTAATAATATAATTTAAGAGCAAAGGAAAAACATAACTTTTACATCTACATATATATATATATAAATATATAATATTACATAATTTTTCATATACCATTTATAAATTATATTTCATATTCATCATGACAACATTATTCCTAAGGCTTATATAATTATATATTTTGATACATATTGATGCATGTATTTATATATATGTAGGTGTGTGCTATTACTTACTTTACATACAAAATCTACACATGTATATGTACATCCAAGTTTTTTAAAAGCTTTCTTAGTGGCTTCATCTATATAAACTTTGGAATAGAAATTATGTTAATATTTTTATACTCAATGATCAGTATTTTGGAAAATGCATTTAATAGTCAATTGATGCATCTCATGGTTATTTTTTTTTCTTTAAATGCTATGTGCTGGTTCAATAATTATGTTAAAGTCTACATTTATATAAGTGATCATTTAAGGATGGTATAGTGAAATTAATTAGGAGAACGAATATTAGTGATTAAAAAACACTTCATAAATATAATGACGAAAATAATAATGAAGTTATGTGACATTGAAGAAAGCTTTTAAGGCAACAAAGACATTCAATTAATAATTTCGTATAATGTTAATAATGTGAGCTCGAAAAAATTGATAAGTCAATGTAGAAATGTCTCTTGATACTTATATCAATTTTAATAAGCTTACCATATGGACTCATTAATATAAGAATAGGAAGGATACATAAAATTTTGAAGACTATAGTTAAAATTATAGTAATATGCTCCTTTTATATATATATATATATATTATGAACTCATAGCAATTCGGTATTTTCAAAGAATATATGTTGCAAATGTATTCATTAATAGACCCTACCTATTTTTTTATACATTTAAAAGAAATATAATATATATATAAATTATAAATAAACGAATTTATATGCATAAGCTAATTATATTTATAATTTTGTATTTGTAGTTATTTATTATTATACTTCTAAATAGGTATATATATGTGAGTGTGTGTGTACATATATATATATGTATATATATAATAGTCTTATTTTAAAGTGTAATTAACATAGGTCCTGTTTAAGTAACCAAAAGATTGGTTACTTTATAAAAATGTAAAATTTTCTTTTTACGATTAAAAGTTACCCATATGATTAATTAATTGAAATAGGCATGTAATAATATTTAATACCACAACTAAATATATGACAAACAAAATAAAGATAAGGAGAGAAAATCAAGTGAGAAAATTGTAGTGCTTTCACCATACACCTGCTTCTACTCTTCCAACTGTATTGTTAGGGACTTGATAATCTACACTAGTATCATTGTACTATATCCAAACAAATCAAATGAGAGATTACAAGTATCTACTTGTTAAAAAGAAAAAATCATTGTACTCTGTCTCCTTAGCTTACCCTTTGGCTAATCATAGAATTATAGAGAAACAAGTTTGTAATCCTCTCACGAACATACTTCCTAACTCTTAAAAGATTGAAAAAAGAAAAATATATATTTAGGAAATAATATAAAGGATCCTTTAAAGATAAGCTTGAAAAATAATATAAGCTTGTAAAAATATATGTGTAGTGATATCCTTTGAGAATGTTTCCAAATGCTCCTAATACATGTCATGGTAGCAATAAAAACACATTACTATTGTTTGTCAAAATTTTTTGAAATGGACTAATATATATATATATATATATATATATATATATGGCTTCTATATGCAGCGCATGAAGGAAGATTTGGAGTAATCTTAATCTAATTGTTGGACATGAGCTTACCCATAAAATGTGGAGAATATCTCTTGAGTTGTTATCTTTAAATTTGAAACTTGAATAAGTTTAAACGAGATAGATGTTATATCTGGATAATCCTTACGTGAATCTTGATAAATATCCCAAAATTTCAGATATTCATATATGCACAAGATCCTCCCAATATTTAAAATTTGAACTTGAATAAATGAGTTGATATTACGAAAATTCATCCTTATACAAACCATTTGTTCACAATTAAACACTAATAGCAACTTGGCTATGCCTTGTATGATTCATCTTTACTAGTTCTTTACAAAATATCTTCTAATCCCAAAATTGAAACTCACATGAGCTAGACTACAAACTAATGTTCAATAACTTGAACACACATACGCTCAAGAGGGAAAAAAAAAAAAGAAATTTGAATTGTAAACTTAGTGTAATGAGACAAAACTACTTAATTTTAATGCTACAGATGTTACTCCTACTTAGTAGAAACAATTAGACAGCCTAAATACATTCAATAAGTGGAGTTAGACCTTTGATTTATCAAATAATCTAACTTGAATAACATAGATGAGCATATGGTTGATTTGGTAGCTCTAACGGTGACAAAGCTCAACTCTCTTCATGCCAACACTTTCTCTTACCACTCTCAACTTGATGGTTTTGTTGTGGGGGAAGATGAGGGGCAAAGTGGAGGAATTCTATTAATGTTGAACACTTGATGTGTTAGACATTAATGTTTCTCACTAGACTCTATGAGAATTTCATCTTCTCTTTCTCTCTCTGTCTTTCCCTTTCTCTATGTATGTGTATGTGTGTTTTTATTTTTTTTGTGTTTCTACTTATCTATGCTCCTACAAATCCTTGAAACCTCTTTTTGGAATAAGATTAGATAAGAAACTTCAAGTTTTGGTTCCCAACCTTGATGTGTATTAAGGGATTTTTATGACATTTTTTCCACATGAAGAATGGGATCAAACGTTTTTAATTAAGTTAGGGCTTTTAATTACTTATTCTACATGAATGAATGTAGATAGCCAACATGGGTTTTGTTGGGCCAAAATTTACTTAGTTAAATGAACAATAGCTCCCTAATCTTATTTGGAGGAGACTAGATGGAGCTTAGTAAAGCTTTGAGTAGAGAGCTCTTTTTCCCGAGTTAAAAGTCTTTTATATTAAGGTATAGCTTTCTAATCACTATGCTTTATTATTGAAAACTTAGCCACCACAAAATAGTTTCAAAAGTTTTACATCTAGTTTTCAACCAATGTGGTTTTCTGATAATGGCTACTTACCCTTAATCCAACAAACTTGGTTAGAAAATAATAACAATTGCTTTCCAGTGATGAGTAAGATCTTAGAGAAATTTAGAGCTTGAATTATAAATATTTTTGGCATCTTACATTTTTAGAAAAGAAAGATCCTTAGACAACTTCAAAATGTTGATGCTGAACTTAAATATCAATTGAATAACTACCTTATCACTCTAAAGCAGTCTCTTAGGCAAGGATTAAATCTTATTTCAGATAAAGTAGATTGTTTATGGAGAATGAAATCAAGAGCCAAATGGCAAGAAAGAAATACAAATTTTATCAAGCTTTAGTGTTGCCCAGAAAGACAAACAATAAGATTTATAGTTGTATAGAAGGCATGAGAAACTAGACTTACAATTAACCTCATTACAAAATATGATCGATGATCACTTCTTAAAGTGTTTTACCTCTTTAAAGTCTAGTTTCTCCCTAAGCTACCTGTTTTTCTTTAATGGGGTGTTTTTCTTCAAAACATATTTCTATTCTTTCCTCTCTTATCACTAGTAAGGAAATCTTTAAAGCTTTGAGCACTATTGGATCCTAAAAAGCTTCGAGAAAAGATGGGCTTTATGCCTTTTTCTTCGAGAGATGTTGGCATATTGTTTAGTCTTCACTCTTACATCTCATTTCACATATTTTTTTCACCTATAATATGCCATTGAATTTGAACCAAACCTAAATCTATCTTATACCAAAGCATATGTAAGCTTGTCGAATCTTAGAGTTTAGATCAATCAACCTTTGTTCTACTTTATATGTTAGTCACAAAAGCTTGAAATTAGGAGATTATGATAGACAATATCATTCATCCTACTCAATTTAGTTTCATTCGAGGTAGAAAGTCCTCAAATAAGGTTATTCTTATGAATGAAATTCTTCACAAATGTAATAGAAAGAAAAGGGAAAAGGTTAGATAATCATTAAGTTAGACCATACAAAAGGTTTAATGGGACATTAGCTACTGGATCCTAAAGAGCTTTAATTTTCCAAGCTAGTGCATTTGGTTGATAATGAATTGTATCTCCACTTCATCTCTTAAAGTCATTGTTAATGGGAAGCCTTTGCTAGCCGTTTACCCATTTAAGAGAATCAACTAAGGAGAAACACTCTCTATCTTTATTTCACCCTTTGCACGTAGATTCTAAACAAGGAAATTGAAAAAGTAGTTTAGAATGAACTTCGGTTACCTTTTAGGGTCAAAGATTCTAATATAAACATATCTCACATAGCCTTTGTACATGACATTGTTCTTTGTGTAAGGGTCGGTGTAGCAAATTACTAGACCATTAAAAGAGTTTTGGATTGGTTCTCAAACTTGTCTAGATTATAGGTAAACAAAAATAGGTTAGGTATTTTCTTTTCAAGGAATACTCCCTAAGAAGTGAAGCTTGAGATGGTAAACCAATTGGAAATGAGAAGTCTTTCTTCTTTAGTAAATACCTTAGATACCTTTTAAAGAAAGGATTGAAACCAAAGGCATCTCAATTGAATTTTATCATTGAGAAAGCTCAACAAAAACTTAGTAGATGGAAAGTTAGATGTTTTAGTATAGTAAGATGAATATTGTTAGCTAAATTTACTCTTTAAGTCCCTTCCTACCTATTGCATGTAAATGGGTAAATTGCCCAATAGTGTAATTGATATGCTTATACAATTAGTAAATAATTTTCTTTAGGTGGGCAACTCTTCTACCAAAAGAAAAAAAAAAAGGAAATTGCATTGGGTGATTTGGGATAAGCTGTCTTAGCTTAAGAAAGAGGGTGGGTTAGGCATTTTAAACATACAAGTTAGAAGCAAAACTTATGCTATTGAAAGGTATTTTGAATTAAAATCAAGAAAGGTTTGTTAAATAAATCTCATGAAGGCGAAATATAAAAGACTACTACAAAGTGATGCAAATCAAAATCAATAAACTCTTTCTTTTGTCGCTAAAGAAATTAAAGAAAGTAAAGCTTTAGTTTAACTCTCTGTATATGTGATGGTAGGAAATGGCATTGAAGTAAGCTTTTAGTTTGACACATGGAGTAATGTAGGTTAGGTTTGAAAGCTAATTTAAGGACCCCTAACTATTTAAAGTGTAAAACTATTTTTCTTTAATTGTTAGTACTCTGAATCTTCATGGAATGATTGTAGAATTGGTTTTTATCTCTTAGAGATTGTCTATAGTAAGATTAAGTTTCTTATGCTCGAAAGGAATACAGTAGACTAAAAAATTATAAAGGACTCTTTTAGATCAATATATTCTCCTAAGCACATTTACTACTACAAACTGAGAATGGATCTAGAATCCCTTACTACTAAAGGTCAAAGTATTCCTATTGAGGGTGTCTCATCAATCATTGCCAACTGTGGCAAGTTTTGTGCAATAGGATCATTGTCACATGCTTTACTTCGTTGTCCAAGTATATAGGACATTTCAACAGCATGGCAAACTTATGCTTGCCCTGACTCCATCTTAGAACAACAATTTTTGAGTTGGACTAAATTGAATTTTTCTTTGAGAATGAAAGGTTTGGATAATATACATCCTCCTCCTCCTTTCACCGTTACAATAATGTTATGGATGGTTTCGTACCACGACAGTTAGACCCTTTTCAATACTCAAGCTTAGCTGGAGAATCTCTGTTAAAATATAAGGTTAACTGCTAATGAATACTTGAATTACTTAAGAAAACCACAACGAATACATACAGTTGAAACTACAGTCAAATTGAATACTTTGATTCAGTTATTGCTCCGACCAGTCAAGCTACTATCGGAGTAGTAATAAGGGATCATTGTAGTAGATGGATCCTTGGTTTTGTAAGGAAAGTTGATTTATAAACATGCTTTTAACTAAACTCTAGGGCCTTTAGTAGAGTCTACATTACTGCATCACTTTTGGACTCCTAGTCATGGAGATCCATCTAGACTCAACTATAGCTTTTTATCTACTATAGGAATCATCTAACTTTTGGCTACTACATTACAACGTTATTATTGCATGTATGGTACAACTTTTCCTCTTGATCAGGTAGAAAATTGAAGTTATTCCATAGAAGTTGAACTTAGTAGCCGATGTTTTGGCAAGATGGATGCAACAGGAATAATAGAGCTATTAGCTCAAGTATTTTTAGGCCAAGCTTTGCTATGAGCTAATGGTTTCTATTTATATTTAGCATTTGATTACCGAAAAAAGAAAATGTTGAAATCCATGTTACAAGTAGCTGATTATATCATGTTTTATTTCATAGTCTTATAACCTGTATGGCCATCTATGATGTCTTCTTAGCCTATTGTGTCCAATAAATCCTTTAATCTCATTTTACATTCTCAATTATTATTAAAGATAGTGTTTAGATAGCATTCTACTTAGTTTTTCAAACAAAAAGAAATGTAACCTTTATCGATCTATGCAAGTCAAACTCTTATACAAAGAAAGGATTTTTTATTTAATAGAATCAAACCTTTCTCAAAGTTTCCAAATGAAAAGGGGCAAAAAAGAGAGAGGTAAAAGTAAAGAGGTGGATGAGCTTGCTGCCTTAGTGAGATTATCCACCCGTTGACTTGCCTATTTAAGAACACTTGTAATTGTTGCATTTAGTCACTGCATAAGATATTGAATTCGCTCGACCAAATATAAACAACATCCCATTTCTACTCAGACACTCCGTGTGGAATCTATGCATAAATATTCTCTGTTTATGTTATTAAACAATCAAATCATACTATAATTAATATGTACCTTAATATTATTAATACTTACTTTCCACTTATCAAAATAGGTGATGCACATTTCAGTATTAATGAATAAGCACTATTATAATTTTAACAAATGATTACCTAAATGTTTGTGCAAATGCATGCTCTACTAATCTTCATAAGTTTCTCAAAAGACCACCCACAATCGAACAACAATTATTCACAATTCCATCAAAAATTTTCTACAAGAATTTTTTTGTTCTTCTTAAAGTTGTTGCAAAAAATAAAATAAAGATGCTAGCTTGTGAAAAAATTTTCCTTTTTAGTTAAATCCTATGGAAATATTTTACAATCATTTGATCTCCTCTATTAATTTGGAAGAAGAAGAAGTACGAAAAGAAATAAGAGAACACTTTAAGCAATGAAAATGGAAACTCGTAGTTGTAGTGTATAGATTTTAAACAACAAAACATCATGGACAATAGAGATGTATGCAACATGCTCACACAATAGGGTTATAGTAATTGATGATTATCGGAATGAAGAATCCCCAAAAGAATTAGATCCCCAAATACTATGCTATAAGCAATATCTAGATTGAACCTTAAATCTATGTGAATCTAGGGCTTTTCCTACCTCGTAATAAGGATACGCATCAAGACATGCATACGTCACTTGTTCTTCTAATAGAACTTCTTGCCAAGGATCAAACTTGATATCTTGTGGTTTCTCATATCGTTTCCCAAGTATATACACCGTTAATTCTTCCACTCCAAACCACTTATAAATCACCAAATTTCGAACCTTATGCTCCGCAAGTTAGAGCAAATCCACTCGTTCCTCTACGTAGAGGTTGAACTCTTAAAGCTTTCTTTAGCGTAAATCAAAGGGCTCATGAAGGTTTATCTACCAGCATACAGAAAGTGGTGAAGGTAGATGAGTAACTCATAGGTAGTGACTTGGTTAAGGGAACCCACTAGAGTTGTTACAAAACCGAATCTTCATAGGGCAATTGTCACTGCTTATGGACTCGAACCTGGGTGGTCTATTAATGACTAAGATGAAGCTTAGGTGAAACTAAGTGGAGGTTCGAACTGAATGATGTTGAAGAATCAACGAATGAGTTGTGGTTATGGGTGAAATGCCACTTGAACCTAGAGCTAGTTGGTCTTCCCCGAAATGCGTTGAAGCACAGCAGTTGACTGGACATCTAGGGGTAAGGCACTGTTTCAGTGCTAGCTATGAGAGCAGTACCAAATCAAGGCAAACTCTGAATATTATATATGACCTCAAAATAATAGGGGTCAAGGTCGGCTAGTGAGACAATGGGGGATAATCTTTATCGTCGGGAGGGAAACAACCTAGATCACCAGCTAAGGCCCCTAAATGACTACTCAGTGATAAAGGAGGTAGGGATACAGAGACAGCCAGGAGGTTTGCCTAGAAGCAGCTACCCTTGAAAGATTGTGTAATAGCTCACCGATCGAGCGCTCTTGCGCCAAAGATGAATGGGGCTAAGTGATCTACCAAAGCTGTAGGATGTGAAAATCCATCGATAAGGGAGTGTTCCACCTTAGCAAATGGGATAGAACAAGGGGAAACAATCGAAAATGTCAAGTTAGAGAGGAAAACAAGGAAGAATAAGGGAAAGAACGAAAAAAGTAAAGTGAGAGAGATGACATTAGGTTTAGCTGTTTAGAATAATTAACTTATGGGTTTGGGCTCCTTTTCTTCTTTTCATTTTATTGGACCATTTATAGCTTGAAGAATATAATATTGCTATTTATTATTCATTTGTTAAGATTATTTAATAATTTTTTATTAGGTATATATAAGATACCTTTGAACTTGTGTCTTTTATACTTCATAGCATAGGTTCTAGGTTGGGCATAAGGTAGGAAGGCCTCTTACACTGTACCTTACCCTTAGATGTATGTTCTTGAAATTCTGCCCTTAGAACCTATCCTACAATCCTTAATGATCATCTGAATTCTATTCAACTAAGTAAGGAATGAGTGGATAGATATTTTATACAATAGGGTTATCTATACATTCCTAATGAAAATGCTTAAACATAAGTTATATTGCTGAAAATTTCATTAGTACTTATAATGAATAACAAAATACTCATAATCCAGAACAAATATATACATAGTATGTATGCATTTGTATATATGTCTACATATGTGTGTGTGCGCGCATAGTATATATATAATATATAAAGTTTATATTGGTTAATATATTGTTTAATAAAGTTTGTATATAATCTATTTTATAGTATACAAAATTCAACTCATATAATTTAGTATGTTATATAGACGATATTATATGTAATACAAAATATAGTAAGTTTCATTAATATATATATATATATATATTTATAGAGAGAGAGAGAGAGAGCATGCAAATTTTGATATATAATACCTAAAGTATTACATATGATATGATATGTAGTATGCAATAAATATTAAATGATAAATTTAACTAAATATTACATTGTATATATTTATTATTGTATATAAGTCAACATATATTATATATCATTAATATACAGACATATAAACTATATAAATTTTAATTTTCAATACCTAAAATATTGCATACAATAAAATATCTAGTATACAATATATAACGATTAATAATATAATTTAATATTATGTTATGCTTTCATAATATAATACATGAATGCTTAATAGCTATACTATATATGATCAACAATGTTTACGCTTCAAAGTGCATGTTTTATATTATATTTTTGTCCATATCTAATAGATAAGACAATGATTTGCTAGGCTTAAAGTTAGGGATGCTACTAAAGTGGGTTTAAAATTGGTTTTGTAAAATCTAAACCTAAACCTGACTTGATATCCTATAATACTTCCTTAAACCCTATAGGGTTTTGGAAAATCTAATTAAAACCCGACCTAACTCGCTCATACTAAAAAAATACATTTAATAAAAATAGACATTCTTGTTCATAAAATAAGATGCTAAAGAACATAAGTATGCTAAAATGTTTATGCATCACATCACCATAAAATTTAATTTTCAAATAAGCCACTATTATAAATGTTTATTGCAAACCTAAAAGTAAAACATAAAAACATCATCCATATAAATATTATGCGGTTCAGGGTTGTTTGAAAGGAAAGAGACAAAAGATAATATTCTATTAGTTATATTCTATTAACTGTTATATTTTATTATTATATTATTTATAAATATTATTATATTAGTAACTCATGCGTTGTGAAGTACAGATTTCCTATAATGTAAATGTAATAATATGTGTTTTAAATATGAGATTAATGGTTCTTGTATATATATATATATATATTATTTTAAAATGAGTTTGGGTTTCTTGTCAAGTTTTTCCTAAATTCTAACACTCGACTTATAACTTATAAGACTTGAAAATTAATTTCAGAATCTCCCTAGAAGGTTTTTAATAGCTTAGATGGGTCAAAACCTCTATAGTGATCTGCCAGTAGTATCTCTACTTAAAATATTATCATTAGTCAATAAGGAGCGAATAATACATATTAAATTTTTTTCCATGGTTTGAATAGTTCCATCCAAATTACTTTTGCTGAATTTAGCATGAGTGGTTGGGTTCTTTATGTATTTATTTATTTTGTTTGATAAGATTCTTTATGTATGTTAAGATTGAATCCCTATCATCTAAAAGCTCAAAATAAACCTCGAATACCGTCTATTTTTGGTGAGATTAGTTTCTGATCCTTCTTTAGTGTCATGCAATTTAGAAAAATTTTACTATCCCTGGTGCACTCGGTGGGGGAGGTTTTGCATGGGACCTCAAAGTTATACTTACTGCTGTTTCAAAATCAAGTCATCATGTGGGAGAAAGATTATTGAAATATGGTAGCATTTATTAAATTATAATATAAAATTTATACTATATAAATTCCGAATGTAATGATATAATCATCATTATATGACAAAATTTCCACTCTAGCAATTTGTATTTCATTAAATTTTTCTCCTATTGCAGAAAAATTTCTCACCTCGACATAGGGCCGAGTTCATGTGGCGATGCGCTCGATGGACATTTAGCCCACAAAATATTTTGAATTGACTTGACCACCCTCTACTTAGGAAAGGGGAAAAAAAGAAAGGAAACAAATTAACTCATAGTGTAAGATTAAAAAAAATAGAAGCTATTTTCTTTATTTAAATTTTATGAACTAAGTTAAATAATCTGAATGAATGTGCGTACCATTTAAATGTATACTCGTAATTTTTATTTATTTTTTTCTTTTAGGTGCAAAACATATCTATCATGGGAACGAAAACCCCCGTAAAACTAGATCCCAATAAGATGCGACAAGTCATATCTAGTTTCAACCCTAAACCCATATGCATCTAGGGCTTTTCCTATCTCGTAACAAAGATATGCATCCAGACATGCATACTTAACTTGATCTTCAGATAGAACTACTTGCCAAGGATCAAACTTAACCTCTGGAGGCTTCTTATACTTTTTCCCAAGTATTATCCTTGCTAGTTCTTCTATTCCATATGTCTTGTAATCCATCGAATCTTTACGCCGATGTGCCGTAAGTTTCCGTAAATCTACTCGTTTTGCTACATAGAGGTTGAAAAATTGAAGCTTTCTTTCATGTTCGTCGATGCAAGGACTTACAAAGGTATATCCACCGGTGTAAAGAAAGTGGCGAAGCTTGATTGACATTTGCTTGGCTTGTTGGATTTGAAACACTAGGCACTCTTTGCCAACACAGAGTTGTAGGGTTGCAATGTCACACCTAGGAGTTGTAGGTATTTCAGCCAGGGTAAATTCGATGTAGAGGCCTATGAGAAGCTCTTGGAGCATGTCACTATGAGTTCTTATGATGGAATCGATCCACTGGTCAACTGATTCGTTGTTGTTAGTGACGATGACTGTGATGTAGTAATCCTCCCATGGGATACAATGGAATTGAGTCGAGGGCGCAAATTGACGAGTGGTGGTGGCCTCTGGTTGGTTTGGGATGGTTTCTTTGCTCCGGTCATCCGTAGTTGGAAGAGGAACCATCACTCCCTGGTTGTTGAAGAAGTCGAAGAAGGCAACCGCTTCTTCGCTATGCGGAACAGCTTCTTCTTGATCTTTTCCACCATTGTCTTCTCCTTTCTGTTCATCGTCACGGACGATGCCTCCTTGGTTATCGTCATTAGGGTTAGCTTCTTGTTTGTCATCCATGTTATTTGGAATGGCTTTTTCCTGCCACTCGATGTTGATGAAGGTAGTCGGGATAAATTGTAGCTGATCACTACTTTCAATGGGGATGCAAGCCGCCTCTTGTTTCTCATTGGAGTCGGTAGGGAGGGCTTCTTGTTGGTTGGTATCAAAGGGGTTGACCATTTCTTCATTCTCCTCAATATCATCCGTGGGGATGATATTAATATCAATGAGGTTGACACGGGTAGTGTCAACGTGAGAGGCATCTTCTTTCTTGTCGCTAGTATCGGCAAGAAACGCTTCTTGTTTGTTGATAATATCAGGGAGGCCGCGGCAAGCTTCTTCGCCATCAATAATGGTAATAGGAGGGCCGGGTTCGGGTTCTTGAGCGGGGGATGCCATGCTTATGTTTTTGTGGTGAGTGAGAGAAGAGATTTGATGTGCCTGCATGTGCATCAGCAGCTTAAACGGAATGGCAATTAATAACAAACCAAATATACGCTACGGTTAATACATGTGATAAATGCTTATATATATGACATATATAAAATGTATATTACATGTCGTTTTATATATATATGCTATATATAGTAGATATATTGTTATAGTTAATATATATTATTGTATAATGATGTTACCTGTCCTTCTGTTTTGAATTCACTTTTGTTTGGCCAACAGTTCTAGGGACTCCTTCTTGATCTTTTCCACCATTATTGTCTTCTTGCTTGTCATCAGTGTCATTAGGGTAGGCTTCTTCACACTACTCAGCGTCGGTGAAGGCTTCTGCTTCTTGCTGGTCAGTGGTGTTGGTAGGGCTGGGTTCTTGGGTGTGGGATTTCTTGTTTTTGTGTTGTGAGAGAGAGATTTATGGTTAGTGCATTCAAACAAATACGCCGCTGTTTAAATGGAATGGCTACACTTTAACGGTCTCGTTGAAGGAAAATAGGTATATATATGTTAAATTTTTTCATTTTAATAGGATGGGCCTAGACTTCTATTTTATTATTTATTTATATTTTTTTAAATTTGAATTATTAAATTTACAATTCATTTAATAGTTTAGAATTAAAAGAATATAAATTAAGGCTAAAATGAAGAATGAAATCAATTTAATAAAAAATAAGGATAAAACGGTTGAAAAATTCAATATATATATATATATATATTTATATATTTAATTATTAAGTATTAAGTTAAAAGATGACTATTGACTTGTTTTTATATTGATTGTTACGAAAACTTAATATCATGCGTTCTAGTGCAGAGAAGTGATATTTTAGATATAATTTGATAATATAGGTAAAATCAGTTAGTACAAATTTAAGCAATTTTTTTTTTTTTTTATATGCATAAGTACATTATCATGAATACCCGGCTCAAATTGTAGAATATAGCATTTCTTTGAGATAATTTTGTCCAATCAGTCTCTTCCTTCAAATGCGATTAGTTTACAGTCCTTATATTCTATAGTTTTACTGAAATTCTATAAAGATTGGAATGCCAGCTAAGTTATATAAGGCAAAAAAGTTCCAATAATATTAATATCTTTAAGTCTTGATAGTATACAAATACCAATAACATTGAAAATATAGCTATATATACTCGAATTATTGTCCTCTTCTGTCTTTATTTTTTTTAAATTGAGGATTTTGATTCTTCGATCCATTGGATGCATGACCAATCATCTCTTTATATCTACAGCTTCATGTTGGTTTCCACTTATATTTTAAAATGTGTTATTAAGTTTATAGAATTATTATAAATTCCAATTTTTCTCTCAATCTCTTGTCTAATTAATTAATCGTAGCAGAGATTTTTGGTTAAAAGAGATTTGAGTTTGATCAATTTCATGCTTGATACTCAGTCTATGCAAAACAAAACAATTCATGCAACAGGTACAATTCCATAAAGCCAAATTTATGCTTTGTAACTCTATTCTTAATTTGTTGTAGAGCTAATATTATATATTCTATAGTCAATATGCGTGATAAATATATATATATATATATATATATAATATGACACATATAGTTAATATACATAAATATATATCATTCAAGCTATATACAACAATTATTTGATATATATTATGGCAAATAGCATATCATATTATAGCTATTTACTACACATCAATAATATTAAATATATGTGCTATATACAATAATATATGACCTTATTATGCTGTATAGATTAACATATTTTGTTGTATATTTATAATAATAATAAGTATGTTATATAAGAAAAGTAATATAAAGAGAATAATTTGTCATATCTTAAGTATATAAAAATAAATGTATATGTATACATATAGTAATGACATATAATTTACATAAGATAACACGACATTCATTACATTCAATATAATTATTAAATTACATGACACAAATTTAGGATAAAATATAACATACACATATAATACATAGCATTTATGATATGCTCTATTGTACGTAGCATGCACATACATGAAACTTAGGAAAAATTATGAAAACATGATTTACGTTTTGGCACTTTTACAAATAAGTAATTTATGTTTTTCAAGCACATGACTAGTGTTTGATCATTATTGTTAATGTTGATTAAATTATATGTGACGAATTTTAATTGCTCAATAATAATGAATTTAACAAAGTAATATTATTAAAATTTGTTTGATTAAAAATATAAAAAAAAAGGAAAAAAAGAAGAAGAAAGAATGGAAATTTTAAAGAGATCAAGTTTGAACCCTTATGATTGTTTTGCCGAAATCTCTAATGAAGCTGAATCTACCAAATGTCTATAAATGGGGAAAAAAAAGCGAAAAAAGAAAGAATGAAGGAAAAATTATTAGAAAATCTAATGGTTTGTAGTTAGGCCACATCACTCCATATTGACCCATTAGGTTGTTTATTGATTTTTCTTTTCTTTGTTTTTATTTAAGGTTGGGTCATAACCTACTAAAGATTATGGCTTTTTTTTGATCCCCCAACCTTAAAATGGACATAGATCAATGCTAAGGTTTTAATCCTTTTCCTATGTGTCATTCCTTTTTGTTTCTTTTTACATTTTTTAAATTATTTTTAGTATATATATAACAAAATTTATTTAATGATATCATTTATTGAACTAATTATTGTGTGCTAATTAGTTACACATTCCGAGCCGTATTCTTTAACTAAACTTAAATAGTGATAATGTACAAGCCATTTATTTGTCAAAAAGAAAAATACAAATCAATTATTTATAAAAAAAAAAGGAGTAAGTACATGGTAGGTAGAATATGATGCTTTACTCATACCCTATCTTATAAAGTACAGGTTCTTAAATTTTGGAATAAAAATTGACCCTATGGCATCTTAGAACATATACCTTAACATGGTATACAATACTTTATGAAACTTATAAATTTTAAGTTTTTGTGAGATTAGAAAAGTGATTTGTATACGATATTAAAAATTCTTCATATGTAAAACCTATACAACTTCTAGTAAAATCTTAGAAATTAAAAAAAGAAAAAGTAATATTTCTTATAATTACTATCTTAAATTTATGTAATCTAACTATTTAGCAAATGGGAAAGAATAAGAGAAAACAATTGAAAATGTAAAGTTAGAGAGGAAAATGGGAAAGAAAGGAAAAAGTAAAGTGAGACAAATGTTGTTAGGTTTAGCTGAATAATTAACTTATGGATTTGGGTTCCTTTTTCTTTTATTTTTACAAGAACATTTATTACTTGAAGAATATGATACTACTACCTATTTTTTATTTATTAAAATTTTTTAATAATTTTCATAGGACATATATAGGGTATCCTCTAATCTGTGCCCTTTATATTTTATAGTATAGGTTCTTGAAATTTTTCATGTAGAGCCTACTCTTAACCTTTGATAACTATTTAAAATCTACTCGATTGAGTAAGATATAGATAGGTACCTTATATAACAGGGTAAATAAGTACCTTGTGTAGTGAAGTTACCCATTCACCCTTAATGAAAATACTAAAGCATAAGTTATATTGTTGTGAATTTCACTAATATTTATGGTGTATAACGACTCATAATCCACAACAAACACAGTATCTATGGATATGTATATTATCAAGCCTAACTTTTCAGTTTCTTATTTCAAAATTTATTTCTCTTAACTTGATTTAAACTAAACCCTATGTCTATTTAATTTGAATCATTGACTAAAGTTAAAGGAAACCCGATTTCTTTATATTTGAAAAATTTGGAGTTGCTACTTAGTAAAACTAGAATAAGTGATTAAATTAAAAATGATTAGGCGGATAAATTATAATTTAGTCATTAGTCTACATTTTGAAAACTTTTTTGAAAGGAATTTATGAAACCAAATTTCTTGAGTTCGGGGGCTGCCTTATTAAACATTTACGACTACCACTTTAACTTTTCGAAATTAGATTTTATTTTCAAAATTGACCCTTTTTAAAAAAAAATATTAATCATTAGTAAATAAATTTGATTGTATTTTTTTTAAATAGGGAATTTGAGTTATAATTTACAAAAAATGGAAAACTAAAACTTTTACAAATTTTATGTTACCCTAAAGTTGCCTACGTACGTGCTGGTTGGAATCAGATATTTGTAGTTTATTTCAAAAATTTTAGTGTTAATTTATTTTAATTTTGAAAATTTACCTAGTTTATGTTTTAATCCATTTAGTTTTATAAGAAATTCTAAAAGGGTTCTAATTGTTGAGTATTTTTATTTTACATAAAATTTTCTAAAATGTCTTAGTTTTGAAAATTGTTTGTCATTATTTTGTTTTATTTCTAACAAGTAATTTTTTTCTAAATGAGATATTCTAAAGCCTTAATAAAAAAAAATGGGGAAAACAAAATTTCCTAAGCTAATATATATATTTTTTTCTTTTTATATATTTTAAAAACAATTACTAAACAAATCATTAAATAAACAATTAAAAAAAAGAAAGAAAAGGAAAAATATAAATAAAATAACTAAAATAAAGCAAGAATTAGATCTATTTAAATTGGACATGGGTCGGTAGGCCTTAAATCGAATTTGGACCAAGTTAAGTCGATTCAAGACAAAGAATTCAGGTCACCAAACACTATTCGAGTTGGGTCATACCCTTTCTTCAATAGCAACAAGAATCTAATGTTGTACATAAGTATTTCTACAGCAAACTGAGTAGGAGACTCAATTTTTATGATGAATCTGTCAACAAAACTGAGGTTGGTGTAGTGTTTCACATTATAGTGGTGATTTGCTGTTGTTTAAATGGTAGCTTGCAATGGTAAAGGGGGCTGCATGTGGTGTTGAGTCACATTGGTTGGTTTGTTGGGTGATCTAGTAGTGTTGTGAGCGTAGTTGATGGCTAGGTGTTTACTGTTGGGTGATTGCGCGATTGGGAGTGGATGAGCAGTTATTTGGTTTATGTTTGGGCTACTGTGAATGGCGTTGTTGCAAGTTGCAATAAGGGTAGTCATATGTGGTTAGGGATGAGCGAGAGTAGGGTGGTTGTTTTTGGTGAAGAGGATAGAGCAGCTATTGTTCAGCAATGAGTATGTGAGGGTCTGGGTTCACTGGTTACAAGTGGGTTGTAAGCTAGTGAGTGTGTGAATTAATGTTTATGTGTATTTTTTTTTCGCCAATCCCTTATATGTTCGCGGACTACCTTTTATAAGATTTACACTTAAATATTGTAAATCCTTCTTGATTACCTCGAATCCCTTAGATAAGATTCAATCTATATTTGAATCTTCTATAAATCTCCCTTTTTTTTCAGATTTAACAATATTATCATTAGATTTATGATTTTCACCAATTGTTTAACTATGATTTTATTAAATCCACTTAAAAACAATAAACATTTAATAGGATTTATAGTTAGATTCGGATCTTATATACTCAACTAATTTTCCCTCTCTTTCTATTAACCTCTTAAGAAGATAATTTGCGATGGCTATTAAAGAAAAGGGAGAAAAAGAAAAGGCACATACATGCTTAATGGGATTTGAACCCTTGACTCCTTGCTCATATTTCTTTCTAGGCTAATTGTTGAACTATACAAACTATTGGCCCGTACTTTGTTAATAAGTACAATCAAATTATACCTAAGATATGTAGCTACTCAAAATATGCTAAACCAAATCCATTGACCCTAACTTAACCTAAAATATTTTATTTTCCTAAAGAAACTTTATACTTTTTTAATTTTTTTTCTTTTTCTGAAAATTGTTGATTTTTTTTGTTTTTTATTATCATTTTTCTCAATTTTCTTTCTTTTTTTGTTTTTTTTTTTTCCTTCTGAATTAGGATGCTTTTTTCTTTTATTCTAAAAGAATCAAACCACAAAGGGGTAAAAATGGGGCATCTACATATATATATATATATATATGTCTTCGTATATATGTGTATGTGTGCTTAAAGTGTATATAAATATATTAGTTAACAATGCACCTACATCATGTGTGCAAAGAGTAAATAGAATTATATTATATAATCGAATATATTATAATATTAATATAAATATTAATAAATAAGGAAGTTAGAGAGATGGGGGTTATGGGAAGAGAAATAAGGTAATGGAAATGTTAGTAGAGAAAGAGAGAGAAAGAGATGTAAGGTACAATTAATAGTAAAAAGAAGAGTAGGAGAGAAAGTGGAAGAGAAATAGATAAAGAGAGAGAAAGAGGAGTAAGTAGGCAAATTTATCTATTATTTATAATTTTAATATTTTATTTTGTTATTATTTTTTTGGTTAAATAATGTTAAATAGAGGATAAATAGGTAAATGTAATATTAATGGTTACTTAAGTCTTAAAGGACTTTAATAATATAGATATATAATATAACATTTATTGTTTAATAAAAATCATATATAATCTATGTTATAGTATATAAAATTTAACTCATATAATTTAGTACGTTACATAGGTGATATTTTATGTAATACAACATACAATATCTTTCATTAATGGATACATATAGAGCATGAATATTTTGATATATAATACCTAAAAATTACATATGATATAAGATGTAGTATTCAATAACTATCAAATTATATATTTAAATTAATATTAGATTATATATTTATTATTGTATATAAATCAACATATATTATATATCATTAATATACAGACATATAGAATATACAAATATCGATTTTCATTACCTAAAATATTACATACAATAAAATATGTGTTATGTAATACATAACAAAAAACAAATATAATTTAATATTATGTTATGTTTTAATAATATAATACAAGAATGCTTAATAGCTATACTATATATGATCAACAATATTCAGGTTTCAAAGTGAATGATCTATATTATATTTTTGTTCATATCTAATAAATGAGGCAACAGTTTGCTTGGCTGAGAGCATTATTATGAACTAATACGGTTTGGTTGATAAGATTCTTTTATGTATGTTAAAATTGAATCTCTATTATCTAAAAGTTCAAATAGTACCGTGTATACCGTCTATTTATGGAGAGATTAGCTTTTGTGCAATATAGAAAAATGTTATTACCCCCTGGTCCCTCGGTGGGGGAGGTTTTGCAGGAGACCTCGAGACTATACTTGCATCATGTGGAAGAAAGACTATTGAAATGGTGGCAGCTCTTATATTGTAAGTATAAAATTTTATACTATATTATACACTGAATATAATGATACAATCATCATCATATGATAAATTTTTAACTCTAATGATTTGTTTTCCTTTAAATTTCTTCCAATTATAGCAAAATTTTACTTTCTACAAAAGGGAAAAAAGATTCAATAATAATAATACACCATATGAATCGATAAGTTATATATAAACACTAATAAAATTTTGATATATGATAATGATGAAATGTGTTTTTTATAAAAATATTAATTATATTTTTATGTGTAAAAATTTTACTAATACTTACGTGCAATGTAAAATTTTATCAATTGAAGTTTTTTTTTTTTTTTTTTCACAAAGGGTTAAGTTCATGTGGGCATGCTTGATGGACATCTAGCCCACAAAATATTTTGCATTAACTTGACCGCCCTCTATTTTGGATAAAGGAAACAAACTAACTTAGTGTAAGATTTTTTATAACAAAAAAAGAACAATTTTCTTTATTCAAATTTGCGGACCAAGTTAAGTAATCTAATTGAATGTGTACTATATATGTAGATATTTACTCACAAAGAGTTTTTCTTATTCTTCTTCTTCTTTTTTTTTTTTTTTTTATTGCTAAACATGTCAAAGTATAATAATAGATGATTATCGGGACGAAGAACCCAAGAAAAACTAGATCCCAATAAGATGCAACAAGTCATATCTAGTTTCAACCCTAAACCCATATGCATCTACAAAGAAATGCATCCAGACATGCATACGTCACCTGATCTTCAGATAGAACTACTTGCCAAGGATCAAACTTAACCTCTGGAGGCTTCTTCTACTCTTTCCCAAGTATAATCCTTGCTAGTTCTTCTATTCCATATGTCTTGTAATCCATTGAATCTTTATGCCGATAAGCGTAGGTTTCCGTAAATCCACTCGTTTTGCTACATAGAGGTTGAAAAATTGAAACTTTCTTTCATGTTCGTCGATGCGAGGGCTTACAAAGGTGTATCCACCAGTGTAAAGAAAGTGACGAAGCTTGATTGACATTTCCTTGGCTTGTTGGATTTGAAACACTAGGCACTCTTTGCCAACACAGAGTTGTAGGGTTGCAATGTCATGCCTGGGAGATGTGGGTTTTTCAGCCGGGGCAAATTCAATAAAGAGTCCGATGAGAAGCTCCTGGAGCCTGTCATTATGAGTGCGCTTGATGGAATCGATCCATTGATCGACCACGTTGTTGTTGTTGGTGACCGTGACTGTGATAGAATTCCCTTCGAATTGGACAACATGGTATTGTGCCGAGGAGACTGCCATGTTTTTGTGGAGATAAGAGAGAGAGGGAGAGATCTATGGTTGTGACTTGTCACTATCTGCAGCTGCTTAAATAGGTTAGCTCTTCATTCCAAGGCTAACAAATTTTAAAAATAGCATAGAGTAGGAATACTCCTTCTATAGATTTATTCTTATCCAACAAGATATAACCACTAGAACAAGAACTTCAACATCCAATGAGGGCTATTTGATTCTTTTTTTTATTTTTTATTTTTATTAGGAAAATTTCACTTAGCTTTTATTTATTTATTTTTTTATTTATAGACAATGAGAAATATAAATATATTGTAATTGATAAATTTCCATATACTTTTCCATTTGAAATAGGTATACCAACTGTTACTCTTGATAAAAAGTTATTATTCTTTTAGATGAATGCATTTCCAATTTAACCTATTAATTTCAATTTTCAACTTGTGGTCATCACTTATATAATTCTTAGAATAGTTGCAACTGCTTGTATAGCTAATACAAATGACAAAACCCCTTACATTAATAATGTTTTATTCTTATGGTTCACAAGATGATGTTTCTTTCTAATAATGCATCATTTTATTAAAAAAAAAAGTGAAAAAAATTGTGATATATATATAAAAAATAATGGTATTACCTATATTTATAATAAATTATAACATTTTTTTTCAACTATATTACAACTCAAAAAAGGGAGATTTAAACATATTCTATTTTAATGGGACAGTAGTGTTAATACCATTAGGCTACAGTAACAACTTCGACTAGGAAAAAGATAATAGTTTAACTAAATTTATAAACTCATATAAAGATTATATAGAATAAGTTGCTAAATTGGACTGAAAATCATAATATATTGTACCTTTTTTAATGGCGAGATATAAAAAATAAATAAATTTGATATTAAAAAATAGATAACATGACAAATAATTAAATAACAAATAAGTTCTATCAATCCTGATTTACAAGTGGATTTGATGATGAGCTAAAATCCTTATTAGGAAATTGTAACAAAGAAGGAGATTTTAAAAAGCTTGTACTTTAATAGGCCTTAATGGTTGTAAGCTTTGATGGACATTATGTCTGCTTCTTTAGGAAAGCTTGGCACATAATAGGCACTTAGGTTAATAGGCTAGTCCTAAACATTTTTCCTTCAAGCACCATGACCTAGGATTTGACCAAAGTTCAAATTTGCTTTATTCTTAAAAAGGCTCAAGGATCTAAAATTTCGAATTTTCAATCCATTAGTCTTTGCACTATCATCTATAAAATTGTAATGAAAATCTTAGTGAGAAGACTTAGGCCCTTCTTGGATAAGCTATTTCATCCCATGCAATCTAACTTCATACTAAGAAGAAAAGCTTTAGATAATGTCAGTCATAAATGAGTTACTGCATTCCTGTAATAAGAAGAAGGGGATAGTAAAATGGATGTTTATCAAATTAGACCTTTTCAAATCATTTGACTCTTTGGAATGGGATTTCATCTATTGGACCTTGAAATCACTAAAATTTCCCTCTTAGTGAGTGAAACCAATCTCCACAACTTCATCTAAAGTCTTGGTGAATGGAAAGTCTTTGAAAACATTCCTCTCAACTAGAGGGATTCAACAAGGCAGTCCCCTTTCACCCTACCTCTTCATAATATGTCTTAACATATTAAGTTGAGTGATTGAGAAGGATTTCCGAGATATAAGATCCAAAACTCATGAACTATGGGTGCATTTGAAACATACAAGAAAGATTTTTAAGTCAAAAGTTGAAAATCTCCATTGTACTGCACCTAAATAATATTAGGTATGTATAACGACCCGACCAGAACTCCTCCTACCGAGATATTGTCCGCTTTAGTATAGAACGCCATATGGTTTTATCCTTCGGTGTAGCAGCTTTTTAAGAAGTCATCCATCTTAAAATTGACTTAACCTAAGCATATTCAACTTTAGAGTTTTAATGTGCTTCAAGTCACTATACCAAAAGATGTCTCAACGATTAGAGTTTCGTTACCTAATATTTAAGGGATATTACAATCTGTCCCTCCCCCTCTCTCTCTTATAGAACTAACGTCCTCATTAGTTTCGTTTCATAGGTTTAAAATCACCACTAAGCATGGAATTCGCCCTTCTAGCTAGTGTAATGACTTAGGCGGGACTCCTTCTACTGAAGTATTGCCCGCTTTTGTGTAGAACGCAACATGGTTTTGTCCCCTATTGCAATGGCCTCCTAGGAGGTTAGCTTCTTAGAAGTTCGCCTATCCGAAGATTGACCTACATGCTTAGGTTGGGTCAATCATAGGATAGGTAACCCCTTAGGAAGTTACAGCAATAAGGGACAAAACTATTTAGCGTAGAAGTATTTTACGCTAAAGTAGATAATATCTCGATAGGAAGAGTTTTGCTTGGGTCATTACAATATGTCTGCATATAGATGGATCAACTCTCCATGAATCAGGGAAAGCAACATTTAGTGGAGTAATAAGAGATTCAACAAGTAGATAGTTATTTGGCTTTGCAAGGAAACTTGGTAACTTAGATCTATTAACAACAGAATTTTAGGGTTTATCAGATAGCATTGATCGTAGTTTTAAACAAATTAAAATTCGACTTAACTCTCTTGCAACTGTTTATTTATTAGATGAGAAGACAAATACCAAAATTGTTTTGTATCATATTATTACTACTTGTAGGGAAAAGCTATCTTAACTCTAGGTATGGAGGATTGATGTGATTCCCAAGGAGCTAAACTAGGTAGGGGATACCTTAACTAAATGGATCAATTTTGAAGATCAAGATTGTATTTTGTTCCCTTCCCCAGTCCCTACCTGTCTTTTGTTTATCTTTACTTTAGCAAGATGTTTCTTCTTTTGGTTAATATTAAAAAACTAAGTTC
Source organism: Lumnitzera racemosa (assembly GCA_024138005.1). NCBI lineage: Eukaryota > Viridiplantae > Streptophyta > Magnoliopsida > Myrtales > Combretaceae > Lumnitzera > Lumnitzera racemosa. Next base: position 71,397,088 of record JAMXBC010000004.1, on the reverse strand, counting down.
ACTGTTAGTACTTGCTCTAATGTGATGACTTTTATCATGATGTGCATAGATAGTAAAGCTTCAAGCTCTCATTTTGTATTACCTAACTCAATAGAGGGTTAGGCTTTTATTTCTACCTAATGGAATCCTTTATATTACGCTAGAAATATTAAATAACAAATGAATTAATTAGTAAACTATTATTAGACAAATATAAGATATATCGTACTTGCTATACCTTGAAGGGTACCCTAGTTTTAATTTATAGGTTTAAAAGATCTTCCTTTTTTATATCTTAACCTTTATGGTATCACAAATATATTTTCATAAATTTTTTTTTGACATATCATGCCATATTATAATATATAGTTTTGAAAACTTTTTCCTTTTATATCTCAGCTTTTTATAGTATTATTAATCCATTTCCATAATTTTTTAAAAAATCTTTAAAGTAACTTCACAAGCTCTCGCCTTTATTCTATTGTAGCAAATTATTTGTTTAAATAATTTCAAAATCAATACTATTCAGCAATTTATCTTAAGTTTCAAAAAAGAAGTTAAGCAGTTATGCATCTGGTATTAGATCCAATAGAAAAAGTCCTTGCTGTATAGGCCTTAGACCAATGGAGTAATGGAGATAGCAAATAAAAACATACAATCCCAGAAGTGAGTATAAGATGATTAGGAGATAGATAAAAGTGATTCCCAATGCTAGTTGGATGAATAGAGGAGGTTGTGATCGGTGTTTAAGGTGATTGAATGAAGGAAGACTCAATCGAAGAAGGAAGAAGATAGAAGACTTCTATTAGTACATTATCCTTTACTTTCATCTACCAGTAGCAAAAGAGATTGAGTCGGTAATCGCTACTCTCTCATATGTTATCGAAAGAGGGTGATGGGAATCGAGCTACTGGACTATTAATTCATAGCCATGCCTGAAGATGAGAAGGTTTGACACGATGGATTCTCTTACTCCAATCGACTCTTATCGAGGCCACGTATCTCCTTACTAACTTGTTCTGCATATCGAGCCAAATGACTCCTTATTTCTCATAGATAGTGTACCAAGAAGCGGAAGATTGAGAAAATAATCAATCCTTACTCTCATTCATGCCTGACCAATTACTTACTTAGCATCATCATTACCGATTGCTAAGAGATAGACTCAAGACTGATTAAGCCACCCTTGCTTGGCCAGGCCAACTAACCATACTTTTTGTTCGCATCTTCCAACGGTTTCACTAATACAGCATCGCCACATATATAGAAACATGTGTAGAATCTGTTACACTAATCATTACTTTATTAAAATATTCACTTTTACCCTTTTGTATTCTTGTATATTACTTCTTTGTAGTAATTCCCTTTTTGTCTTTTTCCTTTTAAGTATGTTGCTTTAAATTCTTGGGTATGAATACCCCTTGTACTAGTAGCTGTACAGAATCAAACAGATTGATTATTATTAATTCACTTAAGTATTTTCCTTCCTTGCATAAACACTACTTGTTTACTCTCAACATTACTCTTATCCTAACCCTTAAGTAAGGCTAGGTGGTGAGTAATCTCACTGGACCGATTTGTGTATCATATCGAATCGTACCGTGAGTCATCGGAAGTTCTATTGGTAAGTCATATCTTCTAGAGCTGTTCATGAGTTTTCCTTACTTTTCATTCATTATTTGTCCTTTTGTACCATTCTCCCATTACTTTCAAGCTCTCTGTAAGCTTGGACACATCCAGTGATTACCCTTATCTGTTCTTAGTCACGGTTCATACTAGAAGAGCTAATACCTCTTCCTTAGTTCTATCAAACACAAGTTATATCCTTACCTAATGAGAAAAGAGATGGGTTAAGCCCATAAGACTATTTACCAATTTATCTTAAGTCATTCTTTATACCATTTCAATAATTTTTAACATGTTTTCTTGATAATACATGTACATATAAGATTATATTTATATATTTTTATTTTCCAAAAAAATTATAATAATAATTCAAACTTTTATCCACACGTTGCATAGTTACTTTAACTACTTTACATTTTAAACTTAAATATATCATTTTTTTTTAGTTATGCTTTAATCTTATCTCTTTATAGTCATTATAATTACTTAGAATAAACATCTACGACAAAAGGTGTTTAATAATATCACAACTTTATCTAGGGAAGTACTAATGGTGAAAGGAAAATTCACTAGGTATCATGGGATAAAGTCAAAAGCTTGAAGGAGGATGGAGGGATTGGCCTCCTACACTTATACTACCAAAATAAAGCAAATTTTATTAAATTGGCATAGTTAGCTTGGAAGAAAGAAATGTTGTAATCCAAAGCGATGAGCAGCAAATATAAAATGTCTTAAGGTAGATTTTGGATCAAAGGAGGCTTGAACACTTTTAAGTTCCTTAGACAGCAACAAGAATGGCTAAGGGCTAAAGTAGTGCTCCTACCAGCCAATTTCTAATTTGATGCATGGAATAAGAACAGATTAATGTGGAAATAGTTTGTTGGCCACCTTAATAGGCAAAGTGATCGAATGATAGTAGCAGAAGCATGGGGGATATATAATGACTAGGATAAAACTAAACTACGCTTTCATATTTGTGATGATGATAGAATCCGCCCTGGAACTTTTAGTCCCACCATAGGGGAAATCCTGCAACAAGATGATAATGAGAATTTACTTTGGCTACATGACCCTAATGGAGAAGTATAAGGGAAAACGATTTACAAATTGTTGTATAGGGAGGAGTACCCTATAGTTGAACAAGATAGTTAGGAATTGATTTAGTACTTGCCCACTATCTTACGTATATAATTCATGGTATGATGAATGTCTCAAAATACCTTCCTTACGAGAGATAACCTGCTAAAATGTGGTATTGCAGTAGAATAGACTTATGTTTTCTACAACTAAGATGATGAAACAATGGCATATGTTTTTTCTATAGTGTAACGTCACCAAGCTACTTTAGAGGAGACTTTAATGGAGTGACTTACTGAATTATACTAACTAGCGAGACTTCATAGAATGAATAGGGAGAAATGCTTTCATTCGAATGCTTTCATAGAACCAAAGTTGCTACCGTAGAACCAAAGTTGCTACCGTAGACCTATCATCTACTTGTTCATGCTATAAGGCACATGGATTAATATAATTGAAAAATTTTTAGACTTAGTGAGTATGACCAAGTTTGAGTATGATTAGTGTAAAAAGAAGTTTGTGGGTAGTAGACCATTTAAAGGGAGAGGAATAAGTTAGATCTAAGAGTATCTAGCATTTGCAATTAGGGAAAATATCTAATGGATTTAGTGAAAGTTAATTGTGATGCTGCAGTTGATTTGACAAGAAATAGAGCAACTATCATTGTAGTAGGTCATGACCATAAGGTATGTATATTAGGTAGAGGTTAGAGAAAATGATATGGCTTAAAGGTAGTAGAAGTTGAATTAGTTGCCATTTTGATGAGGTTAAATTTAACAATGGAGTACAAATGGAAAAACCTCATCATAGAGTCAGATAGCTCCTATACCATAGATTTTGTCAACCAAGAATGTCTTAGTGGCAACTCAAATTAGGGAATCATAGGATAGTGCTTATCAATGCGACATAACTTCAATAATGTTTGTGTTCTGTAAGATTGTGCGTAAAGCTAATCAACTAATGAATGTGCTAGCAAAAGATGGGATGTGATGAAAAACAAATATTTTCTTTTCTATTAACTTTCCTCTTTTGTTAATAGACACTCTTATGTTAGACTTTGGCTGTAATTGGAGTATTGTGGTATCTCGACGATAAGGTGCCATACCACCTATGTTAGGCTAGATTATGTTTTGTTGTAGGTGTTTTGTTGAACTCTTGGTGGTGGTTACTACTTATAATATTTTTACATTACCCAAGAAAAAAAAAAAGAAATCAACAAAAAAAAAAGTGTTTAATAGTAGCTAGGTTCTACTCTTAACCCTTTACAATCATTATTTTATGATATTCGGTTCTCATTTTAAAGATGGTATTAATTACTTTTGAAATATATGTCTTTTATACTAATCCATTTTGTTAAAATAGTATGTTCTATATATGGGCTCTTTTTTGTACCTCTAAATATTTTAATATAAGATGTTTTTGTAATGTATACATTCTTGGAACTTTTTGGTATTAGTATATGCTAATGTTATTTGAATATCTTAATATATAATAATAACTATAATTATTCCCTATTAACTACATTCTAATTAACCCTTTCAATTTCAATTATTTCATCGTATTTGAATATAATTTGAAAGACGGTATCAATTACATTATCACTTAAATAATAACTATAATTATGCCCTATTAACTACATTTTAATTAACCCTTTCAATTTCAATTATTTCATAGTATGTTGAATATCATTTGAAAGATGGTATCAATTACATTATCACTTAATCTAATTTTATGTCAATAGAGATAAATTTAGGAATTTAAGAGATTGTAGTTTGTATGCACGTGTACGTGTGCATGTGAGTGTGCATATACGTATGTATTACGGACCTCTCGAAGTGGGCCATTCTTAGGAGGTTCCTAAAGCCTAAAGACAAAAGCCCAAGCCCACCAAAAGCTTCTAGATGATGAAAACTTCTAGAAGGTTCTAGAGAAATCCAGAAGATTGTATAGTAGTTGGTGAAGGTAGGTAAATGTAGTAGTTGGGAATCAATTGTAACCATTAGATCGAATCGATCTTGACCATTAGATTGTAAAGACTTTCTGTATATATAGGGGTATTCCCCTCAGATGTAACACACAAGTTATTTTGAGTGAATACAGTATACTATTAGAGTTTCTCTCTCTACTTTCTCTCTCTAACAGTGTGAGTGTATTACAGGCTGACTTAGCCTTCCTTAGTGAGGTCAGGAACGCTAAGTGCCGCACGGGGTCGAGCGACGGAATCCGCCCGTGACAAGTGTTATCGGAGCTTGAAAAAGGAATTGCTTGTGGAGAAGATGTCATCTGAAGGAGACAACAACGCTTCAATGGTCGATGAGTTGGCTGACCATGACGATCACCGTGTTACCAAGCAAAGGGCTAGGTCTCGGGATCTACTGAACTCTCTCCTTAATAGGATGGATAAGGCAGAGTTGAGTATTGCTGAGGCCAAGGAACAATTTGATGAGTCTCAAGGTAGTCTTGAGGAAATGGAGGAAGAACTCCGAGGCGAATTGTAGGGAGCACTGAATCGAGCTGTAGAAGAGCTTAGGCAGCATGGAAATGTTATTGGAGAGAAGGGTGATGCTCTCCAAGCCCGAGTTACGGCCTTAGAAACTAAGGAAGAAGCTTATGAAGCTAAGATTGATGCAGTGGTAGTAGCCATGCATCAAGAGATTGAAGATCTTAAGACGCAATTGGCGGCCTGCCGAATCGCTATTGCAAATGGAATGACTCTCCAGACCGGCCATAGGGTCGATATTCCAAGACCAGAGCACTTTGGCGGGATGCGGTTTGCTCGAGAAGTAGATAACTTCTTATGGGGAGTGGAACAATACTTTAATGCTGTGGGAATCTTAGATGATGCTGGAAAGGTACGTACTGCTGCCATGTATGTGAAAGACTCAGCCATGGTATGGTGGCGCAGGAGGGCGGCTGATATCAACACCTGGGATAGCTTTGTACAAGAGATGAAGGGTCAATTCTCCCCCCAAAATGCTGCTAAGGAAGCAAAGGTGAAATTGCATCACCTAACCCATAAGGGTGACATAAAGCAATATGTAAAGGAATTTTCAGAGTTGATGTTGGAGATCCCAGATCTCAACCAAGAAGATGCTTTGGTGATGTTTGTGGATGGCTTAAAGCCCTGGGCTAAATTAGAACTGGAGCGAAGGGGAGTGGAAGACATGTCCAAGGCTATAGCAGTTGTTGAAGGCCTAATGGAATTTCGGAAGACTGATCCTAAGACCACAAGAGGAAGATGGAAAGGGGGAGTTGAAAGGGAAAAGAGTGGGAGTTCTTCCAAAGGAAAAACCAAAGCCGAAGAAAGAGATAACGATCGAGGAAGAACTCGTGAAGGGAGAGATGAGGAAAGATGGAAACCCCGTGAGTTGAAATGTTATTTCTGTAATGGACCCCATTATGCCAGGGAGTGTCCGAAGAAAGAGAGATTGGCGGCATTGGTAGCAGGTGATAGCTCAGATGATGGGGATGAGGCCCAGTTAGGGTCAGTTCGTCTACTCAGTGCTATGTAGTCTCAAGTCAATGAAAGAAAAGGATTGATGTATACCGAAATATCGGTAGCAAGTAAGAAACTCAATGCCCTCGTAGATACAGGAGCATCTCATCTCTTTATTTCTGATATGGCAGCAAAGGAGTTGGGGCTAAAAGTGGAGGAGACCAAAACATGGCTCAAAACAGTTAACTCAAAAGAAGTTCCCACTATTGGAGTAGCCAGGGGGATAGAGCTCCGTATTGGGGGTTGGCAGGGAAAGGAGACAGTTAAAGTAGTGCTAATGGATGATTTCGAGTTTGTGATCGGGATGGATTTCTTAGATCGCATTGATGTGCTTATCGTACCACGAGCTAACTGCATTTGTGTACTTGATCACAATTCGCAATGCGTGGTTCCTGTAGTAAGAAAGGTAGGCCAAGCCACCAAATTCTTATCGGCGATGCAATTAAAAAAGGGACTCAAGAAGAATGAAGTCACTTACTTGGCTGCCTTAAAAGTTAGGGAAGAGACTAGTGGTCAAGGAAGTGTTCCACCTCAAGTGGGGGAAATATTGGGAGAATTTAAGGATATAATGCCACCAATGCTGCCTAAGAAGTTACCACCAAGAAGGGAGGTAGACCATGTGATAGAATTGGAACCCAGATCCAGGCCACCCGCCGCCGTCCCATATAGGATGTCACCTCCAGAATTAGAAGAATTGAGGCGACAATTGAAGGAATTACTAGAAGCAGGTTTCATTAGGCCTTCAAAGGCACCTTTTGGAGCTCCCGTACTTTTTCAGAAGAAACAAGATGGATCACTCCAAATGTGTATTGATTATCGAGCCTTGAATAAGGTCACGATAAAGAATAAGTATCTCATTCCATTGGTATTGGATCTATTCGACAGGTTGGGAGAAGCTAGACACTTCTCCAAATTGGATTTACGCTTGGGATATCACCAAGTGAGGATTGCAGAAGGAGATGAACCCAAGACATGGTGCTTTCGAATTCCTAGTCATGCCGTTTGGCCTTACTAATGCCCCGGCTACTTTTTGCACACTTATGAATCCTGTTCTAGCGCCTTTTCTTGATCAATTTGTAGTAGTGTACTTGGATGATATTATGATTTATAGTAAGACGTTGGAGGAACATATAGATCACCTTCGCTCAGTATTCTTAGCTTTGAGGAGGAATGATCTGTATGTGAAAATAGAGAAATGTGCCTTTGTGCAAGAAGAGGTGACATTCCTTGGTCACATAGTGGGGAGAGGAAAGATTAGAATGGATGAAGGAAAGGTACGGGCCATCTGGGACTGGAAGGAACCCACCAAGCCTACTGAGCTGAGATCCTTCCTTGGCTTAGTAAATTACTACAGAAGATTCATTAAGGGCTATTCGAAGATAGCTAGTCCATTGACGGACTTATTAAAAAAGGATACCCCTTGGGTTTGGAGTAAAGAAGGAAGGCGGGCCCTAGAGACCTTGAAAATGGCAGTCACGAAGGAGCCGGTCCTTCTCCTTCCCAACTTTAGTAAACCCTTTGAGGTATGTACTGATGCTAGTGATTTTGCTATTGGAGGGGTTTTAATGCAGGAAGGACACCCCGTAGCATTTGAGAGCCGAAAGTTGAATGATACAGAGAAACGATATCCAGTGCATGAAAAGGAGATGATAGCGATAGTACACTGTCTTCGGGTATGGAGGCACTACTTATTAGGGAGAAAGTTTGTGGTCAAGACTGACAATATGGCCACCAGCTATTTTTAGACTCAAAAGAAGCTCTCGCACAAGCAAGCCCGATGGCAGGTTTTTCTGGCAGAATTTGATTTCGACCTTGAACATAAGTCATGTAAGACTAATGTTGTGGTGGATGCTTTGAGCCGAAGGGTTGAGTTGACAGCCATTAGCAAACCTGAAAGCAACCTCATTGATAGAATTCAAGAGGGGATGGAGAGTGATAAGCAAGCTAAAGCTCTATGGATTCAATGTCAAGAAGGGAAGACAAGGAGATTTTGGCAAGAGAATGGACTAATATATACAAAAGGGCAACGAATTTATGTGCCCCATTCCTTGAATTTGAGAAGGGAGATACTTAAGGAATGTCATGATTCTAAATGGGCAGGTCATCCAGGAATGCACCGTACCCAAGTATTAGTGGAAGAAAGGTATTTTTGGCCACACATGAGGGAAGATATTGAAAGCTATGTCCGAACTTGTCTAGTGTGCCAACAAGACAAAGTTGAACACAAGGCAACTCCAGGACTACTAGAGCCTCTTCCCATTCTTGAACGACCATGGGAAAGTGTTTCCATGGACTTCATTGTAAGCTTACCCCGATCGGAAGGGTATGGTACAATTATGGTGGTGGTAGACAGGTTCTCAAAATACGCGACTTTTGTTCCAGCAACAAAGGAGTGTTCAGCGGATGAAGTGGCCCGGTTGTTCTTGAAACATATAGTAAAGTATTGGGGCCTACCCAGAAACATTGTGAGTGATCGAGATGGGCGATTTATAGGGAGATTTTGGACAGAGCTGTTCAAACTTCTGGGATCTGAGTTGAACTTTTCAACTAGTTTGCATCCCCAGACGGATGGTCAGACGGAGCGAGTGAATTCCTTAGTAGAGTTACACTTAAGGCATTTTGTAAGGGCTAACTAACATAATTGGACCAAGTTGTTAGACGTGGCACAGTTTTCGTTTAATCTACAGAAGAATGAGTCTATCGGACAGAGTCCTTTCGAGATTGTCCTGGGAAGGCAACCCTTAACTCCTCATACAGTGGCAATAGGATATACAGGGTCTAGCCCTCCCGCATATAAATTCGCAAGGGAATGGCAGGAAAATCATGACTTAGCCTGGACCTACTTAAGCCGAGCTATTAAGAGAATGAAGAAGATTGCAGACAAGAAGCGGAGGCCGATGGAATACCAGGTAGGTGACCAAGTGCTTGTTAAGTTACATTTGATACAACATACGAAGGGCCAACTACATAAAGGTCTAATGAGGCGATACGAGGGTCCATTCCCAATTATGAAACGAATAGGGCAAGTATCTTACAAATTGGAACTTCCTCCTAAACTGAAATTCCACGTGGTTTTCCATGTGAGCATGCTAAAACCATTCTACAAAGATGAGGAAGACCCTATAAGAACTATATCACAAAGGGCCCCAATAGGAGTACGGGATTCATTTGATAAGGAAGTGGAAGGGATCATAGCTGATAGACATGTGAAGAGACGTGGACAAACTCCCAAACATGAGTATATGGTAATGTGGAAGGGAAGACCAGAGAGTGAGGCCAGTTGGGAACCAGCCGAAGCACTGTGGCAAGTTAAAGACAAGATTCGACAGTTCCACGAGGAAGGAGCGACGAGGGCGTCGCCGGATTGAACGGGGGAGAATGTTACGGACCTTTCGAAGTGGGCCATTCTTAGGAGGTTCCTAAAGCCTAAAGACAAAAGCCCAAGCCCACCAAAAGCTTCTAGATGATGAAAACTTCTAGAAGGTTCTAGAGAAATCCAGAAGATTGTATAGTAGTTGGTGAAAGTAGGTAAATGTAGTAGTTGGGAATCAATTGTAACCATTAGATCGAATCGATCTTGACCATTAGATTGTAAAGGCTTTCTGTATATATAGGGATATTCCCCTCAGATGTAACATACAAGTTATTTTGAGTGAATACAGTATACTATCAGAGTTTCTCTCTCTACTTTCTCTCTCTAACAGTGTGAGTGTATTACAGGCTGACTTAGCCTTCCTTAGTGAGGTCAGGAACGCTAAGTGCCGCACAGGGTCGAGCGATGGAATCCGCCCATGACATATGCACTTGTGTGCATATGTACATATGTGTGTGTGATAGAGAGAAAGTTTCTTTTTTATTCCCTCAAAGAAATAAGTAGATTACATTACATTTTATACCAAATAGCATCTTATGTTATAATATCACAAATAATATTCAAAGATAGAAAAAGTGTATAAGAATTGACATTTCATTTTTCCAATCAAAACACATAAACATCGATTTTTTTATGGATTTCAAAAGTACATTAAATTTTTTAAATTAAAATATTCAATTAGAACATTTAATTTTTTAAAAGTAAGACATGTAAGTATCAATTTGAAAGTAATACAAGTTTCAAAATTAATTTAAAGATGAATGAGTCTAATAATATCATATCATATTATTTTTTTTAATATTACATAGCTTTAGAAGTTTTTGCCTTTTATATTCTACTTTTAGTCCATCTATTTTTTTTCTAGTGATATTAATTTTAATTTGTTACATTTCCAATTAATTTTTTTTAATCAAATCATATCATATTATAATATAATATATATATATATATATTAGGTTTTAGGGTGATATGATGATAATTGAGGTGCTAAAGCGCCACATGTGAGTCGATGGATTATGGGCTGGCTAACTATTTGATGTGAGTTGATTCTTAAAAAGAAGCCATACTTAGGTCACAAAGGTCGAATGGGATGCCTTTGCAATCGTTGCCGTGGTTAATTGAATTGACAGTTGTGCAAATTGGACATAGTAGAATGAAAGAAAAAAACCATGTTTTATCTATGTGTTTTCACTAATATATATAGGTGCCACTAAACTAGCACAACATTTATTATCATTGTTGTTTCATTAACTTCTGATATCATTAGAATATCATAACATTCTCATGTAAGTGCTTCAAAGTTAAAACAATTTTCTATTGAACGATTGCAAGTACAAATTTGGACTAACCACATTGATACCACTCGAAAGAATTCCCTTTATGCTGTAATCGAGTTTAAGTTCGAGTTCGAGTTTAACTTCAATTATAGACAATAGAAAATTGAATCTAAACTCAATCAATAAATTGAAAGTTTAAGCTTGATTTGAAGTGACTTTAACAGGTCCAATCCCAATTTAATCTCTTCTATACATTTTCAATTTTAAATCTATTTTTCTTTACTTGTGTCATAATGAAACCGTGCTGCTTCTACTTAAACTCGATCCAACTCAATCAAAACCTCAAGCTTGACAAACTTAATTGATATTTTAACTTTACAAACCATTCAGTAGTTTCAACTTTCACTCAGCTACAGCTCAAGCAAATTTGACTATATATCAAAAACGATCTCTCCAGTCGTATGATTGTTGGTTTGGTTCATATATACACCTGTAGATGCCTCAATGCATGTGCTTTCAACATGCTAACGATCAAAGAATATACACTCATTCCATCTAATGGCCAATAGCTTTGCTGATAGTGATAGCCCCTCGGTATCAGCAGCCAGCAGGAAGTTTGACATATTGCACCATTACCCTTCCAGTCCAGCATCATAATTCCTCTGGTTAATCTTGTGGCAAGAACTGGGTTGACGATCTTCATGCTGATGTCTCTGGGGTGATATCACCTTGGTATTGGGAGCTTGTCGCAGTATCATCGCTCTGGTTTTCCTTTATCAGGGCCAAACACAACTTTCCAGTATTATCCCTAAAAGACCACAATTGTATATTGTCTCCTTTGTTGAGGATGTTTTTCTTGATGACGTTAGACCATTTACCACAAATAGCGTAAATGGATGAATTTTTCATATCCCACTTTCGAAAATTCACGTCTTGTATGGTATCGAGGGCAGGGCTGATGATCAAGGAAACCGTAATTCCTTTATTAATTTTTTTATCCGAAGCCATCTCTTCTTCTTCTTTAGTTAGAAACCCACGTGCCTTAACTTGACGACATGGTATAGATAATCTTCCAAGATGGGGATCGAGGTCGCTCTTATAAATCTCCTTACGGATTAAAAACTTGAGATCGGAACCCGCGTTCGCATGGACCAAAGCAAGCACGTCTTCGGGTGGAGAAGGTGAAGGTGTAGGGAGTGTCTCCGAGTTGGAGTCGGCGGTGGCGATACTGATGTTCTTCTTCCTACGTTTGGGAAGGTTGTTTACCGGCCCAAAAGGATAAGAGGAAGTGGCTTCTTGCTGGTTTGGGATGATTTCTTCTATCTGTTCATCCGTAGTTGGGACAGAAGCTACTCCTTCTTGATCTTTTTCACCATTATTGTCCTCTCCATTGCTTTCATCATCCCGAACGCTGTTATTACGGTTGGTTTCATTTTCTTGTTGGAAAACTGTAGGGTTGGCTTTATCATCAATGTCTTTGCGCTTGGCTTCTTGCTTGTCATTAGCGTAGACATCATCCCACCAATCTGTGTCGGTGAAGGCTTCCACGGAGTAAAAGGAGATGGAAACCGCTTCTTGTTTCCGGTCAGTGTTGGAGGGGAGGGTTTCTTGTTTGTTGCTATCAGTGGGGCTGGTTTCTTCATTCTCCTTAGTTTCATCAGTGGACATGGATTCTTGCTTGACACCAGTAGTGTCGATCGGAAGGGATTCTTCCTTGTTGACATCATCAGTAATGTGGTTGGAAACTTCTTCTTCGCCATCTTTATTATAGCTTTTGGTTATGGAGGTTTTTGCTTCTTGCGGGTCATTGGTGTTGGGAGGGCTGGGTTCTCGGTCTTCTTGGGTGAAGGATCCCATGTTTTTGTGCTGAGAGAGGGAGAGAGAGGGGGATTTACCTGAACTTAAAAAGATGACTGGTTTTTATATTGATTGTGAAATAAAAGCACGACTTTAACATCATCTCTTTAAGCGCAGGGAAGTGATTTTTCAAATATAATTTGATAATATAGATAAAATCAGTAGTATAATTTAAAAAATAATTTTCCCAAACTGAGATTTTTGCTTAGAAGAATTGAATAGATGTCTTGCTTGAGATTCACTGTATACAAAACAAGACGATTCTCGCAAAAGAATTAACACATATCATATTTATATTATATGCTACATACAATAGATATATTGTACTTAATATATCTTATAGCAAATAGCATATCATACTGTACCTCTATACTATACAACATATGATACTAAATATATGTGTAGTATTCAACACATGACCTTATCTTGTATAGATTAACATATTTTGTAGTATGTATTTACATATGAGAAAAACAATGTAAAATGAATAATCATCATATTTTAAATATATAAATACATATGTATTTGTATATAATGGTATATGGCATATAATTTACATAAAATAGCATAACATTTATTACAATCAATATAATTGTTAGATTACATAATATAAATTTAGAATAAAATAGAACATATGCATATATATATATATAATATATAGCATTTATGATGCATACATGATAGTTGAAACTTAGAAAAGATTTCACAAACCATCACTGACCTTTTGATGCTTTCACAAGCATGAAACTTATATTTTTCTTTTTGACAAATACACATGGCATGTATTTAGTCACTATTTGTTAATATTAATTAGGTTATATGTATCAACCTTATATTGATCCATAATAATTGATTTAATAAAATAATATTATTAAATATGTAAAATAAAAAATATAACAAAGTGAAGACAATAAGAAAAATTAAAGGAGGAATGAAAAATTCAAAAAGATTGAAGTTGAACCCCTTTGCTTGTTTTGCCAAAATCTCTAAAGGACAATCTACTCACCACCAATATGTGAAAAAGGAAAAAAAAAATATGACAATAAATGTGTAACATCTAGGTTCATCTTGAGTTAAAGATGTTCTCTTCTCATCTTGATCCAAACCCTAACTAATGATGCAATAGGGCAAGTCATTAAAGGGTACCTAACTCGTCGAACCTGATAAAAACCTACGAGGTAATACCCTATAAGGTCTAGGGTTGGTTTTTGCGACATGATTCAAAACCTTATAATGTTTAAGATTAGGTTTTGAGATTACAAAAGTACCTAATGGGAAACCTAATCCAATAAAAAAAATATTAATAAAAGATTTGCTATAGGGGCAAATGTGAGTTTCATAAAACCCATCTTGAACTCTAACCCTAACCTAATCCTTTTGAATCATAAAAAGAAGGTTTCAAACTAGTAGAAGACTTAGAAATGGAATCTTCTTTTAATCTCACACCTCCATTTGTTCCACAAGATCCTAAAAGTAAGGAAACACCTAAAGTATCCTACAAGGACACTATGATTTGTCACATGGAGAATATGTATTTTGAAGCTTTCCCTCTCAATTAGATGGATGAAAAGGATTAATGCCAAGATGATTCAGCTAAACTGTAACAATCTATTGATGATCCCTCTCTTGGCCCATGTATCAAACGTTTAACTATTTCTTCTAATGAGAAAAGATAAATTGGGGCAAAATGGATAAATTCTATCATTATTAAATTGTATGGTGCTTCCTTTGGGTTGCAATTTTTTATAACAAAATTTGAAGAATTTGTAAGGTTTTACTCAGAATTTTTCAATGATTAGCATAAGATCTAGTTTCTATGTAGTCTCTTATGCTAACTCTTAAGATTCAAGCATAGTTATTGAAGATGGACCATGGTTTACAAATGTTCATTTATTAACCATTAAAGATGGGAACTCAATTTTAAGGCTTTCTCTTCTTCCTTTTGCTCTATTGTAGTCTATGTAAGAATCTACAAATTGCCCTTACAAAATTGTGATTTAATCTTTCGAAAACCTTAAACTCTCCAAGTAGTGCAGTCCATAGGACCGATACCTATACAACTTAAGATGAGATGGGAAATTTCACTCATCTATGTGTGTAAGTTAACTTCCATCAACCATTATTATACTCAATTTAGGTGGATGATTACCTTTACAAGCTTCCATATGAAGGCATCAAGTTATTATGTTATAACTATGGATGCATTGGACATAATGAGAAAATTTGCCTTAAATATTCCAATGATTCTACTAGTAAGGGCAAATAAGGCAATAGTAAGACTGATCATAGTAACTAGACTCCAAACAAGCTAAGACAATAAGAAGCCCCTATTAACGATGATGAGCATTTTATAGTAATCAATGGAGTAGCACATTTACATACACAAACTAATCATGTTATTGAGCTTGATAATGATCCATAGGGTAACTTTACTAAGGATAACCTTAATCAAGGTAACTGTGGGCCTTGAGTTCTTGTGTCTAGGAAAAAACAACTAAGAAAAAGCTTCCCTTTGAACAAGTTAAAGCTATAAATGAATCCTCACAATTGTAAGTCTAAACTTAAGGACTTATCTCAATAAAGCCTTAATGAAGGAAATCTTAAGGTAATTCTAGATATTCCAAAAGTAACCAATCCTAAACAAATAAAAGAGGTTGTAAATTTTCAAGTAACTAATATGGAGATCGTAACTGTTTAATCAAACAGTGACTTTAGCTCATCAAGGAAAGAAGTGGATGCAAAGGATAATAATTCCCCCATGTAAATAGCTAGATAAGCCTAAAATTATCATTAACTTAGAGGATAAATGCTTTGTATTTAAAGCTCAAGAGTTGAAAGAAACCCTTTTCTCTCTCAAAGGAAAAACGAAAAAGAAATCCTCTTCTTTGGAACCTTCCTCAACCAAAAATTCATCTAAAGAAAATGGAACACTAAGTCACCCTAACTTTTAGTATCAAAATGCTAAGGCAACACTTAAACTACCCATGGTTAGAGGACAGCAACTAATATTCTCATACTAGATTAGGATAACCATGTTTACAAGATTCTAGTAGAGTTAGTATAGGTAAGGAGTATAATGGGACATGTAGTGATTCCTCACATAGTCCTAAGGATAACGAGGATTATTCTATGAGACGAGGATTATTTTGCTATCACAAGAGAAGTTTACCTAACCAGGTTAAGGCTCAAAATTTCATTAAGGAAAGATTACTCAATTTGGATACACAAATTTACGCAAGGGAATAATCTAAAACTTGTAAAACTCATGGCCAAATGGTAAAGGACTATCAAAGTGATCTTGGAACAAGTTCTTAGAATGTCAAATGTAGAGTTACCAAATTGGACCTAACCAATAACTATTCTAATGAAAAAAAAATTGGAAACAATCTTATTAACCTACATAAATAGGGAGGAAACTATGGTAATATTGGATTTGGAGGAAAACCTAAGTCTCCTTATAACTAGAGAATTGGAAGAACTGACCCTGAAATTGCATGGTATGGACTCATGGCTCATATAATGGATGAGGAAAGACTACCTGACTCTATTCAAAGCTATAAAAAGTTTAGCTTCGAATGTTAAAGGACCGAATTCTACAACAAAATAAGATACTATTATGGAGGTGATGGATGAGTATACGCTAGACCTTATGGTACTCATGGAAACCAAACTTAACTCCCTTACTTTCTCTCTTTAATCATAGCTAAATTGTTTTGACAATGGAAAAGGCTAAGAGGTAAAATAGGGGAATTCTCTTGCTGTAGAACACTAATAATCTAGAATTTCATCTTCTCTACAAGGTTAGATCCAACAATTTAACTTTAGCCATTTTAACAATTTTTGGTTCCCCAAATCTTACTTTTAAACCATAGATTTATGATGGTTTTAGGTAATGGTTCATCTTTTTACTCTTTGCCTACCATAGATGATTTTAGTGACATTGCTTTCCCTTACAAACATTAGGGTTCTTAAAATTTCAATAAAATAAGAGCTTAACATTATTTAGACAACATGAATGATTGTACATTAACTGATATGGCGTTTATTGGTCCTAAATTTACCTAGACAACAAAACAAAAATTTTCTTCCCTAATTCAAAGAAGACTATACAGGACATGGTGTAACACTGAATGTAGGTCCTTGTTTCCTGAGTCAAAAGTTTTTCATGTTCAAAAGTAACCTTTAGATCATTATGCTTTGTTACTTAAAACTCTTCCCATTGAAAGCTTTTCTCTTAAAGGCAACTTGTTTAGATTTCGACCAATGTGATCCACCCATAGGGATTGTCCAAATCTCATTAAAGAAACATGGCAATAAAGTAATTTCAATTGTATCAAGGTTATCACCAAAATAACTTGGAAGTTGAAATAGTATAACGAGTTATGCTTTGACGTAATCCATGTCCAAAATAAACATGTTCAAAGTAGGTTACACTTAGTCGATGCTCATATAGCTCAAAATCCTAGAACCCATCTAACTAATATGAAGCATCATTATAAGCACCTCATTTTTGCTTACTTGAATTTCATCTTTAGTCTATGAACTCCAATTTTAAGAAAAAGGCCAAAAGAATGAAAATACCAAAAATTGAGAAATGAAAAAATACTGAAAAACATAGAAAAATGAAAAATAAAAAATAAAAAAATGAGGAAAAGTCCAAAAAAATTAAAAATAGGAAAAAGAAAAAAAATATCCAAAAAACCCAAAAAATAAAAATTTGAAAAATCATAACAAAGGTCATATGTTGGTCCATTTGAGTTAGTTTAGCTGGAAAAAAACTTCTAAGGTTTAAAACAGCAACCGGAGTTCAACTAAATCATTTTGAAACATTTTGGGCGTATACATTTTTAGGAGACCATAACATCAAATCATACCTTAATCAAAGTTAAAATTAACATTTTATGGTTATTTAAATTATTGTACTAAAATTACAACACGGGTAGAAATCAAGATCTTAATTTAGCCAAATAGGAAAATTTTTGAAGGTATCATGAATATATGTTTATTGGACTTCATATTTTCATGAAAGGGGAAGAGCATTTTATTAGAATTTAGGTAATTAATTAGGAGTTTTAGGATGTTTTTGAGAAAAGTAAAAATAAAAAATAAAAAAGGGAAAGGGAATTTGTAAACCCTATAAAATTTGTAGTCTGAACCCTAATTTAAGTTCGGGTATTCTAAACTATATCATGAGTTAATAAGGCTAGTAATGATAAATTTTTTATGAAATTAATAAACAGAACATAGTATCGATAATAAAAACCCTAAAAATTAATTGAAGTCTAAATTGTGTACAAAAACCCTAAATTCGAATATGGGCAAATACTTAAAATACAACCCGAACTTGATCAAAACCCTAAAATTATAATTTTAAGCTTATAAAATAATTAAATGTCACTTAATAATGATATAATCGTAGTCAATTGCAATTATCGACTAAATTGCGTAATTGTGTGAAACTTTTAACAAAAATGTTAAAATAACTCGTAAAAAATTATAATTGTAACAGGTACCAATTAAATTGATAAATTTTCATAAAATTCAAAAATTTATTTATAAATGTTATTTTTATTATTTTGATGTTTAGAAAAATTACATATGATTATTTCTATTTTCCTTTTTCTTCTATTTTCTTTTCTTTTCTTTTTTCTTTTTTTCTTTCCTCTTCTATTTTTCCTTTCCTCCACGTTGTAATTGCTGGAAAAATCAACTACCTATGTGATTTTTTATTTTGTACATTTGTCACATAATTAAGGGACAAAGAGCAAAAATAATAAAGCAAATGTTCTATCCTAATTAATGCCTAATCTAAGTAGGTGAATTTCTTTTTTTTTTTTTAATAATTTACTTGCTTCATGTCCTGCTGATTTTCACTCCTAAAATTTGGAATGAAAAAATCAAACCGAAAACACAAAGAAAAGAAAAAGAAAAGCATAGAAAAAAGAGCAAAACAAAGACCAAGAACAAGAAGAGAAGTAAGAAGGAGAAGAAGAAGTAGGAGAAAATGAAGAAGAAAACTAAGGATATATTACCAAAATATTTGGGTAAGTGTATTTATTTTACTTGTACATATGTATATCATATAGTATGTACGTATATATACTAAGTATTTTGTTATATATTTAGTTATATGTACATATATGTACGCATGAGTAGATAAATATATATGTGTATTATGTATTCTACTTATTTATGTATATACATATTTATTAGGTATGTATCTTTATTTATGTATATACATATGTATTTAAGAGTATGTATATACGGTATATGTATATAAGTATAAATAGTAGTATATATAATATGTATTTTTTTCTACACATATATTCTTGTACATGTGTATATGTGTGCATTATATATGTATGTCTAATTAGTATTTGGTATATAACATATGTAGGAATACTTATAAAGCATATGTATGTATACTAAATATTTCTTTTATGTACATGTATATATATTTAGTATTTTACTTAATTAATTATGTATATATATGCGTAGATATATATATATATATATAAAGATGTATATGTACGTAATATTTATTTTAGTATATGATATGTATATACATGTATTATGTAATTCCGTATATATATGTGTACATATGTATATATACCTATTTCATATTTTCCATATATATATGTGTATGTATAAAATAATAAGTATACATATTATTAATAATATTTGTATTTTAATATATATATATATATACGTATATAGCATGACTATATATGTACATAAGTATATAAAGTATAAATAAGTGTATAATATACTTATACATAACATATAAGTAAAGCTAGAATAATTTAATATATAGTATATAGTATACGTATAAACGTACGTATATGAATAGTAATATTTACGCAAAAATACGAGTATAATTAAGTAGTGTATACAATATATTATAATATTAATTTAATAACTAAAGTAAGTTAGTAAATGTATATATGCATAAATACCGTAAATTTAGAGAAAAAAAACTTAATAATTAAGAAAATTAGAAAATTTAATCATAAGTATTTTTATATATACATATTTATACCATAAAATAGGAAATAATGGAAAATTCGAAAAAATGTGAAAACTTGACATATGGCACTCTCACGTAATGCCATGTCATTATTTATTATAAATTAATTAATTTTCGTAATTAATAATAATAATTATTATTAATTAAATAAAAAAATAATAAAGCAGAAAAAATTGAATTAATAATTTTAAAATTTCAAAAATAGGTAAAAATAAGCAATTAGAGTAAAATAAGCTTAAAATAAGAAAATTATCGATTATGCAATTTAAATAATTATTAAATCTTAAATATACTAAAAAAAGCTTAAATTAATATTTTATAACTTTTTAAAATTAAAATAATAAATTTTATGATATTTTTTTATATCACTATTCAAACTGCGAGTCACAACATCTAAAATAAACCTTGTTAGAAGAAAATACGCTAAAAAATGATCAAAATAGACTATAAGTTCATAAGAATCCAAGCTAAATCGAAAAAGTTATACGGAATTTGATAAAAAGTTGAATAGATAATTTTACGTAATTAAGTTAAGAAAACAGTACAAATTACGATATTAGTTTAGTTTTAGATTCCTAAACTTACAATTTTCTATATTCTTTATTCTCAGGTGATCTCGACCTTGACCTTAAGCTACTATTGGACTATTACGACCCTTGAGTTGATCATAGCTGGTGAGTCTTTTTTAATGATTCCATACTTACTTGTATTTATAATTAGTGAATATAAATTGTGATTAATAATTTGAATATTGTGTGGGGCTGGGCTATGCTTATGTATGATAACTGTTTGTTGATGGTGAATTTACTTTAAAATATGATAACGTATTGATTGTTGCATAGTATATTCACTAGGAACTGTTTATCTGTAACCTTATTGATCATTGAATAATAAGACCTAATTTTACTCAACTTATAAGAGCTAACTCGAAACACGCATAATCATACATTGCATAACTAATTCCAGCCATAATATTACATGAAGGTAATGAGAAGCCATACATGGATTGATTTTTTTTTTTTATTGTTATAGATTTTGTACAATACACATACGTGATATGACCTTACCCTAATCTACAAGATCACTTGGCATTAGAGGCACCAACTTCCTGGCTAAGGATCGAGTCTAGAAGCCTCCATTTAAGGGTGAGTAAGGGCTACGTGAACCTACTCACAGTCATATGTAGAATTCATTTTTGATAAAACTAAGAATGGATATACCATTACATTTTAAATACGAAACGCGGAGTTTCATTATGATATAAGTTTTAATATGATACCTAGATCTAATTATGCCGACATATCTTTAACCATAACTTTGGAGGACGTTAAATCTGAGTTGCATGCAGTACTTGGTCACCTATGTGTATTTGTTTGGTATATTGATTATCATGCATTCATTTTAATGAACTTAATTGATGCATGACTTGATTATTGTGTGGTTGAAGAGATTATCTCTTTAAGCTAGTTAGCTTATACCATTATAGTTTACTTTTGCAAGACAAGTTGTTCGTGGAGTCAAGTTGCCGCATACTTGAGGTTAATTTTACAATAGAGGGTTGATGTGGGAGTAACATGTGATTGGAGTGTACTTATGATAATGGATTTAGATCATGAATCCTATTATGTAATGAAATGATATCAGTTTGAGTTCAAAAGTATAATAGACTTTTTATCTATAAATTTCTATGTAAATAGATTGTGTTTTATATTTATTTAGCTTGTTATTATTATCATGAAATGATATTGCTTATACCTACACAACTCTTAGTTGTTAGTTGTAGTTATAATCTTATGTATCGCATGAATGGTTATCAATTATAAAGAAAATCAATCTATAGTCCTTTATACGATATATTGTGACTACCACAACTAACCCCCTCGAGTTGTGACAGAATCAATGGCATCAAGGTCAACGGTGGGAAAAAAAAAAGAAAAAGAACAATAAAATAAAGAAAAAAAGAAAAAAAAAAGAGGAAAGAAAAATAAAAGAGATGACAAATGTTACTTTTATATGGTGACACATCTCACTAAATAGTAGTGTTATAATTAGTGCCATGTGATGCATCATGGCTTTACCATGTATCACCATGTAGTACAAACATAGCTACCACGTAGACCAACCATGTGGCAATACGTAAAGGTAGGGGTAAATGTTTGACCCCACATTCTCTTCCTTTCCTTCTTGATGGTCAAAGAAGCAATAGCTTAAAACTTAAAAATGGTAGGTTATGTTCATAGGGTACCCATATTTTTCTACACAATTTCAACAAGTTTTTTTGTGAATCTAAAATCGTAAGAAAATATGGAAATAAAAGAGCACAAAGTATATTCTTAAGGGTTTAAAAATGTTTGAATTTTTATTGAAGGAAAATGCATCAAGAAAAATGATAAAATCGGGTAACTTGTAAATGTATATTATATGCACCCTTATTGAATTTGGTAAAAGCCTAGAATAAGTAATAAGATATTATAAGATAGTTTTGCATCTTTAATTTCCAAAAAATCAATAAAAAACAAGATGAAATTAGATCAAAAAGGAAAAATACCCATTTGTGCTTCTATGGATAAAAATTCAATAAAGATTCATCTTTAATCAAATAATGATGTTTCTTGAGCCTTAATCCTGACTCCACACTATAAAATAGGGCCTCTTAGCACTCATTCCAACACACACAAACAATTAACATGCTCTCAAATTTGAGATATTGCTCATTTCATTCAATTGTCCTCTGTACGAATTTAATTTCAACTTGAATTAAGAACACTCAATTCAAGGGTTTATGTTCAATGTTGTTCAGTTTTTTGAGAAATTACGGATCTTACACTCAATATATCTAGAAATTGGTTAAGAGCTCTCAATGAATGACGAGTTGTGAGTCTGGAGCCACCACCACCTCACCAAGAATCGACTTGGACCGGTTACATACGTGTGTATGTTAAGCTCTTTTCTCCTCATTTTATGTCTCATGCTTCTTTGATGTAAGATTGAGCCATGGAATATGATAACTTGTGGTATAATTTATAGTAAAACAAGATGTGTTTTTTCCATAATGTATTGTATATTATAATTCATGGAATATGATAAATTATGATGTGTGTATAATAGATATTCTAAGGATTTCATGAGCTTTGTAATATAATTAATTTGTGATTCTGATACATAATATATATAATATGATATGTTGACAATTAATCTAACGTAATAATGGTATGTACATAATAACCAATAGTCTTGTAACATATAATATGCAATTTTATAGACTATTGCTTATGGGTAATTAGTGGAAATGAGTAATCAAATGGAAGTTGTATACATTAATTTGTGTGGTTTAGGTTGGGATACATGTAATATGTAATTAATAAAATGTTGATTAATACAATAGTATATCTGTAATATGTGACTTGCAAAATATATAATGTTAATGTATTTTTATTTCATAATATTATCATTAATATCATTACACTATGTTCTACTTTATTGGAAACTCTAATATGAAACATGCTTTTCCAATAAAGCATTGATAAACCACGTTAGCACAATATAATGAGCAATGTAATAAAGAGAATTTATATATATACTTCTATATTATTAAGAAAATTCATACTACATTAGACTTTAAGCTCATTTGAAATTTATTAATAACAATTGAGTAACTATTAAGTCATTTCTATTTTATTGAAATTACATTTTTCAAACACTCTATATCTACCAATGTAAATTATATTATCTCACATTTTATGGAGTTAATCAAAACCACTTGATATGTTTTTCAATGTATATATTCTTATTCTCTAAATATAAAAAAAAAAAAATAACATTATTTTTTCACACTCATTCTAGACATATAAACTATTGGTATAAACATAGGATTTTTCTATGGTCCCATTCACTATTTTTGTAGGGTTAGTACCACCCATCATCATACCGTTGATTTAATATCCATTAAATCTATATCATTAAACTAATTATATTGTCAAATATCTAGATCTAATGGATATTAAATAAATAATCAAATGAAGGGCTAGACCAATCTCGCTAAAATAATAGACAAGACTATAAAAGTTCCCTATGAAAACAATAATAATGATGGTGACCTAATTATAACAAATGTTATTATAAAGATTGAAAAGTGTGCTTTGATGTTTTGAAAAGTTATATAGGTTTTTTTTTTTAATTAACAATAAATACTTTTACAAACCTAGATATTTTTATCTTTTAAAAGCATGCTTTGAAGTTTTCAAAGTTTACATATATCTTATTTTATTAATAGCAGATACTTTTACAAACCTATGTATTTTGATTTTTTAAAATTGAAAAATAGTCAATATAGTTTATTCATATAGCTTGCATTATAGAAAGGCTATTTTTTTATTTTAAATATCGAACCATAAAGATGTTTCAATATTATTACGTAATAAGTTTAAATAACATACTTTCTATGAATAATGCCAATTATAATATTTCTGGTATATATAAAAGTAGTTTTATTTTATGTGATATTACAAAACCTTATGAGCAAATTTAGATTTTGAATTAGGACATTTAAATAAGAAGATTTTTAAATTGAGGTTACAAAACACCACCATTAATATAAACATAACACTAATAATTAAGTCTTATAGATTAAAATATAGAAATCAAATACATAGACTTTTAATACTATCATTCCAACAAACATAACTAATAATATGATTGAAGATTAAAGGAAAAACATAACTTATACAGGAACACACACATACATACATATATATATATATATATAGTATTACGTAATTTTTCATATACCCTTTATAAATTATATTTCATACTCATCACGACAACATTATTCCTAAGGCTTATATAATTATATATTTTGATACATATTGATGTATACAGTAAATGTATTTATATATACATAGGTATGTGCTATTAATTACTTCATATACGAAAGCTACACATGTATACATATATTCAAGTTTTTTAGAAGCTTTCTTAGTAGCTTTATCTATATACAAAAGCTATGCATCTCATGGTTATTTTTAGAAAATGATATTTGTTAGTCTAATAATTATATTAAAGCTTACATTTATGTCACGCCCCAAAGCGGCAGAGTCGTAACAGTCCCGTTGTGTAAACTATTCTAAAATAGAAGTTAGCTTTACAACCGCTATCTTAGACCCGATCTACACAAGGCGTCCACGACTAACCCTCCTTGAAGTAAACAATTTGTAATTTAAATAAATCATTTACCTAAGAAAGTGAGAAAATTTATATATATACACTATAATTCAGTTATTACATTATTCAAAAATGAAAAATTCTAAAATAAAAACTTAGACCTTAAGAGTATATGTTTGTTCTTCAAATATTTTTCCTCACTCCCCAAGATCTAGTAGTTACTAGCTTCAAAGTAGTTGTATGCCGCTTTTTAGCCAGCACTTGCACAACGTCTATAGGGATGTAAGTAACCACAGCTCAGTAAGTTAAGATGGAAGACTTGAAACTATACCACAAACATAATAAGGTTATCAATCAACTTATTAGGTGCAATGCATGATCAAGCAAATTCCATCGTACGACGTTGTCCGGCCCATCGTGAGATTAGAGAAATTGTGCCCGCTCTAATCCTGGTTGAGGAGTTGCCATTAATGCAACAACTCACGACCAAACCTAAGCTTGTGCAATAGAAACATGGCTCCTCTCGCGACTACCTTCGAACCATTGACTTCACCCTTACCGCGACCTTCTCTCTTATCACTTAGTTCGACTAAAGATGAAGAAGGGACCGTTTTGTAATCCTACGCTATCCCTTTTGAAGGGGTCGATATTTGGTTGGAGAATCCTAGGTTCCCCTAATGGGTTGCCATATAGGTCCAATTATGATTACAGGTCGTATATTTGATTAGGTCCAATTCAGGATGATCAATCATTTCACACAAACAGACATAATCATAGCATCACTTATAATCAAGCACATGCACACAATCAACAATCTAACAAGCACATGCATACAATCAACTATCTAACAAGCACAACAAAGCATAATCTCAAGCCTCCAAAATACAGCAACGTATTAATCCCAACTTACTTAGACTCCTCGCCCGTTCACTCGAGGTCTAACTTACTTAGGCCATCGCCGATCATCCCTATAACATAAATGTGGTTTCAGTTTTTCTTATAACTATTATAGATTGGTTTTATCCTATAACGCTTATTGTGATCTTTTGTTTGGAGTTTAATATATCCAATTATCTAGGTTTTCAAATCTTTTACAATTACTCTAGGTTTGGGGTTAGGTTCGGGTTCAATTTCCGTATTGATTTCTAAATTAGGTTCTAATTCGATTTTTTAAGTACTGTTTTATATACGAACCCTAGAAATTCATTTCAACTCATAATGTGAAATTAATCACATCACTTCCCGATATCCTAAATACCATCACTACCTATAGTCAGTATTTCATTCCACTCGGTATACTTAAATCCGTATTAGTGTACCAAATTTACTCCTAATGTGAGAAATTTTTACATTTTTCATATAATTACATAAATTTAAGTTTTCTATCAGATTTATTATATATTTTTATTATTATCTTAATATCAATTTTTATTCTAATATCTTCTATTTATTACATTTCTAATAATTGTGTGTTATGTACTATTACTCATATGTACATAATACACATCTAATATTTTTATCACTTTAATTACCATCTCCCAACATCAATTATCATTTCAAAATATCCAAATTCATCCTAAATCAGATTTTATACATAATTACCCTAATTTACAAAATTAACTTAAAATTTACTATTTTTCTCTATTACTTATTTACTACATAGTTAACCTAATAATTACATATAACACCCTAAATACTACAAGTATCATACTTCATCAAATTTCAACATCCTAAAATATATAATTATTCACTAAATCAGTAATTAACCATTTAATTACTTAATTAACCCTAAATTGCCCATTTTATGCCTCATTTTAAGGTCTAAAAATTATTTAAAATTTTTTAAAATTAATTTTTGAAAACGGGCTTCAGAGCACTGTTATATATCATCTAAGTAGTCTACACAAAAAATTTGGATTCAAAACTACACTCTTAAGGTCATTTATTTCTAAATTGGAACATGTTTGGTTTTGCATAATTTCTTAAGGACCATATATCACAGAACATATTTTTATCAAAATAATATTTTTCATAAAAAATAAATACAAAAATATTATAAAATA
Source organism: Lumnitzera racemosa (assembly GCA_024138005.1). Lineage (NCBI taxonomy): Eukaryota > Viridiplantae > Streptophyta > Magnoliopsida > Myrtales > Combretaceae > Lumnitzera > Lumnitzera racemosa. The sequence continues at coordinate 71,370,153 of JAMXBC010000004.1, read as the reverse complement.
ACAAGATTCATAATTTTTTAAGAATATTTACTATTTTTAAAAAATTATACAAAATCAGGTTGGAAATCAAACTCACCGATTTGGGTTGCTCTGGCCACCGTTGGTGGACATGGGTATGTCAGCTCACCTTGGTGCTGCCACCACCATATGGTGGTGGTGGCCGTCCACTCCTAGCTGCTCGTCGAATCTGGGTTCTCTTTACAAGCCCTAATTACATAGTTTTTTCTTATTTTTTTCCTATCCCTAATTTTTCTCTCAATTTCACCTCTCCCTATTTTTCTCACTCTCCAAATTGACCAAATAAGCTTCTAAAATTTTCTTGCTATTTATAGAGCTTTAGGAAAATTATTGTGCATTAATTTGATTAAACAATTGCCTTATCTTCTTCCAATTTGACTTTTGTGTTGTTCTAATTTAATTGGCTAATTTTTTTTTCTTATTTTTCCGCAGTCGCTACAAATAAATGTTTCCAAATATTATTCAGATTATTTTATGATTTTTAGTATATATATAATTTATCTCTAGCGATTTGTTAATTATCGGAATGCATTTTACGCATTTTCGATAAATAACGAGTTATATACTTAAAATTTAGAATTTTTATATTTTTTTATTTTATTGCTTATTTTCTTAAATTCAAACTTACGAGATCACTTTGCTAATATTTTTATCTTTACTTATAATTTAGTCTCGATCGGATCTTTCAACTGATTGAAACCTTGAGTAACTGGTTGTAGGGCTTACAATTTATATAAGTGATCATTTAAGGATGATATATAGAAGTTAATTAAGAGAATGAATACTGGTGATTAAAAAAAATTCATGAAAAAAGTCACAAAAGTGATTTCTAGTTAATAATAATAATATTAGTAATAACAAAGTTATGTGACATTGATGAAAGCTTTTATGGTAACAAAGATATTCAAGTAATAATTTCATATAATGTTAATAATGTGAGCTTGAAAAAATTGATGAGTCAATATAGAACGATCTCTTAATACTTTTGTCAATTTTAATGAGCTTACCATAAAGACTCATTGATACAGGAATAGGAAGGATACACAAAATTTAGAAAACCATAATTAGAATTAGAGAAATGTTTAAATTGTAGTTTATATTAATATGTTCCTTGTGTGTATGTCTATATATATATATATATATATATATATATTATGAACTTATAGTAATTTGATATTTTCAAAGAAGATATGTTGCAAATGTATTCATTAATAAAGCTTAACTTTTTTATATATATACATTTTAAAAGAATTATATAGCTATACTTATTGTTTACACTTTTCAAAGAAATATAATATATATATATATGTACAAATTATATCTAAACTAATTGATATGTATAAGTTAATTATATTTACAATTTTGTATTTATAGTTACCTATTATTATATTTCAAAAATAGGTTCATATATGTCAATATATATATATGTAAAACCCTAGAAAAAATTATAAATTGAAGGGAAAATGGTGAGCCAATGCATAAAAGAATAATTAAATAAATAAAAGGGAGGATTTAGAAATGTTGTAGCACCCCGCTTACTAAGGCTTATTTGTCTCTCATATCAATGCTAAGGAGAATAGTTGCGACGTCATCCTCAAGTTGAGGATAAGGCTAACTAGAAACCAAGCAATGTTTAAAATTTATAAATAACACATAATTATATAAAAATGCTAAAGCGTCTTTTAGGATACACAACATAAGGGCATCATAATATCCATATCCATCAAGGTCACATAAATTGAACTAAACTAATTAAGGATTATATTTTGATCCTCACTTTCAATATCCCGATCTCGAACTTAAGCTCCAACATTATCTCCATCATCAAGCCTTAAGGTTAGAACAACACTAACTCCTCAGCATCCAGCCAAGTGAGCAAAGGCATGCAATAAATAACACATAGCAATAAGAGAATATCCAATTACAAATTCAATGCCAACATCACAACAGTTTCAACAATTAATAGCATCAATTATAACCGAGCTCAATGTAATTTACCAAACAATAGATGTTTATGCATGCAATATTGTGTTATGTTAATGTACATGATACGTACTAACTAGTATCCTAACTGAGTAGGTAATGAGCGATACTTAGCAGATCCCAAGCAAATATTTGTATGACACTTAGCGACTCCCGAGTTAGATATTTGAGCGACACTTAGTAACTTAAAATTGAGTATGCAATTCTATATGTTGAAAAACCAAGTTTTATATAAGGCTTACTAACTTGCTTAATATGAATACAATTGCCCACTCCAAAACCCTAAACAACCCTAGAGCATGGAATTGATTAGGAACATTGACCCATTAGTAAAATTAGAGTCTATAAAGTTGACAATAGCAGAAAGTACTAAAACTAATAGCAGAAATGAAATTGATAAAAGAAGAAGACTTAGGGGACTAAGAATAATTTAACCTAACAATTACCCAATAAAGAAAGTTAAAATTAATGTTATAAGCCTATCTATAGAATAAGCTATAAAAGGAAGAAATTAATAATTAGTAAAAAAGATTAATTATTACAAGATACAAAGTTAAGAAATTAGCTACAAGCATCTCAAAGGATTGAAGATGATAAAAATTGAGAAAAAGATCAATTTCCCCCTAGAAATAAAAATAGGTAGTAAAAAGTAAAAATAGGATAATAAATAATAACTTAGTAATAAAGTAAGGTACATAAATAATAGCTAAGGGTAAAAAGTATGATAATTACCCATGCTCCTTACATATAAAACATCATTACAATATTTTCTCAAATAAAAGTAAAGAATATACTTAGAAAAGTAAATTAAATAGTAAAATAATTTGATAGAATGCTAAAATATGATAAGAATACCTTACAAAACATTGTAAAATACCCAAGAAATATCAAATCAACTCTACAGACATCAAACAACTAATGACATGTCACAAAAATACCCAACAACTTGTAAGGAAAGTAAACAAAAATTTATAAAACTAGGGAATATCATAAAATTATTAAAATATGTTAATAACTTTTTCATGAATTCACCAAAAATTGTACAAAAGGTGAAAAATGTTAAAAAATTAGTTAAAAACTTATCTTAAGAACACGTGACAATTTTTCCATGAATTTACACTCACTAGAAAATTATTAAAATATTAGGTAATTACTTCAAAAATTCACCAAAAGTTGTTCACTATTTGAAAAATTGTGACATTTTAATGGGAGATGTGTAACATAATGTAAAACATGTTTCTTATTTTCCATAATTTTTAGATATGTATACAACTTAATATTAATTTTTGAACACTATAAATACCCCTCTCCTAACTTCAAAAATTCACACCACTTAAACTAAGCCTAAAAAATTTAGGGAAAATTTATAAGGCTTCTTAATATTCTTCTAAGAGGTTAGATAAGGTTGGAGTGGTGGTGGCCACCACTTGGTAGTGGTTTTCGCTATTTTGTCAATTTTAGCTCCAATAATTTTAGAGCTATCAATTCATATTATTTCAAGAATTCGTTTTACCTATAAATACTCTATAACCTTATATTCTTGTATTAGTTTTTTTAGAATTAATTTTGTATGCTTGGTATTTTTTATAATTTTTCCAAGTTTCTACCCATTTTGATTAAAAATGCCCGTTTCAAACAAAAATCACAAAAACCTATCTAATGACTTCCTAAAATCCCCAAACCTTTTCACAGAGTTTCATGTCCCTAATAAGATTTTTAGAAGCTATAGTTTCCATTTTCTAGATTTTTTTTTTGCCTGATTTCTTAATAAAATGTTGATTTTCCAATAATTATTATATTTCCAAAATAGAAGATAATACTAAATCCCATATATTTTGGCTTCTTGAACATTAAATCTATAAGATTTTCTATGATATGAGGATTAATTACTATTTATTTTAACCCATCTTTATATGTATAAACTTAACTATAATTCATTACATATCGAACCTGTATTTTTCACAACTCATATAATCATAACATTCCATAACTTTGAAAAAGGTTATCATTTCTTCACCTTATTCAATCTATAGAGGCTATCTTTTGCCACTTCTTTTAAAACTTAAATCCTTTTTCTTGAAAATCAATAACTAACTATGAATTGAAAGATTACTAACTAACGAGATTATCAATTTCACATGAACTAAATGTTACTTCCCTTTAGCATCCAAATAGGAATATGTTTTAAGATCTCTTTTGTAATCTTACCCAAAAACAACATTAAGGAAACCATAAGGATTAACTAAACCTAAAATCCCATTCAGAATTTACTTTAGAACCTTATTCAAAGCCTTTTTAAAAGAAAGTCTTAGTAATATCCCTCTTCTCACATAATTAACCCAGAAATTATTTCATAAGATCTTTATTACTAATTAAGGGATATCAAGTACTTTGCAACCAAGGTAAGTTGGCCAACTTCACCACAGTTATATTATTTGTAGCAAGGAACTATTAATCATTATATTGTTTATTATTTTAATTCGAATTGTTTATGCACATGTAATGTGTGTATTTGAAAATTTGTTTTCGGTAATTGAGTTTACCTACTTGATGTGTTTGTGATGTGTTTAATTTCAATTGTTGTGGTTTGTGGTACTTGTTTGATCACCATTCTAAATTGAATCCTAAGAATCCACCTAGCTTAAGAATCTAAACATGCATTGAATATACCTCTTATACTTACATTTTGTCTCTACCAAATATTGACCACTTGATGAAATTATGTCTTCTTTTAAACGTACTAAGCTATTTTGACTAGAGAGGAGGTCGTAATATAGGTAAAAGCTATCCAAGAATAGTCCAAAGTAGCTTAAGGAGGATCGAAGATCCATTGCATAAGCTTCCATTTGGTGTGAAAACATTTTATTATGGCAACTCCTCGAAACTCATATTAGAGTAAGTATAATTTCTCTAATCTCATGATGATCCAGATAACATCATGTATATGACATTTGTTTTACTGCATTGTACTCTAACTAAACAATGGTTGTTTTCTTGATGAATGTATAATGCATGCTCCTTGCCAACTTATTAAGCACGTGGATTCGCTCACACCTCTAGAAGTATTCTTTTGCAAGTAAACTTAACAAAGACTTAGGGATAGGAAAGTTAAGTGAGGATTGATCTAAAAGAGCTTGCTATAAGGATTTTAGACCATTCATTAGGCATTTGTAAATGGCTTAAATTATATTGTAATAAAGAATTTCTTTTCATGTTCAATAAAGCATTATTCTTTAGAGTTATATATGGTTATGTTTTGCTTCTACTGATGCTAATTGATGCCTTCTATATACCACTAGTAATAATGGTAGCTACCAACCTTATGTTATCATTATCTATTAGCATATACAGTAAGACTATTACGATTAAGAAACCTAAAGCATGACACTTTATAAAATATGTGACTCATAGGTCCCTTTATGTAAACCGACCTTTAAATATGACCCTTAGGTCATTTTCTGAAACTGAGTTATTGTACATGACCCTTATGTCCTTTAATAAAAAATCGAGCTTTATAAAATATGGCCCTTAAGCTATTTTCATAACATACTATGAATGCATATAATGTAATGAATTGTATTGAATAATAACCAAGTACATATCTTAAGTACGAACTTTCTTTTTAAATCAATCATTCTATCAAATATAAAATTCATTGACAATAATCAAACCATGGCAATTAAAACTGATCATTTCTTAAGTCAAACTATTCACACCAAGCATGTGCAGTTACAAGCCTACTATCTACATACCATGTCTATAATTTAGAAGAGCATGTCATCAAATGCTTAAATCTCATTGATAACTTCACTTCCAATTGTAAATTTAACCAACTTGCCTCATAATATAGTATATCATTCTACGCTCAAGTCACTTATATCAAGCATGCTCATCATGTACTTATATCAATCATCTCATATTGAATCACCCATCAAACAGTCACCAAGCATTTATCAAATCATTAATTCTTACAATTCACTTAATTGAAGTCAGAAGGACATGCTTAGAAAACAAGTGGTTGTTTAATTTTTGACCACATCGTATTAAAGCAAACAAGGAAGGGGGTACTAGCAATATACTCCTAATACTCTTAATGTCTTCAGTTAACATCACTAAGGTAGCCCATCATATCTACGATGTCACTTAGATATATATATTTTAAGTAACGAAGTAAGATTTTAGAAATGAATCATTTACTTGAATTGTATTTTGGTCTTCACATCTCGTTATTTAATTTATTGTTATAAGTCTCCATATCTTGAATCAAGATTTTTTTTGTTCTTTGGAGTTATATTTTTCTCATGATCACTTCTGATAATATCATTGTCCCATTGCTACAAGCTTATACATGTGAATGTTTCATCATCATTACATTATATACTTGCTTTTGTCATGTAATGAACCATAGTTAAGAGTTCGTTTCTAAAAATTATTTTCATATATTTTTTAAGAAATGGTCTCCATAAAATAATAAGTATTTTCAACTATTAAAGCTTACTAAGAAATTTATTTCTTATTAATTATATATATATATGTGGAAATAGATGCTACATATATTTAGACATTTTTAATTCCATAAAGAAACCTATTCAATTGATTAATATTTCTGATTCTTTCCTTTCCATAATCTTTCCATTAATTCATATTTATGATTCTTAGTAATCTTTCCTAAAAGTGTTTTTGTTTTTTTTTTTTTCCTCGGGAGAACCTCATAAATGGTCTCTATAAAATAATAAGTATTTTCAACTATTAAAGATTACTGAGAAATTTATTTCTTATTAATAATATTGTCTTATCTTTATACGTTTATACTAATGGAGAAAGAGAATATACATACATACATATATATAAATGCTGCAAATATTTAGGTGTTTTTAATTCCATAAAGAAACCTATTCAATTGATTAATATTTTTTATTCTTTCCTTTCTATAATCTTTCCATTAATTCATATTCTGATTCCTTGTAATCTTTCCAGAAAGTATTTTATTTTTTCTTCGGTAGAACCTCCCAAAATGTCATCCCCATTCCAACGGCAAACAGGAATCAACAATCCCCCAACGTTTTTCCATCACCGTGCAATAGCTTCTCTTGATCTCATGCTAATCATGTTTTACTATATAAGAGTAGATTAGATAAACATTCTTCGTCGGATGAGTTTTTTCAGCGATGACCAACTAAAGTCTTATTATATAGAGGAATCATTACTGGTAAATAATTTATGTGAGACAGATTTAGTGATTAGCTAAAACTACAAGTTACAGGTTTTCTTATATAATATTCAATTTTCAACCCAATTTTTCTTTTTTGATTTGTCTTTCAAATCACATGAAGTTATCCTAGCTTGAGTCTACTCTATGTATACTTTCAAATCATACAAGTATCTCACCAAGATCTTTCCAAGAATGCATTTGAAAATTGAATAAAAAAGCTCAATCAACTATTATAAAGCATGAACATATATATACATATGTTATGTTTCGATTTTAAACTTCTTATTTCAAGTATTCCCAAATGTGTTATTTTAATAAAGTTATTTGGATTATATTTTAGTATGTATGAGTCTCATAATCGACAAATAGGATCGAATGGGTAAATTTAGAATATTGGTAAAACTAATCCGATTAACTTAAAAATTTACGAATAGACTCGAGACATTAGATGAGAAGACCTCATGGACTCATATATTAAAAATATATTCAATTAATAATAATATACCTAAAATAGTATAATTTAAATATATTACTTATTAATTATTGTATTCACGTAAAATAGGTCTGTGTGTGTGTGTGTATGCGTGTGTGTATCGTGTGTAATTTTTAAGTATATATGTATACTCATATTTAGTTAAAATACCATAATATATGCATTTTAGGCTAAAATACGATAGAAAGATCAACAAAAATTATATAAAAAAAAATTATGGGAACAATTGATAAATTAACAAGTTGGGTGTGTAACACAAGGCAAGTGCACCTATCAGTTTTAATATAGCGGATGTGAATCGGAGTCAATCCCTTAAAAACTTCAAGTACTAATATTAACCTTAGCTCTATTATCTAACCGAAAAATTATGATGAGTTGAATGAATTAAAAATACTAAAATTAACGAACTAACCTAATTATGAGACTTGATTAAGCAATTTAGAAAGTAATAAAACTAAGAACGACTTTAAGAAGGCAAATAACGTATTTAGGAATTATTTCTCCTAGTGTTTAACATGTGACCGCTTAAAATATATCCAATTCAATCTTTATCATTTTTGATCGGAGGGATTCACAATTAAAGTTAATACCTTTCTCAAGCATATTAACCCTAATCCTAAATTATTTACCAGAATCTCTTCACTTAGTAATATAATTTAGAATTGCATTAATGTATAATGAATTCCTACACAAAAGAACGACTTTCCGGAAGAAGCATGTATCTTATCTCTAAATACACATATAATTCTTTCTAATTATGTCAAGATCTCATTACATATGTGATTTCTCAATCATCATGCATAATATCATAGATTGATACTCTAAAAATATCAATTAATAATTAAATAACATAATTGAATTTAGAAAAGATAGAAACTTTATTGCAAATTATCAATCAATCTAATACTCACATGAAATTCTAGGTTCCATAATCCTAAATACAAGAATTTTAAGTTATCATAATGAAACTAAAAATGAATTGCAACAAAATTAATAAACAAAACATGAAAAACTCCTTTTGTTGATGAAAAATCTCTTCAATCTTGAGGTTGGGTGTTTTTTTCGCTTTTTTCTTCTCCTTTTCTTCAAGTCTCTTTTCTTTTGAATGTCCAATGTTCTGTGCGAAACCCTAATGTGTCCTTTTATAATGTATTGTAAGGTTTCTTTTTTCGTTACCAAACATAGCCTGGGACACAGTTGTGTCCCCAGGTCGTGTAACTTTCTGATCATGGAAAATCTTCCTACATGGATACAGCCTAGAGATACAGTTGTGTCCTAGACTATGTAACTTTCTGACAAAAATTCCTATTGTTTATGTAATTTCAAAACTTCATAACTCATTCATTTGAACTCCAAATTGAATTAAATTTGATTCCTTTTCTTTGTTTTCAATCCGAGAATGCGTTCAAACCTTGAAATCAAAATTTTACTCAATCAAGTATCAATTTCTTTAAAGAAAACCAAAGATGTAAAGGAAATATTATAAAATCACCATGTGAAATGTATTTAAAATAAGAGTTATCAATGTGGCTTTATCCTAGATAGGTGTGGAGCAATTAAGAATCAAGAAACATGAAAAATGGACTAAGTATTTAAGCTTAGAAAATTGAGGAAAGAGAGAAAATCTATTTCATTACTCCATAAGCTAGGAAAAAAAATTCAAAAATCCTCTCCAACATTTAATGCATGCAAATTAGGGTTTAGGAAAATTAAGTGTTGAATTTAGAGATTCAAGAAAGCTAATTTAGGAAAAAATAGAAACAATACATGTAATCTAATCACTAAAGGGTACAGAAGCTTAAAAGATTGTTGAAGGTCAATCACCACCATCAGGAAAAGGCACACCCACTGCTTGGAGCTACCAATAAAAGGGAAGTAGTCGTGGATGGTCAAAGCTTAACTTTAGATGAGGTTCCTTTTTTATTTGATTTTAATTAATTCTAAAAAAATACCAAAAATATTATGAAAAAAAGTTATTCCTACATATTTTTAAGTATAGAATCTAGGAAAAATATGATTTTATATAAATTTAATATCTGACATATACCTCCTTAAGAAATAAGAAAATTTTCAAAGATGAAATAAATTGGGAAACGACGTAGTTTCCACTTCAAAATTCTTATACGAACTATCCTAAGTTAACATTAAAATGCTATGTGAAAGTTTTTCATGATACTATTTTCTATCTTTTTATTTGATTTTTAAGCCTTAAATAATGCTTATATAGTGTTTTTAATAAATAATAATGTATTTCTTTGAATAATCTCACTTAGATATTAAGTTTGAATCATTATTGAAGTATGTTTACTACTTTGGAATGGTTGGATTGATTAGTAAAGTGTGAAGTTATGGAATATTGTGTATTAGCCTTAAAAAGTGAAGTTGACAACTTGAATATATTGTTGAATTTAGAGAAAAATTGATGAACTATGATAAAGCGTATGAAGAGTTGAGAAGTAATGAAGTTAAGGAAGGTTTGTTTGAAGTCCAACTAGCTATTTTAAACTGATTTCATAAGTGTAAATTGGAAGAAAGTTAGTAAATTAACTAATTATAAGACATTGATGAAAGGTAAAGGATGATTCAGTGCATTCTAGAAATGAATTTTTCACTGGACTGATACTTAGAGAGTAGGTAGGAAGCAAAACTTAGGAATAAAATATAGAAACAGGGGAAGCAGAAGATTATCCAAAGGATGGTTTTATTAAAAACTTTAGAGATAACAAAATAAGATGATATCTTAGAAGAAAGCATAATAAAGGGGTTTAATTTAGAGAAGTTCAGATACTGTCTTAAAGGATAAAACTAGTATAATAAATTATCTATGTATAGCTCAAAGAGTAACTTATAGAATTTTTTTTAAAGAAAACCATTACAACTCTACTCAAAACTTAACTCAGAGGATTTGGCCAATTAGGGTAACTTATAAAAAATCAATAAATGGTCAAGAAATCACAATTTTTAAGTGGAATAACTTATGAAATTTATGACTAAACAACCAAAACCATATAAAAAAAAAAACCAATGACTAATGAATTAAGGCTTGAAAACTAATTTATTATGTATTTTTAAGGACAATTGAAGATTAAGGAGGCAATTATTAAGAGCAAGTTACCTATAAGCATAGCTAAATTAGGATTGATGCTTTGTGGTAAATTGAAGTATCATATCAAGATACTTGGAGAAGTAAGAGTACTTGTTTGTGATTGTAGTTAGATTGTTTATGCATGCACTATATGTGTGCCTATGATACTGATAAATGATTGGGAGTTGAACTTCGAGTATTGTTTTCTACTTGAATATATCATGTCTTATGTATACGAACTTAGTTGCTCATCTAATAATTCAAAAAAATCTTAAGTTAATTAAAGGTCTAACTTAACATTCACCATAACCCAACAGGAGTAACGATTAAGTTGTCAAACTAAATACCGACACTTCAATGAAGACAACTGAAATGGTCCTTTTTCCACCCTTAGTTGAACTAAGTGATAGGAGAGGGGGTCGCTATAAGGTTAGGAACTGTAGTTCGTATGTTGTTTAGAGAGGAGGGTAGTCTCCATTGCACAAGCCTAAATTTAATCTGATTAGTATAGCGTTGAAACTCTTTGAAATATAAGTTAGATTAGATGAAATTTATCTAACTTCACAACGAACTGGTTAAATATTATGTGATGATCTATCATTTGCTTGTTACATTTGCATTTAATTAATGATTGAACAACCATGTTTATTAATATACTCTTATGACTTTGTCCCTTCTTACTAAGCTAGTTAAGCTAACGTCCCAATAGATTGTTTTGTAGGTGTTGAGTTGAAATTAAAGATGCCCCATTACAGTTGCTCGTAGGTTAGTTTCAATGGGTTGGGGAGTAAAGTGTTGAATTCTAATGAATGGATCCAAGCTCATGTTACCTTTGTTTTCTTTTGTAGGAGAATTATAGTCTTCGTTGGCTCACTGTTATATATATTATATGTAATGTAGTCTTCTTATAAAGATGTACAGTTTCTTTTGAAAACTTTAGTGCTTTTAATGTATATAAAACTATGTAAAATATCTAAACCATCTATAGATATGAGAAAATGTATTCTGTAAAGCATTACTCTACAAGTCTTAATTAATATAGGTACTCATCTAACTGCTTCAAAGTTAGTTGAATCATCATTTGTCTTATATAGACTATACTTATGTTAGTAGCTATGAAGGGTAGCTTCTAGCGTAAGTTGGTTTACATAGCAGGGCTATTACGACTCCTCAAGTTTAGGGCATAATGGTTTTGGATGGTATTAGAGCATGGTTCGTAAAGAATCAGGATTTGAAGCATCTAATTAAAATGAATGAAACCTTAGGAACACTAAGAGTAGGAAAAGTAAGTGGGCGTAAAAGATTTAGATTTATAGGTGTATATCTAAGTTATCTAAATATAAGAACCTAAATAATGTAAAAAAAATAAATAAATAAATACAGGGTAATACTAATCTAACTTGTGTTGTCTTGTGCTTTGCTGGCTTTCAGATACAAAAACATGGGCTTATTTATACTTAGTTACACATTGGTTGGGAGTTGGGAATGTGAAGAGTCCCCTATTGAATATTGGGTTTGGTTGCAAAAGTTGTTATTGAAGTTAGTTAACTAGATGATATTTTATACAATAGATAAGATTATAACTACTTATAAGAGAGGATTATCTTAGAGTATGAAGGATGATTAGAAGATTATAAAGGATGACTTAGGTCCTTTATATAATGAATATACTACAGTTGTAGCTTTTGAGAACAAGTATATGCATGATAAGGAGATTATATCTATGATAGTCTTAATGTTGTACTTTCCTACTATAGTGGAACCTGGTAAGAATTATTCACCTAGTTTTAATTAGATACCTATAAGAACTCCTCATTTACTTAGGGGCTATCCACCTAGAATCATAGATTAGTTTCTAAGATTTCTATTGATGGGGACTGTAGGTATTCAAGTACACTTACAATCACATGAGTCTGACCTATCTGCAGAACCTCCTAAAAGTCTAGTTCTAGATCAATAGGAAGATGTAGGTGAGAATATATAAGAGGGGGATCCCGAAGAAGATCCGAAATATAATTTAGAAGTAACAATAGCTCAAGCGGAAGCAAAAAATGAGAATGTGAATGTAGCAATAGGAGAAAATGCAATTGAGGTGGAAATTAAGGCCAAGGCGGTAACTAATTTTGGGAATTAAGTAGGAATTCAAGTAGAAGCTAATGAAGGTCAAGAGGTGAATCAAGTAGAAGGACCCAAGTTAGCAAATGGGGATGATGAGGATGTACAAGAAGTCATATATGTTCCTAAGACACCTAATTATATAATGGTAAGTTCTGACTTAGAAGTAGGAAATGAAAATTTAGACTTAAATGCTTATGAAAATTGGTTTCCTTTGGAAGGTGTTGCAACATCGAATGAAAAAAATGGATGGAGTAATAAGAGTTTGTCTACTTTCGGATCGTATGGTTTGTGTTATGTATTTTTTTATCTAAGTGATTTGGCTTCTTTTTTATGTAAATAGTATTTTGAAATTATAAATATACTTTTACACTTGAGGCAAAAATATTGTATATGGAACTTATGCACTAAGAAGTTCTAATGTAAATTTTGCTTATACAGTTATGTTTATATGTAATCAATGATGTAAAAAGATTCAATTTAATGTAATTATTTATATAAAGTTCAAGTTATGATGTATATTTTTGAGTTGTAAAGTTGTGTCATGAAAGTTAGTGATGAAATATGTGTAAAAGTGATCCATCACAGGTAATACTTTAGCATTATCATGTGTTTGAGAGATTATAGGTGATGCAATAGTATATATATATAAATGTATATAGGTGATACTATATTTTTGGATGTTAAATCAATGTTACTTTTTATTAAATCAAGACTTGGATGTTACAAGGAATTATGTTTATAATGTTATGTATATATAAGATATGCTTAACTTAGGTAATTTGATGAATATGAATGATCACTAAAAGATGTGTAGTCAGAATTATGTGGTATTAAAATGGGTAGAAAATATGCAATTAGAGAATTGTGAAGAGGTTTCAAAAACTCACACTAACCAATAGGTAAATGGATTTTGAGTGCAAGTTTAAGTGAATTATTGTGATAATTAAGTAACATGGCAGATGAAGGAAATAAGCATGTGGATAGACAACCTAGAAAGAGAGAACCACCTCCAGTTCCATCTGCACCACAAGACCCACTAAGGAATGATTTACCACCATCTTTACCTTTTCCTAATATGTTGGAAACTGCTCATTTTGGATAAATGATGACAAATATGCATACTATGATCCAATAATAAGGGCTTTAATTTAGCATCTCATAACAAGTGGAAATACTATAGGTCGAATGCAACCCGAAATGGAGCTAAGGGAACAATGACCACTAGAAGTTCGTAAGCTCATGAAATTTATTAAAGCTAATTAGTATTCTGAAGGAGAGATGGTAAAACCAACTGTAGTTGATGATTGGCTAGCCTAAATTGAGTGAAGTTTTGAAGCTTTTTGAGTATTGGAAGCATAAAAGCTCTCATATGGAACTTTCTTGTTGAAGTCGGGAGCATGCATATGGTAGGACTCGAAATTACAGACTTTGCCAAGATCACTTACATGGTAAACATTCAAAGAAGAACTCAAGAATGAGTATTTTCTTGTGAATTTCTAAAACCAAATGACTGAAGAATTAATGAGTTTGAAAAAGGGTATGATGAATATGGTGCAGTATGAGACGGAGTTTAACCAGTTGATTTAGTACGCATCGCAATCATATCAAGACAACCTGGAGCTTAAGAAAGATCTTTTTCTTAGAGGATTTGAGCCTACAATGAGTGTAAGCTTATGGACTATGGTTTTAAAATCTATAATGAGGCACTAGATAACGCGCCTTAGCTTTGAAAATAATTAGATACTAATGCAGTTGAACTAAAGTAAGAAGTTAAGTAAGGGGAACGATTTAGGCCTGCTTTTAAGAGATTATTCTCTAGTGTTAGAAGTAGCAACTCAAATTGAAAAGGAAAGAAGTTAGCTGTAATGACTAGTGGAACAACATAATCAAACAAACAATTCAGTTTTTATGATAAGAATGGGAATGTCAAATGTTGGAAATGTAGAGACAAGTATTATCCTCACCAATGTGCACAATTGAAAGGAAAATGTTATCTGTGTAGAAATCAAAATCATATATCTAGGGAGTGCTCAAGGATAAAGAATGTGAAATGTTCTCGTTGTGGACAAACTAGACACTTTTCCAGATGTTGTATGCAATTTGGACCTAGATCTAAGAATGCTGGAGGAATGGATACTACAATGGTCCTTGTACATGTCTTTACATTGGAAAGTATAGATGAGGACATCGAAGAGTTTGACAAAATGATGGAGGAATATTTCTGTGAAGGTTCAAATAATGATAGTAATGGTATGAATGGAGGTAAACCAAGCCTAGTAATAGGTATGTACTCTAACATTGACTACTAATTAATAGTTATAGCATAAATTATGCTTACTAAGATAACCATATGTATTAAGTAGTACAATAGTTAGTAATATCGAAGTAGTTTCTTAAAACCTCTTGGTAACTATAACAATAATATAACAGGTCATGTGAACTTAAACGGATAAGTTGCGTATGCGCTGTTTGAAACGGAAGTTTCTCATTTGTTTATCAATCAAGAGTTTGTGTTGAACCATAGAATTAAAGTAGTTGAAACAAAAGCTACATATAGAGTAAGAATCTCTATAGGAGAGCATATATCCAATTTAAAAGTAGTAAATGAAGGGGGAGTGATGATTCGAGAAAGGGAATTTCCAATTAAATTGATATTATTACCTATAAGTGGTTATGGTATTATTATTGGGATTGATTGGTTATTGAGGCATAAAGCAAAAAGTGGATTGTCAAAATAAGGTGGTGATATTAGATGATGGAAAAACTGTATTGTCAAAATAAGGTGGTGATATTAGATGATGGAAAAACTGTATTGACTAGTAAGACTAAGAGCTGTGGTGTGAAATTGGTTGTTATTAAAGTAATTGAGGAAGAGAAAACAAATAGCGAAGATTAGCTCTATTGCTTAGTATTTTCTTTAGAAGGGCAGAAGGGAAAGCAAAGTGTGTCGAAAATACCAGTAGTTTGTGAATTTCTTGATATATTTCCAGATAATTTGCTTAGCTTAGTACTACATAGGGAATTGGATTTTACTATTAAGTTAATTCTTGGAACTAAGGCAATATCCAAAGCTCCATATAAAATGTCATCAATAGAGTTACAAGAATTAAAGAAATAGATATAGGAAAATTTGGATAAAGGATTTATTAAGCTAAGTATATCACCTTAAGGAACCCCTATGTTGTTGGTGAAGAAAAAGGATGGAACTATGAGACTGTAAATCGATTATAGAGAACTTAACAAAGTGACAATTAAGAATAAGCACCTATTACCAAGAATTGATGATTTGTTTGATCAGTTATAAGGAGCTATGGTATTTTCAAGGATTGACTTAAGATCAGGATACCATCAACTGCGAATTAAATTGAAAGATATACCTAAGATGGTGTTCTGTATATGATATGGACATTATGAATTTATGATAATGTCATTTAGATTAATGAATGGACCCGTAGTGTTCATGGACCTAATGAATCGAATTTATCAACCTTAGTTGGATAAATTTGTAGTAGTGTTTATTGATGATATCTTAATCTATTCAAAGACGAAAAAGGAACATACTAATCATTTGAGGCTGGCATTATAGAAGTTGAGGGACAATAAGTTATATGGAAAACTGAGTAAATGTGATTTCTAGCTAGAAAAGATAACGTTCTTGGGTCATATTATATTTAGTGAAGGAATTTTGGTAGACCCAAAAGAGGTTAAGGCTATAGCTAATTAAAAATAACCTACAACAGTTGCAAAAGTAAGAAGTTTTCTAGCAATGGTAAGATATTATAGAAGGTTTATTAAGGATTTCTCGAATATAGCATGACCTTTAACTTGGTTAACTTAGGAAGATTTTAAGTATGAATGGACTAAGGAATGTGAGCAAAGTTTCTAAGAGTTAAAAGTTCGTTCGATCTCAGCTCCACTACTTACTCTACTTGACCTAAGCAAGTCTTATTGTATTTATAGTGATGCTTCTCAAAATGGGTTGGGATGTGTTTTGATGCAAGACGACAAAGTAATTGCTTATGCTTTTAGATAGCTAAGGCCTATGAGAGAAATTATCCAATACATGATTTCAAATTAGTAACAATTGTGTTTGCCTTAAAAATATAGAGACATTACCTATATAATCAACACTGTGAGATATATATTGATCACAAGAGTTTGAAGTATTTCTTCACTGAGAAAGAATTGAATATGAAATAAAGGCAATGGTTGGAACTAATTAAGGACTATGATTTGACTATTAACTATCATCCCGGCAAAGCAAATGTGGTGGCCAATGCTTTAAGTTGAAAAAATCATGAGCAAGTAACTTCTTTATTAACCACCCAAAAGGATTTGATCCCAAAATTTAAGAAATTAAGAATTGAGTTTAAGTGGCATGATGATGGGGTAGAATTGATGAACTTATTTGTTCAACTGACCTTATTGGAGAAAATTAAGATGTAACAAGAATAAGATCCAAGTTTAAAAGTAGTGAAAGAAAAGTTGAACTCTTAGGAAGTATCAAATTTTCATATTGATGAAAAAGGGTTATTGAGATTTAAAAATCGAGTTTGTATACCTAATAATGCATAATTGAAGCAAGAAATCATAGATGAAGAACATGTTATTAGATATACATTACACTTTAGAGGAAATAAAATGTATATAGATTTGAAAACCATGTACTTGTAGAAGGGAATGAAAAAGGATGTGATTCAATATGTTGCAAGTTGTACTATGTATCAATAGGTTAAAGCTGAACATCAACGACCTAGTGCACTATTGCAACCATTAGAAGTACCCTAGTGGAAATGGGATGATATCATGATGGATTTTGTTGTAGGACTTCTTAGAAGTCGGGTTAGACATGATTCTATTTAGGTAACTATTGATAGATTAATGAAGAGTGTGTACTTCTTATCTTATCAAACCAGTGATTCGATGGATAAATTGACTAAGTTATATGTGCGAAAAATTGTTCAGTTACATGGTGTACCAAAAAGTATCATTTCTGATAGAGATAGTCAATTTGTATCAAAGTTGTAGGAGAGCTTACATTGATCTTTGGGAATAAAGTTGCATTTTAGTACAGCCTATCATTGATAAATGGATGGTTAATTAGAGAGAACGATTCAAATACTATAAGATATGCTTAGAGGCTATATATTAAACTTTGGAGGAGATTGGGATCAATATTTGTTACTAATAGAGTTTGCTTATAACAATAGTTATCAAGAAATCATACAAAGGGCACCATTTGAAGTGTTGCATAGAAGAAAATGCCAATCACCACTTTATTGGCATAATGAGGAACATGCGGTAATAGGACTTGAATTCATTTAACAAACTAATGACAAAGTGAAACTTATTCGACAAAGGATAAAAGCAGCTTAAGATCATTATAAGAGTTAGGCGGATATGAAACGAAAGCCATTAGAATTTCAAGTTGGAGACCATGTGTATGTAAAGATAAGTCCATTTCAAGGATTTAAATGATTTAGAACAACTGGAAAGCTAAGTCAACATTATAATAGACCCTTTAAAGTATTGGAAAGAGTCACAGACTATGTGTATTTGAAGTTGGTATGTGTTTGGTGAGAACATACTTAGCGTGACTCTAAAGTAGTAAGAAGCCCTTCACAGATGCCAAGAAAGGGAAGCACAATCCAAAATTCAAATATTTCAGGTATATGTGGAATTTGTGCTCCTTTGGGAAACATACCCTCTCTTCCTCTCTCGGCCTCCTTAGATTCTACATTCCAAGAAGGTCTTGCCAGTACTAATTGTATTTCATAACAAGAACTCTGCCGGTAAAACTAGCAGTTCCATCTGGAGAGTCGCAAAAGTAAGCTATGTTGTTGTACACATATTTCACTGAAGATCTCCCTTCTTTATCCTCAAGATAATTATCCATTGTAAGAGCATTTATCCGAGTGAGTTTTTCCTAACTTTCCTTAACACTATTCGCTGAGCTACCAGAGGAACATGCCGTCTCACTCCTTATTTGGGGGGGAGGGGAGAAGTGGCCTTAGTTCGTCCCTTCAAAATCAAAGAAGATAAGTCTATAAACTACATTATGAACCATACCTCAATGGTTATAAGGAATGATATCACAAAGTTGAAGAGTGTTAGAGTGAAGACGAGAATGCCAATGAAAATTTGGAGATGCAACTAAAGAAATGTATTTTGATTTTGCGTAGTCCTTTAAATATAGACTACTCACCCTCGTAATTGTAAATTTATTTCTAACGGTAATGATGTGCTAATTTGACCATGGTAATGATTTTTTATGAGTGTTTTGAGACAAAAATTCGATGGTTGACAACTTTCTGATAGTTATTAAGCCTGCAGCGTAACGACGACTGAGGTGACAAGTGTTATACCTCCTACTTTTTGGTTTCTTAAACAAGTAGGAAATTAAAAAGTGTGACTTTTCAATTAGGATACGATCCGTCTTGCTTCCCACTTCGCTCAACATGTAAAGAACTGCTCCCCACTTGGCCTCCAACGTACTATATATCACTTTCTTTGTTGAATTCTCAAACACAAGAGTTAGGGGGCAAATGTTAATAGTTAATTTCGTCCACTCATTTTGACAAGCGTTGGTATAACTTCGCTTGCTTATCTATTTGGCTGCCGATAGGTCAAGTAATTCATATTCTTGGCACCTCGTCGAGTAATTGACACTCTCGACATTCTGCCCAGAGACACAGATCCATTCTTGATTTGAATTCAAGTTCATGGTGTAAACAATTATCAAGAGCACGATTATATTACATAACTACATGCTCTCCCTACATTTCAAGGGAGGTATCTAATCAAGAAGTTTTCATTTGTCTCGATAATTATTCAATAACTGCTCCTTCAAATATGATAGTCTCCTATAAATATAGGAAAAAAACTTTGTAAGAGACATTTGATAACTCTTAACCATTTACTTTACTTTCCTCATTCTTTCTTATTGACTTAGGCATTAGAGTGGCCGCATTAGATTGACCCTAGTACCAAGTAATTTTCTTGTCTTTGTAGGATATTTCCAATTCCCAAAATTCACTAACAACAAGGAAGTTTGTGAAGAATCTAGATACGGTAGTGGAAATAAAGCCAATTGACTAACAAAAGGATTATACAGTAGAAGAGCAAACTATATAGATACTTCATACACAAGTTTAGAGATTACAGAACTGAGATGTGGAATACATAAAAGTTTATTGGAGAAGTGGCTCTCAAGCAAAATTGACATGGGAACCAAAGACGGTAATGTAGAAGGGATACCCTTGGTTGTTTTAGAAATTAGGTTAGTAAATCCTTTTTATTTTGATTATTGATAATTGGAAAATTGTTAGAGTATTTAGATATTATATTAGGTAGAATGATAATCAAAGTTTAAGAACAAAACTTTTCTTAAAGGATGTGCAAATGTAAGCTCGGTACTTAGCAAATAGGAATCAAATTGGTAAATTTAAGGCATTAGTAAAACTAGTTAGATTAACTTAAAAACCTACAAATAAGCTCAAGATATTAGATGAGAAGACCTTGTAGACTCAGATATTAAAAATATGTTAAAATAATAAGAATCTAGCTAAAGTAGTATAATTTAATCATATTACTTATTATTTACCGTAATTGCATAAAATAGGTCTTATTAGTTCGTAAACCTTTAGAGATAAATTAAATATCTAATAAAGTTACCATAGAACATAAAATAAACTATGAAATATATACATGTGTGTCATGTATAATTTTTAAGTATATAAGTACGCTCATATTTACTAAAAAGACCATAATATATGCATTTTATGCTGAAATAAGGTAGAAAAATCAATAAAAATTATTTAAAAAATTGTGGGAACAGCTGGTAAACTAACAAGTTAGGTGTGGCTTTATCTTAGATAGGCATGGAGCAATTAGGAATCAAGAAATAAACAAAAAGGACTAAGTATTTAGGCTTAGGAAATTGAGGAGAGAGAAAGAAAATATATTTCATTACTCCACAAGTTGGTAAAATTCAGAAATCCTCTCCAACAGTTTGTACTTGCAAATTAGAGTTTAGGAAAATTAAGTGTTGAATTTAGAGATTCTAGAAAGCTAATTTAGGAGAAAATACAAAAAATAGGTGTAATTTGATCACTGGAGGCTACGAAAGCTTAAAGGGTTGCTAGAGCTCAACCATCACTACCAATAAAAGGTATACCTACCTCCTAGAGTTGCTGATAAGGGGGGAGCAGCCATAGCTGGCAGGAGGTTAACTTTTCAATGAGGTCCCTTTTTGATCTTGTTTTAAGTAATTCGGTAAAAATACCAAAAATTTTCAAAAAATTATGAAAATAATTATTCTTAAATATTTCTACGTATATAATCTAAGAAAAATATTGCTTTGTATAAATTTAGTAGCTAACATATACATTCTTAAGAAATTAGAGAACTTGTGTAATTTTCAAAGTTAAAATAAATTGGGCAAACGACGTAGGTTTCACATTAGAATTTTTATATAAACTATCCTAAGTTAATATAAATTGCTAAACAAAAAATTTTTGTGATACTATTTTCTATCTTTTTATTTGATTTTTAAGCCTTAAATAATGCTTAAAATAGTGCTTTTAGTAAAGAATAATGTATTTCTTTGAATAATCTCACTTAGATATTGAGTTTAAATCATTATTGAAGTACGATTACTATTCTAGAATGGTTAGATTGATTAGTAAAGTGTGAAGTTATGGAAAATTGTGCGTTGGCCTAAAAACATGAAGTTGACAACTTGAATATTTTGTTGAATTTGGAAAAAAATGATGAACTATGATGAAGTATATGAAGAGTTGTGAAGTAATGAAGCTGAGGAAGGTTTGTTTGGAGTGTTACTAGTTGTTTTAAATTTATTTCATAAGTGTAAATTGAAAGAAAGTTAGTAAATTAGCTAATTAGAGGACATTGATGAAAGGTAAAGGATGATTTAGTAGATTTTGGAAATAAATTTTTCACTGGAATAATACTTAGAGAGTGGGTTAGAAGCAAAACTTGGGAATAAAATGGAGAAATAAGAGAAGCAGAAGCTTAGTTAGAAGATGATTTTATTAAAAACTTTAGAGATAACAGAGTTAGAGAATATCTTAGAAGAAAACGTAATAAAGGAGTTTAATTTGGAGAAGTTTAGAGGCTGTCTTAAAGGGTAAAACTAGTGTAATAAATGATCCTTGTATAGCTCAAAGAGTAACTTATATAATTTTTTACTAAAAAAAACCACTATAACTCCACTTAGAACTTAACTTAGAGGATTTGGTTGATTAGGGTAACTTATAAAAAATCAATAAATGGTTAAGAAATCATGATTTTTTAAGTAGAAATAACTTATGAAATTTATGACTAAAAAACCAAAAACATATAAAACAAACTAATGAATAATGAATTAAGGCTTGAAAACTAATCTATTATATATTTCTAGGGACAATTGAAGATCAAGGAGGCAACTGTTAGGAGTAAATTACCCGTAAGTATAGGTAAGTTAGGATTTATGCTTTGTGGCATATTGAAGTATCATATCAGGATACTTAGAGAAGTAAGAGTACTTATTGGTGGTTGTAGCTAGATTATTTATGCGTGTACTATATGTGTGCCTATGATACTGATAGATGATTGGGAGCTAAACTCTAAGTGTTGTTTTTTGCTTGAATATATAATGTCATGCATGTATGAACTTGGTTGCTCATATGATAATTCGAATTAATCTTGAGTTGACTAAAGATCTAACTTGACATTCAGCATAACCTAATAAAGGTTATGATTAGGTTGTTAGACTAGATACTGACACTCTGATGAGGACAATAGAAAGGGTCCTTTTCCTACCCTTAATTGAATTAAGTGATAGGAGAAGGGGTCGTGGTAAGGTTAGGAACCGTGATTCAAATGTTGTCTAGGGAGGAGGATGGTCTCCATTGCATAAGCTCAAATTTAGTTTAATAGTGTTGCATTAAAACTTCTCAAAATCCAGGTTAGAGTGGACGAAATTTGTTAATGTACTTTTACAACTTCATCCCTTCTTACTAAGCTATTTGAGCTCACATCCCAATAGATTGTTTTGCAGGTGTGGAGTTGAAGCTAAAGCTGCCTCATTATAGTTACCCGTAGGTTAGTTCTGATGGATTAGGGAGAGGAGTGTTGAAGTCTAGTAAATGGATCTAAGCTCCTGTTACTTTTGTTTTTCTTTTGTGGGAGGATTATAAGGTCTTCTTAGGAGGCTTTATAGTCTTCGTTAGCTCGTTGTTATATACACTATATGTAATATAGTCCTCCTGTAGAGATGTATAGTTTTTTCTTTAAAACTTTAGTACTTTTAATGTATATAATACTATGTAAAAGATGTAAACTATATATAGATATGAGAAAATGTATTTTGTAAAGTGTTACTCTATAGGTCTTAATTACTACAAGTAACCATCTAATAGCTTCAAAGCTAGTTGAGTTGTCGTTTGCCTTATGTAAACTATGCCTATTTTAGCAGCTATGGAGGGTAGCTTCTAACCTAGGTTGGTTTACACGACAAGCCTATTATGACTCCTTATGTTTGGGGTGTGACAGTGTGTGTTAAGCTTCATTTAATTTTTACAAAGATTTATTGATAAAAATTGAAACTTTATTTGGATATATTTACTTATATAAAGTTATAATTTCCAGAAAAAAGAGAATCACTTGATATTTGGGATCTAATATCTTACCGTAAGGTTAGATTTTAGTCACGATAATGGCTATTACTTGTAGTATCTCATGCCTACTTTGAAGTGGTGGTGGTAGCTTTCTAAGTGGTAGCCACTGGTGGAAGAAATTGAAGCTTAAAGCACTCGGGTTGAAGAGGCACCTTTGATACATGGAATAATTTTCAAGTCTTTAGGGGTTAGCTGTAGAGTCTCTCTTTGTGCATGATTTTCGAGAATATCGTGGTGTCTATGCTTATTGCTAGTGGTGGAATGGATAAGGGGATGAGGTAGTTCTTATATTTGAGTTTAGCTTCAAGAATGTGGGATCAAGTATAAAAGAAAAATGAGAGGAAAGTAAGGAGTCGGGATTATTCACTTTTAAGAGTGAAGGTGAAAGAAGGCTTTAGAATTCATTGCCCTACATGGAGTTAATAAAGGCATTAAAACTTCCATATAAGATTAGCTGGAAAATAATATGTCAAAACCAACATGTGTTAAATGGTGAGTGAACTAAGGGATGAGGTAATGATCCTCTTATATTTCCCATGCCAATGTTTTGTGGCTACCGTTAGAAGCAGTTGAAATTTCAAGCTATAGTTAGCTTAGGGCTACTATTAAGTGATTGAAATTCAAAAATTGTTGGTGGCTAAAATTCGATATCTTTGTCAATTTGACCTTATTACATGCTTACAAGTTATATGTGTGATAAAATTATTTTTTATATTGTATTTTAAGAAAAACTTATAGAGAAGTTTAAAATTTATTATGTAACATGAAAATATACTAAAGTTGATATTTTCACAGATTACTTTATATTTCGAGAAATTAATATTAATTCATATATCAGTTAGTTGTTGAATATTGAAAACTTGATATTTTGAGTTCCAATTTTTACGCTAGGCCATGCATCATATTTGAACATTAAAATTTATATTAAGTTCTTTTTTTTTTTCATGTTTCAAAGTATTTTATTTTAATATTATTTATTTATTTGTTTTTTAACAGGCAAACTTAACTCCTCCTTAAAATTTATTTGACTAATTATCTATGAAATGTAAAGTTCAAAATTTTAAATTTCAAATTTCCACTCAACAAAACTCCAATTGTATTCTAAATCATTATTTATAACGGGGTATTACATCCTAACCCCCCTTAAAATAGTTTTGTCCTTAAAGCTCAAAACATGCAAGAACTTTCGAGGTTATTTACTTAAGGTACCAAGCAACTATACCCAAAAGTTAATCTCAACATACTAAGCACAATTTTTTATTTTTTATTTTTTGAACCAACACATATTAATTCATTACATTAAGCAACATACAAGAAGTCACCAGTCTTAACACAATAGTTTATTAGTAGTGAAAGAACATAAGAACTAGCCCTCTACAAACAACCCAAGGTATCTAGCCCACATTAACTCCTCAGTCTCCTAAGTTGCCTCTTCTTCCATGTAATGATTCCAAAAAACTTTTACATAATTAATGTCTCTATTTCACAATTATTGAACCGCTTTATCCAAGATCTTAATAGGTCTCTTTTCATAAGTTAAATTTTCTTTAAGCTCAATTGGGGAAGCTTCCAATACTTTCAAAGTGTCTCCAATAAACTTCATCAATGAAGAAACATGAAAAACATTATGTACATTTGGCAGCGCTATAGGTAGTTTAAGCTCATAAGCAACATCTCTGACTTTTCCCATAATTTGGTAAGGCCCAATATATCTCGGGCTTAGCTTCCCTTTCATTCCAAATCTTTTAACTCCTTTCATCGATGAAACTTTTGTGTATACGTAATCTCCTACTTAAAATTCCAAGGGTCATCTATACACATCCACATAACTCTTTTGTTTGTTTTGTATAGCTTGCATTCTTTCTCTGATTATCTAAAACTTATCCTTAAGTTCTCGAAGCACATCTAGTTTAACTATCTATTTAATCCCTGTATCATTCTAATAAATTGGGGATCTACACTTTTACCCATAGAATACCTCATATGGAGCCATATGAATTTTAGCTTTGTACCTATGGCTTCTTACAATGATTGCCAAAATCTCGACACAAATCTTGAGACTCATTTTGAGACTATAGAAATTGAAACTCCATGTAAGCCTACTATCTCATTCACATATAAGGTTGCCAATTTTGATAAAGGCATTCTAAGATGAAATGGGAGAAAGTGAATTGATTTCATTAACTTATCTACTATGACCCATATCACATCATTCTTTTTTTGTGTCTAGGGTAACCTAATTACAAAGTCTATCATGATATGTTCCCATTTCCACTCGAGTATATGAAGTGGTTGTAACAATCTCCATGGCCTCTGGTGCTCTACTTTCACCAATTAACATTTAATATATTGTGCAACATATTCAACAATGTCCTTTTTCATCCTTAGCCACTAAAAATTCATTTTCACATCCTTGTACATTTTATTACTTCCAAGATGACTTAAATAACTCGTATTGTGTGCTTCTCCCATTATTATTTTTTAAATATCCTTACTCTTTAGGACATACACTCTATTTATGAATCTTATGATTCCATCCTCATCAAGTACAAAATTAGGATTCTTTTCTGAATTATTATTAATGTTCTTAATCTCTACATCCTTTGCTTGTGCTTCTTTAATCTTGTCCACTAATGTAGGTCATATGGTCAAACTTGCCAAATCGAGCTGATTCTCATATGT
The DNA here is from genome assembly GCA_024138005.1 of Lumnitzera racemosa. Taxonomy (NCBI): domain Eukaryota; kingdom Viridiplantae; phylum Streptophyta; class Magnoliopsida; order Myrtales; family Combretaceae; genus Lumnitzera; species Lumnitzera racemosa. The sequence goes on along the minus strand of JAMXBC010000004.1, from coordinate 71,343,883 downwards.
TTTTATTTCCAATTCTAAGTCTTCTATATCTGTAGGGATCTCTTTCTTATTTGTAATCACAGTTGCAACATGATCATACCCCTTTCTACTCAACACATCTACAACAACATTTGGTTTACCGAGGTGGTAATGTATTGTCAAATCATAATCTTTAAGCAACTCCAACCATCGTCATTGACGCATATTCAACTCCTTTTGTGTAAATATGTACTTTAAGCTCTTATAGTCAATATAGATATCACACTTATCACCATACAAATATTGTCTCCAAATTTTCAACACAAATACCACCATAGCAAGTTCAAGAACATGAGTTGGATAGTTCTACTCATATGGTCACGATTGTCATGATACGTAATTAATTACTCTATCATTTACAATATATGGAGTATCCACCAATTCCATTTAGTATAGTTAATACTGATATTGTTCCCAATCTTTTCTTAAGTTCCTAAAAACTCTTTTCATATTTATCATTCTAGTCAAACTTAATACCTTTCTAGGTCAACTGAGTCAATGGCACCATAATCTTAGAGAAATCTTGCACAAATTTTCTGTAGTAGCCTACGATGCCAAGAAAGCTTCTGACTTGTCTTATCATCTTTGGTCTTACCTATTCTATTATTGCTTGAATCTTAGCAGGGTCTACAATAATCCCAAAACTAAACATAATATGACTAAGGAATCTAACTTGTTCTAACCAAAATTCACACTTTTTCAATTTGGCAAACAATTGGTGATCCTTTAGCGCTTACAACACCATCCTCACGTATCTTGCATATTCCTCTTTATCTTAGAGCACATTAATATACATCTGTAAAGACCATCACAAATTCATCTAAATGCTCCTTAAAAACTCCATTCATCATACGTATGAATGCAGCTAGGGCATTTATCAAACCGAACAGTATTACTAGAGATTTATAGTGCCCAATCTAGTTTGAAATGCTATCTTTGGTATATCCTATTTACAAATCTTCAATTAGTGATAACCTAACTATAGATCAACTTTAGAGAGCATGTTGACTCCTTTCAATTGGTTGGACAAATCACTAATTCTAGGTAGTGGGTTTCTGTTCTTTATGCCACCTTATTTGATTTGTGATAGTCGATGCACAACTACAAACTTCCATCTTTCTTTCTCACGAGCAATACTGAGAAACCCTAAGATAATACACAAGGTTTTATACAGCCCTTATCCAATAACTCTTGTATTTGTTTCTTCAATTATACTAACTCTAATGGTGCCATCTGAAATGGTGCCTTCGATATTGGTTCAATTCTTAGTGCAACTTCTATACCAAATTTGATTTCTCTATCTACAGGTAGACTAGGTAATTCCTCTAAAAAGACTTCTAGGTATTCACACACTATAAGTATATCTTCCAATTTAATTTTTTCCACTCAAGTGTCCATTATTAAAGCTAAATATCCAATAAGTCCACTTCTTAGTAATTTCTATGCTTTGCTAGCCGCAATTAGTTGTAGTGCTTGGCGAATTGGACATCCTTTGTAATTAAAGGAGTCTCCTCTAAGCGTTTTGAATTCAACAACTTTCTTTTCACAATTCAAGTGCACATGATGCTTAGTCAACTAGTTCATGCCAAGGATTATATCCTTCATGTCTAAGACTATTAACTTTGTCGACAATTGTTGAGAGTCTATGGTCACATTACCACCTTCTAACTTACAACTTATTATCTTCTCTCCTCCAGATGGTGTAGACACCACTAATTGATATTGTAAATTCCTTATTGGCATATTCTTATCATTCACCCATTTTTCTAATACATATGAGTATATTACGCCAGAATCAAATAAAGTATAAGAAAAACTATCACCTACTTAGTATCATGCCTAAAGTAACACAGATAACATGTTTTAACTAACTCATTTTACAATAATAAGGTGTTACAGCTAAATGCACTTCCTAAAATTTTAAATTTTTTATTGTTTAACAATTAACCTACAATCACTTCATCTTAGGCAGCCTTCGTCTGCTACACTACAAATACTCTTGCCTAGCCTTAAGGTCTTTAGCCTACTTTGTAGGGGTTAGCATTATTGTTGTTGTTGTTGTTTATAGGTTCTAATCTGGGTGATGGGGCGGGTGCTTGATTGGTTGGTGCTCTAACTCAGAGCTAGGCTACAATTTGCCCAAATCAACTGCACTAATAACATCTCACATCTTCAGGGTATTGGCATTGCCTCACTACATGTCTTACCTCACCACATCGATAACATTTGCCTCGCAGCTTTGGACATTCATCTACCTTACGATTCTTGTGGCATTTCTAGCATGTACACACCATTCCTTAAGGTCCTTAACTAATTTAGGATGTTGGTAAGGCCTCTAATTCCCACCTAAAGGTTGAAAGGGTCTTTGGTTCCCAATTAGTGGTTGATATGGCCTCTTTCCCTTCCCTTTATTTTTGTTTTGCTCGAAACTCAAGCCTCCTTTTCTCTTATGGGATGAACTTTTCTCACCCTTCATATCCCTTGTTAAAGTACTCAGGTTTCATTAACCACATCTACATACCTTTTGGCATGTACTCTCTTTAGTTCAGCTTGGTAATATACATCTAATCCCATCTTAAATTTATCAATTTTTGTCTCTTCATCAATTTGATAAGACTATGGGGTAAACTTTAATAATCGATTAAAATCATGTTCATAATCCTGTATGCTCCTTCCCTTTTGTTTCAACAAATAAAATTCTTCTCTTATTTTATTGTTGATAGTGGTAGGATAGTATTCATTCATAAATACATCCTTAAAATCATTCTAGCTTATAAGTTCTTGAAGTGACTCTCTTTAGGTTATCCACCATTCATGAGCCATATCATCCAAGAGTACTAAAGCATAGTCCACTTTCTCATTGTCCAGTACATCATGGACTTAGAAGGCTTTCTCTATTAAGAGGATCCATTTATTTGTAGCAATGAGATCCGAGCCTATCCCATTGAAAGGCTTGATGATTCTTTGTACCTTAGCCAGCTTATCTCCATTTGAACCCTTTGCAACCGTATTAGCCTATGTTTGCAATATTGTATCCAACTAATACATTATTGTCTGCCTACTCATCTTAAACCAGTTTTGCAGCCGGTCTTCTATATCTCCTCAATGGAATCTTTAACTATTATACTACAATAAAATATCGAAATTAGGATTTTCACTTATACTTGGTGGTCAGATCTCTATTGTAAAAGCTTGTCATGATATCCTAGCTACCTATACAACCTCACTTACGAATTGACTTGTGAATTTTAGCCTATGCTCTAATACATCCTTATAGCACCTTGCTTGCTAGGGCCTATTCATCTCTCATACTAGTGCCCAAGAGATAGGTGGTAGTACATTATTATCTCCTTACTTGTCTTGAACCAGGTTTGCAACCAATCTTTCACATCTCCTCGATAGCATCTGTAACTATTATATTGCAATAAAATATCAAAATTAGGATTTTCACTTATACTTGGTGGTCGAATCTCCATAGTAAGAAACTATTTAAGCTTTTCATGATATCCTAGTTACCCCACACAACCTCACTTACGCATTGACTTGTGAATTTTATCTTATGCTTTGATACCACCTTATAGTGCCTTGCCTACTAGGGCTTATTCATCTCTCATACCAGTACCCAAGAGATGAGTTGCTATGCCGTCATCAAGTTGAGGATAAGCCAAACTAGAAACCAAGAACAATTTAAAATTTATGAATAACATGTAATTATATAAATGCATGGAAGCATCTTTTAAGATACATAACATAAGGGCATTATAGTACCTATGTCCATTAAGGTCACACAAATTGAATTAAACTAATTAAGGTTTTCAACATTTATTTATAGTATGATAATATTTGATCCTTGCTCTCAATATCCCTATCTCAAACTTAAGCTCCAGCATTATCTCCATCTTCAAGCCTTGAGGTTAGAACAAAACTAACCTCCCAGCATCAAGCTAAGTGAGCAAAGGCATGCAATAAATAATAAATAGCAATAAGAGAATACCCAATTACAAATTTAATGTCAACATCATAACAATTTCCATAATTAATAGCATTAGTCATAATTGAGCTCAATGTAATTTACCGATCAATAGATGCTTATGTATGCAATATTATGCCATGCTAATTCACATGACATGCACTGGTTAGTATCCTAACTGAGTAGGTAATGAGCGACACTTGGCAGCTCTCGAACAAATATTTGAGTGGAACTTGGCGACTTTCGAGCAAGATATTTTAGCGGCATTTGGTGGCTCTCGAGAATGATATTGGAGCAACACTTAGTGACTCCTTAGCAAAATATTTAAGTAGCACTTGGTAGCTCAGAACCGAGCATGCAATTCTATATGCTGAAAAACAAAGCTTTATAAAATATATGACCCATAGGTCCCTTTATGTCAACCAAGCTTTAAATATGACCCTTAGGTCATTTTCTAAAACTGAGCTATTGAACATGACCCTTAGGTTCTTTAATAAAAAAACTAAGCTTTTTAAAATATGTCCCTTAAGCCGTTTTTATGTTATGCTATGAATACACATAATGCAATGAATCGCATTAAATAATAGCCGAACACATATCTCAAGCATGAACTTTCTTTTTAAATCAATCAATCACATTTAATATATCGTTATGTTATCGACTACTATTTACTAGCCATGATTATAATTTAAGGTATGTTTAACAATTAGTGTGTTGAATCATTCTATCAAGTATAAAATTCATTAAGCATAATCAAACCATAGCAATTGAAACCAGCCATTTCTTAAGTCAAACTAGTTACACTAAGCATGTGTAGTTATGAACCTATTATCTACAAGCCATGTCTATTGTTTAGAAAAGCATGTTATCAAATGCTTAAAATGCAACTCATTGAAAACTTAACTTCCAATTGTAGATTTAATCAACTTGCCTCATAATATAGTATATCATACCAGGCTTAAGTCATTTATATCAAGCATGCTCATTATGGACTTATATCAATCATCTCATATTGAATCACCCATCAAACAGTCATCGTGCATTTGTCAATCATTAAGTCCTATAATTCACTTAAGTAAAGTCAAAAGGATGTATTTATACAATGAGTGGTTGTTTAATTTTAGACTACATTATATAAAAGCAAATGAGGAAGGGGTTGCCCACAATTTACTCTTAGGGTTCTCCATTAACGTCCTTGAGGTAGTCCACCATATCTGCAACATCACCTAGTGTAGACACACCATTTTTTCCTCCCTCCCCCTTTGTAATTTTAGGGTTTTTCTTTAAATAAAAGAGAAAGGGTCCTAATAAAAGAAAGCACAAAAATAAAAAATACAAAAAAAATTGGAAAATTGAAAGAAAATTTAAAAATTAAAAAAAAAAAAACCAGAGAAATGAAAAAAGAAAAAAAAAAGGCTAATTTTTTTTTAGGAAAATAGAATTTTCTTATTTTTAGTAGAAATAGCTTTTCGAGAAAATAATTTGTTTTTAGGAATTTAGTTTTTAAGAAAAATAAGATTTTAGAATTATGTTAAGTCTTTAAGAGATTAGTTCATTTTAGGTATTTGTCCTTTTAAAATAAATCAAGTTCATTTTTGGCTCAAATACAATTTAGTTGCATAATATTTCAAGATACGAGCCAACAGTCTAATTAGTACAACACTTAGTCTTGTATTTGGTAATGGCTTAGAGGTTGCAAGTTCAAATCCCCTCATGCACATTTGGTGCACTTTGTTTTTGTCTCTACCCAAGCCATGTGTCACATTCCTATTGGACGTGTGCTGTCTAATTGACACATAGCAATAAGCCATTAGGCCACGTAATTGACATAGTGTACGGGTGGCACCATACTAGCAAGCACTTTTCCTTCTCTTTCCCTTATTTCCCCACATTTTCTCAAGCAGCACTAGCCCATGGTACTTACTTCTTGCACATTTTTAATCTACTTTTCTTTATGATTTCACTAAATTAATGGTGAAATCACAAAGACTATGTAGGATACTATGAATGAGTGCCAATTACATGCCCAAATACAATCATTTGTGAGGCTAAATCGAGCTTAGAAAATCAAGAAAAGTTTGTATTCAAGTTTTTCCCACTCACGTAATCTAGCAAATCTAAGTTGTAACAAAAAAATTTTAAAAGCTTTTGATGTGCATTTGTGGAAAGTTTGATAACTTTTAATTGCATCTTGACCATTCATTTCATTCAAAATCATCAATTCACATTGAAGTTTGTCAAATACCCATAAATTCAAAAATATACAAATTGACTTGATTTATGGACTTTCTATCACAATCCAAGCTTTAATCAGTATAAATTCAACTTCTCCATCCTGGTTTTGTCATGAGCACACTTTGAAACACATAACACTCACTCGAAATCACACTCTCTCTAGGCTTTCTGCATGTTCTCTCTTTCTAGCTTAAAGTTTCCGCGTGGTGGCTATTAAGCAAAACCAACACCACAGCCAAATTGCCCAAGATGAAAGCTCTTGAACTTAGCCCCTCTTGTTTGTTGCCATGGCTTCTAGAGTAAGATCTACTACCTAAGGGTTTCACAAACCCTAACTCGTGGCAGCTACCATTCTAAACTCAACTACCATATGTTTTGAGCTAAAACCACCTACACTACGGTGTTCAACACCTGACAAATATTGGGACCTACTTACCTTTGAAGCACTAACGACCACCATGCATAGCATACAACAACCATTGCTAGTGATCAAAACCAACCACTACCTAAAAACCACATTTAGCCATGCCACTTTTCCTACTTCTCTTTCTTCAATTCATCTCATACAGAAACATCATTTTCGGTAAGAAATTCGCAGTAGAAACACCTCCAGAACATTTTGGTGGCTACTCTTCTTCTTCTCCTCACCACTATTGTGCAAAGCACGTATTAGGTTAGGTTAACCCATATTCAATCCAATGACCCACTCTAGATCTCTCTCTCCAATCTATATGTAGCCTTAATCCACTTGGTCCGATTCATTTTGTATTTTATTTATTTATCTATTTATTTGTTTCTTTCTTTCTTTTTTCCTTCTTTCATTTCTTTAATGTGTTATATTATTATAAAAAGAAAAGCAAAAGAAAAAAATCCCAAAAGAAAATAAAAAAAAAAAGAAAAAAAGGTAGGGAAGCTTTGAAATTTTTATTTTTAAGCATTTTTTCATCAAAATAAAAAAAAAATGAAAGATAAGAATAAAAAGAGAAATAAAAAAAGGGTTTTATCATTTAGAAAAAACTATTTTCCAAATATATAAAGTAAATGTACCTTTTTTCAAATTTAGGACTTCATTTAGAATTTTTTTTTTTTGAAAATAAACACTTGAAAAAGATTAGGACCCTTTTTTAGAAACTTTTTCTCAAAGTGAAAAAATAAAATGGCTAAAAGACATAAACTCAACTGATTTTCGAGATAAAAAGAACTAACCTATCTAAATTTTTCTTAAGTGAACTATGGAAGTTTAATTCCAAATAGTGGATATATAGGCATTCATACGTGACTACGGAGTAATTTAAAATATGTAAAATTTTTATTTTTTCAACTTATGTAAATTTTATTTTGATTTTTACAAGCAGATATAACTTTATTTATTTATTTGTGAAAAAGCATTGTCATTAAAAGTGTATTTTAAAAGATAAAATTAATTTCAGAAAGCTAAAAATAGCACCTGATTAAGGTTCAATATGATAATCCTAGATCCAAGATATTTGATCTTAAAATCATTTTTTTTTAAATTTGATTCTATAGAAAACCAGTAGCTAAGTTATAACAAATCTACCAAATTAGTTATAACTTAACCTTTTTTCTCAACTCCAGTAGAGTAAGTGACTCTAAAAAAGACAACAAAGTTTTTCTTAATCCTTAGTCAATGATCTATATTGAATAGGTATAAGGTTCAATATAAGTTGGATTAAGAAAAATATTGAAAATCAAAGGTTTTCAAAACTAAAAAGACAACAAAGTTTTTCTTAATCCTTAGCTAATTATCTATATTGAATGAGTATAGAGATCAATACAAGTCGGATTAAGAAAAATATTGAAAATCGAGAAAAATTCAAGCTCAAGAACTTGGTGACTCTACTAAGGATGTTGAGAAGGTTAGCTACTAAAAAACTTTCCAAAATTAAATTTACCTTTCAACATTCCCATGTTATTTATTTATTTATTTTATTTATTGTTATGATTTGTTTCATGTAAATATACTTTGTTTTAATTGCTAGGTTCACTTTTTCTATTCATCATACATGGGATATTTGGGGAATAATTGCATCAAGGATGCAGGGTAAATAAAGTCAAACCTATGCCATCTTAGGACCCTAAGAAGGAGGCCATTGTATAAGATTCAAGTGTTGCGAGGTAACCACCACTTAGGGCTAATTAAGCTACTTTACTTAAGCTTTTATTTGACCAATGAACCATTTCCTTAGAAAACGCATAAGGTCACAAAGATTAAGAACCTTCTGAACCCACCCTAATTGCATGTACTTCCCTTAAACCATGAGTTAGTACACCACTCCTAAAAGTTGCAACCCTGCTAATATTGGAGTGTTTTGGAAACATAATCATTTCTTTTTTCAACAATGGGGTCATAGTTTAAGGAATGATGTATTCACCTAGTATAACTAATATCTGCATGTTTCCACGTGCATTCTTTTGTTTCGTTGATAAACGATTTTTATCCATAAAATGTTTAGGTCTACAGTTAATGGTAGGTGACTAAGTGAACAATTAGAGAATTGATAGGATACAAGACCTCCCTAAGATTCATGAACAATTGCTAGAAGCTGAAATAGCCTATCTAAGAGAGAAGCTCTAATGTTCTAAAGCTCACAATTGATCCTTAAAAGCCCTTTCAAAAAAGTCCTTAGAGAAACCTATGAAATGCTAGAAGACCTTAAACCTTGTCTGCAAGAGTCAGATTATCAATTTTCTTATTATAGCTAAGGGGCCTAGATTAGAGGTCAAGTTTCATTAAATAATAATCTAGAATAAATGTTAGGCTTTTTATCCTTTTTTTTAATACTCTAATTTTTCAAAATAAGAAATGTTCCCTTTAGCTTATCATTCTTTATTATTTAGTATTCCCCTTTTGTAAATAGTTCTTCAATAGAATTCATCTAACCATTATTCTCTCTCCTTTTAGGAACTGTCAATAAATTTCATAAGCTTGTAAATAGAACTCCAAAAATCCCCTGCCTTATTTAGATCACTTGGTTTTTGAAAAATAAAAGCCTTATTTTTCTCTCTCATAAAAAAAAAAGAAAAAAGAAAAAAAGTAGAAAGTTACTAACGATTACAAAGTCTTATTATCTTGACCCAAACATAAACCACTTGGCCAATTAAGGCAACCATCCTAAACACAACCTCTTTGCAGGTTAAGGTAGCTAGTCCAAACCTAACCACTTGGCCAATTAAGGCAGCTAACTCAAACACAAACCACTTGGCCCGTTAAAGCAGCTATCCAAAGGACAACCTCTTAGCTTACTAACGTTGCTAACCCAAACACGAACCCTTAGTCCATTAGGGTAACTAACCTAAACACAAACCCCAGCTCATCAAGGTAGTCAAACCAAGCCAAAACCATTGGTCCATTGAGAAAACCAAGCCTAACCAGGAACTGAGTCAAAATACGAAGCTAAATACAACCTCAATCTTGAATTCAAATTGAATGAAAAATGTTGTTTACCCTAAAGGGCATGTTTACACTAGGGCAAATCAACATGGATTCCTATACAAGAAAATGGTAACTCACTTTTAAAAGTTTTAGGATGAAAAGAGGCAAACTAAATCCTATACACTAACCCTACTACACTTTGAGAGTTGAATTACATCATAGTAAGGATTTTTAAACTCATTTCTTAATGGAGGTCCATTTTGAACATGATACATAGATCAAAATGAAGTTAGGCATTCATTTTCAAATCCTAAGAGCAATTATCCTTTGCCAACCCTATTGAGCCAACTAGGGAGTGTTTTTGAAATTAAACCCTCTCAAGAACCACCCCATAATGAGGCGATTTGGAGGTTAAAGTCATCATACTAAGAGAAAAGGATAAAAACTTATTAATGCTTGCCTTAATAACGACAATTCATGGATAACTCTTATGTTCGATAGTTTATTTTGTTTGAGATGAAGAAGAGTCAACATGTTTCCAAAACTCCTTAAGCCTACACATATTTCACCCAAGCTCATACACCTGAGATCCATGGATTTAGAGCCTTAAATTTCTTAAAGACAAAAACTTAGCAATAGAAATAATTACTTTTGGAGCTAAAGGGGAAAAATGGGGGAAGGAATAATAGGGAAAAGTAAAAAAAAAAAGAAAAGAAAAAAGAGGAAGAACAAGAAAGAAGCTTGAAAGTTAAGCCTAAATACAAGAAAAGACCCCAAAATTACAACAAAGGTAGCAAACCTGAACCCAATTCCCCCCAATGCTTCAAAAAGCCTTAGAATCTAAGCTCAAACATCCTCAAAAACATAAAGCCTCATACCCATTCCAAATTACACCCTGAGCCATGAAACACAAAGTTTCCTTATTCATTCCAAATCATACTCCAAGTCAAAAACACAAAACCTTATCACCCATCCTGAATCACAAACAAAAGGCCTTCCCACCCACAATACTAACCACACTCAATGAAAACTTTTTTTATCATAAGGAATAATTTATCTTAAATAAAAATTATTTTTAAAACTAAGGCAAGCCTAATTCTAGTTTTTCCTAAAGGGTTCTTAACTTGTACACTCGAGTTGGATAAAAAAAAATAATTCTTTCAAAATAAACCTCCTCATTAATCCCTTTTGCAAACATCCGACCAAAAGCCCAATTCGCAATGTCGAACTAGAAAAGACCTAACAAATTGATCAAGATGTGTTACTTACAAATTAGACCATAATTTTTGGAATAGTAGTCAAAGTGAAATCTACACCGAGAATATGCAAAAAAGAAGTCCTCTACAACTAGATTAAGCATAAGTTACCGTTTCATTTAGTAAAGAATGTTCAAAATCACAAGGCCTTACTAGGAAGTTCAACATGTTACTAGGTTAGCCTTGACGGTATCAAGGTTATAAGATGTTTTCAAAGACTGAGAGGAATATGAAATACCATATATGTTACAACTCTTGCTTCTTAAATAAAAATTTGAACCTGTTAATAAACTTTGAAAAAAAAGAGATAAAAGAAAAAAGAAAAAGAGAGAGAGAAAGTAAAGGCTTGTTACAAGTTTTATTTTATTTTTTCCATCCATTTGATCCAAGTGGCCAAGCTTTCAATTCATGTCACCTACTTCCTTCCAATGTGGTCATACTTTTTAAGTTGACTATAATAGTCTAAGTCATTTAACTCTTTTTCAAATTAAGAAACCTTATCCACGATGCTTTTTTTGTCATAAATGGTTTTCACCAAATTCATCATTTGTAAATTTTTCAAGCCAAGAGGTTTTTCAAATTGGTTACATTCCTCCCTTTGCTTCTTTAGTCCTTCATAAATTCTTGTTCAAGGTTTTAAGCTAACCCATAAGGTACTTCCCTTCTTCCTTTAGTTTTAGGGTCCTAACTAGCTCGTAGAGTATTATTCTATCATCAATTCTTTTAGGGTTTTAGCCAACCTATACAATGCTTTCTAATTTTGAGCTAATTAATAGGGTTTAAGCTAGCTCATAAAGTGCTGCCCCGATTCATATTTTCTTTATGATTCTAGCCAACTTGTAGAGCTCTATCCTAACTCATATTTTCCTTTAAGGTTTTAGCTAACTCATTAAGCACTTTCCAATTCATATTTTCTTTAGAATTTTAGCCAACTCATATAACGTTTCCCAATTTTGAGCTAATTTTTAGGGTTCAAACAAGCTCATAAAGCGCTATCTTAACTCATATCTTCCTTGAGCGTTATAGTTAACTCATAAAGCATTGTCTTGACTCATATTTTCTTTAGGATTCTAGTCAACTCATAAAGCGCTGTCTCATCTCATATTTTTCCTTTAGGGTTCTAACCAACTATAGATACCTCATTTTTGCTCCCTTTTTTATTTTTAATTAATTTTTTAGAATAAGTTAAAGGATCCTAAATTAGGAAAAATACAAAAAAAAATAAAAAATTAAGAAAACAAAAAAAAATAATAAGTTTAGAAAAAATAAGAAATCTTAAAAAAATACAAAAAATAAGAATTTTAGAAAAAATACAAAAAAATGGAAAAATTGAAAAGTCACAAAAAATAGAAAAATTCAAAAAATAAAAGATTTAAGGAATTTAAAAAATAATAATTTTTAAATAGTTTAAATAAAATAGAATTTTTTAATTTAAATAAAGACAGAATCGTTGAGTTTAGGCTTAGATTTAAATCTAGCCTAAACTAACCTAATCCATATATACAATTTAATTATACATATGAATAAGATATAGGTTAATAGCCTAATGGATAAACACTTAGACTTAAATTGGGTTTAGCTTCAAGATCAGAGGTTTCAATCTCTCTAGAGGCACAAAAACATCTTTTATCCTTTTCTTTTTTTCACTCTATATGCTACCACGTATCAATGCATCACTAAGCCACGTGTTTGTTTGTGACACATGGCACTTAGTGATTGGCCATGACTACAAATTTTCTTTCCCCCCTTTTCTTCTCCCCTTTCCTTTTCTTTCCCTCATTTTCTCATTTAAAAAAACAAGAGAAAAGAAAAGAAAACACAAACACGCAAGGGGGATCCATTTTTTCAAAAAACACACAAAAGCAAATTGAACTCATGCTCTTTCACTTTCTCTTGCTTACAGGCACTATACACACAACTCACCCTCTCTCTTAGCCACTCCATCCCCATTGCACATCACATACAGCATACTTAGCTAGACTCTCCACTGTCTCTCTCCCTCGAAACCAAACGTACAACTCACACAACAAGGCATTAAGTTGCTCTATCTCTCAGGCACATCACTTATACATATACACTCTTGGCCTTCTCTCTCCCGAACACACCCCTCACACAAATACGCAAGGGAGGAAGGGGGCTGCACTTTTGAACCACACCATTTTCTTTCTCCCTCGAAACCCATACCCCATTATCCAACCCACCAACACACAAACACAACACAACTTACCCTCTCTAGCGATGGATTCTCTCTCTCTCACTTCACCCACATACTTACAAATATGACCGCCTCTCTCTCTCTTGATCTCTACCACCTATCTACCCTCTGTCAAACAATACATACTCACGACCCCTCTCATAATAACTAAACCCATACACCACAAGATCCATTATTGCCCTTTCTCTCTCGACCATGCAGCAGCATAAACACACTCATTGATACATCTTGCTAGCACATACTCCACTATAATCCCCTCCACTGTTGTACACCTAAACCCACATTAAAGCATAACAACTTCATAATCACCGTTGCACGCTCACTGTCCATGCATCCTCCACGTACACAAACTCAGACCACTCATCATGTCAACCTTCTCCATTGTGCAACCATCTACTGTACATGACACATATAGAACCACTACCTACGGCAGTACTTGAGTCCAATCCAAACCACGCACAATCACCAAACGACTACCCCATACCAAAGCACCACCGCCAATCTCCCTAATGTCAATGACTTCACATGAAGTCGATTTACCCATTTAAATTAGGAGATGGAACAGTCCTAAGCGTCCCCTCCAGTGTTCATTGGGCATTCTTCTTGTTCTTTGTGAAATTACGTAAGTTGCACATGATTGAGTCATACAATCCTAAAGCCAACTCATAACAAACCTGAATTTGACCTAACCGCCCACGCCTAGACTCAATCTGACAACAGTGCTTGGTCCAACCTTCACTTGCTATTTGTTTATTTATTCGATTGTATTTCTTTTATTTATTTATTATTATATATTAGTGTAATATGTAATTGTAAACTAAAAAAAAAAATTGAAAAAAGGGGATGAGAAAGAAAAAGAAAAAAAAGAGAAAATAAAAAAAAAAAGAAGAAAAGAAAAGAAAGAATTATCTAGTTTTATTTATTTTCACGTTTTAACCCAAAAAAATAAAAAAAAATAAAAATAAAAAAAAGTAAATAAACAAATAAATAATAACAAAAAAATAATAAAATAAAAAAATTTTATAACTTAGAAAATTGACTTTCCAAAAATAAATAGACCACTCCCAAATTAGAATATTTCTAGAACTTTCCACAAATAAACCTCGATTTAGGATCCTTTAGGAAATTTCTTTAAATAAATTGAAATGGATAAAAATGTAAACCCGGCCTTTTTTCAAAATTAAAATCAATTCAACCTGCCAAAGCTTTCATAAATAAATTACGAAGTCTAATCCCGGAGAGTAGGTACATAGATACTCGTACGTAAGTACAGGACGACTTAAAATCTGGAAAGTTTTATTTTTTCCATCTTGTAAATATTTGCTCAAATTAATTAGATTAGTCGCATGTGATATGATTAGTCATTTAGAAATTGAAAAGGGGATATTATTGGAAAGCAAATTTAAATTTGGAAAGTTTAAAAGTAATACCCGTTTAGGGTTTAATAGGATAACCCTCGGATCCAGATCTTTCATTTCAAAAAACCGTTTTATAAAATTAGTTTTCTTGTTAGATTGGTAGTTAAGTTATAGCAAATACACCTAATTGGTTATAAATTAACTCTTTTTCCCGACTCTAATCAAGTGATTACGCCAATACGTTCTTTAAAGTTAAAAAGAAACTGGTTTTCTTTAAACCCAAGTCGAAGGTTGATATTAAATAGGTAGGGTTTAATATTAATCAGTTTAAAAAAAACTAATTTATAAAAACTAGAAGAAAAAAAAAACTAGGCTCGACAACTTAGCAACTCTACTAAGAATGTCAAGAAGGCTAGCTACTTAAAAACTTTCCCAAAGTAAATATGCTTTCCAAAAAATACCCATGTTATTTAAGTTGTTTATTTATTTAATTATATATTTATTTGCATATTTGCTATTAACTTCATGTGTATATTTTGCTTTAATTATTGTATTTATTTTGCATGTCACATACATCAAGACATGGAGGAATATTTACAAAAGGGATACAGGGTAGATACGATCAGACCTAAGCCATCTTAAGACCCTAGGATAGGGGGCCATTGTGTAAGCTTCAGGTGTTGTGATGTAACCACTGCTCGGGGTTGATTAGGCTACCCCACTTAAGCTAGATGTGACCAATGAAAGTGTTTTCTAAAAACAAGTGAGGTCACAAAGCTTAAGGACCTTTTAGAACCCACCCTAAGTGTATATACTCCCCTTCGAGCTTGAGTTAATACACTACCCTTAAGAAATTGTAACCTTGCTAATTATTTAAGAGTTTTAATGTAATCAAATTTTTGAAAATAACAGTAAGGGTGCAACTTAAGAAGTAATACATTAACCCAAACGATCCTAACATTTACATATTTCTACGTGCTTTCCTTTATTGCATTGATGACTGATTCTTGTTCAAAATTATGTAGACTTAGAATGGTAGACAACTAAGCAAACAATTAAGGGAATGATAGGATATAGGACATATCTAGGATTTGTGAGCAACTGTTGAGGGATGAGATCACCTATCTAAAAGAAAAACTAGAGTGTTCTAAATCTCACAGTCGATCCTTAAGGTCCCTTCTAGCACAAGTCATTGGGGATACATATGAAATGATAAAGGACCTTAAGGCTTGTATATGAGACTTAATGTAGGGTTTTTCCAATTTGCATCTAAAGAGCTTAGAATAAACATCAAGTTTTAAAATAAATGTTAGGTTCTCTACTTTCTTTTCTATATTTTGATTTTTTCAAAATAATAAATTTCTCTTTAGTTCATTGTTCTTCATTCTCTAGCATTCCCTTCTTTGTGAATAATCCTTCAATAAACATTTATCTAACCACCATTTCTTTTAATTTAAGGAAATGTAAATAAAATCTCATAAGCCTGTAAATAGAACCCTAAAAATCACCATTCTTATTTGTAAATATTTTTCTTGTTTTCTATAAAATAACGCTTTATCATTCTTTCTCTCAAAAAAAAAACGAAAAAGAAAAAAAATTAAGAAAATAAAAATGAAAAGAAAGGTTGGTAATGGCTATAAATCCTTATCGGCATAATTAGACAACATAAGCTTAAGCCTTTAGCCCACTCAAGTAACCAACCTAAATACTTGGTTTCTAATTGTTGAGCCTAGTTTTTTGCCTTCCAGTTCTTTTATAAAATTAGATTTCCTTTAAACCGGTCTAGGGAACCATTTTTTTTTATACTTTGAAAATGTTTTAGAGTTACCACTCGATCAGAGTTGGGAAAAGGAGTTACGTTATAATCAATTAAGTGGATTGATTATAACTTAGCTGCTAGTCTAATGATTAAAACTAATTTTATAAAATGGGTTTTGAAAACTAGAGATTTGGGTTTAGGGTTTAAAGATTTAAAACCTTATAAGTACCATTTAACTTTTCAAAATTACAATTAAACTTAAAAATCAACTTTCAATTTTGAAAGACATAAATTGATTATTGGTTCTTCTCATAGGATAAACAAATACTCTAAACTAAAAAAAGAGGGAAATTAGGTTTTTTCTTTTTCATTTTATACCATCGTCCCGTAGGTACCTACATACCTGCTATTTGGGATTAGATGTACGTAGTTCTTTTTACAAAAAATTTAGCGAGTGATTTGGTTTTAATTCTAAAATTACGTCGGATTTACATTTTTAATTCAATTTGATTTATTTAAGAAATGTTTTAAAAAAGGAAGGTCCTAAATTAGAAACTTTATTTTTGAAAAAATCTAAGAGTAATCTTAATTTATATGTTCCAAAAGGCGGGTGTAATCGAGAGTGCCAGTTAATCATGGGTATGACGTGGGGGTGGATGGTTGTTGTCTTCAACTGATCATAAGCATGATGCAAAAGTGGATGGCCGCTGTCTTCAATTGATCATGGGCATGATACAGGGAGCGATGGTTAAGGTTTCGTAGAGGTGGTTTGGTGGCGATGCTAGAGGCTATGACAATGCGTGGGGGTGGTTAGTTTCGGATGCCTAAGCTATTAAGAGTGTTCCTAAGGTGGTAGGTTGTGGTGTTAAGCTAAAGAAAGAGAGCTATGGTTAAAGAGAGAAAGCTATCGTAAAAAGAGAGAGAGAGAGGTCGTAAGTGTTCGTCGTTGGTTATAGATGGTTGTATATGTTCATGGACATCCCTAAGCCCTTATTTATACATGAAACCTAGAAAACAAGGAAACTTGAAATCGAATTTGAATGCAAATGCATGAAAATCCAGTTTTTTCCAATTTTTGGAGCTTCATTTGAATGCTCCATTAACTGAATTTAGATGCATTATTGGGTTCAATTCATAATAGGCTATGCGAAGGATGAATTCATATCATTAATTGATGGGTTTCAACAAGGGAAAGGCACGAAATTGAGGGCCAAAGTGGAGCGGGTAGACTATTCTACTATGGGGAAACTAGAGGAAAATTAGGGAAAGGGGAAGAAAGAGAAAATGCTAACGTGGCACCACATCAGCACGCACCGACCAACCTGAAGTTACCACGTATCATCACATGATACGTGGTAGCTGACATAGTATGCCACGTGGCACCTCGTCAGCCTACCGTCCAACCCAACGCTACCACATGTCAAGACACATAGCGCAATCATATCCTGACACATGGCAGTGTACTAGTTATAAAAGATAAAAAAGCCTCCTTATCTTCGCCAAGATTTGAACCCAAGAGCTCAAGTTTTACCCCATACTAAGTCCAAGTGTTTATCCATTAGGTCGTTAGCTTATACCTTGTCTAAATTGCACATATAAACCAGGTCAACCTAGGCTAGTTCAACTTCTAAACTTATTTCAAAATAAAAAAAAAAAAATCTACCCTAATAAGTTGTTTTTTTTTTTTTCAATTTTTTGTATTTTTTTCAATTTTCTTATTTTCTAAATCTCTTATTTTTTGGTTTTCTTTCTAGATTTCCTATTTTTTATATTTTTTCAAATTTTTTTTTGTGCTTTTCTTATTTTTATATTTTTCCTAAAATTCTTATTTTTCTAAATTTCTTAACTTTTTTAGGTTTTTTTTTTTTAATTTCCTATTTTTTTGTGTGTTTTTCCTAATTAAGGCCTATTGAGAAAAGAAAGAAAAATAAAAATAAAGGGAGAAAAAATTGAGTGTTTACACCAAACCACACAAGGCCCTTCAACCTACTAAGGAGGCTAACATGAGCTTCTTAGCCTATTTACCACAAACACGAGCCCCTTAGCCCATTTAACATAAACATAAGTTCCTTAACCTATTTGATCCAAACACTAGCTCCTTGCCCCATTCAATCTAAATACCAACCTAGGGCCCATTGAGGCAACCTATCCAAACATAAGCCGCTTAGCCTATTAAGGTAACCAATTTGAACATAAAACAGGGCTCATCAATGCAGCTGACCTAAGCACAATCTTCAGCCTATAAAGGTAATCAAGCTAAGCTAAAATCCTTGGTTTATTTAGAAAGCCAAGCCCAATCCTAAAGCAATCCAAAACACAAAGTCAAATACTAAGGAATGATTTGAGAAACTAGGGGGCAAAGCCAATCTTCACCTTAGGCAAATAAATGTATATTCCTCCTTAAGAAATCAATAACTCACTTTCAAAATGTTTAGGATGAGAAGAGGCAAACTATATCCTATACACTAACCTAAAAAATTTTAAGAGTTGAGTGATATAATAGTAAGGATACTTTAGACTCATTCCTTAAAGGAGGTCTACTTTGAATGTGATACTTAGATTAGTAATGAAGTTAAGCATTCACTTTCAAATAATAAACACAATTATCTCTTGTTCACCCCGTTAGACCAATTTAAAGTATTTTTAAAATTTAAACCTTGTCAAGAACCACCCTACAATGGGGCAATTCGAAAGTGAGGGTCATTGATTAGAATATAAGGGTAAGATTGGTTTATGCTTGCTTAAGTAAATTAATTCAAAAACAACTTTTATTTCTGATAAATTATTTTTCTTTAAAATGAAGAAAAGCTAATTTCCTTTTCAAACACCTTAAGCCTATATACTAGAAATCTATGGACTTAAGGCCTTAAATCATTGAAAGAACAAAAACTCGGCAATGGAGACAATCACTCTTGGGGTTAAAAAAAGAGACAGAATAGTAAGAGATAATGGGATAAAGCAACTAAAAAAGAAAGATAAAAAAAAAAAACAAAGAAAAGAGCCCGGAAAATTGGACCCACGTTAAAGACAGAAAGCCCTAAGAAATATTTCACATCTTAGTAGGGGTAGCAAAACTGAATCAAAAAGTAAGGAATCCAAATAGCCCTTAGAAACACAAAACCCTGAATCATATTCTAAAGCCTAGAAACCCAAAATCTCTATACTCACTCTGAAGTCTTTCCGATCTATGTTAAATCACATATGGCCTTCTCTGAAGTCTTTCCAATCTATGTTGAATCACATAAGGCCTTCTCTGAAGTCTTTTCAATCTATGTTGAATCACATAAGGCCTTCCCACCCATATTACCACCCTTATACAATAAAAGCTCTTCCAATTGTAAAATATAATTTATCTTTAATAAAAATCATTTTTTAAACTGGGGCGAGCATACTTTTAATTTTTCCTTAAGGTTCTTGACTTATATGCTCAAGATAAATAAAAGTATTTCTTTCAAAATATGCCTTCTCTTTAGTCCTTTTTTAAACCTTTTGAACAAAAGCCTAAATGGATTGACCAAAACCTTTCTCATAATGTTGAACTAAAAAAGAGCTAATGAATTGATCAAAGTGTATCACTTGTAAAATGGACTATAATTTTAAGACTATAGTCAAGAGTGAAATCTAGACTAAGAGTTAGCAAAGAAGCCCTCTTTGACTAAACTAATCATGAGTT
The DNA here is from genome assembly GCA_024138005.1 of Lumnitzera racemosa. NCBI lineage: Eukaryota > Viridiplantae > Streptophyta > Magnoliopsida > Myrtales > Combretaceae > Lumnitzera > Lumnitzera racemosa. The sequence goes on along the minus strand of JAMXBC010000004.1, from coordinate 71,324,005 downwards.
ACCTTTTTCTTTAAGGAAGGAATCTTTAAAATCACAAAGACCCACGAGGGTACCTAACATCAAGGTCAAGGGCATCAAGAAACCCTACATGATTACCAATGAAAGGGGTGGTTATAAACTTGCTCCTTAAATAAGAATTTATAACCATTGGCAAACTTTCAAAAAAAAAAAAAAAGGGAAGGGGAAGACAAAGAAGAAAAAAGAGAGAGAAAGTAAAGGCTTGCCACAAGATTCTTATCAATCCATGTCAGCTCATCTAGCCAAGCTTTCAATTCTTGTTGTTTGTTTCCTTTTCAAGGTGGTCACATTTTTCAAATTAACCTTAATAGTTTAGATCATTCTTCCCTATTATAGTTTTTAATATCCTTTAACTCTTTTTCAAATCAAGGGGCCTATCCCTAATGCATTTTTCATAATTAGTTTTTCAACAATTTCCCTGTAAATACTTTTCCAAGTCAAGAAGTCTTTTAAAACTGGTTGCTTTCCTTAATTTACTTCTTCAATCCTTCATCAACTTTCCTTAGGGTTCTAGCTAGCTCTTAGAGTGCTGACCCACTCCTTTATTCTTTTTAGGGTTCTAGTCAACCTTTAAAGCACTACTTTGTCTTCTATTTTTAAGGTTCTAGCTAGCTCTTAAAGTACTAACCTGCTCTTTTATTCTTTTTAGGGTTCTAGCCAACCTTTAGGGCATTGTCTCACTCCATCATTATTAGGGTTCTAGTTAGCTCCTAAAGCGCCGACTTACTCCTTTATTCTTTTCAGGGTTCCAACCAGCCTTTAGGGCACTATCCCGTCTTTTATTCTTAAGGTTCTAGCCAACTCTTAGAGCGCTGACCCACTCTTTTGTTATAGTTTACCTTCAGGGTACCATTGTTGTAAACCATAATCAAGAATAGATAAGGCTGGTTATTGGATGGGTCTAAGCTTGCAAAAAGCTTAAAAAGGATTAATAGGGAAAGTGTGAAAAGATAAAAATGATGAAGGGAACAATAAGAAAATCCCACAAACAACTCCAGAAGATATAATGCACCAATGGAACTTCCGAGGACTCACGGCATAATTCCATAGGACATATAAATTGGTCTGGTAAGGTTACTCGCCACTTAACATTGCTTAAGGGAAAGGATAAGAGTGATGCTAAGAGTAAATAAACAGTGTTTACGTAAGAAAGAAAAAGTACTCAATAGTGTATTAAGAATGATCTTGTGCTTTCCAGCTATAAGTACAAGAGTATTTATACCCATAAGTTAGGGCAACTTGCCTAAAAAGGAAAAGACAAAAAGGGCATTTCCTAAGGAAGTAATTTATAAGATACAAAAGGGTAAGAATAAATATACAAGAAAAAAAAATCATTAGTGCAATGGATTCTGCACATGATACTGTATATGTGACAATGCTACATTAGCGAGGTCGTTAGAAGATGTAGATAAAAAGTACGGATAGATGGCTTATCTGAGTAGGGATGACTTAGTTAGTCTAAAGTCTCTCTCTCAACTTCTCAACAACGAAGATGCTGAGTAATTGGTTGACTCGACACTAGTAAGTAATCCTCAATTTGACATACTATAGAAAAATGGGTAGTCATACGGCTCGGCATGAAGGGTGACTCCGTAAAGAAGTACACGACCTTGATAAGGGTCAGTTAGAACAGAAGGATTCGTAGTGCCAGCCTCTCTAGTCTTCAAGCTCGACTGCAAACCAAAGGTCTAGTAGCCCGATTCTCATCATCCCCTCCGAATTGTTTTGGATTTGGGATCAAATCCGAATGGTGTTCTCTCAATTCTTCGTTAAGGTGATACGAACTGAGGTTAGCAATGTTGAAAGTGTCAAAAACCCCATAGTCCTTGGGTAATTCCAACATGTAGACATTATCATGGATCTTTTGGAGGATTTTGAAAGGTCCTTCCACTCTTGCAAATAATTTGTTCCTCCACTTGTTTAGGAACCACTCCTTACTGAGGTGTAACTATACCAAGTCTCCCGGCTGAAATCGTTTAGCTATTCATAAGAATCAACCCCTTAAACAGATCACAAGAAGCCAAGCTAGAGGACTTCAAGGGCTTGTACGAAAAATACTAGCTCTAAGTCATAGCCGAGACAAGGACTCCTATCTCGATCCAACCTCCTACCAACCTGTCGCTCAGATCCTTACGTGTGTCCAGCATACTCCTGTCCAGCTGCGAAGTCCTTATCCAGAAGGTAACCTAGGAAAGGCTAGCCAAGTCGAGCTCTACAACCAACTACTAGCACCTGACTCCAACTCAGCTGATTTCTTAACCACTTATTAGCTCCCAACCTAATCCAAATTAGGTCGGCCCTTGACTATAGCACTTCCAGTTTTTGCCTATGTATCATACTCCTGATATACAACAATCAAGTGACACTTACCTTCTAAAATAATGTTCCAGAATAATTCTTTCTTTTCCGTACTGGATATTCTTTGTCCTTTTTAGTATGATTAATGTAACGTAATTGTAAAATACCCTTTTGTCTTTTCATACGTGTAAAATAACTATAGTGGGCAAGTATATAAACCCCCACTTTCCTTGTACGCAAACAATCATCTAACTTTTAATACAGAATTATTCTCTCTGAGTAACCTTAGTGTTCTCATTAACTCTCAACTCTTATCTATTCCCTTTAGCAAGGAGTAGCGGCGAGTGACCCTCAATTTGGACCGATATGTCATATTCGGTGGAGTGTAGGTCGAGTAGGATCGCGTAATATGTCATATTAATTCGGTAGCTGCCCAGACTTTGCTAACTTTTTCTTTGTTCTTTTCGGTTCACCTCATTGTGGTGCTTCCTCCATGTCTTTGACCCTGGAGACGCATTAACTGTTCAACCCTTGGTCTTTTCCCGCATTCTTCTAGCAACTTAGTTGATGTGTTGAGTGACCTTATCATAAATGTGCTGAATAGATTATGCTTTGGCCAATGCGTCAGGGTCCTCTTGCACGGGTACTAGTACAAGGGCGTAGTTGAAGGGAAACTCGAGATTGAACCTATAGACTACCCCAAAGAGAGTCTGCTTAATAGTGTCATGTACCATTCGGTTATAGGTGAACTTGACCATTAGTAAGCAAACGTCATAAGTAACCAAGTTCTTGCCTACTATAACTCAGAGTAGTGAACCTAAAGTACGATTAACCACCTTTATTTAGCTATTAGTTTAAGGGTAACATGAGGTACTAAAGAGTAATTTGGTTCCCAGCCAACACCACAAGGTTCTCTAGAATTGGCTTAAGAACTTTGAGTCTTAATTAGAGACTACACTTTTTAGCACGCCGTATATCCATACAATCTCCTGTAAGAAAAGAGAAGTAATAGCCAAAGCATCGTTAGTTTTGATGCAGGGAATGAAGTGTGCCATCTTACTAAACCTATCTACAACAACCATTACAAAATCTTTTCTTTGAGTAGTTCGAGGCAGTCCGAGAACAAATTCCATGCTCAATTTGATCCATAGCTTCGTTAGGATAGGTAGGGGCATTGTTCTTCCTTTCTCTAAAATGTCTGGAGAGACCTCCATTGTAGGCTTCCCTAATCAGTAGCTACCTTAGCAAGCAAATCGGCACGCATAATTTTTTGCCTCGGAACAAGTAACCATCCTCCACATGATACTCATCCATTGTCCTCCCATTGACGCATCACGAAATAATGGGTCTAAAGTGTAGATCCTCGGAGTACTGTTCTTTGATACTTGTAAACCCAAACAGTCTAGTATGCAGTTATGATAAAAGCATATATCTCCTCGAAAGAGCATCTGTAACTATATTGCTCTTTCCCTACTTGTACCTTATTACAAAATCGAATCCTTCAAGGAATTCAACCCATCTCGCCTACCACTTCAACAACTTGGTCTGGCTTTGGAGGTATCTCAGTAATTCATGGTTAGTATATATGATAAATTCTCTCAGTAGTAAATAATGTTACTATACTTACATTGCTCAGATTAGTGCCAAAAGTTCCTTGTCATACATGGAGTAGTTCAGCTACAGTCTTCAGAGCTTCTCATTATGAAAGGCAATTGGTTAGCCTTCTTACATCAAGACAGAACCTATTCCAATGCCCGATGCGTCACATTCTAGCTCAAAATTTTATCAAAGTCAAGTAGTACTAACATTAGGGTAGAGGTCAATCTTGCTTTTATCTCAGCAAAACTCCTTTCCTCCTTTTCTCCCCATCGGAAGCCGGTGTTCTTATTTGTTAACTCGATAAGTGGTGTGGCGAAAGTGCTGAAATTCTTGATAAACCTTCTATAAAACAAAGCTAATCTGTAGAAACTTCCCACATCAGCACAAGTCATAGGAGTTGAGTACTCAACAATTGCCCGGATCTTTTCATCATCAACTCACAAGCCTCCTCTACCAACTACATAACCCAAGAATACCAATTCCTCCTGAAAAAAGTAACTTTTCTTTAGATTACCAAATAGTCTCTCGATACAGAAGATATCCAGGACTGCTTTGAGATGTTTACAATAACTCGACATGTCGATACTATAGATTAGGATGTTGTCAAAGTATACCGTGACACACTTCCTTATGAGATGTCTCATACATAGTTTATTAGCCTCATAAAAGTGCTTAATGTATTCAATAAGCTGAAGGGCACAACCATCCATTCGTAAAGTCCATGTCAAGTCTTGAATATAGTCTTCCACTTATCTCTAAGCCTCATGCAGATTTAATGATAGCCAGATTTAAGATCAATCTTGCTGAAAATCTTAACTCCATTGAGTTCATCCAACATGTCTTCTGGCCTTAGGATTAGATACCTATATTTGATCATGATCTTGTTCACAACTTGGCTATTTACATACGTTTGCTAGGTTCCATCCTTCTTTGGCACTAGAATTACAGGCATAGCACAAGGGCTAAGACTCTCTCTTACATAACCTCTCTCTAGCAATTTATTGACTTGACGTTGGAGCTCAGAAGCCCGCTTAGGATTCATCCGATTAGCTAACTTATTCAGTAGTGTAGCACCGAATACTAAGTCAGTGCAGTGCTCTGTGCCTTGAGTTGGGGGCAACCCCTTAAGTGTTCCAAGAACAAGTTGGCATATTCATCTAATAACTCCATAACCTACTATGGTAACTCACCCTACTCCATCATTTCCAGTAGTTGCCTAACCAATATGAGGGCCGGCTCATTAGCATTGATGGCCTCTCAGAGCTCGGCTCTAATCATCACTAGAGCCTTCTTCGATCTACAAGCAAGTTTCATTTGCAACTTGTGAACTTCTCTTAATGGCATTAGGTTTAATATGATCTTTCGATCATCCTTCTCGAACATATACGTATTCCTATAGCCGTCATGCATAACTCTCCTGTCAAACAACTACGGTTTACCTAGTAATATATGGGAAGTGCACATGGGCAATACATCATAGAGATTCTAGTCGAAGTAATACCCTATGGTGATCGATAGTAGCATTTTCCTAGTGACATGTAATGCTCCTTTCTTACTCAACCAGTGCAACGGCCTTGGATATGCAATAGTCAGTAACTTCAATTTTTAAACAAGATCGACTAACGCCACATTAATGCAACTTCTACTATCTACGATGAGGGCATACATCTGATCATTCATCTTATAGGTGGTATGCAACAAATTCTCTCTCTATTCCTCCTCTCGCGAGGGTTCCACATTCATAGTACATCGGACAACTATGAGTAACTAATCTAAGTCCTCAGGAAATACGTCCTCCTTAATCAACTCTTTCTCGACAAGAACCTCCTCTTCCTCAAGTTCCTCATCGGTACTCTCTACTTTTAGCTTCAGTATGTCTCTTTGGATGACCATCATCCATCGATTCTGGTACCGAGCAACCATGTATCCAAACCACTGGCACTTGAGCACTTAATCTGACTAGTCTTCCTGCTAAACCCTTACCCCTTCTCATAAGTTCAAGTCAACACTTCATCATTAAGTCGGCCCTTTTGCTTAACTCTTACATCAACCTTCCTTCTCAACTTGGTACTCTATAAAGTTTAATGACTTGTCTATCCAAGTCGGCTAGTCGGCATCCTCGCCTGTACTTGGTTCCTTCTTTGCGTCTCTACTTGCTGGGCAATACTAATAGCCTCATCCATGGTATCAAATCGTTGGAGCTCCACAACAACTTGAATTTCTCCTCTTAACCAATAATGAACCTTAAGATTGTTCGAGTTGATGGTTCCTCTACTTCACAATGGATCATGAGCATTTGAAACTTTTGAACATATTCATCAATAGTTCGGCTTTCTTGTCTCAGATCCTAAAGCCAAGTGAAAGTATCTTGGAGATAAGTTTCTGGCATGAACCTATTTTTAAGCATTATTTTCATCTTGGGCTAAGTGTTAATCTCTTGGTAGCCCTCTCATTTTCTCATGGCCTAAAAATTCTTCCACTACATGGTGGCATATTCAAAGAATTCAACAGCATTAGTTCTCACTTTCTCATAATCCTCATATTGATAGTAATCAAACGTACACTCTACCTTCTCTTCCTACCCTAGATACTCATCAGCATTCTTAGATCCATTAAAACTCAGAATCCAAAGCTTCATATGGTCGGATGCTCTGGGGATTCATACATGTTTCTCTTCAAAATACTCCTCTTCCTTTTCATCAAGCTCTCTCAAGTCTATCCTTTGCCTCACTCGTTTGCTAACTCCTCCACCTCGTATAATTCAAACTATGTTTTGACCTTTAACAAGTTAAGCAGCTTATGGAGTATTTTGCGCGGCCTTAGTGAATTGGCAAGATAAGACATGAACAGTATAGGTTAGATTTACTAAGAAGTTAGCTACCTCATTAAGCCTCTAATATGTGCTTTTGGGAGTTCCTTGAGACTATCATTCATGGTAAACAACTCCACTGTCATCACCAGTACCAACATTCATATTTGGGTCCATCATTTTTCCTCACAGATTCAAAGCTCAAACAAATACTTCAGGAAGTTAACAATTAATAGCATAGCAGTTAAATAAACATAGTAACTTACTCTGTTTCACACACACAAAACAAAGTATAATAGAACTTCAAGAAGAATTGACTACAATTTACACAAAACCTTCGCTCTAATACCAAGATGTTGTGACTTGTAACCAAAAACAGACAAGGCCGATCACTAGATGGGTCCAAGCTTGCAAAAAGCTCGAAAAGGATTAATAGAGAAAGTATGAAAGGGCAAAAATGACGAAAGGAACAATAAGCAAATCCTATGAACAGCTCCAGAGGATATGACACACCAATGGAACTTCTGAAAACTCACAGCATAATTCAATATGACACACGAATCAATTTGATAAGGTTACTCATCACCTAATCTTGCTTAAGGGAAAGGATAAGAATGATGTCGAGAGTAAACAAATAGTGTTTACGCAAGGAAGAAAAAGTACTCAAAAGTGTATTAAGATTATCTAATGCTTTCCAACTATAATTACAAGGGTATTTATACCCATAAGTTAAGGCAACTTGCCTAAAATGGAAAAGACAAAAAGGGCATTTCCTAAGAAAGTAATGTATAAAATACAAAGGGTAAAAATGAATATATATAAAAAAAATCATTAGTACAACGGATTCTGTACATGATATTGTACACATGGCAATGCTACATTAGTGAGATCGTTAGACAAAATGCATGGGCAAATGGCCTGTCCAATCAAAGATGGCTTAATCAATTCAAAGTCTCTCTCTTGGCTTCTTGGTAAGGAAGATGCCGAATAATTAATCGGCTCAACGCTAGTGAGTAATCCTTAATTCGACATACTATAGAAAAATGGGCAGTCATATAGCTCGACATGAAGAGTGACTTGGCAAGGAAGTACTCAGCTTCGGTAAAGGTCAGTTAGAGCAAAAGGATTCATCATGCTAGCCATTCTAGTCCTCGGGCTCGACTGCGGGTCAAAGGCCTGGTAGCTTGACTCCTATCGGCTCTCCTACTTTTTTTTTTTTAGGGATCAAGCCAACTCTTAGAGCATTGTCCCCTCTTCTATTCTTTTTAGGGTTTTTACCCGCCTTTAGGACATTGCCTCGTCTTGCTAAGGTTCTAAACAACTCTCAAAACATTACTTCCCCGTTCATTAATTTCTCTTAGTAAGCCCATAGAGCACTTCTCCTCACCCAGTTCTTAGCAAGCCCATAGGGAGCTTTTCCTCATTGAATTCTCTGAAGTGAGCCAAAGGGAGCTTTTCTTGATTGAATTCTCTCAATTAAGCCTAAAGGCGCTCCCTTTCATGATCGATTCCTTTCAATGAGCCTTAAGGCACTTCTTTTTACCAATTCCTCTCAAGCAAGCCCAAAAGGTTTGCTAGTTTACCAAAGACACTCCTCTCTTAGGTCATAAACCTTTCTAGACCAAGTAATTCCCCCCACCAAAGAACTTTATCTCTCCTAATTTACCACTTAATAGTTAAATGGGGCACCTTTATAGTTCTCTAGTGCTACTGGCACGTAGAAAGTGTACCTCTTAGCTTTAGGGACTTGCTTATTCTTTTAGAACTTAAAAACTTTGGGCTTCTTGTCAAAACCAATCATATTGATGGTGAACTCAAAGTCATCAAAAATCATGTTGATAACCAAACCATGGTTGGGTAGGTAGTTATTATTAACATTCGAAACTAAGGTTTCCACAAAGTCCAATTGCACTAGACCCTCATCTATCAAGTCCTAAATCTTATTCTTTAGTCTCCAACATATATTAGTTGAGTGCCCTATTTGCCCATAATGATACTCACATTTTTTTATTAGGATTGTAAACCCTTAGCCTATACCATCCATTAGAAAGATCATACTAAATCAAATTGTCCTTTCACAGCTTCTCAAAGACCTAACTTAAACGAACCAATATCTTGGTGAACTATCTGGGGTCCCTATTGGCCTAGGTTTGATTTCTCAACTACTGTTGGATCGAAGGAGGATTTGTCATGAAGGATACTTAAGCATTTCATCTGGCATTCGAATTTACCATGCTAACCATGGATTCTTTAGGCTTATTGACTGTTGGTCTAGAAACAGAGGATGAAGAGAATAGTGTTTTACCTTATGGTTCTTGAAGCTTTCTAAAGGAGATGGCACTTTCAATTCTATACCCTATTTCCACCACCTCGACAAAACTAGACGAGGCTTGCCTCATCAAATGGGAGAAATAAGGCCTTTCTAAGGTATGAATGAAATCTGAGGTAAGCTTTTCTCTACCATGGAAGTGGATACTCTTGTAGCTAAGATCTCCATCTTTGGGCATACTCCTTGAATGACTCATTGTTCTTCTTTCATAAGGCAACCGAGTTTATCATGGTGGGAGTTACTTCAACATTAAACCTATACTGTTTATAAAACACCCTGGCAAGCTTTTTCCATATATTTTTTTGTTTTAGGTCAAGTTAGGCATATTAAGTCAGAGCTGGACCTATTAGACTATCCTAGAACATTTGCACCATGAGTTGGTCATATTGAATATATTTGCCCATCTTCCTTACATATAGCCTGGTGTGAAGTTTAGGGTATCCCATCCCGTTGTGTTTTTCAAATTTCATTACCTTAAACTTCTCAAGGTAGACTTTAACATCATACATAGAGAAATCAGTAATTCCAACCTATTCAAAGCCATCATAACTTCCAAGTGCCTTTATCTTTTTAACTATCTGTTGGGTCAATTTTATTTCTTACTCTTTTAAACTATCTTGATTGGGCCCCAAGTTAGGGTACTATGTTAATCAAGGATACATATGTATCGAGCTCGAAAGTTGGGTTGACCTTTAAATAAACTCTTGCTAACTCAAATGGGTCCTTTAGATAATTATCTTCAACTTCAAGGGGTAGAGCCTCAATATTCTTCCCATAACAGGCCTTTAAGCTCTCTTCATTAGTTGGTGCTATGGCTCGAAGTAGGGTAATGTTATCAACAAGAAAACTCATCTATTCTGCAATCCTTCCCACAGTTCTTTCTAAGGAGCAAAACCTCAACTCGGTAGGATTAGTGATCTTGAAGTTGTTGTTTTTGTTCTTGTCGTTTCCTTAAGTGGCCATTTTAGTTTAAGAGCGAGTTCTGATTAGACTCCTCTAGAAGACTTAACATTTAGGAGCTATTTTGAAACCTAATGAGAATACTCCACAAAATTAGTATAAATATACAATATATATATATGTATATATATATGTGTGTGTGTATATATATATATTAAGAACAGAGCATTAATGAACAAATGCAAACATGTATATGGCACACAAATGTAAAGAAATTTAAATTGGAAAGAGATCCTTAATGTGGCAAACCATAGATAACTTTCATTAATCTTTGCAATTGTGAAGCTTTACATCACTTATTACATTTAGATAAAAGTTCCTAAAGGAAAAAAAAAAGAAAAAAAAAAACTATATCTTATTTTTCTTGCTGTAGTTGGATTTAACCTATGATTTTTTCCTCTTTTGAATCTTAGGAACCTCCATCTCCTTACTTTTGCTTCTAACCATCCTAAGTTGTGCTTCTAAAGCCTTTATCTTTTGGCAATATTCCTCGTAGTGAGCTTTTAGTTCTTGCTCTCCTTCTCCCATTTTATCCTATATAGCTACATCTTAGACCTTTTCTTTCTTTTTTACCTCTTCCATATCCTTTAGCTTTTGCAATTGGTGGTAGAGAAATCCTTTAGTTGTTTGAGTCTTACCAAGTAATCCTTTGGTGGTAGGAGTGGTCTTCCTTTTACACCAAAGAGATTTGATGCCTAAAAGCTTAGATACCTCTTCAACCACCAAACATGAGGGTCATAAAGGTTAACTGAAATGGGCTTTAGTGATGGCCTTTGAATCATGTTTTGAATGAGTCCATTAGCTGGAAAGTACCCAATATAAAGGTTGAAGCTAATCAAAGATACTGCTCTGAAACCTTCACATTCTTTCCATTTTGTTACTTGAAAACCATTTAGGTGTCCAAAGTAATTCCTTAGCTTTCATACCTTGAAAATATTGAACCCAATAACAGGTGGCTATATTTTCAGGTAATTGGATTCGTTCTTCATAATACTTTATGAGATCACATCATTGTATGAACTCAACCTAGTTGAAATCAAGTTAGTGACTTTTCATTTGGTTGATAACTAGACCGATATTAGAGCTATGTTGGTCTTTAGATCTCCATGTTTCTTTCTTTTGAGGTGATTCAATGAGTGGATTTGTTTAACTAAGAGAGTAGGTATGTAAGACTTCCCTTCAAGAACTAGGCTACTATTTCTACAATTTTGAAGTGGAAGCAGTGTTTCTCGTTTAGGAATAAGATGGTATTGAAAGCCACTATTATATAGGCACTAACCTGATGCTAGTGCCAAGTTTCTAAATTTACACAGAAATTATCTCGATTTTCATTATACTTTAACTTGGTAGAAAACTAGGAGATGATGTCATTCACTCGAATAGTCTTCTCTTAGACTAGAATCCGATTTATGTCGACCTTTCTAACTCCCAATAGCCTAGTAAAGATTTTTGTTGCAGCAATTTTAAGGTCTAGAACATAGATATCATCAGTAATAGCTGGAACCTAGAGTAATTGGGATTACTCTTCAATGGTTAGACTTAGCTAGTGTTGAGTAAAGTAAAATGCAACAACTTCAAACTCCCAGAAGTGTACTAAGGCCCGTATTAGAGTAACGTTCACAGTAACAACATATAGAAATAGTATAGGCCTAATCTTACTTTTGGTGAATTCCTGTCTATCTGGGTTGAAGAGCTAAAACCAAGTCTTGAGTGATTTCTAAGGCCCATTAAGTAGGTGAACAAGGATCTCCTCAAAAACAATTTAAGTTGATGTGACCATGTCTATAAAAAGCGAAATCACAATCAACATCTACTCTAAACTTTAAATGTAATCTTTATAGGATATTTATAAGGAAAATTACAAGAATGATTACAAAGAAAGAATACAAGGAAGAATAAAGGGAAAATATAAAGTCTTCACAATTGCAATTCTTCATTTGGGTTTGCCACTTTAAGGGTTCTTGCCAATCCTTTGGAAAAAAAAAAAGGTTTCATACCTATAAAAGGATGGGTTCTAAAGGTTCTCAAAAGGTGGTTACCCACAACGTATAAAGCTTACACAATGGCCCCCCTCCTAAGGTCCTAAGATAACCTAGTTCTAACTGTATCTACTACACATATGATTTAGACAATAAAATCCCCCTAAGTAAAACCCCAAAGGTCATTGCAACAAATAAGTTAATATGACTAATTTTATTTCACAAAAAAGAAGAAAGAAGAAAAGAAAATTTACATGAACAATTTACAAATTAACTTGGGTATTTTTGAAAAAAAAAAAAGACCTAAGTTCAGAAAATTCAAGTAACTAGCCCCGTTGACAATCAAACTGTTGAGCCCGATTTTTCAATTTTTATACTTTCTTAAGTTTGAAAAGTTCAAGTAACTAGCCATCTTGACAATCCTCAGTAGAGTCACCAAGCTATTGAGCTTGATTTTCCATTTAATATTAACCATTGACTAAGAACCAAGGAAGAATCTGGTTTTTTTTATTTGAAAATCACTTCGAGTCTATCACAACTCCTATGGTAGTCTAGTCGTGATAAGCTACCATATATTAATCAAAAGCAATCAATTAGTGCCTTCTTAGCCATTAATTACTTCCAAAGAGTACATGAAGTGTCAATTCTAGAACAAACTATAGGCAGTACAAATTTCATAGTATAGAATAAAATTTCACATCGTATTATAAAATAGGTGACACATAACTTAAGTTATAGTCTTTCTAATAATTAACATTACAAACCATTACAAATAAATTACTTAAAACATATTAACTATAAACTTCATAATCCTTTTACACTTTCCCCTAAAGCCCACTTCTATCTTCTTAAGGCTCACTAAAGGCTTACACCTTCCTGGATATAGCAAATAAAGTTCCTGCAAAAAATTAAAACTATAGGGGTGTAAGCTACTACCAGCTTAGTGAGAATCACTCATACTACCTTTCAAGCACAGTAGGTAAGTTTTCATGCATATGATATGCAGTCAATCAATCAAGCATATGAAGCAATATATGCAACCAACTGATATCCAACGTACAACCTAGGGTTTATTCCCTCCCTTGACCATAGGTTAAGGATTAGTAGTTCTAGTGCCCAAGTGTCCAAATTTAGTAAATAAAGTCTCTTAGCATAACATCCTTGCCCACTACAATAAAATAGCTCTAGAATCGAAATGTTCCAGGAAAACCAAATGGGTAACATTCTCCCTAATCTTAAGAGAGATCTAATCTCTCTGTTATCTAGGAGAACCAATAAAATGTTCAATCTAGAATCTACTATAATCCCCAGGAGAAGGATCTTATGGTTAACCAAAGGAACTAAAAGAAATGTTCACAAAGGCTATGTAAATAAGTCACAAGAGAAGGATCTCTTGATCAAGCCTAGAGAGGCCTAAATGAAGTGTTAAGAAATAAATGCCCTCTTTGGCCACCAAATGACTAAGAACTTATCAAATCCTTAATCAGCCTCCAGTTGTATGCGACCCAAAACAAAAGAATGGACACAGCCTCATCTAGTGCATGACCATCCTCAAAGTCACTTAGTTTGTATAAGATGGAGACGATTCTTACCTTTCCATTTCCTGTATGGAAATGGTGACAGAAATTGATTTATACAATATGCTATGCATGACCATTTTACATTAAAGTTTCAATATGCTTAAGGTTGATTAATAAGTGATCAATCAAATATCAAACACTTACATACGAATACATCATATCATAATCATCAACTTTATTATGTGAAATAACTTATAATATTTTCACAAGCATTTCATACAAATCAAACTCAAGCACTTTCTCGATACCCTAAAAGATTAGATAGTACTCTTATGAGAAAGCGATCCTAAAAAGGACTAGATAGAACGATCTTACAAAGGAATAGATAGGATAGTGCTCCCATGAGCAGGCAATCTTAAAAGATAGGGCAGTACTCCTTTGAGCAAGCTATCCTAGAAGGAATAAGACAGTGCTCCTTTAAGTAAGCGATCCTTGAAAGGATTGGATGGTACTCCACTAAGCAAGTGGCCCAACCAAGGATATGACAACGCTCCTTTGAGCAGGTGATCCTAGAAAGGATTAGATGGCACTTTACTAAGCAAGCAACCCAACTAAGGATAAGATAGTGTTCCTTTGAACAGGTGATCCTAGAAAGGATTAGATGGTGCTCTACTGAGCAAGCGACCTAACTAAGAATAAGAGAACACTTCTTTGAGTAGGTAATCTTAGAAAGGATTAGCAGGCGCTCCACTGAGCAAGCGACCAAACTAAGGATAGGACAGCGTTCCTTTAAATAAGAGATCCAACTAAGGATAGGATAGCGTTCCTTTAAGCAAGTGATCTTAGAAAGGATTTTGATGAGTTTTGACAAAATGATCTAAGACTTGAGTTTGAAGGATTTTGATGATTCTTTGAAAATATTAACTTGTTCTTTATCAATTTTTTGAAAAAGGTTTCATTTCTCTTTTAAAAAGTTTTTTCTTTTTTCTCTTTTTCCTTCTTTTTTTAAGAAATTAAAAAAAACACCCTTTGATGGAAAATTATGTTGCTAATAAGTAAAAAAGTTTTGAAAACTCTAAAGATCACAAATAAGTGGTTAGCTTGCCCCTTGCCCATTGATCACTCATTCTCTCCGTCTTATTTCCCAGAGTATAATTTATGATCTTTGAACTTTTTTTGTTTTAAGAACTAATTTCTAACTTAGAATAAATGACCATTCACGTTTTTTACAAAGTACTCAACTCTTCAATTTTCCACTTAGGGATAGATATCATTACTTGAAATGTTTAGTCCAAGTGGACTTCCTTCACTCTCATAAGTCTGTTTTTTATTCTCAGCATCAATTCCAAAAATTGTAGCCTATCTCGTAAGTGGTACATTATTGTTAATTAATAGGTTATTTTTAGGTTTGCAATGTAAGGCTTTTGGTCAATGATTTAAGCAAATGAATATCAATATACTTTGGTCAATTTTGAAGAAATTATATGAAGAAATTATATACCATCTAGCCCGAGTTTACAAGCCATGAACCTAGGAAAAGCTAAACATAGGATTGTCCTAGTTTCATGAGAAAATTTTGCTTAAGATAAGTCTATTTCTTTAGTCAAAAGAGTTTCATCAAGGGTGGTATAGTGAATTGGATCATACAGTGAATTGGATCATACAGTGAAGGCTTTGCTTTGAGGCTTAGGAATTGAGAGTGTTTAGATTTTAGATACCATCACCAGTTCGGACATTAGCCTTTATTGGTAATTTGGCTATTATTTAAAAGTGACCACCTTGCTAATATTTTTAATCACTTTTTTTTCACCTTTTTTTCTTTTTCTTTTTCTTCCTTTTTCTTTTTTTCCTTTTATTTTCTTTCTTTTTTCTTTTTTCTTTTTTTTTAGTTCAAGGTGATTACCTTCCATTGCTAAGTTTTCACTTAATGGGATTTGAAGCCCTAAAAGGTAGAGTAAAGGTATATGAGCTTTATGAAGCGTGTATGGTTTTAGAGTGTCTTAAAAAATTTTATAGACTTAATGTGTTTAAATAAGTGTATAAGCCTGAGTGAGATGTATATTGTTTGAAGCTCTTCTTCATTCTAAAGAAATTGAATTATCTATTACAACATTTGCTCATGAATTGGCATGACTAAGGCAAGCATAATTTAGTCAACTCCTTTTCTTCAAATTAATGACCGTCACCTCCTAATTGCCCCTGTTTGGGGTAGTTCTTAGCAGGGCTGATTTTAAGAAAAATCCCATAAAGGTTCAAATGGGTTTGTAAGGGATAATTGAGTTTAAGGATAATGAAACGAATGCCTAATATCATTTTGACACATATTCCAAGTTCAAGACAGACCTCCTTTAAGTAATGAGCCTAATTACTCACCTTGAAGGTACTTTGATAACTCTTATTTTAAATATATTTCACATGGTGATTTTATAGTATTTCCCTTACATCTTTTGTTTTTTTCTAAAGAAATTGATACTTAATTGAGTAAAATTTTGATTTCAAGGTTTGAACGCGTTCTCGGATTGAAAATGAAGAAAAGGAATCAAGTTTCACTCAATTTGGAGTTCAAATGAATGGGTTCTGAAGTTTTGAAGTTACATAGACAATAGGAATTTTGGTCAAAAAGTTACATAGTCTGAGACACAACTGTGTCCCCTGGCTGTATCCATCCAGGAAGATTGCCAAGGTTAGAAAGTTACATGACCTGGACAAAAAAAGAAACCTTACAATACATTATAAAAGGACTTACTAAGGTTTCGTACAGAAATTTTAGACATTAAAAAGAGAAGAGACTTGAAGAGAAGAAAAAGAAAAAGGCAAAAGAAACACCCAACTTCAAGATTGAAGAGATTTTTCATCAACAAAAGAAGTTTTTCATGTTTTATTTATTTATTTTGTTGCAATTCATTTTTAATTTCATTATGATAGCTTAAAATTCTTATATTTAGGATTATGGAACCTAGGGTTTCTTGTGACTATTAGATTGATTGATAATTTTCAATAAAGTTTCTATCTTTTCTTGATTCAATTATGTTATTTAATTGTTAATTGATATTTCTAGGGTATTATTCTATTATATTATGCATGATGATTGAGAAATCACATGTGTAATGGGATATTGATATAATTGGAGAGAACTACATGTATACTTAGAGATAAGATACATGTTTCTTCCGGAAAGTTGTTCTTTTATGTGGAAATTCATTATACATTAATGCGATTCTGAATTATATTACTAAGTAAAGAGATTCTAGTAAATAATTTAGGATTAGGGTTAATATGCTTGAGAAATGTGTTAATTTTAATTGTGAATTCCTCCGGTCAAGAATAATAGAGATTGAATTGGATACATTTTAAGCGGTCACATATTAAATACTAGGGGAAATAATTCCTAAATACGTTGTTTGCATTCTTGAAGTCGTTCTTAATTTTATCGCTTTCTAAATTGCTTAATCAAGTCTCATAATTAGGTTAGTTTGTTAATTTTTGTATTTTTAATTCATTCAACCCATCACAATTTTTTTGTTAGATAATGAGCTACGGTTAATATTAGTACTCGAAGTCTCTGAGAGATTGACTCGGACTTACATCCTCTATATTAAAACTGATGGGTACACTTACCTTGTATCACACTCTTCTCTCATGTGTGTCTAGGGTTAGTGTTTGGGACATAGGTTGCCTCTTTTCATCCTAAACCTTTCAAGTAATGTGTTATCATTCCCTTAAGTGGAAAGTTTTAAGTTTCTAGTTCACATTTTCTTTATCCATTTTCACTCATTCAAAATGCCCCTATTTGAGTTGAGCTAGCTTCATAGCATACAAAGACTAGAATACACATGAAAACTATTTTATTCAATAACTCATATCTATTACAAGCTCTAAAATGAAAGAAAAGGCATGAACTAAAATTCTTTCCTATTTTTGTTGCCCCCATTTCTATTACCTCTTGGAACTCGACCCATTCAAATCAATTGATCTCTTAGAGATATCCTTAATTGCTTCAAATGGTGAGCTACCTTGTTAGATGACAGTAGTAGACCTTCAATGCCTAATATTAGAATTTGACTATTTGATGCTTCTACAAAACCTGAGGAAGGAATACCACCACTAATCGACCCATTAGTCTCTAGAAAATTTGGTTGGATAATCTTGGCATCAATCAAATCCCATACCTTATGCTTCAGTCTCCAACAATCTTCAGTGGTATGCCCTACATTGCATATATGATAGTCATACCATTTGTTAGGGTCACGATCCCTTAGCTTGTATTTCTTTGTTGGGTTCTCGCATACCAATAGTCTTACATCTCTCAATTGCTTGAAAACTTAGGCCATTGGAATCTTGAACGGTATAAATCGCTTTCTCTTGTTGTGGATGGGTTTGTCTTGATTCTGGGCTTTTCCAATCGGCACACTCGCTCCTGCTTTCTCTTTCATTGAATCATTTTCATGCCTAAGCTGTAACTTCCTAGTTGTCTTAAGATGTAGGTTTTTGAGTTGCTTGAAAACATAACCCATCACCATTTTCATGCTAGTGAGCCTTTCTTCTAATATCACCAACTTTTCTTCTAGGGTAGTAACCTTTTCTTTTAGACCCCAATAGTGATATGCCCCTTAGGCTTGACCATTCAAATCTACATCTGACAACTTTTCCAATCCTTGTATAATGTTAATAGTGGTCTTTGTGTAGAATTTAGGCCTTAGATCCCTAACGAAGTCCAATTAGACCAATTTTTCATCAATCAAATCTTGGACTTTATTCTTTAACTCCCAGCAATGATCAGTAGCATGCCCATGCTAACCCAAGTGGTACCCGCATTACGCATTGGGATCGTATTTCTAAGGTTTATACCTTGTTGTTGGAGTCTTATGATACAGTAAACCCTCTTCTTTTAGGCATCAATACGAGACATAAGAATCAAGATATGAGTGAACCTCCTTCTAGGTGATTTCTGGCTTAGCTTATTTTCCTTAAGCTCTGGACCAATGCTTAGGGCACTAGGCTCGTGTATCATTAGATAGGACATCGTAGTGTTCATAGCAACCTTTGAATCCAACGAGGCTGATCCTTTCCCTATCAATCTCCCCATTCTAATAGCATCTTCAATGCGACTACCAACTACAACTATATCTACAAACGTAGAAGCAGTATGTCCTAAGAGGTGATTATAATAAGGTTCACCTAATGTGTAGATGAATATGTTGATCAATTCATTTTCTAGCAATTGTATTGTAGCTTAAGCAACTGTAGATCTCCATCTCTGGGCATATTCCTTAAAGGACTCAGTCAGCTCCATTTTCATGTTATTCAAATCCATTAGGGATGGACCCACTTCTTCATTGAACTTATACTATTGATAAAAGACTCGAGCTAGCTTATCCCAAGTATTAAGCTTAACTAAGTCTTGTTGGGCATACCAAATCAACATTGACCCAGTTAAGCTATCTTGGGAAGTTTGAATCATCAAGTGCTCGTGTTTAGGGAATTAGACCATCTTACGAACATAAATCTTAAGGTGAAGTTGAGGACAACTTGTTCCATCATACTTTTTGAAATTTGGTACCTTAAACTTCTAGGGTCTCCCATGGTCTTCAAAAGCGCAAACACTGCTTAAGCTCAAATCACTCTACACATCATGATCCTTGAGAACTCCCATTTCCTCTTTAATTTTCTAGAAGATTTCTTCTTCCATCTTCATCAATTTTTGCACCAATTCCTTCCCCAAGCCTTTGCTGCTATTGTTGAGCTCATGAACCAGCAACTCTTTAGACTTATCTGTCTCAAATGGTATGTCAATATGCCCTTGGGCTTGGGTATAAGCAATGGTCTCGATTTGCTTCGCATGCTTTCCTAAAACCCCTTCAACTGTGTTTATTCTATGTTCAAGAGCTTCAGACATCTTGTTTTTTAAAATGAGTAATTACGGGCTTCAGGTTGGGCCAAATCACTTTGAAAGCAATCTTTCAAAGCCTGCAAGAATTCCTTCTTGTTAGCAACACTACATTGAGTTTTTAGTTTTGAAAACCATTCTTTTTTTTTTTTTTGGAAACTTTTATTAGAAAATCAATGCTTATTTTATGTCATAGAAGCTTAATACTGACACCGACGAATCTAAACAAAAAAAAAAAAATTGGGACTGATGACTAAGGACATAGGATGATGATAATATTACAAGGATGATATGGAGAAGTGAAAATTATTTTACAATGAGTAACTTATTGAATAAATAACACAAGGGTGATGACTTATGGAGAAAACTCTATTAAGATAGTAACAACCTAAGGGCTAAACACGAAGAATGAGAACTAAGACATTTACTAGATTAATAACCTTAAGATGGAAAATAATTCATGATGGAAATCTAATGATTTAATATTTTTTTATTTTTTCATTGATTTTTTTTTTATTTTGTTAGTTCCTAACAGTATGGTACATGTGGGGCATTGCAATAGAAATCAACTGAGTAAATAATTATCATGAAACTAGTTTTTGATAATAAAATAACTTCTGAAATTTCTTTTTTAAAAAAAAATGTTGGAAAGTCTTTAAAAAAAAAATAACAGTTCCATAATAATCTCTATCATTGTTAATTTCCATGATTACATGCCCAAAAAAAAATTATAAGTTGATATAGAAGTTTTTTTTTTTTTTTTAACATTGGCACAAGGGGAATACTAATGATTTTGAGTATTTTATATTAAATGTTTTGTTGCACAACCTATTACTGATGAAATAAAACAAAACCTATAAGATGTACATATATTACAAAAGACAGCATATATAAACAACTATGTAAAATAAATGTGATGCATTATGCTACACGCACGTGCAATGCAATGGGGTTAGTTATTAATAAACTATAAGGAGCATGATAAATCTATGGTCAAGGAGCACCCTTATATATAAGTATATTCAAAATAAGATTTAATAAAAATGAAGCTCGTGTATACTTATATATAAGGGTTACTAATTTTTTTAATTGAAAATGGACGATGAACTGACTGCGAATTAAATCAAGCTTTTCCTATAATTTAAAACTAAATACCCCTTTTTCGAAAAAAAAATGATGCAAAAGGGTGAGTTTTATGAGTCTCAAGCTCTAAAGCTTTAAAGCTCTAAGACTTTTCGGAGAGAAACCTATAAGGCTACATCGAAGCCTAAGTGGGCATAGCTATCACCTTTAGACGAAGGTAAAGGCCCCAACAACCTGAGAGTTACACAATAACAGCTCGTCCTAAGTTCCTACGGTGGCTCGAATCTAACCACATCTATACATGCAAATGATTGTTGAAAATGAAAATAGAATCCTCCCTAATTCCCTAAGAAGGCCTATAGGCCGGTTTTTTTTTTTTTCTCTTGGTGTCTGCACTATTAAAAACAATTAGTACAACTATAATACAATACAAAAATAAAATAACAATATAAAAGCCATAAAAAATTTTTTAATTTTCACATAGCTAGCCTACCAAGCATCCCTAGTGGAGTCGCCAATTCTATCAAGCCCTATTTCGTGTTTCCTTAATTTAACCTATATTAAGTATAGCTCGTTTAATATAAATTACTCAATATTAAAATAAGGAAAAAAATTTTAATAAAAAAAATGGAGTCGCCAACCAATTCAATTGGTAAAAAAGATAAATTAGGTTTTTCGGGTGAGAAAACCCTAATTTGATCACTAATCTACAAATATTCTAAAAAAAATTAATTTTAAGAAAATTGAACCAGAAAACCAGGTTTAGAAGCAAACCTATTAAGCTAAGTCACCATGTAAAAATTTAAAAAATTGATGTGATTTTATTTTTATAATTTTTCAAAAATACTAAAATTATACCTAAATATACAAAAAAAAAATAACTAAAGTGATTTTTATTATTTTTTATTATTACGAATTTTCAAGAAAAGAGAAAAAAAATTTCTATTTTTTTCTACGATTGCCTCGAAGGTGCCTATGTACCCGCTATTCGGGAACAAACCAGCCATAGTTCTCTTTTATAAAATATTTAGTAGGTTGGTTATTTTTATTTCGAAAACTGAGCCAATTTACATTAACTTAACCATTTATTATTTTAAAAAAAGCCTAAAAAATTTAATTTTTTAAATTTAAAGAAAAACCCTAACTAAACTAAATCTTTTTGAAAAACTCCGATTAAGATTTTTTTACTTTTTAAAAAATACTACGTATTAAAAGATATTTTTTCTAAATCCTATATGTAAGATCTATTAAGATACATATCTTTATACGTATCTTTTCTAAATCTCAACTGCAAAATACATTAAAGATACCATCTAAATATGTATCTTTATATGTATCTTCATACCTATCTTTTCTAAATCTCAACCGTAAGATATGTTGAAGATACAATCTAGATGCGCTTATTTTCCAAAAAAAAAAAAAAAATTTTACTAAAAATGTAATTGAGCTATATTTATTAAAAACTGAGATTATCTAAAAACACGCAATACAAAAACAATAAAAACCTGCACTAAAAAAATAAATAAATAAGTTAGTAAAAATAATTAAATTAACTAATAAAATAAAAGTAACAAAATAAGAAATTTTACCTATTACTCGAGTCGCGCGTCGAATCCTATTTTCAAATGGTCACGGGTGTGATCGAGGACATATCGGCTTCTCTTTCTACTGACCACAGGCATGAATGAGGGCATGTTGGTTTCTATTTCCACTTATCACGGGTTCATCGAAGGTGTGTCAGTTGCTGTCTCCACTGATCACAGGTATGATGGTTGGTGTGTTAATGTTGTAGTTGTGTGTTTGTGTATAGGTTGTGTGAGTTGGAGTATGTGTCATACATCTGTGTGTAGCGTGTGGGACTACGGCAATCAGGGACGTACAGTGGGTCTTAGTGAAGGGGGCGTGGTGGCATTAGGGGATGTCGATGAGTTGTTGCTTTGATACATGTTTGGCTTACAATCAAGGGATGTATCAGCTACTTTGGAGAGCATATGTAGTGCAATAATTTCGGTTGTATGGAATATGAATTAGGGGAAGACGTTGGCGTTATGAGGGCAAGAGTGGTCAAGCGATTAAGGAGGCCGTCTAGGAGCTTTGACTTATTGATTGCGCACTAGACGTATTGCTCTTTGGATCCGGATGGCATATGATCTGTTAGACTATTATCAATTCTATTCATTTGGTCAAGACTTTGGTATGTATGTGTAATTCATCGGCAGATTAGGTAGTGGGCAACTGTTGAATTATGTTTATGCAAGTGCGGTGTATGTTGCGTATAAAGTGCCTGTTGCATGTATTGGCAAGTGTTGTGCAGTACTACGTATTTTGGCAAGTATTGTGCAGTGCTGGGTGTTTTGGTAAGTATAGTCCAGTGTTGCATGTTTAGGGGACAGGGTTCGGCTGGATGTGATTGAGAAAGGGACGTACATGTGTTTGGTTGAATATGAAGGGTGTTGTTGACGTGAAAGTTTGTGTGATTGGTGAGGCAACTTGTAAGTAGTGTGTAGAAATCTTGACATGGATTGTATCTAGAAAATTTAAAACCGTCATCAATGTCACCTGCTAATTTATAAACCCCAAAATTGAATCTTCTATATCATTATAATTATAGATTTGATTCCTATTAAACCAAGATACGAAAGATACAATTTTGATTCTTTAAAGATTTGTCTTAGCTTCTAAAAACCCTACTTAAGCTTTCTATTTTCCGAGTCCAATCCGATCCAATTTGATTTAACCTAACAATTGTTCTAATAAACCTTAAATTTATTCTAACCCAATATAAATTAAATAAAATTTTATTTTAGATCATATTGGGCCAAAATCATTTTAACAAAGCCCAATTCATTGATTACATATCGTTATCCAATTTGATTATAAACAATCCAACTTGATTTAACTTAACTCAATACGACTTAACTTGACTTAACTAGACTCGCTACGACTTAACTTCTTCTTTCTTTATTTTTTTTATTTTTCATTTTTCTTTTAATTTTCATTTTTTTTTTCATTTTTTATGTTTATTTATTTATTTTTTATTTAATAACCTGGCTCAATTAACGAAAAATAAAATAACAAAAAAAATTGCAAAAATGAGGTGTCTATAAAGATCAAATAACGTTTAGGTAAATTGATTTCATTTGCTCAAGCTATAAGGTGAATGCTTGAGATACCCTAAGGCTGTCTTATTTGTCACTTATGCATTTGAGACACTATGTCTTATTCTCACTTAACCATCTCTTCAAGTGACAGTCTCATGTCAATTCTCTAAAGTCACGTATAGCATGTTACTCACATAACACCTACGTGACTACTCTAATCGAACCCCTACATTTACATTTTGGCAACTCTATTAGGGAAGTGTGATTACAAAGAGATGACACCTCTTAGAAAGAGAACAATTGGTACATTTAATACCACGTCCTAAGAGCTCAATGCTAATGTTAAGCTTACTATACAGAATCCACTCCCACCACTTGAGAATACTAATTAAGACCATTCAATGCCTGAGGCTCCTCTAGATCCCATACAAATGACATAGACAATTCAGGAAGCTACCAAGACTTTAAATTAGTTCATGGTTATGTTCTAACCCATCCTTACTAAGATGGCTGCCACCGCTACTACACAACAATTTGCCAAACTCTATGGTTACTACATAACTAAGTGTTACTACCTCAACTCAACCAATTAATCCTCCAACAATTGAGGAGGATTTCCATCAAGGAAGAGGTGATAAACACCCCTCCACCACCCGCACCAAAACCTGCACAACAACCAACTCCTGCACTAAAGAATGTAAGAGTCCATTTAAACGACTCCTCATCTTCACGGGTGCCTACTCTTTCATCCAATCCTACCATTCCAATCTTAGGAGGATCTACTTCTCATCCTAATCTTGCCCCTTCTTCGCTACCTATATCTACTACTTCTATTCCAAAGAATTCTTTTATAACAAAGGAAGACTTAGATGTTTATATGAGAGAAATACAAGCTAGGTCATCTATAATGGTACTAGAGTTGAAACTCCCATATCACTAACGTGTCACAACAAAGTTATATCCTAAGGACTATGTAACTCCTAAGTTCATGCTGTTCAGTGGCAAGAAAGGAAGTGCGAAGGAACACCTACTGAAATTTATCGAAACCCTAGAGCCTTATAGGCTTGATGATGACCTGAAGCTCAAAGAATTCTCCAAATCATTGATAAAGAAAGCTTACACCTAGTATGTCAACCTCCCCTTGGGATCAGTTGATTCATAGGGGACTGTGTGCAAGCTCTTCTTGGAGAAATTTTTCTCTACTCAAAATGTGAATCATGATTATAGATATGGGAAGAATACGAAAAAACCAGGAGGAAGATTTGATGGATTATATAGAGTGCTTTAGAGTACACACTCAAAGAATTCTCCAAATCATTGATAAAGAAAGCTTACACTTAATATGTCATCCTCCCCTTGGGATCAGTTGATTCATAGGGGACTATGTGCAAGCTCTTCTTGGAGAAATTTTTCTCTAATCAAAATGTAAATCATGATTATAGATATGGGAAGAATATGAAAAAACCAGGAGGAAGATTTGATGGATTATATAGAGTGCTTTAGAGAACGCACTCTAGACATTCAAGATAGTTGTGATGAAAGAGAACTAGTGAAAATCTGTATCTAAGGAATGTTCTCTAAATATGCCGTGCACCTGGAGAACCTTTGTCTGTATTCTTTTGCTACACTCTTTGAGAATGCACGGAGGACAAACAACTCTGTTATGAGGCAACAAAAGGAAAGTAGTAATCTTAACAAACGAGTAGGATTTGTGTCCTCGACTTAGAGTTAGGACTTTAATTCAAGTAAGAGACCTAAGAAAAATACACAAACTCTTTTATTTCCATGCTTGATGAGTAAGGCACATGCCATCCCCGATCATTGGCTGTAGGATGAAGCTATTAGGTTGCCAAGAGTTGAGCGCTAACTATACAGAAAGAAAGAAGAAATCTCAAATATTGTCGGTTTCATAGAAAGGTAAATCATCCTACTAAGGAGTGCCAAAGCTTAAGAAAGATATTTCATGAAAGTATTCAAAATGGGGAGCTTATCATCGAAGATAATGACATTCACAACAACTCGCTTCCAAGCTATGATACCCATGTGATAGCACATGAGTGCTTTGAAAGTGATTAGTGATTGGTTAGGTATTGAGAAAAAAAAAAGGTTCAAGCTATGGCATTACTTTTGTAAATAAAGAACAAATTTCACTTCTTAATAATAAAACTTTTATTATCTTACTCATCTCTGTATATTATATCTTACTATCTTAAGCCCAGGCAATGTCTTGGCATTTGGGCTTCTATGCCTCAAGCCCAAGCAATGCCCTAGCATCTCGGCTCCCACATCTCAAGCCCAGGCGATGCCTTGGCATTTCAACTCCTACGTCTCAAGCCCAAGCGATGCCTTAACATCTCAACTCCCATGCCTAAAGCCCAATCGACGCCTTGGCATCTCTACTCCCACACCTTGAGCCTAAGTAGTACCCTGGCATCTCGGCTTCTATGCTTAAAGCCCAGGTGATGCCCTACCATCTCGGCTTCCATGCCTTAAGCCTAGGCAATGCCTTGGCATCTTAGCTCCCAAGCCTCAAGCCCAAGCAATGCCTTAGCATCTCAGCTTCTATGCTTTAAGATGAGGCTTTTTCGTGCTGTTATGATTTTTCGTCATACATTGAGGACAATGTATGTTATTAAGTGTGGGGAAGGGATATATATGAATTTATTACTGTTTAGGAGACCAATTATTCACATTTGTCCCAATTAATTTTTAAGTTAACTTGCAATAGGTGATTAACTGGTATTAAGCCAAATTAACTGTTCCATCTTGATTATTATTGATCTTATGATACTTTACTAGAATTGATTAGTCAAATTTGTGGAGGGCAAAGTTACGAGTTATTTAGCTTAGGACTTTAAGACTTGAGATTGGAGCAAAATCACTAGTTGAGAGTTAGTCATGGTTATTTTTAAATTTACTTTTACGTATACCTTTCTCTTAGATATTTTTAAGAGTCCTATAATTTTTAGCAAACAAACAAATGAAATTCTTCTTTTGAGAAATCCCTAAAAAATCATAATGAATGGAGGTCAAAAGTAATAACAAGTGTATGAATAGAAAAATTGGTAAGGATTCGTCTTGGTCCGTCAGAAGAGCGAGATTGAGTCCCAATGCCAATTCAAATGAAAAAAAAAATTGATATGGATCGGCCTTAGTCCGTCAGAAGAGCAAGATTCTTTCCCGCTATCAATATAACGAATAAGTTGGTATGGATCGATCTTGGTCCGTCAGAAGAGTGAGATTCTTTCCTGCTACCAACACAATTGCTTAAATAAGGTAAATTTAAAAAGACCTCTCAACAAAAGCATGAACTAGGGGGATGATCAGAGGATGAGTGGATGTAAAATGTGTTTGTTTTAGATTATGGTGCTTGGTGAGATGAAAAAGAGAATTGTATACACTTTAGTCGAATGGATAAAATTTTTATGACTCTTTCTCGGTTGGCGAGATGTTAAATCCAATTTTTAGTTTAAGAATCCTTGGTTAAATGTCTTGGTAAACTTTGATTTTCATAAATTAACTAGTGAACTCTAGTATTAAGTATTGTTGGAGCATTCGAATATAGTCAGATAAAATTGGTTGACTTTATTATTGCAAGTTAGGTGAGAATGATTTTCTTACTTTTCTTCGGGTCAAGTGTATTTGTTCACCGGTTTCTTAAATAGTGATAAATTTTGTTCAGCATTTCTTGTCTTGAAAGTTTTGTTTTTATTTATTTGCTTGAGGACAAGCAAATTCTTAAGTGTGGTGAAATTTGATAACTCTAATTTTAAACATATTTCATATAGTGATTTTATAGTATTTCCCTTACATTTTTGGTTTTCTTTAAAGAAATTGATACTTAATTGAGTAAAATTTTGATTTTAAGGTTTGAACGCGTTCTAGGATCAAAAACGAAGAAAAGGAATCAAGTTTCACTCAAATGGGAGCTCAAATGAAGAAGTTTTGAAGTTGTGCAGAAAATTTTGCCTTAGTGCAGAAAGTTACACGACTTAGGGACACAGCCATGTCCCAGGCCGTGTCTGGTAACGAAAATAGAATCCTTGTAATACACATATAAAAGGATATCTTAGGGTTTAAAAGAAAGAGGGAGACATTACAGAAATGGAGAGACACAAAAGAAGAAAAAGAAACTTAAGAAGAACATCAAGAAAGAGGCAGAAACAACATCAACTTCAAGATTAGAGAGATTGTTCATCAATCAAGAGGGGTTTTTCATGTTTTATTCAATGTTTTTTATGAAACTCGTTTTTAGATTCAGTATGATAGCGTAGAATTCGAGTATTTAGGATTATGGAACCTAGGGTTTCATGTGATTCTTGGATTGATTTAGAAATTTCAATAAAGTTTCTATTTTTACTTGATTCGATTATGTCGTTTAATTATTGATTGATATTTCTAAAATATCAATATATGATATTACACATGTTGATTGAGAAATTGCATGTGTAATTAGATCTTTACATAATTGAAGAGGATTACATGTATACTTAGAGATAAGATACATGTTTCTTCAGGAAAGTTAATTAATTGTGTGGGAATTCATTATACATTAATGCAATTCTAAATTATATTACTAAGTGAAGAGATTCTGGTAAATAATTTAGGATTAAGGTTAATATGCTTGAGAAAGATATTAACTTTAGTTATGAATCCCTCCGGTCAAGAATAATAAAAACCGAATTGAATATATTTTAAGTGATCACATGACTAACTCTAGGGGAAATAATTCATAAAAACGTTATTACTTTCTTGAAGTCGTTCTTAGTTTTATTGCTTTTTCAATTGCTTAATTAAGTCTTTTAATTAAAGTAGTTTGTTAATTTTAGTATTTTTAATTAATTCAAACTTTCATAATTTTCCAGTTAGATAATAAAGCTAAGGTTAATATTAGTACTCGAAGTCTTTGAGGGATCGACTCAGACTCACATCCGCTATATTAAAACTGATAGGTACACTTGCCAGATATTAGCATTCATGCATCTAAAAAAAAAAAAGAAGAAGAAGAAGGAAAAAATCATCATTGCATGGTAATCAAGGTTTCAACCATAGCGAGAACAATTAATTTGTTAACCATTTGATTTTGACAGGATACAATAGGAGTTCCAGTAAGGCATGTTGGATTTCAAGCGTAAACATGTACGTAAGCTATCCAAAAAAGAAAAAAATCTTATGATAGGCATGTTCACTTTTAGTTGGTGATCTAAGACAATTCTATAAAGACAATTAACTAAACAAAAAGAAAAAAAAAGGAAGGGCCAAATCAAATTTATGAATTTAAGTAATACTAGTTCCATGTTTGTATATAATCATACTAATATAAAGAAGATGGTTTGTGGAAATGAAGTCGTTGGTCGTGATATATGGCCTATCTCTTACGATTGATAGTTTATCATTGCAAATAATGATGGTGTGAAATTACTATCAATTCCCTGACAGAACTATTTTGGTGATAGCAATTGACCAATGCAGCCTATCATGTAATGGCATGACATATGGAATTTAAATAGTTGAAGTACATTCAAGATAATACAAAAGGCAAAAAGGGATGGAAAAAGAAATTACGATAAGCCATGCAAATATGCCTACATAAATACAAAGATATATAATGGGTATGAAATTTAAGTTATATTACAAAAGGGAGTTACTTTCTCATAAGCCACCAAAACATGGAATCATGTTGACATTGAGTTGTGACAAAATAGTTGTAAAATTGTGAAAGGAACTAACCATTCTTGAGTTTATGACAAGACTGCAAGTTAAGGTTGTTGTTTAAGAATTAGAAACGCCAAGTCTGGCGACTTAGATTTGGTCACTCAATGTAGTTTTCAATGAGGGTGTAACTTGAATGCTATTGAAAAGTTTGTTGTTGCACTAAGAGATGATAAGTTGTGCCTATGAAAGAAACATGAGATCTTGAGGCTAGATAATTCACAAAAGATCGTGACGCGGTTGATTGAACAATGGAATTAGTTGATATTCTCAATAACCGACCTATATAAGAAGATGCGAGAAATTAAGTTGAAAGAAAAAGAATAGTGATAAATAAATAAATTAAGAAACGGGAGACTTTTTACTGAGATTTGTTGTCATGAGTGTTAACAAAGCTCAACATATAAAGTATATATATATATAGCTCATATCAAGAAACGTCAAGATAGATTTTACATATTTGAATCTAAGATTCTTTTATGGATTTGAATGATGGCTGCTAAATTAAATTTTTTATATAAGTTAAAAAGATAAGTATCACAATTTGAGGTTAAGATCTAATTGGATTGGATATTGTTGTTAATTATTTAGTGAAGGAAAATAATGAGACATTGCTAGTGATATTCAGTTATGGAAGAAGATTTGGCAAAAGTATTAAAGATTTAATCTACTAGAGATAAGATATCATTTGCAATTAAGGAAAAGATTTATTATGCGGTCATATAAATAGTAATAGTTAAAAAAAAAATACCGTACCATACCACAAAGGCGTTGCCCTTGCACCCCTACGCTGTCTCTACGTAAGGTAATGTAACTCATTCAATCTTTACAAGGGGATAGATGTTGTTGTTTTATTTCACAATGCTTTAGAGCTCCACTCCACTTCACATTAATACTGCCCCATTTACCAGTATGAATGAGACACATACATATCCATATATGTGTGTATACATATATATGCATATGACATGGCCAAATAGGATGTTTTGAAAGCTTTAGATTCCTATGAATGCTCTAATGGTTTTATTTTTCTACCAATGATCATAAAACAAAGAAGAAATACTGAGAAGAGCTACTACACACACATTATTTGGCGAATCAATCTCATGGGAGAAATAAGTCAATAGTGCAATACAAAGGTATATCGAAGTATGTGTTCTATGATAATAGAAAAAATACTAGCTTATCAAGCTCAACTCGCCAGTGATCCAAAAGAAGCATCAATCCCATTGATATTAGAAGTAATCAAGCAAGTAAAGTCAACATTTAGTACGTCTATATAACAATTGAAGAAACAACTTCTAGAAATGCCCAAAACCTCCTTAAATGTGTCTAAGGAACTTTTGTTCAAGAGGCAAAATGTAAAGGTGTCATAAAATATGACAAAATTTAATACATTTTACCTCTTGACCAAAAGTAAAATATGAATTTCATAAAAACTAAATCTCTTATCTCTTATATTTGTAACTTTAAAAGTATTTGTTTAAAATGCTATTGGTGCATGTTCTATGCATTTCAAAATATTATACAACTTTTCATTAATTGATGCAAAACAACATAAGTTTTTACATTCATAAAATTCACTTTTGTATTTTAAACAACTATAATGCTTTTTAAATGACATGTCATTATATTCTATGTGAAATCACCCGATATCATATTGTACAATATATAACTTTGGAAAATCTTTCCTTTTTTCCATCTCAACTTTTTATAGTACCATTGATACATTTTCATATATTTTTCCTTGACATATGTCATGTTATAATATATAGTCTTGGAAACTTTTTTCCTTTTTCATATCTTAATTTCTTACCATATCATTAAGACTTTTCCACAATTTTTTTGACATCTTATATTATAGTATATAATTTCAAAAACTCTTTCATTTTTTATATCTCAATTTTTATGGTATTATTAATGTATTTCCAGAATTTTTATGATGTATCATGAAATATCATATTATAATAAATATTTTTAGACGCTCTTTCATTTTTTATATTCCATCTAATTATGCTATCATTTATTTACTTCCATAATTTTTTTTTTGTGAAATCATAATTTTTTTATATTTATTATCCATTATTTTTTGCTATCCATTACTATAAATGAATTTATACTCTCCATTCCTATTCATTCTCCTCCTTCTCCTTTCATGCTTAACCATCTTCTTTGTTTTTAAACTGGTGCTTCACCCTCCTTTTTTGTCTTTTTTTTTTTTCCAGTCAAAAGTTTCAATTTCGTCGATTTTCATACATATTATTATTTTATATTCTTTTTTTTGTATATTTCCATTCTTTTTACTTTGAACTTTCTTTCTTAACTAACTATTATGTTTATCGATTATATAGGTGAAGAAAACATGATGAGTGGATTAAATCAAATAATGGAAACTGCAAAAGCAAAAAGATTGATAGAAGAGTTTATGGGTGTAACTTTACCTATTTTAATTTTATAGTTAGAAAAATATCGACGCTGTATAAATTCAATTGCAATACTATAAAATTAATGTATTCCATGATTCAAGTTAGTAAGATTGAATTTCATTGAAATATGGAGCTATATGATTATGTTGCAATATTATAGGATTCCTTTATAATTTTAACTATTTTTTCCATTTCATATTTTCTATTGTAATAGTAAAGCTATATGAATTCCGTTCTAATCCATATTATTATAGCTGTTGAAAATTTTTTTTGTCTCTTATATCCATTAATATTTTATTTTAGATCTTTTAAGCATTACATATTGGAGTAGTTTATCCATGTAGCCATTAACAGAACAATATTTTTTACTATTGTGTAAACAAAATGCTAAAAGGGGTAAATTTTTAATGATGTTCTATTTATCTCTCACCATTCTTTAGGATTCCCCTTTCCTTATGGTCTTTCTCAATAGCAATTTTCAATATTTGGAACCTATCCTTTCTTGCACTATTTCGTACAATTTTACCCCCTATTTCTCAACAAAAGTCTCATCTCTTAAAATTTGAATTATAAAGCTCATAGGGAACTATACTACTCTTCTCCCACTTCTTCTTCTTTCTTCTAATTCTCCTATTATTTGAGGGCCTTCATTTAGTTTTATTAGGGGCACTTCAACTCATCCATTCCAGCATAGATTATTATAAAGGTCTAAATTCAAATTTGGGCTTTAAGCCCATTAATTGATTAAGTTTGACTCTTTGGACTAATGTGACAGGGCCTAAAGAGTCAAGTCTAAATATTTGAGATAATCAAGGGAGATTTAGGAGATTTGACATAATGGGCTTGGAGTTGGGCCCGTTGGATCAGTTCTCCCAATCTAATCTTTCTTGGTTTGGCTCATACTAAAATAATAAATAAAGCCTTTATTTAGGCCTAAACTCATGAAAATAGCCTACTTAAGATTCATTAATAAAGGGCCTCAATTTTAACC
Organism: Lumnitzera racemosa; assembly: GCA_024138005.1. Classification (NCBI taxonomy): domain Eukaryota; kingdom Viridiplantae; phylum Streptophyta; class Magnoliopsida; order Myrtales; family Combretaceae; genus Lumnitzera; species Lumnitzera racemosa. Next base: position 71,291,293 of record JAMXBC010000004.1, on the reverse strand, counting down.
ATTGATTACCATCGTGATCCAATAGATGGGATCGATTACCATTTCCTATAAATAACCCATTCGTATCCTCATTTGGATAAGAGATAAACCTTTATTAACATCGTTACTCTACCAGAATCTTGTTTAAAAGATCAAACACTTAAACACCTTAAGAACTATACCCCACTATTCATCAATTATAGAGTTTGATGCCATCGCGCTCCTCTACCTACCACCATATGTATTAGAGCCTTACCAAGATTACCTACTCCTTCTCTCTATACTTTTCTCTTGATTATCCTATACAAGTCGCTCAAGTTATTTTCCTAGTTACATATATTATGACTTCATACACAACATGCATGTAACCCTTGCATCCATACCCACATCAAGACATTTTTTGTGACTCCATTAGGGAGAGAAGACTTGATACTCACATCATGGTACCTCTAAGGTGAAGACAACCCGATCTTATTAATGGAATTAATCAAGAGAAAGATACCGCTACTATAACCAATGACCAAAATCTACCTCCAACTAGAGGCACTAATCAAGGAGGTGATACGTAAGAAGGTATCCTTAACAATGTGTTGGTAACATATGAGCTGTGAGAAACTAACCAGAACCTAAGTGAGCTCATGGTAATGTTTGCTCAATGTACACTTACTTTAGTTACCTTTACTAATACACAACATGAAGCAACTTCCTTAAACCCTTCTAATGTGGTGCAACAACATACCCCACTCAACCCTCCTATTGTCAACAAGTAAGTTACTCCTAATGTTAAGGAGCAACTTCCTATGGTGGAACCTATAGCTATGCAAGATTCATTAACAAAAGTAAGGAACTAAGTAGTTTGGATTAGAGGCTCATCATCCTCACATGCTACACTACATATCGTAATCGTTGACTCTGCATAACTAATATCAATGAATCACATGCCTATAAGCTCTACACTTATAAATCTTGTGCCCATGCACTCTTCTCTTACGATGCCACTAGAGGTGGAAGCATCTACCTAAAGAGGTACACTTGTGACCAAAGAAAATTTGGACATGTATTTAAAGGAGATAGAAACGAAGTCTATAGCTAGGGTATTAGAATTAAAGCTCCCATATCACCAGCACATTGTTGTAAAGCCATACCCCAAAGACTATGTAAGTTCAAAGTTCATGTTGTTCAATGGTAAGAAGGAGAGTGCCAAAGTGTAAACCCCGCGAATTTAGCTTTCTAAGTATAGAAACAAACGTCCAAACTATAAGTGAATACAAAAAAACCTTAAATCATTAATTGAACCTCTAACCACATACAAAGACCCTAAAACCTCGAACCTCATCAAAACCCTTAGATAATAATCGAAGATTTAATCGCGTAAAAATATATTAAACCCTAAATGTGTAAAAACATTAGAGATTGTGCCTTAAAGTAATAAAAACCCTAAAACTATAACTTTAATAATATAAAAGCACTAATTCACCATAATTTACCCTAAAACCCTAAGTGATAATATATCTTCCATATTTTGCCATTTCATCAGTAAACGACTAAAGATAACCCTCAATCATGTATAAACATTTAGAATACTTAAGCGATCCCTGAGAAACTAAGATATTACATTCTAGATCACATTCATCTTTTAAGTATATAACTAGGCTAGTATTACAAAGTGTTAAAGGTTTAGTTGAGGCTTAGGTTAAATGTAGTAAACCTTAATACCCTAAATGATAGTTTTCATCTTAATTATACTACGTAGCTTACCAAATGGTGTATATGTGATATAAATACTTAATGGAAGATCTCATTATCTATTTTTACTAATAAATTCACTAAATTTCTTATTTCCTTTTATTTCTGTAATCTTTCTCCAAATTTTTCCTAATTAGTTCATTATGTACACAAAAGGGTCTTTATTTTATAAATACTTAATGGAAGATCTCATGATTTCTTTTCTTTTAGCTTTTCCTTCTTCTTTTTTCTTCCATAATTGTCGTCCACTACTTGCTCCTCCTAGACCCCACTTCTTTTCCTTTTCAAAAACAAAATAACACAAAACAAAATCCCTTTCTTTTCCTTTTCAACCATTTCATCCATAGTCAAGGGCAACTTAAGGTATGCTATTATGTTCTTATGTCTTACTTCATCCTCTTTCCTAGTCAGAAGGAGAAAAGGTTAGGTTATGTGTTGTGTTTATATATATGTTGATTTAGGCTTAAAGTTTCAATCTTTACATATGGAAGTGTAGAATCCTTTAGGCAATGGAAGAAGATGCATGTGTACATGTCTTTGAGTACGTATACATAAGGGTATGCTAGAGATGTACATGTATAAATACCTTTATACATAAGTATTCATTATGTACATAACCTCAATTAGGACATCTATTAACTATACATACATATACCATGTTAAATATACTCTTAAAATACAAAAAAAATGAAATTGTGAAGATTTCTTAAGAGGGTAAATAAAGCATGCGAAAATACATATTAAAATACGTATGCCACCGTATGTGTATATGAGTATATGTACAAGTATACATACGGTATAAGCATACGTCTATGTATAAGTATGCTAGTATACATATAAGTAAAGGAAAGGTATAAGTATATGTACATTATGTATAAGTGTACATAAAACACATAATCATAAGAAAAGGCTTAGGTAAGCAAAGTATGATGTAAGCAACGATGTCATCAAAGAATTACATAAGCCATGACATCATCAAAAGATTACATAAGCAAATGATGACATAAGCAATGACACAAGCGATTGATGATATAAGCGATGACATAAGCATAAGCTTATAAAAGAAGAACATAAGTATGTACATGTACTTAGGATCCAAAACTTTAAACCCTAATACACTTCCTAAATTGAATCAAACTTAATCAAGGACATAAACTAGTAATACCAATGTAAATAAGAATAAATGGCTAATTAAATCATGAACTACTAAAATGGAACATAAAACTAGCCAATAGGAATAATTAAACTGTAATAAGATAAAATTTCAACAAATTTAGCCCATATCATAAAACACGAGTCTTAACGTCCAAAACGAACATCACAGTGTGAACGTGCGTCCGAAAACGATGAAAAACAATTAGAAATTCACAAATATCAGAATCAAAATGAAAAAGGTACAAAATACATTAAGGAAGTCTCATACCTTACTAATATAAGAAAATAGTTACTATTAATCTCATGGAGTATGGTAACCCTATACACATTATACTTTGGTTATATTGGGGGAAACTAGATAAACTACAATAGACTTTTAGCTGACTAAGGAGTTTCACTTCTTAGAACACTTATAAGTTTTACCATTTTGATTTAGGCATTCGATATCAAGTCCTGGAAACCCTAAAGGCTTGGAGAATGAGCAATAATCCAGGTGAGGGAGTTCCGATAACCTGCTACTTGCTTGTGCGTGTTACTTGTATGATGTTTTACTGTTTGCTATTTCTTGTATGTTTGAATAACTATTTTGTTTGTATGCCATCATCTGTATGATCACCTTTTTAAATTGATAAATATAAATATCTGACCTAAATAACCAATTCTACTTGTCACATGTCTATGACTTGGTAAAGGTATGAATGGAGAGTGCTAACCTTACAAAAAAATCTTAAGAAAAGTATTTTTGAAAAAAAGCTTTTCTATCCTTAAACAAATCTTTGCATGATCTCTGCAAGGGCTTGCGGAGCCATAAATAATATTTTTAACTTTAAAGCAAAGCTAGCATGGGTTCTCCACTTGATAGTGAGAGGACTCGCTTTATTATGCCTGTTAGGCCTTCGTTAATTTTTGGCTGCGAGAGGACTTGCAAGTTTATGCCCGAGGGGCCTTGGAGCGTGAATAGTCCTAGTTTGGAATCCCCCTATTTAAATTGAAACTCTTTTCTCGGCTAGGATGATAGTCGAGTTTTGCCTAGTAGGGTGATGCCCCTAGGTAGCCTCATGCGGGTAAGCTGAGGTACCCTATATGGGTAAGTACAAAGGATAATCGAAGTGTAGACGATGTAATTCTACACCTTCCATAGTTCCGGACTCCTATGGATGTGTTGCTTGTATTTATCACGCTTGCATTCATTATGTATGTAGATAGCTTGCTTACATGTGTGATAATAATGTGTGAAAACTTGCTTGACTGGTAGTGGTGAGGAACAAACTCACTGAGCTGTTTTATACTCATTCCCCCTTAGTTTCCTTTACAGGTTTACTTACGATGGGATCAGGATATGTCTCGAGTGTTGAGTGCGAGATAAAAATATGTACATTAGTATTAGAAGTAACTGAGTACTTTTTAGATGATACATAGACATCCTTTATAGAAAAAATATTTATTTATTAAAACTTACTATAATATAATTTTTCTTGTATCTATTTTTTTTATATAATGCTAGTATATCCTGTCTTATTATTTGGTAAAGAATACCGATTTTCTGCGGTTCTGAGGAACTGTGGGATATCGAACACCTATAGTTATTTATATTTGTATTCTATAGTAAATTAATTACTTAAAAATCAGTAACCTTAGTGATTAGTCATTTAGAGTCTTGCAATCTCTGACTTGCAAGGTGGTTTTCATGACATAGGTGCACACATGTTATGAAAATTTTAGGTAATCCTAGTCTTTAGGGTCCTGACACAAAGAACACTTGTTAAAGTTCATTAAGGCCATAGAAGTATATGGTTTAGATGACGATTTGAAACTGAAAGAATTTTCCAAGTCACTCATTGAGAAGGTGTACACCTAGTATGTCAACCTTCCCCTAAAGTTGGTCAATTCATGAGGAAACATGTATAAGATGTTTTTGGAGAAGTTCTTCTCCACTAAAGAAAGAGTCACCCTTATTGACGTAGAGAGAATCCAACAAAAGCTTAAGGAAAATCTCATAGATTACATTGAGCGCTTCAAGGAGCATTCCTTGGACATAGAAGACGTTTGTAATGAAAGAGAGTTTGTAAACCCCTAAAAGTTTCGATCTAGTTTTTGAAATAGACTCAAGTATATTAGACAATTTAAGAGTTGACAAGGCTAATGAATGTGAAAACCCTAAAAAACTTAATCAATCGCGTAAAGAACTTTTCTACCCTAAATGTTTCTAAAGGCTAAAGATTTCATTCAAAAGTGATAAAAACCTTAAAAATGATTACCTTAAGGACATATGTGCACTAATCCAACATGAAATACCCTAAAATCCTAATTGATAATATAATGCTTATATTTTGCCAAATCATTAGTAAAAGGTTAGAGATAACCCTCATTCATGCTTATATGCTTCGAATTCTCAAGTAATCCATTAGGAACTAAGATAATGAATCATAGATTATATTTATCCCTTAAGTATATGATTAAGATAGTCTTACTTAGGGTTAAGGTTATAGTTGAAGATTAGGTTACATATAGTGAACTTTAATACTCAAATTAATACTTTTTGCACTTGTTATCCAAAGTATTTTATCAAATGAGATATGTAAACTATAAAGACCTAAAGTAAGACCTCATCAACCATATTTAGTAATCAATTCATCATATACCTCATTTCTTCTCATTTCCTTCATTTTTTCCCTAATTTCCCTTAATTACTACATTATGTGCACAAAATTACACATACTTAAGGAATGTTGACTAAGTTAATACATGTTGACCAAAGTCCAAAAGTTGACCAAGTCAACACATGTTGACTAAAGTCAACACATGTTGACTAAAGTCAACATTTTGAAAAGTCAACAAAAGACTAAGAGATAAGGAAAACATCTCTTCCTTAATGATGGCTTTCTTTTCTTTTCCTTTTGATTTTTCTTTTTCCCTTTCTTACAATTGTTGCCGTCCACATTTCTCCCTTCTAAACCCCACCACTTGTTGTCTTCCATTATGAAAATCAAACAAAAGAAACAAATCAAAACTTCCCTTTCCATGCCGTGAACTCCCCCTTTCTCTTTCACTTTCATTACTTCACTTTTGTCTTCATAACTTCAACACAATTAAAGATATGTCTTTAAGTTATTTTATGTTACTTTATATTGTTCATTAGTTAGTTAATTAGGTAGATTAGATAAGTAGTTATGTGTTTAGTGTTGTCTTGAAGAAGAGGAAACAAAGTTTCCATCTTTAAGTGTAGAAATTAGAAGTTATGAAGAAGAAGAAAGGAAGACATGAGTATATGCTTATAAGTATGTACACATAAGGGAATACCAAAAGAGTACAAGTATGTAAACCTTTGTACATGAGTATTTATCATGTACATAACCTAACTTAAGATCATATCTAACTATACATACCTATACTACACTAAATATATACATAAAAATACAAAAGCATGGAATTAGGAAGCTTTTCTTAAGGAAAAGATTAGTCATACGAATTTTAGTATAAAAATACGTATCCAACCGTATAGGTATATGAATATGTATACACGTATAAATACGATATAAGTCTAAGTATAGGTATAAGTATATGTATGTATAAGGTATATATACATAAGTATAAGAGGAAAGGTAATATGTACATAATACATGTACATATGACATAAGCATGAGGAAAGGCTTATGTAATCATATGATGCGGTAAGTGATGATATAAGCACATGATGACATAAGCGATGACATAAGCAAGCGATGACATAAGTAAAAGATGATGTAAGCGATGACATAAGCGTAGGTTTAGAAAATAAGAAAAGTGTAGGTAATTAGGTACTTAAATTAGTAAATCCTAATACACCTTCTAAATTAGATTATACCTAATTCAGTACATGAATTAGTAATAGCAAAGTAAAATCCTTTAATTATAAGAATCTAAGGAATAAAAGATCTAAATATAAGTAATAAGAGTACTTAAGTGTTCATAACTAAAAATTTCTATAAATTTAGTTCATAATGTAAAATAGAGGTCTTAACACCCAAAACAGATATTACCGTATGAATATATGTTCGAAAATGATGAAAAACGACTATAAATTCATAAATATAAAAAATAAAACGAAAAAGTTACATCTGATTGATAATAAAGTCTTACCGGATAAAAGTTGATAGTAATCTAAGTAAAATTAAGTAATTAGATGTTTAAAATTAGTAGTTAATTCAACTACTTACTAGTGTTATTATCACATAATGATCAGGTGACCCTGAGGCGAGAGAGAACCTCCCGATCGATTACTACGATTAGGGCAAATCGCTATGACCGAGTGAGTATTTACCCTATGATTCAATGTTTGTTTGTGATTGTAGATAGTGGACTTAAATATTATTGTAAATTGATTATTGTGTGGGGTTCGGGAAATGCTTGTGTATGTAATTGTATGTTGAGTTATGAAATTACCTTAAATACAGAAAATGCCTTGTTTATTGCATGGTAGTACAGAAAATGATTGTGTGTATTATTGAATGGTCACGGTATAATTTGAACTAAATTATACTCGGCCTATAAAAAGAAATTGGGACATGCATTAACATGCATAGCATGGATACTATTCCAGCCGTTACATCACACGGAGGTGAAGAGAGGCCATTCGGGGGTTGATATTATTGATTTATTTGGTTCTATACGGTGCACTCGTACAAAATGACTTTACCCTGGCCCGTGGGAATACTAGGCGTTGGAGGCGCCAACCGCCTGGCTAAGGGTCGAGTCTAGAGGCCTCCATTTAGGGGTGAGTGTGGACTGCGAGGGGCCACTCATAATTATACTAGAACTTGAGTTTTTTCTGAAAATAAAAGAATTATTTGATATAAGTATGGAACATGGAGTTCCGTAGTAAAGTAAGTTCTAGTATAATACCCGGATCTGATTGGTGCCGTGTAAAGTCCAACCCTAACTTTGGAGGGCGTTAAATCTGAGTTACGTATATGAACTAGTTAAGTATGCGTATTGTTTGGCATTATGTTTTATCATTCATTCATATGCGTGACTATAATGTACTTATAACTTCCTTGTGGTGTAGCTAAGGGTTTTGCTCACTAAGCTTAGGCTTACACCCCTTTAGACTTTTGTTGCAGGATAGCCTGTTCGTAGAGACAGGACAAGGGATGCCACAGGTTAAACTAAGGACTTGGGCAAGAGCGAGCTGTCCTGTATAATGAGAGAGAGTAGTTTATGTAGACTCTTACTCATGTACTTTTGTTTATCTTATTATTATAAATTTAGACATACTTAAACACTGTGTATTGTAAGCTTTATAACTCAACTTTTATATAAATATGTTTGTGTAATGATATCATGTGAATCTGGATGTTCTTTAGAAACTAGTGGTTGTAGAGCCTTATATATTGTGTGAAGAGTTCTTGATTGGAACAAGAGCACTTACCAACAAATGAAGAGAAGAGTAATCCTAAGTATGACAAATTTCACAGAAGTGTAGGCTACCCTACAAAAGATTGTTGGACTTTAATGAAGATATTTAATAAGCAAGTTCAAAATGGAGAACTGACCATCAAAGATAATGATGTTAGGAACAACCTACTTCTAGCTCATAACACATAACGTGGTGTTGTAAATGTTATCACTCACAACCATACAAAGACGGAAAGTATGGACATGCAGCTAATTAAGGCACATGAAGTTAAGCATAAAGGACTTGAGATCAAGACAAATGGAGATGATAGCACTGCTCTTGCTTTGTTAAAGACTCCATTGTGAGGAATTTCTTTGATTTACTCAACTTTGATGAAGATGCCTAGCTCGAGGCAACAACTAAACTCATGAGGATGTCACAAATCAATACAATAAGCATCTTATAGTATGTCCTCCAAAGGGAATAATTTCAATGAATAAGAAGGCAATTACATTTACTAATGTTGACATTTGTACAATGAACCCTAACCACAATCGCCCTCTATATGTAAAAAGCGTATTCAATGGTCATTCCATTAGGAAGACATTTGTTGATAATGGATCTTCACTTAATGTTATGCCAATGTTCACTTTTAAAGCTATAAAGATAGATATTCAAAACTTAGTAAGACAACCTAATAGTACCGACCCAACCAAATGCTGAAGTCCAACTTACATACTCCTTACTCGAATATCTTATTTGATTACTTATTTTTGCTTATGTTATTTAGACTTCCTATTTCTTGTATTTTTCCTAAATTACTCTCATGTTATTTTGTATTTATGGGAATGCCACCAGGGCATCCTTTTAGTCCTTTTATTACAAGTTTACCACTATATATAAATAGAATATATGTATAAGGTTTTAGACAAATTTTGGCATATTAATGAAAAAACCCTTAAGACTTTTCTTTTGGAAAATTCTTCTCTACCTGCTCTTATCAATCCCTTTAACAAGGATTGTAGCAAGCAACCCTATCATTCAAACAATAAGTCACACTCAGTGAGCCATAAGCCGTGTACGATCTCATTGGTATGTCATATTCAGCTAGATAGCTCATGGATTTATTGAGCACAACCCACCCCTCCTCCCCCCCCTTTTATTTTCTTGTTCTTATTCGTTATGTTACCTCTCCATGTGTGCGACCTTAGAGATGTATCAACTTTGTTGATATCAAGGCATGGTTTTGATGAGGGATTATGTAACGTTGCCATGAAGTTCCATTCCTTATCGTTGTTAGTAGCTGCTGTGTCTTTTTCATAGGTGCTACAATGTTGAAGTTATTGTATGTAGTTATTGAAGTAGTAGGTCACCATGAAGCTACTGTCTTTGTTATCTAAGAATTGATTTCCTTATTTCATGGTGGCTGCCCTTCCAATTTTACATTAATACATGGTGTTACCAAAGACTTGTTGACTGGATATTTATCCTACTATTCAATATACTAGGCACTATATAGTCTTTAGCTTAAGGTTTTGAAGTTGGGTCTTTGCCCTTTCGAAGGAGAATTGAAGCTTGATTTCTTAGGGTTATAGGTTTGCAAGTAATTACCATCAAAGTTTAAACTAGAAGTGACTTTCTCTCTCTCGATGTCATGGCATTACTTTATGGGTATAGTAGCTGTGCAAATCCAAGGAAGCGTGCTAGGGCTTGTTTAGGTATGCCATTAAAGGACAAAAGGGGTTTGATTCATCTTGTAGGCATGTACCTTATCCTCATGGGAGCAAGTCGTAGCATTATTAGGTGTCCAATTATGTACTATAGTAACAATATTGGTTTGTAATGGGTATGGTAGCTAGGGTTTTGTAATAGTAGCCATGCATTACTTTATATGTACTCTAGATCTAGTTAAGGACATCCACTTTAGACATTGAAGCGCTTACTAGGGTTTGTTAGGTGAGTTATTATTATGGAAAATGGCACTCGATTGAAGAGCTTGGATACTCAAATAGTGATTTAAGAGTGTCCCATAAGATTGATTAAATCTGTAGGGTTATAACAGTTGTGGTAATGCCTCATACGTAAAGTAGCTTAGGTTTTACATGAGTCCTCTTTTGATAGTAGTAATAGTCATTAGAGTTTTTATAGGTTTGTATGTTTTGTTAACTTATATTGAAATTTGTATGAGTAAATTGTTTAATAAACCATAATATACTACAATTTATGCAACTAAGTGTATGAGTGAGGGTCAATGGTATACGTAAGTTTAGGTGTGGCTGTCATCAGAGTTGAGTTGATTATATATAGTCGATAGTTCTGGGTTATGTAAAATTGTAGTTGTAATCTGTGTTGGTCTATCAGTTGCTACTATATAGGTGCTACTATGAACTGTAATTGAATATGCTGACCTATTTGAACTTAGCTATTATGTTTAGTGGTTAGTGGCTAAGGGTATCCATCTGGCGATTGTATATGGAGCTTAAAAAGTGACAGTAAGCAGAGGTCATAAGTTGGTTCTATAATGTGCACTTCATAATTACCGAGCTATCTAGTTTTCAAATCCAAGCTATTGTAGACTACTATTAAGCTTAATAGAAATTGTTGTCATGCCAAGCTATGTGCAAGTGTCTGATCACAACAAGAAAATCTCGAGCTCATTGCCAAGTACGAACTGAGTGCCATATCCGAGTTGGAGTGTATATATCCAATCGAGTGACCTTATGAATATCCAGGTGTTCACTTGCCAAACAAGTTTTGCTCTATATATGACGTATCATTATGCTAAGCTAGAATAATTCCAAAACTAAGCTATCTATCAATCGTAAACCAAGAAATTGCTACTGCGCTTTCTATTATGTAGCATTGAATGTACCATGCTATAATTTCGTACTAACGTGCAAGTTACGTGTACCATACAACATGTAACCTATGTAATTGCTGAGCAAATATGTTGAAGTGCCAAGCTAAGATTGTCAAGTCCGAGATACTGTATTTCACAAACTACTGAGCTACTATATGTGTAGTTAGAGTTAGTCCATAGCCGAGCTATCACATACATGTGTGTTTTTTCGTTGCAAATTGCTAATTTAAATTTTACAATATGGAAAACAAGCTCAATTTGTGCAAAAGGGCATCAAATAAGTTTTACATTAAGGGAAGACTTGAACAAGGTATTATACTAATTCAGGTTAGTCACTATCGTATAAACTTTATCTTTGCAATTGTTGTTAGAAGATTGGGTTACAAAACTATACACCACTCAAATCCGTATGACTTTGTTTATAATGATGAAGTGATTCAAGTAACGAAACAAGCAAAAATAGCTTTATCTATCAGCAAATTTCAAGATGAAGTTTTATGTGATGTTGCCGACATCAAATATTGTTATATGTGTTTAGGTCCTCTGTGGAAGACAAGTCATAAGATGAGCTACGCGCCTTTTAAGAATACTTATTCTTTTTATGAAAAAGAACGAGTTATGCTCCATCCTACCTCTCTAACTAGTCTTGAAGACAATTTAAAGATTGTTAGGGATTTAGTAGAAAGATGGAAGACCAAAAGAAAAACCTATGAAGAGGCCATCTAAGACGAAGAGGAAGTTGATGAAGGAGTTGTTACACCCTCCATTGTGACCAAAGAAGAAACAAGTTATGAGGAAGTAGATGAGGTGATGATTGCTGAAAATGAAGTTGAGGGCTAACATTGGGAGAACATGAAGCTTTAAGACTACTTAAGGTTGAGCAGGAATTTGAGGCCTTATAAGTTCAAATCCCCCAAGCTTATGTCATGTTTGAACCTAAAGTTATGTTATTCTCTATGATTGATAGCTACTGGAACTAGTTAGGGGTAATTGACAGAATACATGATGAGTAGAAAGAAGGTTGTTTGATGAAGAGCTTGGTTGTTCATGCTCATGATAAGTGGAAAGAGCGTCAGATTGTGTTTGTTTTGATCATTAAGTCAAGCTGTTGTAGTTTATTTTTGTTTTGCTCTTGCAATTTGTTTTTAATCTAGGTGGAAGTTGGAATAGTCAACTCTCAAGTTTTGGGTCGAAACTTTTTAAAGAAGGGGATGATCATAGGATTCGAGGTGCCAACCCAACCAAATGCCAAAGCCTAACTCATTAACTCATCACCTAGATATCTCATTTGATTACTCATTTTTGCTTATGTTATGTAGACTTCCTATTTCTTGTACTTTTCCTAAATTACCCTCATGTTTATTTTGTATTCACGAAAATGCCACTACGGCATCCTTTTAGTCCTTTGCTTTACAAGTTTACCACTATGTATAAATAAAACATATGCATAGGGTTTTAGATAGATTTTGGCACATTAATGAAAAAACCCTTAAGACTTTTCTCTTGGAAAACTCTTCTCCACCCCCTCTTATCAATCATTTTAGCAAGGATTATGGCGAAAAACCTTATCACTCGGATCAGTGAGTTACATTCGGTAGGTCGTATAAGATCTTGTTAGTGCATCATGTCCAACTAGATAGAACACGGATTTGCTAAACACCCCCCCCCCTCCCCCCTTCCCTCTTATTTTTTTGCTCTTGTTCATTGTGATTCCTCTCCATGTGTGCAACCTCAGAAACACATTACAACCAATCACACTAAATAGCTTCTATGAGTCTTATGTGAAGATAATGGGCCATGTTGAAGTAAGCTTTGATATCGGACCTATCCATATCTCCACATGGTTCCATGTGATCGATATGCCTATATCTTACCATCTACTTATAAGAAAGACATGGCTATATGATCATAACATGATACCCTCAACATGGCATGAATGCATAAAGGGTCATTGGTATGAGCAAGACATCTTCATTCCTACAATAAAGAACCCATTCACACATAATGAGTCTCACTTCATTGAAGCAGCATTTTTTTATGAGTATATGTATGAAGGGGAGACACCCTTAGTGGAAGCCCCTGAAGCACAACCATCCATAAGGGAACAACCTCAAATACGAGCATTCAAGAACAAAAAGATGCATGATTGCTGCGAAGGTGTGAAGAAAGAAAGCGAACCAATGATATTATGAAGGTAGAAGAAACACTATAAGCTAAGAAGTGCAAGAACTCTTAACAATTAACATATGTCCTTATTGTGTCTATCTCAATTGTCTTTTCATTTCATGTATAAGCTCAGTGATAACCACTTTATGTCAATGAATGAAGTTTCTTTCTCTATCACCATTTTCTAATGAGAATGTGATAATTATTTGTGTATCTTCATTTTATTACTATTACCACTTCAAAGTACAAGACTAGTCTCCTTAGCACGTGAAATTAATTTCACAAAACATATTACATCTGAATGGGAAAAACTAAACCCTCAATTGATAAAAAAGAAAGTAATAATGAATATAACATATAAACTACACATCGTTGTTGGCTAGTAACAGCTTAGTCTCCTAAACGCACAATGATGAGCTTAGCTCGTATGTTACGGATTGATAGGAGCTTTGCTCCCAAATGTACGTTATAGCATGATAATCATGTATAGCTTTCATGCCATCTAATTTCTATGTTTCTTACCACCAAGTAGTGGAGACAATCCTATTGGTTAAAACTCTAACATTTTTTACATTGAAACCTAGGTAACATCTTGGTAAGCCACATCATGCAGTCAAGTAGTAGGAAATACCCCCATGACTAATAAGAAAGAATTATTGATCCCAAGTAATCAGTACCACTATCATTGCGTATGCATAATTAGTCACTTCTTGAAAATGATCTTCTATATATTATCATTAGCAAGCAAAACTCTTGCCTCAATGCATGAGATAACATGTGAGATCCCTTAGATCACTAAGTCTAAGCATTCTCACAATTACATCTATTCTACAAGAGACCCCCTTAAATCATTGAGTTTAAGTTGTCTCACAATTATATATTTTCTACAAGAGGCCTCTTAGATTAGAGTCTAAGCAATCTTGCAATCATGTTAGTCTAGAAATTTAAAACTCATGTTACTTAACACTAGTGTAACTAGGTTGAGCCTTTGCTCCCTACTATTTGGTGTCATTTTTTAAGAAGAAAGAAGAGATAAGAAAGCAATTTTACTACTTTACACTAGATAATAGTGCTACCGAGTCTACATTTAAGGATTGAATTAGTAAGAGCAAAAACTTGATCACCTCTTAATAGAGCTACCGAGTCTTACAATTGAAATTCCTATATTTTATCCTTTACATGATTAAATATGCAAGTATACCTATCGTTTGTTAGTATGGATAAGTATAGGGTCATCTCCACTGAGAAAAGGATTCAAACACTAGTACTAATTATTTTTCCTATTAACTAGCGATAGAATGATTAAATGAAGTAATTTAACTAATTTCTACCACTAAATTGTACTGATTCTATGTTTACACCAAGAGAACACAACAAATAAGATTGTAACACGAAAACAATGAATTACAAAGCAAGTTTACTCCATCTTATTAACATGGCTTATGAACTACCTATCTTAACAATTACTCATCTGCAGGAGTTCTCTACTCATGAGTATTCTTCTCAGAATTACTCAATTCTAATCTCGATTGCGTTTCTTAGAATCTCTTCTAAAAGAATGGATAAGTCAAGATTGTATGAAAAGTTTACTAAAACCTTGAATTCCTTAAAACATGTAGTAAACTTCCTAAAAATATCTTTATTAATAGAAGTAATTCATTCTAATGACTACGATCTACTCAATGGAATTATTTCTCAACATATTCCATTGAGATCTACTACAAGAAGGTGTTGTGCACTACACTATCTCAACTTATATGAAGTTCTAATCACTAAAAATGTGTAATCATTAGAAATAACAAAAATTCAAAATACATTCATGTTAAAATGAATTCGTAAACCTTGATTTATCACTCATACATGATAGAAAAAGAACAAATATAGAGAAATAGGATAAAAGAACTAAAACACAACATGAAAGAAGAGAGAAGAAGAAAACCCCTTTTGATTAACTTGAAGGATTCTAATACAACAATATAAAAACATAGGATTCTTCACAATTCTCTCAAAGTTAGTAAAGAATGTTACCCAAAACTCTCATTACAATTTCACTAACTATGAACACAAATAAGAAACTTAATGGTCTTGATTATGATTATCTATTATGTTTCTTGATGGTGTTCATTTTGATTTTATTCTCTCTTCTATCTAAAAGTTGTGGAATATTTATACTTGACTCGTCAAAAGACTCGAAAATATATCACTTCAAGACATCTCTTGATGTTACGACATGTTCTATGTACTGGTTCATGTGAAAAAGTTCAAAAAAAACAATTGTGTCCACTCCCATCATGCTCGTAAGTCGAGGTGTGACAGTCTCAAAAAACAAAAATCTACATTAATCACAATCGTGGTAACATATGTGAACTCTTTGTCACTTCATTACATCCCATCACTTCTATAATTGAAGACATGATCACCCTCTTGATATTCAATCATGAACGTAACTGATACGGGCATCATTAGTACTTCCTCAATCATGCCCGTGACGAAGAGCATGATCAATACTAGCCATTCCAAATTTTCATCATCACTCCCATAATTAAGTGAATCTTGGTTCTACTTCAAGGTTTTCTTCTCCCCATGACCGTAATTGCCTTGAAATTCATTGTTCTTGTGAAAACTTTATCTCGTTGCTCTTGACTCTTCTAAAATTAATACATCATAGAATTAAGTACCAAAAACTTAAGAATTGAATCTCAATTATGAACTATTTATGCCTAGATGTGTCTTAAAAGTGTAGACTAATTTACTCTTATCACACATCTTAGTTGAGGCATTTCTCCTAAGTGTGTGACGTCTCTAAGATATGCTTCTCGCTATCTATCAAGACATTGCAAGTCATTAGGGAGATCAAAGCTACCTCATTACATTATTATCTAGCACACTACAACTAAGTGAAGAGCTATCGCTCCTAAGTGCATAACAACAAGATACCTTCATAAAACCTAACGAAAGCACCAAAGAGATAAAGAAGGATGAAAGTTGGTCAATGAACTTCATTGTTGTTGATTCTACATATTCAATTGTGACTCATACGTATAAGGAAATAAAAGAGTTACAATAGAGTGATCAAGAAGATTACATGAAACAAGGATTAAGACAATGTCTACCATAAGTGGTCAATTATAGATATGTACATACAACCAAGTTTTTTATATACATACAACCAAGTTTTTATATAAGTGCTCCTATGAAAACAATGCATTGCAATAAAGCTAAAATAGGGAGCCCCTTTAAGATATCACAACTTTCAAAGACTAGTGTACTATAATACAGCACTGAGTCCTCGATGGTATCATAAGGGAATAAAAGGCATCAAGACTAGATGATTGTCCCTTCTCCATATGTCAATAACTAAGGGAGGAAAATTATAAATGGATACAGTATATGAAGAGACTATTCTTGCATAGTGATGATCGTTACTCATTATGTTTTCTTTATGCAACACTCCTTATGCACAATATTCGATGTGCATGTGTTTGCAAGGATTTTGCACATGTGCTCATGATGCTCAAAGCACGCATACACACAAGGCTTAATGCGCATGCACACTTGACACATGAGTACTTTAAATATTTGATACATTGTGCTGGTTTATAACATCTCCTTTGCCTAATATAAAGGATGACATTACTAGACCTATTCATTACATAAGACTGCTCACATATAATGTCATGTTGCCTCCGCCTATTGATTCTTGAAAGTGGCAATAATGCCTACATGCAGTTGCTGCCACTTGGGGAGGAGGAAGAAGTAATCACCTGTAAAGATGAAGAAAAGTAAGAGAGTTAGCAAAATGAAGTGCATTCAATGAATACAACATCTACTTATGTGAGTTAGACATAATATGTATACATATGTAAGATCTCTTGCAACATATGGTGACAATGGGTGGCATGCTCAACTCACATGTTCATGTTAATGTTTAATTCACATGTTGTTACCAAGTTCATGCTCAATTCACATGTTTAACCTGAAAATGCCCGTGCATGTTCATCTTAGAGAAATTGTGTTCAGCTCATATGTTCACCTCGTATGTGTTTACACTAGAGGATTCATATTCTACTCTCATATTCAAGGCTCATGTCAGGATGAAGCCTTACATTATGATCAATTCTCATATTCACTCATTATGTTGAGAAGGCTCATGATTCAACTACTTGCATTCAGCTCACATTTCAAGAGATCATGCCTATGTTATGATGCCAAGACCTATATCATGCCCAAACCTCACATTGTGTTCAAGGGTTAAGTCGTGTTCAAGCATCAAGTCATGTTCAAACCTCACATTATACTCAGGCCTCACGTCATATTCAGTCCTCATGTCATGTTCAAATCTCTTTGTCAATGCTCACATCGTATTCAAGTCTAATGTTATGTTCAAAGGTTATGTGGTGTTCAAAATTCATGTCATGTTCAAGCCTCACATCATGTTTAGACCTCATGTCATATCCGGGGGTTATATGGTGTTCACGCCTCACATGATGTTCGTACCTTACATCGTATTCAATGCTCACATCAAATATAAGCCTCGCATCATGACATGTTCAAGACACATTTCATATTCCAAGAACATGTTATCTCTGGGGATTATGTCATGTTCAAAACTCGTTTCATATTCAAGGCTACATGTTACATTCGAGCATTATGTCATGCTCAAGACTCATGTCGAGTTCAAGGCTCACATCATGGTTAATGCTGTTTAGGGCTCAAGTTTGATTTTGATGTTAAATCATGTTTAAGGCTCGTGATTACAGCTTATGCTGACTTACATTTAACTCTAATGTTCAAGACTTGTGTTCACTCTTATGTTCCAATGCTTAGGTGCAACTCTTCTGTTCACTCATACTTACGGCTTGTATCTAAAGGCTCATATTCGACTCACTTGACGAGACTCATGTTTAGCTTAAATGCCAAAAGTACTATATTCAATTTCATGCTAAACTCATGCGCCCTCATATGGAAATTTTACAAATGCCTATGTCAAAGGCTTAACTCAAATGTTCAACTCTTATATGTTCATGCACAAGGCTTATGTTCAATTCATATGTTATGCTCATGTTGAAGCCTCGTGTCCATTTCACACAATTTAGCTCACAATTACTCATATTAAAGGGTGTTAAGCCTAGTTTTTCACCCCCCCCCTCCTCCCAGTTCTTTTTATAGAATTAGGTCTTCTCTAAACCAATCAATACTAAATCCTACTCGTTTAATATTGACCCTCGACTAAGGTTTAAAGAAGATGATTTTTTCCAACTTGAAAAGATTTGAAGTTGCCACCCGACTGAAGTCGGGAAAAGGGGTTAAGTTATAACCAATTGAGTAGATTAGTTATAACTTAACTACCGGTCTATCGATTTAAAAAAAAAATAGAAAACGGCTTTTTTTGAAAACCAAATATTTAAGTCCGAAGGATAATTTATTAAACCCTAAACGGGTATCACTTTTTAACTTTCCAAATTTAACTTCGCTTTTCAAATATACCCTTTTTAATTTCTAAAAACATCTAATTATGATACAAGCGACTAAATTGATTAATTTACATAAATATCTAAAAATGGAAAAAATAAAACTTTCCATATTTTAAGTCGCCCCATACTTGCATACGAGTACCTACGTACCCGCTATTCGGGATCAGATGCATGTAGTTCTTTTATAAAAAACTTTAATGGGTGGTTTGGTTTTAATTTTGGAAAAATTGTTGGGTTTATGTTTTTAGCCATTTTGAGTTGATTTGAGAAAAGATTATAAGGGGTCCGAAGTTGGATTTTATTTTTGGCAATTCTAAATGATTCTAATTTGAAAATTGATTTATTTATTTTCATTTATTTTTAGAAAACTCAATTTTTCTAAGTGTGAAAATGATTTTTATTTACTAACCTATTTATTTATTTTTATTTATTTTATACTTATTCTATCTATATCTATTAAAATAAATAAATAGACTACTTTTTTTCTTCTTCTTCTTCTTTTTTTTTTTTCTTCTCTTTCTTTTTTTTCATTCTTTTTTTATTTTTTTTTTCTCATTTATAACATTTACAAATAAACAAATGAAAAAAAAAAGGTCAGCTTGAAGTCCGCACACTTCGGCTTGGATTAGCTCACTTTGGCTTGAGTTGGCTCACTTCAGCTTGGATCGGCTTGATCAGCTCACTTTGACTCGGATCGGCTCACTTCAGCTCGGATCGGCTCACTTCGATGGTGGTGGTTTTTGTCAACAAATACCATAGGGAATGCTATACTAAAGAGAGAAGAATTGTGCTAAAGAGAGGAAACTTCTATTTTTGCTCTTCTAAAGTGTTTCGAAGTTTTTGTTGTGTTTTGAAAATGAAGAGTAGATCCTTATTTATAGGTGTCATGGTCGTGTTAAGGATGGAAAAAATTAAATGCAATATGGTTTTCTTCCAATTTTAGATTGGACGAACTTAGACAATATGTGGCGCCAAATACATGGCTACGCGTGTATGAATGTACCGGAGTGTGTCGAAGTATATCGGAATGTGTCTACCATACTTAGAAGTGAGTTGGCAAATGACGTGGCGATGACGTACCCTACGACGTGGCGATGACAAGGCAATAAAGAAAATAAAAGATACATTTTGCACCTTCCATGGATTAAACCTAGGATCTCCAAGTCATATGCAATATCAAGTTTAGATGCAATATCAAGTTCAGATGCTTATCCAACTAAACTATTGGTTTTTCCTTATCCATACATGTAATTAATTGCACATACAGACCAAGTTAGCCTGAGCTAGATTCAAATCCAAACTTAAACTCAACGGCTTTTTATTCAAAACTATTTAAATTAAAATTATATTCTATTTAAACAACCTAAAACTTTATTATTTTCTAAATTCCCTATTTTATTTTATGACTTTTCAAATGTCTTATTTTTCTTCTAAATTTCTTATTTTTTGTGTTTTTTCCTATTTTCCTTTTTTTATATATATTTTTCTAGAATTCCTATTTTTTCTAACTTTCATCATTTTTTTGGGCTTTCTTTAATTTTCTATTTTTTTCAAATTTTTTCTAATTTAAGACCACATAACCTAATTTGAAAAATAAAAATAGGGGCAAAAATTAGGTATCTACAGCTGCCCCCTCTTTGTGGTAAAGTTTGAGCAAAACTTTGCCATATAGATAAAACAGACACTATTTTTGCCCCAAGAGTAGATTTTATGCTAAGAAGCGTTACAGCTAGCTTACTATGCTAAGTTCAATCCATCGAGGATTTTGAGAAGAGAAGGGTGACGCTTTAAGAGATGGCTGAAAAGATGAAAAGAAGAATTGAAGTTTGGTCATGCTCGTATGAACTGACAAAGTGAAGTGAAATGAGCTAGTGCTCCTTGAGCTGGCTAAGACCCTAAAAAGAATAAGCAAACTTGGTCGTGCCCTAATGAGCTAACTAACCAAGGTAGGCAAAGCACTCCTAGAGCTAGCTAAGACCCTAAAAAGAATGAGTAAACTTGGTCGTACCCTGATGAGCTGACTTAACCAAGGCGGGCAAAGCACTCCTAGAGCTAGCTAAGACCCTAAAAAGAATGAGGAAACTTGGTCATGCACCAATGACCTGACTAACTAAGGCGAGCAAAGCGCTCCTAGAGCTGCCTAAGACCCTAAGAAAGATGAGCGAACTTGGTCGTGCCCTGATGAGCTGACTAATCAAGGTAGGCAAGCGCTCCTAGAGCTGGCTAAGACCCTAAAAAAGAAGCAAACTTGGACATGCCCCGATGAGCTGACTAACCAAGGTGAGCAAAGCGCTCCTAGAGCTAGCTAAAACCTTAAAAAGAATGAGCAAACTTAGTCATGCCCTGATGAGCTAACTTAACCAAGGCTGGCAAAGTGCTCCTAGAGACGGGCAAAGCGCTCCTAGAGCTGGCTAAGACCCTAAAAAGAATGAGTAAACTTGGTTGTGCCCTGATGAGCTGACTAACCAATGCGGGCAAAGCGCTCCTTAAGCTGGCTATGACCCTAAAAAGAATGAGTAAACTTGGTGGTGCCCTGATAAGTTTACTAACCAAGGTGAGCAAAGCGCTCCTAGAGCTGGCTAAGACCCTAAAAAGAACGAATAAACTTAGTTGTGCCCTGATGAGCTGACTAACCAAGGCGGGCAAAGCGCTCCTAGAGCTGGCTAAGACCCTAAAAAGAATGAGTAAACTTGGTCGTGCCCTAATAAGTTGACTAACCAAGGTAAGCAAAGTGCTCCTAGAGCTTGCTAAGACCCTAAAAAGAATGAGTAAACTTAGTCATACCCTGATGAGCTGACTAACTAAGGTGGGCAAAGCATTCCTAGAGTTGGCTAATACCCTAAAAAGAATGAGTAAACTTGGTCGTACCTTGATGAGGTGACTAGCCAAGGCAGGCAAAGTGCTCCTAGAGCTGGCTAAGACCCTAAAAAGAATGAAAGAGGGATCAGTGCTCTAAGAGCTGAATTGAACCCTAAGAGAAAAATGGGATTGTGCCCTAAAGGCTGGTTGGAACCTTAAAAAGAATAAGAGAGGGATTAGATCTCGAAGAGTTGGCTTAAACCCTAAGAGAAAGACGGGACAGCACCTTAAAGGTTAGTTAGAACCTTAAAAGGAATAAAAGAGGGATCAGCACTCTAATAGCTGGCTTGAACCCTAAGAAAAACAATGAAGGATTGAAGAACTAATGTAAGGCAAGTAACTAGTTTCAAAAGACACTTTTGCTTAGGAAAGTATTTACAAAGAAATTGTTGAAAAACCATTTATGAACAAGGAAAAGAGTAGGGATAAGCCCCTTGATTTGAAAAAAGCATTTGAAGGATGTTAAAAACCACAATTAGGGAAGAATGACTTAAACTAGAAAAATGATGACCTTAGAAAGGAAACGAATGACATGGATTAAAAACTTGGCTATTTGAGCCAACATGGATTTGGATAATAGATTTTGTGATGAGCCTTTACTTTCTCTCTCTTCTTTTTTATTTTTATTTTTTGAAAGTTTTGTCAACAGGTATAAACTCTTATTAAGGAACAATCTTATTACCAACCCTATCTTTGGTAATCATGTGGAATTTCTTAATGCCCCTAACCCTAGGGCTTCTCTTAGGGCTTTTGTGATCTTAAGCCATTCCTTACTAGCTCTTAGTCTAGATTACACTCTCGACTTCAATTCCAAAAATTATAGTCCATTTTGTAAGTGATACTCCTTGACTAATCCGTCAAGTCTCTTTCGGTTTACCTTTATGAATTTAGGATTTTGGTCCAAAGGTTTCAAAAAAGATTAATGAAAAGGCTTGTTTTGACAGAAACACTTTTATCAATCCCGGGTATACAAATCAAGAACCTTGGGGAAAAATTAGAAGCATGCTCACCCTTATTTCAAAAAAAAAAATTATTAAAGATAAATTATCTTTTAAGATTTGAAGAGCTTTTATGTGTATAAGAGTAGTATTGTAAGTGGGGAGGCCTTATGTGATTTAGTATAGGTGGGAGAGGCTTCAAAGTGTCAATGTGAATGTGGAAATTTAGGTTTCTAGGTTTAGGAGTATGATTTAAGGCCTTTTGTTTTCTAAGGTTGTTTGAGCATCAACTCCTAGCCCTTTATCATTTGGTTTGGTTGCCCCTATTAGGATGTGAAACATTTCTTGGGGCATTTTATCTTATACTTTCGGGCCTAATTCTTTAGCTTTTTTTTTTTCTTCTTTCTTTTTTTTTTTCTTTTTTAATTGCTTCACCCCACTATCTCTTATTATTTTTCTCTTCCCTTTTAACCCTAAGAGTAATTGTTTCTATTGATGATTCAAGGCCATGGATTTCAAGTTTATGGGCTTGAGGTGATAGAAAAAGGAAATTAGCTCTTCTTCAATTCAAACAAAAATAATTTATCAGAAATAAAAGTCATTTTTGAATTAATGTTATTTAAACAAGCATAAACCAATCTTACCCCTATCTTCTACTTAATGACCCCAACCTCCGAATTGCCTCATTGTATGATGGTTCTTGATAGGGTTTAAATTTAGAAATTCTCTAAATAGTTCCAACGGGGTGAACAACAAATAATTGTGTTTAGGATTTAGAAGTAAATGCCTAATTTCGCTTCAATCTACATATCACATTCAAAGTGAAGCTCCTTTAAGGAATGAGTCCAAAACATCCTCACAATTATGTCGCTCAACTCTCAAAGTGTTTCAGGCTGGTATATAAGATATAGCTTGCCTCTTCTCATCCTAAACTTTTCAAAAAGTGAGTTACCGGTTCCTTAAGGAGGAGTCCGCTTTTTTATTTGCCTAGGATCGGGTTTTGACCCTAGTTTCTCAAATCATGCCCTGGTATTTGATTTTGTGTTCTAGTTTGATTCATAATTGAGCTTGGCTTTCTAAATAGATCAAAGGTTTTGTCTTAGCTTGGTTACTTTTAGGAGTTGAGGATTGTGCTTAGGTTGGCAGTCTTGATGGGCTATGGCCCATGTTTGGATTGGCTGGCTAGCCTAATGGCTTGTGTTTGGGTAAGCCAGTGTTTAGGTTGAATACTTAGCTAAGTAGCCTGTATTTGGGTAGGTTATTTGAATGGGCCTATGGTTGGTGTTAGCCAAGTAGCTTGTGTTTGGATTAGATGGTGATAAAGGGCTAGGTCTGGTGTGAGTTGAAAGCTAAATGTTTAGGTTGGCTGCTTGAGTGGGCCAAAGGGCTCATGTTTGTTCAAGGGGCTCGTATTTGGGGTTGAATGTGACAAGGGACTCATATTTGGCTTGAATGGGCTAAGGGGCTTGTGCTTAGCTTGAATGGGCCAAGGGACTCGTATTTGGCTTCCTTAATAGGTCGAGGGACCTTATGTGGTTTGAAAACTAAGTATTTGCGTTAGTCACTTGAGTGAGCCAAAGGCCTGAGCTTGTGCTAATTCCTTAGGCCCATGAGCATTTATAGCTGTTGGCAACTTTTATTTTCATTTTTTTTTATTTTTAGAGAGATAAAGGTAAAGTTTATTTTCAGAAAATAATTTACAAATAAAGATGGTGGTTTTTTTATATTTTTTTTTAGTTTCTATTTACAAGTCTATGTATTTTGTTTATATTTTTCTAAATGAGATTAAATGGTGGTTAAATGGAAGATTATTTACAAAGACGGGAATTTAAAAATTGATGAATGATGAACTACAGAGAGCTTTATTAAAAAAGGAAGACAAGAATACAAAAAACAAAGGTAGAGAACCCAAACTTTATTCAAGAATTTTATTCTAAGCTCCTTAGACTTGAATTGGAAAGACCCTACATTAAGTCTCATAAACGGGCTTTAAGGTCCTCCATCATCTCATAAATATTCTCAATGACCTGTGCCAAAATGGACCTTAAGGCTTGATTGTGAGCTTTAGAACACTTAAGCTTTTCTTTCAAATAGGTGATTTCATCTGTCAACACCTATTTACGGAACTTGTAGGCATCCAATGGCCTATTACTTGGCTAATCATTCACTTAGTTGTCTGCCATCCTAAGTCTACACATGTTATGGACAAGGATCAGACATCGATGTAATGATAGAAAAACAAAAAAGTGAAAATATGCAGATGCTAGGGTCACTTGGGTTAATATATTACTTATTAAGTTGCAACCCTACTGTAATTTTCAAAAACTTGTTTGCAAAAATTCTTGAACGATCAGTAGGGCTCCAATTTCTTTAGGGTAGTATATTAGCTTAAGTTTGGAATGAAGTATATGCAATTAAGGTCGGTTCTAAAAGGTCCTTAAGCTCTGTAATCTCACTTGTTTTTAGAAAACACTTTCATTGGTCACATGAGCTGAAGTACGGTAGCCTAATCGGCCCCGAACAGTGGTTGCCCCTCTACACCCGGAACTTACACAATGGCCCCCCTCCTAGAGTCCTAAGATGGCCTGGGTTTGACCGCATCTACCCTAAATATTTGATGCAACAAATGAAACCCCATGCCCCAGTGCATGCTATTTATAGAATAGATATGCTAATTAAAACAAATATATATATATACGAAGCCAACAATAAATAAACAAATCGATATATGAATAAATAAATAACTAAACAATACAGATAATTTGAAAAGCGATTTTAATTTCGAAATGCTTTTAAGTAGTTAGCCCTCTTGATGGTCCTTAGTGGAGTCGCCAAGCTGTCGAGCCTGGTTTTTCACCCTCCCAATTCTTTTTATAAAATTAGGTCTTCTCTAAACTGATCAATACTAAACCCTACTCGTTTAATATTGACATTCGACTAAGGTTTAAAGAAGATCATTTTTTCCAACTTGAAAAGACTTGGAGTCGCCACCCGACTGAAGTCGGAAAAAAGGGTTAAGTTATAACCAATTGGGTGAATTGGTTATAACTTAGCTACCAGTCAATCGATTTAAAAAAAAAAATTGTAAAATGGTTTTTTTTTTTTAAACCAAAGATTTAGGTTTGGGGACTAATTTATTAAACCCTAAACAGGTATCATTTTTTAACTTTCCGAATTTAATTTCGCTTTTCAAATATACCCTTTTTAATTTCTAAAAACATCTAATTATGATACAAGCGACTAAATTGATTAATTTACATAAATATCTAAAAATGTAAAAAAAATAAAACTTTCCATATTTTAAGTCGCCACATAATTGCATACGGGTGCCTACGTACCCGCTACACGAGATCAAACGTACGTAATTCTTTTATAAAAAACTTTAGTGGGTGGTTTGATTTTAATTTTGGAAAAATTGTCGGGTTTACGTTTTTAGCCATTTTGAGTTGATTTGAGAAAAGATTATAAGGAGTCCTAAGTTGGATTTTCTTTTTGGAAATTCTAAAAGATTCCAATTTGAAAATTGATTGATTTATTTTCATTTATTTTTAGAAAACTCAATTTTTCTAAGTGTAAAAACAATTTTTGTTTACTAACCTATTTATTTATTTTATACTTATTCTATCTATATCTACTAAAATAAATAAATAGACTACTTTCTTTCTTCTTCTTCTTCTTTTGTTTTTTCTTCTCTTTCTTTTTTTCATTCTTTTTTCTTTTTTTTTTTTCTCATTTATAACATTTACAAATAAACAAATGAAGAAAAAGGTCGGCTTAGAGTTGGCTCACTTCGGCTTGGATTGGCTTGGATCGGCTTACTTTGGCTTGAGTTGGCTCACTTCAGCTTGGATCGGCTCACTTCGATGGTGGTGGTTTTCGTCAACAAACACCATACGGAATGCTATCCTAGAGAGAGAAGAACCGTGCTAGAGAGAGGAAACTTCGATTTTTGCTTTTCTAAAGTGTTTCGAAGTTTTTGTTGTGTTTTGAAAATGAAGAGTAGATCCCAATTTATAGGTGTCATGGTCGTGTTAAGGATGGAAAAAATTAAATGCAATATGGTTTTCTTCCAATTTTGGATTGGACGAACCTGAACAATATGTGATGCTAAATACATGGTTACGCGTGTATGAATGTGCCGGAGTGTGTCAGAGTATGTCGGCATGTGTCGGAATGTATCTACCATACTTAGAAGTGAGTTGGCAAATGACATGGCGATGACGTACCCTACGACGTGGCGATGACAAGGCAATAAAGAAAATAAAAGATACATTTTGCACCTTCCATGGATTGAACCTAGGATCTCCAAGTCATATGCAATATCAAGTTCAGATACTTATCCAACTGAGCTATTGGTTTTTCCTTATCCATACATGTAATTAATTGCACATACAGACCAAGTTAGCCTAAGCTAGATTCAAATCTAAACTTAGACTCAACGGCTTTTTATTCAAAACTATTTAAATTAAAATTATATTCTATTTAAACAACCTAAAAATTTATTATTTTCTAAATTCCCTATTTTATTTTATGACTTTTCAAATGTCTTATTTTTCTTCTAAATTTCTTATTTTTTGTGTTTTTTCCTATTTTCCTTTTTTTTTATATTTTTCTAGAATTCCTATTTTTTCTAACTTTCATCATTTTTTGGGCTTTCTTTAATTTTCTAATTTTTTTGAAATTTTTTTAATTTAGGACTGTGGAGTCTAATTTTTCGGTTTCTTTTATTTAAAATTAATTTCTCATTTCTTGATTAATACTAAACCATAACCCATTTAATATTAATCCTCGACTAAAGAAATTAAGAAATTTCAATTTTTTATTAAAAATAATTTTTGGAGTCGCCACCCGATCGAAGTCGAGAAAAGAAAAAGAAACGGTAACTAATTAGGTGGATTGGTTACGATTTAGCTAACGGTCTTTGATTTCAAATTTAATAAAGAATCAGAGGGTTCCGAATTCAGGAGCTAACCTATTAAACCTTAACGGGTACCACTATTTATTACCGAAATTGAGATTATTTTTCTAATTATAATATTTTAAAAAATAAATAAATAAAATAAAATAAAAGAACCTAAGTTTCTACATATTTTATCGTCGCCCCGAAAGTGTATCTACGTACCCATTAGCCAGGATCAGACGATCGTAGTTCTTTTGAAAAAATCTTTAGTGTGTTGATTGATTTTAATTTTTGAAAACCGATCAAGTTTACGTTATTATCAATTCAGTTTTTCAAAACTCCAAAAGGGTCCTAATTCACTAAGTCCTTTTATTCTATTTTATAAAAATTCTCTAAAAGTCCTAAATTTTTTTTTTAAAACAATAAAATAAAATTTTTCACTGTTAATTTTCATCAAAAAGAAAGTTTTCCTACGTGAAGAATTCTAAAACAATTTTAAAAAAACTCTCTCTATATATATATTTACAACTATATTTTGTTGTCAACAACTACTTATTTAAATAAACTATGTAACATACTCAATCATATATAAACTAATATTAAAAGTTTCCTAACTATATATATACATATATACTATTAAATAACTAAGTAACTAAAACATGATAACAACTAATCAATAACAATAATAATAATAAAAACTAGTATTCGAACCTGATTTGGGCGGTTCAGTAAAGGGACAGCGAAGCAGTGGACGTTGTACAATCAGTGAGAGGCAGCGGAGTGTCAGCTGTTCGTGTAGATTGGTGATACCGGCTGGAAACAGCACGTTGTTGCTACTGTGATCGATGAACTGCATCGTAAGTGAAGGAATTGGTCGGCAATCACAGTTGACGAAGAGGATAGGCGCACTGTATGATGTTGTGATGTGTATGTGCGTGCAGCTGGGTGTGAAGGGATTCTGGTTCAGCAACGTGGAGTCGGACAATTCTCAGCCGCTGTTCAATGATCGTGTCGGCTACAAATCGCAGTGAAGTACCGATGATAATTCGGCTGTCTGTGCAGTTGACGTGAAGGACTGCTGTCGACTGGTCGGAGTTCTGCTGCTGTTCTGGATTGCGGCTAGTTTGCTGTGTAGATTCCTGCTGTCGATGCACTGAGAACAGAGTTAGATTCAAATAATTTTAGATATGAATTTCGTTTTCATCTATCTTTTGCAAAGATAGAAAAACAAAGACATAGGTGCCTGCTGCGACTCGAACTCGTGACCTCCAACTAAATCCACCTAAGTGCTCTGCTACTTATCCCTTAGGCTATTAGTCTGCGTCTTGACATTCATTTCAATTAAATTATATTTAAACTATCTGAATCCCTAAACTAAAATTTTTAACTAAACTAACACTAAATATAAATTACTTCCTAAAATCTATGAAATTTTTATGATTTTTCCTTTTCTTTTCTTTTTGGTATTTTCATTATTTGTTAATTTTTATTAATTTTTTTTATTATTATTTTTTTCAATTAGGACCCCTTTTGTAAAAATAAAAAATTAAGACTATAAAAGGGCAAAAATTAGGTGTCTATAGCTGCCCCTCTTTGTGGTGAAGTTTAAACAACACTTTGCCACTAAAACAAAAGAGACACCGTTTTTGCCTCAGGATGACTCTATCCTAAGGAACGTTAAGTCACTTGACAAGGGTTAGAACGACAATGGGAAGTGTCTTTGCGAATTGAAAAAAAAAATCTCTAAAAAAGAATAACGAGAATCTTGGTCGTACCCTGATGAGCTGATTAACCAAGGCGTTCAAAACGCCCCTTGAGCTGGCTAAGACCTAAAAATTCTAAATAAAACTTGGATCGTGCCCTTAATGAGCTGACTCACCAAGACGGTCAAAGCGCCCCATGAGCTAGCTAAGACCTAAAAATATCTGAAGAAAACTTGGATCGTGCCCTTAATGAGCTGACTCACCAAAACGGTCAAAGCGTCGCTTGAGCTGGCTAAGACCTAAAAATATCTTAAGAAAACTTAGATCATGCCCTTAATGAGCCGACTCACCAAGACGGTCAAAGCGCCCCTTAAGCTGGCTAAGACCTAAAAATATCTGAAGAAAACTTGGATCGTACCCTTGATGAGCTGACTCACCAAGACGGTCAAAACGCCCCTTGAGCTGGCTAAGACCTAAAAATATCTAAAGAAAACTTGGATCGTACCCTTAATGAGCTGACTCACCAAGAGGGTCAAAGCGCCCCATGAGCTGGCTAAGACCCAAGAATATTTAAAGAAAACCTAGATCGTGCCCTTAATAAGCTGACTCACCAAGACGGTCAAAGCGCTCCTTGAGCTAGCTAAGACCTAAAAATATCTGAAGAAAACTTGGATCGTACCCTTAATGAGCTGACTCACCAAGACGGTCAAAGCACCCCTTGAGCTAGCTAAGACCTAAAAATATCTTAAGTGGATCGTACCCTTAATGAGTTGACTAACCAAGACGGTTAAAGCGCCCCATGAGTTGGCTAAGACCTAAAAATATGAAGAAAAACTTGATTCGGGATAGAGCTGCATGAGCTTGCTAAATCCCTAGGAGATTATAATTTAAGACTGTTTTAGGAGTTAGGCAGAAGCTTAAGAAATTCTAGATTGGGATTGCGTTCCATGAGCTGGCTAGATCCCTAAATGAGAATATGAGTCGAAATAACGCTCTATAAGCTGATCGACGCGCTAAATCCCTTGAAAAAAATTTGAGTTGAATAAAGTTCTATGAGTTAGATGATAGGGAGTTTAAGAAACTCTAGATTAGGATTACGCTCTACTAGTTAGCTAGCTCCTTAGGAGATTATAAATTGGGACTGTGTTTTGGGAGCCAGCTGGAAACTTAAGAAACTTTAGATTAGGATTGCGCTTTATGAATTGGCTAAATTCCTAAATCAAAATATGAATCTAGATAGCACTCCATAAGCTGACTGAAGTGCTAAAGAAGATATGGATAGGAACAATGTACTATAAGCTAGCTATATCATTGAGAAAACAGATAAAGGGTAAGCACCCTTCAGATTCGCTTAAGCTCTATTGAGAGTTGAAAGAAAACTGAGGAACATAGCTAACTTGAAAAAAAAAAAAACTCTTGATTTGAGAAATTTACAAACGAGGAATTTAGTGAATACTGTTTATAACATGAATTGAAAATTTGGTTACTATGGATGAAATGGACTAGAAAATGAATGGAAAAACTTGTAACAAGCCTCCACTTTCTCTCTCTCCTTTTCATTTTCTTTTTTTTTTCTTCTTTTTCCTTGAAAGTTTGCTAATGGATACAAATTCCTACTTAAAAGGTAAACACTATAATCATGTAGGGTATCTCATATCCATCCTAGTTTGTAACCTGGATAATGAGCTTCTTGGATAAGCCTTAAACATTCATTTCGTAAGGAAAAGGTAACTCACGATTAGTTTAGTCAAAGAAGGCTTCCTTATGTACTCTCGGTCTAGATGTCACTCTTGACTACTATTCCGAAAATTATAATCCAATTCGCAAGTGATACGCTTTGATCAATCTGCAGGTCTTTTTGGGTTCAGTATTGTAAATTTGGCTTTTGGTCAAATGGTTTCAAAAGAAGTTAATTGAGAGGGCTTATTTAAAAAAAAAAAAAGTGCTTTCATCCAACCCAAGGGGCATAAGTCAAGAACCCTTAGGAATGAACTAGATGTGTGCTTACCCCAGTTTCAAAGATAATTTTTATCTTAGATAAATTATTTTTCAAAATTGGAAGAGCTTTGAGTAGGGAGGTATTGTAGGTAGGAAGGTCTTGTGTTTGAGAATCGAGTGGATAGAAAGGGTTTTTGGAGTGTGATTTTGAGCTGAATATGGAGTTTTTGGTTTGTGGTTGAGAACATGATTATAAATTAATATGAGGTTTTGTGTTTTTGGTTGGGAATACGATTCAAGGCTTTGTGTTTTTAGAGCAACTTGGGCCTTCTTTGATTGGGGATTTTCTCAAGCCCAATGTTTGGGTATTTCTTCATTTTTCTTTTTCCTTTTTCTTTTTTTCTTTTTTCATTTCATTTCATTTCTTTCTTTTCTCTCCCCAAAAATAACTATCTTTTTTGTCAAGTTTTTGTCTTTGGATGAATCAAGGCCCTAAATCCATAAGTATAGGTTTAGAGTGCACTGGCTTTGGAAAGGTATGTGTAGCCTTTGGGGTATTTGGAAAAAATGTTAGCTCCTCTTCAAAGGGAACAATTTATCAAAAACAAAAATTATCCTTGAATTGTTATTACTGGGGTAAACACAAATCATTTTTATCCTTCTCTCCTAATCAAAACCTCCGAATTACCCAACTGTAGGGGTGGTTCTTGACAGGGTTTACATTTGAAATGAAATCCAAATCAGTCCAACGGGGTTATCAAAGGATAATTATATTTGGGATTTGAAAATGATGCTTAACTTCATTTCGATCTGCGTATCAAATTCAAAATTTACTTCCTTTATGGAATGAGTCCAAAATATCTTCGCCATGATGTCTCTTAACTCTCAAAGTGTTTAAGGGTTAGTGTATAAGATAAAGCTCGCCTCTTTTCATTCAAAACTTTTTAAAAGTGAGTTACCAATTCCTTACATAGGGATTGATTGACCTTAAGGTGATGACTGACCTTACTCCCCAATTACTTGGAACATGCCCCAGTTATGAAATTTCAAAGACTAAAAGGCCCATACCCCAGACTTATAGGTCTTAACGCCCTTAAGCTTCCATATGTGACTTTGGGTTAGGTTCTGTAGAGTTCGAATGGGCTGGAACTAACAACTTTTGAAGTAGAAGGGACTAATGAATTGCCCTTTTTGTTTGTACCG
Organism: Lumnitzera racemosa; assembly: GCA_024138005.1. Classification (NCBI taxonomy): domain Eukaryota; kingdom Viridiplantae; phylum Streptophyta; class Magnoliopsida; order Myrtales; family Combretaceae; genus Lumnitzera; species Lumnitzera racemosa. The sequence goes on along the minus strand of JAMXBC010000004.1, from coordinate 71,258,998 downwards.
AGGATCAAGCTTAGGATAGTATTTAATGGCTTTATGTTTTAGTTCGGTTCATGATTGGACTTGATGGCTTAGGGGCATTGAGTTGATTAAATCATCTTAATGGGCTAGGGTTCGAGTTTGGTTGGTTATTTTCTCGGGCCAAGTGGATCTATTTAGGTTAGCTGCCTTAATGGGCCAAGTAATTGTGTTTGTCCCGAACCCTATAAGGATTTGTAACCGTTAGCAAATTTCTTTCTTTTTCTTTTCTTTCCTTTCCTTCTTTTTTTTTTCTTTTCTCTTTCTTTCTTTTTTTTTTTTTTTTTTTAAAGAGAGAGAGGAAAAGTTAGGGCTTTTATGTTACAAAGACCAAGTGATGGAATTGTAAATGGAGGGTTGCTTTACTAGAATTCTATATATATACCTAGAACAACATTACTGAGGGTCTATTTACAAATGAGGAATTCTGAAGAAAAAAAAAGACTAAACAAAGAAAATATCTAAATCTTATTTATTCCAAATGAAGAAGGCTATTTGCAAAATATTGAATTTACCTAAAAGAATGGATATTTCTAGTAGGTAAAATACTAAGCAAAATGATAACTACCTATTATTTTATAACTTTGATTCTTTTCGTTTTGTTTCCTTTTTTATTTTTATTTTTTGTCTTCTATTTACTCCGTGAGGGTTAGGCTCAATTGATGTGTGCCCAAAGTGATAGATTCAAGCCCTAGTAGATGTACTAAAGCCCTTACTATAGTAATATTTATAGGGCTCTTCCATAGGGGTAAGATGAGCTCAATCTTGTTCTTAATGAATTTTTACTTATTTGGGCTAAAAAGTTATATCCATATCTAAAGTATCTTTTAAGGCCAATGAAGTGAGTAGATGTGGATTTGTTTGGACGCCCCTTGACTCGATCTAGCCATAACTGATAAAAATCAAAATTAAAGTTATAATTACAACGTATTCTAAACTTTACATAAAATTATTACAAATTATTTACAATGGAAGATTACGATTACCATTACAACTTCACAACTGTCTTTATCAATTTAGGTTTGCCACATCATAAGTACTAGTGATTTTTTTTTTTAAATGTTTTCATGTGATGCAATGGGTGGGTTCTAAAGGTCCTCAAGTTCTACAACCACTATGTTTTTTCAAAGCAGCGATTGTCTGGTTGCATTTGAACTTCAGTGGGGTAGCCTGATCGGCCTCGGAAGGTGGTTACCCCACAATATCCGAAGCTTACACAATGGCCCCCCTCCTAAGGTCCTAAGACGGCCTGGTTCTAATCGTGTCAACATGCATTTATAATGCAGAAAGAAAAATAAAATAAAATAAAAATAACTAAATAAAAGATAAAAGTAAAACCCCCCAAAATTTCCCCTTAAATGAACTGCCATAACAAAAAAAAAATTAGTAAAAAAAAAAACAAATAAATAAAATAAACAAATACATCAAACAACATACCTAAGTTCTCTTTTTTTTTTTATTATTTCATTTTTTTTTAAATAATCCTATTTTCGGCAACTTCTAGTGGCTAGCCCACTAGCGATCCCTAGTGAAGTCACCAAACTGTCGAGTCTGATTTTTCGGTTTCTTTTATTTGAAATTAATTTCTCATTTCTTGATTAATACTAAACCCTAACCCATTTAATATTAATCCTCGACTAAAGAAATTGAGAAATTTCAATTTTTTATTAAAAATAATTTTTGGAGTCGCCACCCGACCGAAGTCGAGAAAAGAAAAAGAAACGGTAACCAATTGGGTGGATTGGTTACGATTTAGCTAACGGTCTTTGATTTCAAATTTAATAAAGAATCAAAGGGTTCCGAATTCGGGAGCTAACCTATTAAACCTTAATGGGTACCACTATTTATTACCGAAATTAGGATTATTTTTCTAATTATAATATTTTAAAAAATAAATAAATAAAATTAAAAAAAAAAGAACCTAAGTTTCTACATATTTTATCGTCGCCCCGAAGGTGTCTATGTAACCATTAGCCGGGATCAGACGATCGTAGTTCTTTTGAAAAAATCTTTAGTGTGTTGATTGATTTTAATTTTTGAAAACTGACCGAGTTTACGTTATTATCAATTCAGTTTTTCAAAACTCCAAAAGGGTCCTAATTCACTAAGTCCTTTTATTTTATTTTATAAAAATTCTCTAAAAGTCCTAAAATTATTTTTTTAAAACAATAAAATAAAATTTTTCACTGTTAATTTTCATTAAAAATAAAGTTTTCCTACGTGAAGAATTCTAAAACAATTTTAAAAAAACTCTCTCTATATATATATTTACAACTATATTTTATTGTCAATAACTACTTATTTAAATAAACTATGTAACATACTCAATCATATATAAACTAATATTAAAAGTTTCCTAACTATATATATACATATATACTATTAAATAACTAACTAAAACATGATAACAACTAATCAATAACAATAATAATAATAAAAACTAGTATTCGAACCTGATTTGGGCGGTTCAGTAAAGGGGCAGCGAAGCAGTGGACGTTGCACAATCAGTGAGAGGCAGCGGAGTGTCAGCTGTTCGTGTAGATTGGTGATACCGACTGGAAACAGCACGTTACTGCTACTGTGATCGATGAACTGCATCGTAAGCGAAGGAATTGGTCGGCGATCACGGTTGACGAAGAGGATAGGCGCACTATATGATGTTGTGATGTGTATGTGCGTGCAGCTGGGTGTAAGGGGATTCTGGTTCAGCAACGTAGAGTCGGACAATTCTCAACCGCTATTCGGTGATCGTATCGGCTACAAATTGCAGTGAAGTGCCAATGATAATTCGGTTGTATGTGCAGTGGACGTGAAGGGCAGTTGTTGACTGATCGGAGTTCGGCCGCTGTATCAGTCGAGTTGGGCTGCTGCAGACTGGTATTCTACTGCTGTTCTGGATTACGGTTGCTGCGTGGATTGCGGCTAATGGAGTTTGAATGCATATAGATTTCTACGCATGATTTGTGTGTAAACTGGTGTGTCTAGGGATTACGCACGATGCGATGCGGAGATCAAGTTATTGGTAGATGAAGAAGATTGATGTCTTTCTTTTTTCTTTTTTTCGGGTCCCCTATCGCCTGCTGTATGAGTATTTTTGTATAGTCTAAATCATATCGCTCCCAAATCATATCTCATCATAACTAATTAATTTATTAAACTAGATCCAAATTTAATTCAAATCTGATTTAATAAAACCAACTAGATTCAAATAATCTTAGATATGAATTCCGTTTTCATCTTTCTTTTGCAAAGATAGAAAAATAAAGACATAGGTGCCTGCTGCGACTCGAACCCGTGACCTCCAACTAAATCCACTTAAGTGCTCCACTACTTATCCATTAGGCTGTTAGTCTGTGTCTTGACATTCATTTCAAGTAAATTATATTTAAACTATCTGAATCCCTAAACTAAAATTTTTAACTAAACTAAAACTAAAACTAACACTAAAACTAATTATTCCTAATATAAATTACTTCCTAAAAATCTACGAAATTTTTATGATTTTTCCTTTTCTTTTTTTTTGGTATTTTCATTATTTATTAATTTTTTTGTTTTTTTCTTTTTTATTATTATTTTTTTCAATTAGGACCCCTTTTGTAAAAATAAAAAATTAAGACTATGAAAGGGCAAAAATTTGGTGTCTACAAGGACCCTATAACCTAATTTGAAAAATAAAAGGGGGGACAAAAATTAGGTGTCTACAAAGTGGTCGTATTCATTTCAAACATAAGTACTCATATTAAGGAAGACCAAAGCTCATGTTCAATTCTCATGTTAAGTTCACATTCAAGGCTCATGTCCAATTCACATGTTCAATGCTCGCATTGTGTCATGTTTAAGACTCCATCGTGCTATGTTCAAAGACTTATGTCATGATTAAAGATCACATCATGCTCAAGACTCACATCATGTTCAAGACTCATGTTTTGTTAATATGTGTACTCAGTTTACAGGTTTGTGTCCGACTCTCATGTGTTGATATCTAAGACTCATGTTTTATTCATGTGTGCTCAACTCACAAGCTCGCGTTCTATTCTCATGTGTTGATATCCAAGGCTCATGTTTTAACTCACAAGCTCGCATTCTATTCTCATGTGTTGATATCCAAGGCTCATGTTTTATTCATATGTCCTCAACTCATAAGCTCATGTTCTACTCTCATGTATTAACATCCAAGCCTCATGTTTAGTTCTTCTCATGTGTAAGGTTCATGCTTACCCCTCATGTGCTTATGTGTGCATGCCCTTACAACTCGGGACTCATGTTCAATTCATATTACAAGCTGCAATTAGTTTTATAGACATTACAAAAGAAGGCCACACATGACTTAAGCATTATACCTCTTTACCGTCACCTGCTAATGAAGATCAATCCTTGTTGGCCCTCGGTTTGTGAACAGCCACTGTCCAAGCAATAAAGAGTCTACTCTCTTTAAACCATGCTAGTTTGCTAATTGGTGTAAGGACAAGATCTGGTCTTCAAGTTACGATGGTAGACTTTTGATCCTTAGTTGGCAAACAGTCACAGTCTAGGTGGTAAAGAGTCTACATCTTTAAACCATACCGATATGTCGACTGTTGTTAGTTCAAGATCTAATCCTCAAGTTACAATTGTAGACTATTGACCTTTCATTGCAAGCAACTGTGGTCCAAATTGTAAGGAGATCCTCTTTAAACCAAGCCAATTTGCCGACTATGGCAAGTTCATGATAATGGCTACTCAAAATATGATTGTGAACTCTGAAATATTGATTGTGCTACTTGTGAAATATAAACAATAAGGAGATGTCAATTTTACAATTTTTTTTTTTAAAAAAGGAAGAGAGAAGGATGCAAGAAACAATAGTATAGAAACATGCATGAAGGCTAGTATGAGTGCAAAGCTACAGGGATAAGGTATTGAGGAATGAAAATTATGTCATTATTCATTACATGAGAAGGAATAGAAAAATAAGTAATATCATACCAAGGAGTCAAAAGGCACATGTTTAAGTTATTAGCACTTCATATTTAGTTTTCGTACTTCATGATACTTCCATTTCCATGAAACAAATGCCATCAATGAAATGACCAAGATCAAGAAAGTACTAAGAAGGAATCACAATAAGTCAAAATTTTAGCCTATATTGTATTTTATGGTACAAGAGTCAAGGTCCATTGCCCATGATTCCATGGTGAAAAATGAAAGCAAGTTAATATTACAATTAAGATGGAAGAGTATTGAGGTCTATAATGATACTATCTGACATAGATGAACACACAACGTCCTGTATCCCACGAACTAAAGGGGGTGGGTCTGAACCTCAAGATGGTCTGAAGGATAAATGATAATCAAAGGTTGAGCAGGGATCCTCGTGCACCAACAATGGATATGAGGCCAACACCTCACAAGAGCTCAAGCCGCACTTAATATGACGCACAAGTGTAGCCGAAAGTCACTTGCCATTAGTCAATACTCAATGGGCTAGATAAGAGTAGTTGATAGCAAGCATAAAACACTTAGCTCAAACAAAAAGAAAAATGTCTGAATCTTAATTATATTCATCGTTACATCTATTACAATATATAAGTATTTATATGATCCAATTAGGGTAAGTCCTAAGCTAGTGTAAATTACAAAAAAGATTCCTACTAGTTAAGGAAAAGGAATAATTTACAAGGTTAATATTGTAAACAATCATAAGAGGACAATACGAATGTCAAGATAATCAAGATGCATGTTAGCTATCCATTATGTGGTGCCAGCGACATTGCTAGCCAAGCAGAGAAAGTGCTAAACAAATGAGGTCGGGGTTAGTAGTTCAACAGCTCGATAACTCAAATGTTTGGGGCTGGGAAAGGGTTAGTTTAGAAGGTGTGATATAGACTCATCAATGGACACATAAACCCAATATCACATGTAACCAAAAGGGTAGGCTTAAGCCGCAAGATGGCTCGAAAAGTAAATGATAATCGAAGGTAAGTAGGGTTTCCATGCACCAATGAAGGATATGACACACCAACGAAGGATATGACACACCAACAGCTCACATGAGCTTAGGTCACACTTAATATGATGCACAAATATAGCCAGAAGTCATTCACCACTTGTCTACACTCGAATTGGCTAGATAAGAGTAGCTTAAGAGTAAGCAAAAGGATACTTAACTCAAGAGAAGGTAAGAAAAAGTTCAGTGTATTCTTCTATATATTCTCTTATAGCTATTACATTATGTGATTATTTATAGCAACCTATTAGGGCAAGTTCTATGTTACAGAAAATTACAAAAATGAAGCCCTATTTGCTAAATAAAAAGAAAATCATTTACAAGGAAAGCATGAAATCGTATGTAATGAACATCCTCTGTCAAAAAAGACAATACAATTGTTAGAAAGGACAGTGCGCATGCGTTTTTACTTTGCAATTCTGACAATATGGTGAGCTAAGCAAGGGTGGGCCTCTGTTCAGGTCTGTTTAATGTGAAAAGTTTGGCACCATAACTGTTGAGGGTAGATTGGGGTTAGTTTAAGGACGGCTCGCAGTCGGGTTAGCCTCAGATGGTTAGCTCCTGACAGTTATCAGCTTAGCCTCAACACCATAGAGATTATTGTATTCAGATTTAGCGCGTAGACTAGTGCATAACGGAGGGTTCAATTCGATACATCGGCTAGTCACCTTGGCAACATCTTGGATAGCATGGAGAGCGAAGTAGCTCGATAGATCAGATTGGGGGAAAGCACTACTCTTTGACAATTAACTCACCCGGGAAAACTCGACGGACCACCTGAGAGAGCCCTCAAGCTCGAAAGCATATAATCGGTCCTTGATCCTTATCATCCCCTTTAGGTTGTTTGAAATTTGGGATCAAATCTGGTTCAGGTCTAGGTTGCTCATCTTCGAGAGTGTAAGGTTAGAGGCCAACAATTTTAAAGGAGTCTAAGACCCTATATCCTTCGGGCAATTCGATCCTATAGGCATTAGGGTTAATCTTTTTAAGGGCTTTAAAAGGTCCATCGATCGTGGGAGACAACTTGCTCTTCTTCAAGTTTGGGAATCGTTCCTTACTAAGGTATATTTAGACCAAATCGCCTGGTTGAAATTCTCTCTTACTCTATCCTTGGCTTCACTACTCAAGCTTAATATTAACTCAACCCAATTACTATACAACCTTTTGGTGCATGGCTTTGATGGCCTCAACTCTCTCGACTACTGGCCGGTCATCGTCAAGCATCGGTTAGGGCACTTAGTCCAATAGCAGCTCGAGGTTGAACCTATAGGAAACCTCAAACAGAGACATGCTTGTTACACTATGAACGGTCCTATTGTAGGCGAACTCAATGATTGGTAGGCATAGATCCCAATCAACCCTGTTTTGTCCAACAGCAACTCATGGCAAAGTTCCTACAGTTCTGTTGACAACTTCAGTCTATCCATCGATTTGTAGGTAGCAAGATGTACTATACAATAGCTTAGTTCCCATTCATCTCCACAACATCCTCCAAAAGTAGCCCATGAATTTAGGATCTTAATCTGTAATAATGGTCCTGGGAATTCTGTGCAACTTAATTACTTCCTACAAGAAAAGAAAAGAGATAGCTAATGCGCTGTTAGTTTTGGAATAGGGTACAAAATGTACCATCTTGCCAAATCGATCCACAACCACCATGATGGAGTCCTTCCCTATAGATGTCCTTAGCAATCCTAACATAAAGTCCATACTTAGCTAGGACCATGGTTTAGTCAAGATCAATAAGGGTTGGTAGTGTCCTTGTTCGACCCAACTCTTCACTTTTCGGTAAGTCACATACTTTTCTAGCATGGAGTAGACATCTCTCTTCACCCTTGGCCAAAACAATCTGGAGGATAGTACCTCATAAGTTCGGCACTAGCCAAAGTGTCATATTAATCCCCCTCTATGCATCTCGTACATTAGCAGTTCTCTCATAGAACAGGTTGGGATATATAGCCTTCTCTTCTAGAATAAGTATCCGTCTTCCCTATGATAGTCATCCAGTTTCTGTCCTTCCTCACAACAAGTGTAGATAAGACTAAATGTAGGTTCTTAGCATACAAATTTTTTATGGTTGAAAAACCAAGTAGCCTCATCTATAACTCTGTTGGGAGGGTATGTCATCTTGATAGGACGTTAGCCACTACATTGTTCTTCCCGTTCTTATATTTTATGACATAAGAAAAACCTTCCATGAACTCAACCCACTTAGCTTGTCTCCAGGACAACTTTGGTTGGCTCTTTAGATATCCCAAGGATTCATGATCGGTATAGATCACAAATTCCTTAGGCAGCAGATAGTATTACCGTACCGTTAGGACTTGGATTAAGGAGTAGAACTCCTTGTCATAGATGGAATAGTTGAGTGTGGCTCCTTGAAGTTTCTTACTAAAATAAGTAATAAGTCAGCCTTCTTGCATTAGCACAATACCTATGCCTAGTCCAAACACATCACATTCTACTTCAAATACCTTGTCAAAGCTCAACAAAACTAAGATTGGGGCTGTTGTTAGCTTTTCCTTCACATCCTCAAAACTCTTCCTCTCTTTCTCACCCCATCTAAATTCAACATTCTTCTTTAAGAGTTCGGTAAGTGAGGCCACAATTGTGTTGAAATTCTTTATGAATAGGCAATAGAATGATGCCAGGCCGTAGAAACTTCTCACATCGGCAAAACAGGTCAGCTCAGGCCATTCTATGATCGCTCTTATCTTCTCTTCATTAACCTAGATGCCACCTCCGCTCAAAACAAAACCTAAGAAGATCACCTTGAAATGGCAAAAGTCGTACTCGTTTAGATTGGCATAGAGCTATTCGACTTGAAGCATTGTAAGCACTTGTGAAAGATGCTCCCGGTGAGTCTCCAAATCGGGACCGTATATTAGAATGTCATCAAAATAAACTACGACAAACCTTCCTAATAATTCTTAGAGCACATGATTCATAAGTCGCATGAATGTGCTTGGCGTATTGGACAGTCCAAATGGCATTACAAGCTATTCATATAAACCATATCATGTCTTTAATACGATCTTCTACTCATCACCTTCATGCATTCGAATCTAATGGTACTAAGCCTTAAAGTTGATCTTGGAGAACACTCTTACTCTGCTCAATTCATCTAACATGTCATTAAGCCTAGGTATGGGATACTTATACTTGATGGTGATTTGATTGATCATTTGGCTATCCACACACATCCTCTAACACCTATCTTTCATCGGCACTAATAAGGCCAGTATAGTGCAAGGGCTCAGGACATAAAGTCTTGGTTTGAAATAATGGTTCTAGGTACTCTATAAAGTTTGACAATTTCCTATAAGAAAAGAAAAGAGATAAAAGCGTCGTTAGTTTTAGAACATAGCACGAAGTGTGCCATCTTACTGAATTGATCTATGACCACCACGATGGAGTCCTTCCTTAAGGACATCCTCAATAACCTTAACATAAAGTCTATACTCAACTCAAACCATGGTTTAGTCGGGATGCGCAATGGTAAATAATGTCCTTGCTCTGTTTGGCTTGGCTCTTTGCTTTTTTATAAGTAATGCACCTTTCTAATATAGATCAAACATCCCTCTTCATTTTTTGCCAAAAAAATCTTAAGGATGGTATCTCATGAGTTCAATGCTGGCCAAAGTGTCTAGACAATCCTCCCTTATGTACCTCACACATTAACAACTCTCCCGTAGAATAGGTCGGGTACATAGTCTTTTCTTCCTAAATAAGTATTCATCCTCCATGTGATAGTCATCAAGTTTTCAACCTTCCTCACACCTGGCATAGGTAAGACCAAAATGTGGATCCTTATCATATGAATCTTTTATTATTGAAAATCCAAGCAACCTAATGTACAGTTCAATCAGGAGGGGATGTCATCTTGATAAGGCGTCAGCCACTACATTATTCTTTCCATTCTTGTATTTCATGACATATGAAAATCCCTCCATGTCGTCTTTGAGACAGCTTGGGTTAGCTCTTCAAATATCTCAAAAATTCATGATCAGTATAGATTACAAACTCTTTGCATAGCAATAGTGCTGCCATACAGTTAGGGTTAATTGAGTGTAACTATTCTAAGCTTCTCATTGAAGTAAGCAATAGGCAGGCCTTCCTACATCAATATGGCACCTATGCCTAGTCCAGATGTATCACACTCCATTTCAAATACTATATCAAAGTTGGACAGAGCTAGCACAAGCACTATAGTCAATTTCTCCTTCACCTCTTCAAAACACCTCTACTCCTTCTCTCCCTATAAGAACTCAACATTCTTTTTTGACAATTTGGTAAGTAGGACCACGATTGTACTAAAATTCCTCATAAATCTACGATATAATGATGCTAGGTCATGGAAACTTCTCACGTCAGCCAAAGTGTTTGGTACAGGCCATTTGGTGATTACCTTTATCTTTTCATCATCAACTCATATTCTACCACCACTTACAACAAACCCCAAGAAGATTACTTCAGGTCGACAAAAGTCACACTTCTCCCCATAAAGTCTTTTAGCTCAAAATTTTATAAAGACTGCTCAGAGATGCTCTTAGTGAGTCTCCAAATCATAGCTATACATTAGGATGTCGTTGAAGTAAACCACCACAAATTTCCCTATTAGTTCTCGAAGCACATGATTCATCAGTCACATAAATGTGCTTAGTGTAGTCCAAATGACATCACAAGCCATTCATACAATCTATGGCAGGTCTTAAATGTGGTCCTCCACTCATCGCCTTCTTGCATTTGAATCTAATGCTATCCAAATCTAAGGCCAATCTTGGAGAATTATCTAACTCCATTCAACTCATCCAGCATATCATCAAGCCTTGGTATAGGATACCTATTCTTGATAGTAATGCAATTGATTGCTCGACTATCCACACACATCATCCATGACCCATCTTTCTTTGATACTAACAAGGTTAGCATGATACAAGGGCTTAGGGATTCTCATATATACCCTGTCTTCATCAACTCATCTACCTACCTCTACAACTCAATAGCCTATTCAAGGTTCATCACATAAGCAAGCTTATTTAGCAGTGTAGCTCCCATCTATAAGTTAATAGTATGTTTAATGCCTCAGATGGGAGGCAGACCTTTCGTTAGTTCACCAGCGAACAAGTCGGCAAATTCATCTAACAAGGTTTTCACTTCGGCAGGTAACATCCCCTCTTCGGATCTCTTCATCTCTAATAACCTTCTAACTAGCAAATTGGTCTACTCTTCAAGCTCCAACTCTAATAAGGAAATAAAGGAAGAAAGAAACAGCAGCGAATCTGGAACAAATAAGAATGGGTAATCAAAAGAAAATGGTTACGAAGAATAGGAAGGTTTTTTATGGTAAATGTGAATGGATCTAATTCATCAAGACACAAACACAATTAGGGGTTTGAGCTTGAAATAGAGTTTAATATGACTCATGAACACTAAATGTTGCTCGAGGTTTCAAATGAGATATTAGATGTGACTCACTAACCGGTTCAAATGAAAGAGTTCACCACAATCTTAAGAGTAAGATTGATAAGAACACAAGAATGATTAAAAAGTCTAATCAACACTCGATAATTTGGCAAATGCTAACTCAAGTATAACTCTGCTCGAAAGAGGAAAGTTTCACTCTTTGTATATTCTTCCATATATACGTCTGTCTGTATATATGTATATGTATATATGTCTCTATTTTAGTTCAAATGTTGCTATTTATAACAAGTCTTAACCTTAGTAGCAAAACTGTAAATAATGTACAAGGCCTTAAACCTTAAAGAATCGGGCCGATAAATAAAATAAAGGAAAACATGTACAAGAATACAAAACTGTGTATTTCACAAAAGTCAACATGCAGTCACTCAGCATGTCCAGGAAGTAGTAGTATCTCAATCGGAAGGGGTCATCAATTTGATGTTCGAGTTTTGGAAAGAGTCCCTGAACTCTTGCATAACTTGGCCGAGATACCAGAGAGGTCGGCCTACAATTTTTGCGTTTTAGATTCAATCAGCACAAGTCTCTTATTGCCTTGCCGAGTAGTTCTTAGCTCTCGAATCCTCGGCCTTATGGTTTCTCGTCTTCTCGACATACGATAGGCTTGTTGCCGAGTGGCTCCTTTTCTTCCCCTTAGCCTTTTGTCATTTGCGTGGGCTCCGTAAAAGCTATTCGACCTCGGCCTTGAACTGTTCGGCATTGGGTTAAAACAGGTCAACATCTTCTTCTAAAGGGTTGGCCTCAGTTTAGGACTAGTTGGCCTCAACTTGGACGAAGTTAGAGGCTATTTCCCATCATTACCACCGGTTTGAAAGGAAGTCATCCTCGACATTAAGCGTTAAGCATAGGCCGAGATACCGAATAAGCTTCTCTTCCCTTTTCTCTTCACCATAGGTGTTGAATGGCTCTAGATTTCCTCAAAACTCATGGGGGTCAAGCAATAGCTCTTCCCATCCTTCCGAACAATGTAGGTGTTGAAGAAACCATCATGGATCACTTTTCAGTCATACTCCCAAGGTCGGCTGAGAAGTAAATTCGTAGCATTCATAGGGACCACATCGAATTCAACCTCATCCTCATATTGTCCTACCATGAATGTTATTTGAGCTCTTTTATGCACATGGACCATACCCTTGTCATTAAAACACTTCAATCCATAGGATCGAGGGTACAAGTAAGTCGGCAATTTCATCTTTTCCATCCATAAGATCGAGGGTACGGGTAGGTCGGCAGTTTCATCTTTTCCACTAACTCGATAGAGACGATATTGGTGCAACTACCTCCATCGATAACCAGGTAACAGGTCTTCCCATTCACTAGGCATTGCATTTGAAATAAATTTTCCCTTTGTTCGATATCTACCTTCAGGTCAGCTCATGTCACCACAACTAAGAGTTTATCGAAGTCTTCGGGATAGACATCTTCTTCTATCAACCGATCATCCGAGCTCTTGTCACTCTAACTCTTGATTTGAGCCTTAAGCCCCTTACCCTTCAAGACCATGACCCTTTTATTCGGGCATTAGGATGCAATGTATCCGTAAACTAAGCACTTGAAGCACTTTACTTCTTGGGCCTTATTGCCAGGTGTCTTCCCTTTCTCGACAATCTTTTTCTCGCCATGGGTTAGTTAGCTAGGCTCTCATTTTTCCATCTTCTTTTCTTACCTTCTCTCAACATACCTCTCAAGCTCAAGGATGCCTTATTGAGGTTAGCTACCTAGCCTCTGATGCATTCTTCTCCTCTGCCTCTCTACTCTTAATGCCAAATTAATTATCTCGTCTAAAGAGTTGAACGGCTGTAATTCAACTATGTCGCCAATGTCGTCTCAGAGTCTACTCAGGAATCTAGCAATGGTGCAATCCTATGGCTTGGCAATTTCACATCTCATCATCAAGGTCTCAAACTCTTGCAAATACTCTTCAACAGTATTTCAACCTTGTCTCAGGTGCTGGAAAGCATAGAGCATCTCCTACTTGAAATAAGTAGGCACAAAGCATTGGTTCATCAATCTTTTCATGAGCCTCCAAGTTCTTATCGGCTCCTCTCCTTCGGTATCTCGCTTAGCAACCAGCTTATCCCACCAAAGACTTGCATATTCAACAATGGATAATGAAGCCAACTTAACCTTTGTTCGCTCATTACACTCGTAGCACTTAAACAACTTCTTAACTCAGGGAACCCAGTCAAGGTATTCTTTAGGTCGACTACTTCCATAGAAGGTCAGCAATTTCAGTTTGACATTGTCAAGTCCTCAGCTAGGTGCTCAGGGTTCATCCCTTACATTCCTAGTAGGTCAATTTACCTCAGATCGGCCACTTCTATTCAAGCACTACTCAACCATATCTCTTCTTAGCTTTGGCTCTCTTTTCCGGGCTTCTTGATTTGTTTCAGAGTCAACACTCCTTTTATTTCCTTTTCTTGATACTTGATGGTGTTCTCATCTTCTTGGCTCGACAGCTCTTCTCGGTTGTCACTCATCATGACTAAGTTCATTAGAACCACTTCGACTTGTGGGTGTTCTCTCCTTTCTTTCCTCTCGGCCATCATGTCTGTAGCCTCTAACTAATCTAGTGAGTTCTTAGATAAAGTTAGTGAGATTCTAAATCTAATATTCTAAGTTGTCAACACGTCGCCTTAAGCTTCTACGAAGATTGTCTCCAGTGTTGTTGATACTATCCTCTGACATTCTTGTTCGTAAATTATTTTTTTCCAAAAAATCAAACAGACAACAAAACACATTTACAATAACTTAGAAACAACCACTACCCAGCTTCTTCAACTACTTACAACTACTATGAACAGTATACTACACTACAGAACAATGATTAACAAAAATATTAGAACCAAAAATCTACTTTGAAGAACAATAGCACACGTGTCTCCCCAAAGCTTTGATACCAATATGATAAGGAAACAAAGGAAGAAAGAAACAACAACGAATCTAGAACGAACTGGAATAGGTATTCAAAAGAAAATGGTTACGAAGAACAGGAAGGTTTTTTATGGTGAATGTGAATGGATATAACTCATCAAGACACAAACATAATCAAGGATTTGAGCTTAAAATGGAGTTCGATACGACTCACAAACACTAAATGTTGCTCAAAGTTTCAAATGAGAGGATAGATGTGACTCACTAACCTAGTTCAAATGAAGGGATTCACCACAATCCTAAGAGAAAGATTGATAAGAACATGAGGATGATTAAAAAGTCTAATCAATACTCGATAATCTAGCAAATGCTAACTCAAGTGTAGCTTTGCTCAAAAGAGGAAAGTTTTACTCTTTGTATATTCTTCCGTATATACGTCTGTCTCTATCTGTCTGTATATATGTATATGTATATATGTCTCTATTTTAGTTCAAATGTTGCTATTTATAACAAGTCCTAAACCTTAGTAGCAAAACTGCAAATAATGTACAAGGCCTTAAACCCTAAAGAATTGAACCCATAAATAAAATAAAGGAAAACATGTACAAAAATACAAAACCATGCGTTTCACAGAAGTCGGCATGCAGTCACTTAGCATGTCCAAGAAGTAATAGTATCAGAACCGGAGCGGGTCAGCAATTTGATGTTCGAGTTCAAGAAGGAGTCCCTAAACTCACACATAGATTAGCTGAGACACTAGAGAGGTTGGCCCACAATTGCTGAGTTCTAGATTTAGTCGACATGAGTCTCTCGGTGCCATACAAAGTGGTTCTTGGCTCTCGAGTCCTTGGCCTTATGGTATCTCGCCTTCTCAATAGATGATAAGCTTGTTGCTGAGTGGCTCCTTTTCTTCCCTTTGGCCTACTATCATTTGTACAGCCTCAAAAAAAGTTGTTCAGCCTCGGGCTTAAACTGTTCAACCTTAAGTTAGAACAAGTCAGCATCTTCTTTTGGAAGGTCGGCCTCGGTTTCGGATTGGTCAGCCTTGGCTTAAACGAAGTCGAAGGCTATTTTCCATCAAACTCTTTCTTCAGCTTAGCTCGAATCATCACCAAAGCTTCTTTCCTCAAGACTCGGCTCAATTGTACCTGTATGATTTTAACTTGTATGGTAGTCATAAGGCTCCACTTAACCTTCCAACCCTCGTGCTCCGAGGAACATGTATTCTTCCTTCCATTATATACTATGGTTCGATCAAACATCTATGGTCGTCCAAGCAAAATATAGGAAACAGTCGTGGGTAAAACATCATACAGCACTTTATCTTGATAGTTTCTAATATAGATCAATACAGTCACTTGCTTGTTTACTTACAAGGCACCCTTATTACTAAGCTAGTGCAATTTATAAGGTTTGTAATGGGACTTAGTCGGCAACTTTAATTACTAGACCATGAAAGTAGAGGTTGCATTGGTGCAACTCCTACTATCAACAATCAAGGCATACAGCAAAACATTTACCTTGCATTCAATGTGAAACAGATTCTCTCTTTGTTTATCCTTAAGCATAGGACTCAAACTCATTTTTCTCCTCAATATTAGGGCAGCAGGCATAAAATTACCCTCCTCGTTACAAATGACTTCCTCCTCCTTAGATAGTTCAATCTATTCAGCCTCTTTTGGATCTTCCACTTCCCCATCAGTACTATCTACCTCAATTGTTAGCACTTTACCTCGAATCACCATAGTTCTTCTATTTGGACACTGAGCGGCCATGTGTCCAAATCCTTGACATTTGAAGCACTTAAACTCACTCATCTTTCTTCCTAAGCTTTAGTCTTTCTCAAACTTCCTCAGGATCTCCTTCTTCTCTACTCAAGTACTTTGAGCAAGTCAAGTCTCAACAACCTTACATGGTTCCAATCACATAGGTCAGGTTGGGGTAGGCTGACTGACAGGAGCTCAGACTCTCCTTAATCAACGCTTTTCGATTCTCTAAGCAATTCATATAGCTTCATTAAGTGATTCAATGTCCATAGTTTCTAGAATATCTCTAATCTTGTACTTCAACCCATTAATGAATTGAGACACCATTCGATCTTCAGGCTCAACAACTTCACATTAGATCATCAACATCTAGAATTCCTTTACATATGCATCGACACTTGATCCTCCTTGCCTCAACTCTTATAACCTTTTGAAGGCATCGTACAAATAGTAGCTCAGAACAAACCTCCTCCTTATGACTCTCTTCATCTCATCCCAACTCTTAACTTCACGTTCTCCTTCTCTTCTTTGAGTGGGTTGTATGCTCTTCCACTATAAGACGGTATAACCAGTAAACTCTAGCACAGCAAGTCTAACCATTGCATTCTCAAGCACCTCATGGCATTCAAACTGTTTCTCAATTTTATCTACCCAATCTAGGTAGTCTTCTACATCACCACTTCTAAAAAAACTTGGGATACGCATCCTCAACCCCTCTACTTTTGGAGTTCGAACATTCCTCTCTTCTAGCTTATAATACTCCACTTCATCTCCTTATTCCTCATCTGCTTCTTTAATTTCATCAAGTGCTAGCCTGCACCTAGCAACTCTATCTCCTCCTCCAGCTCGGGGTAGTCAAACCGAGGCTTAGTCGACCATACTATCCATTGCCTCTCTCAAGTTGTTCATTGGCTCGTCCTCTATATGTACCTTCTCTAGCTCGCTACTTATCTTCATTTGTTATAGTCACCAAACTAACTACTAGGTCAATGAGTCTATCTAGTCAGTCACCTACCAACTGGGGTATGAAACTTCCCTAGTAACCTTGTCCATTTTGAGCACTACTATCTTGGTTACCTCGAGTTCCTTAAACACTTGAATTAGACATTGTTAACTATCTCACTAGATTGATAGTTAAAATACCACTTAAAGTTCTCTCTACAAATAACAATAGCAGAACAATATCTAATACTCCCACCACTACATCAAGTACACACAATAAACAAGTAGACACTTATACTCTATTTCATATACAAGAAATAAGGGGAAATAGAACATGAAATTTCTTTACTCTAAACACTCTTCGAATACTCACAATAGCAATAAACTAACTCAAAAACACTTACAGTAGTAGTAAACTACTCAAAGTACAAGTAACAAAGACATACTCGGACTTAGCCAAACTCTAATACCAAGAGAATATGGTTCAGCATAAATGAAAACACAACATCCAATATCGTATGAACTAAATGGGATGGGTCTAAACCTCGAGACGGTTCAAAGGATCAATGATAGTCGAAGGTTAAGTAGAGGTTCTCGTGCATCGATGATGGATATGACATACCAATACCTCACATGAGTTTAAGTCACACTTGATATGATATACAAGTGTGGCCGAAGGTCACTTACACCTAGTCTACGCTCAATAAGATAGATAAGAGTAGTCAAGAGCAAGCAAAAAACACTTAGCTCACGTAAGAAGAAAAATATCTAAATCCTAATTGTATTCACTATTGTGGCTATTCCAATAGACGAGTACAAACATAACCTAATTAAGGTAAGTCTTAGGTTAGTGTAAATTACAAAAAAGATTCTTACAATAAAGGAAAAGGAATAATTTACAAGGGTAATTTTGTAAACAATCATAAAGAATATTCTATGACAGAAAATGATAATATGGATGTCAGGAAAATCAAGGCACATATCAACTATCTATTCTATGGTCCTAATAACATTGCTAGCTTAATAGAGTACGTCCTAAACAGATTAGGTTAGGATCAACAATTCAACAACTCGACAACTTAAACGTTTGAGGCTGGGAAATGGTTGGCTTAGAAGGTGGCTCATTGTCGAGTCGACCTCGGGTGGTCAAATCCAGATAGGTGTCAGCCCAACCTCAACATGTATTAAGTTAGTAGTATACCAATTTGATACTTGGCCTTAGACAAATGTGTTGTGGAGAAGTTAGCTTGGCACACGATTCAGCCACCTTGACGGCTTCTTGGATGAGGTAAAGAGCAAAGTAATTTAACAGGTCAGACCGAGGAACACATCGCTCTTCTGAGTTCAACTCTTCTCAAACAACTCGGCGAACCATATGAGCAAGTCCTTAAGCTCGAGAGCATATGATTGGTCTGTGATCCTATCAAATAATACTTTACAAAAAAGGTTACCTACCAAGACAAGTGAGTAAGATTTATGAGGTGCACACCTTACAATGCATACAAAGACAATTTAATATGAGCTATACATATAGATTTTATGCCAAGGTTGTAGGTGATTCTCATATTCCCTCTCCTTCTCTTCATCGTGTGTACAAATGTCTATGTCTCCCATTCAGTTATAATGCCCAAACATTTAAGCTTTGCCTTTTGCTCAACTAGCACAACACAAGTTTCCTTTAATCCCTCGGTGTTTACACCGGACTGCATTGATGATGACATATAAAGAGTCCCAGTGCTATGCTATAGTTGTAAGAGGGCAAGGTCTTAGTGGGAAAGCTAGTGCATCAGCTTTAGTATGTTAAAAGAGATTTGAAACCATGATGAAGAGCAAGAAAAATGTAGAGGGTATTTCCTATTAAGCTAAACAAATGGCATGGTTCATTCATTAGTATATAAAGGCTATAGACCACAAAGCTAGGTTTAGAAGACTAATAATGAAATTTCATCCAAATAATAGTTTGTCGATGTACTTCAAAATCAATGGAGCAAAGAGTCAGCATATACTGTTCAACTTATAGACCAAAGCAATTTGGCACAAAATCAAGTTACACTCTACAGGAGCTCTATGTATCGAGTTACTTGCAACTTGAGTAGTATAGCACATGATAGTATCTTTTGGACCATGCAACAAAGGGGCTTAGCCAAACCTGTAAAATGGTCAATAAAGATCATAATTGAAGAATGAGTTCAAGAAAGGAAGAAAAAGGGGAAAGGAAGGGGAATTAACTAATCTAAGCTCCAACCTTTGTTTAGATGAATTTGATAATCCAAGACTCCAGTAACAATTCTGTTTTCTCCTTTAGTTAGCTCCAACTGGCCTTCGTCTTTAATGCTCACTCCCTTACTTAACCTTCCTCTTCTCCTCATTTTCTACCTTAAGCAAATATAGCTTCCTTCCTAGAACTAGAACTAAGCAAACTCAAACAATAATGAGCCAAGCGACCAAAACGCCCTTCTCCAAACTATAACTAAGCAACATAATAATAAGTAGCAGTGTTCAAACACATTATGGCTTATACGGACAACAGCCCATGCAACTAAACCAAAACTGAGCAGTACATTACATCATCGAATCAAATCCATAAGAACAACTACACATACAGCGAAGGAAGTTTGAAGTAGAAAACTAGCACAACAACAACTGAAACCGAGCTGTTCTTCACTTGACAACAAGGCACTTGTTTTCAAACACAAAATCTTATTGGTTCTGTTGTATATGGAAGGATATAGCAACAAGGCATGGTCCTATCTATTACAATTATCCATAGGGCTATTATTCTGGTGCTTATAGGGGCTGCTAGTACTTGTTGGATTGTACTCTTCTAATTCTCAAACACTTTCATCTTCTTCACTGTAGCTTTGATCTTCAAAGCTCCATTTTCCCCTTTCATGGCTCTACTAGGTTTCAACTAGTGTGGCTACTTTTGCTTATTCCTTTCTTTATTGACCTATACTCAATGAAATAGGAAGAAGCTGCTACTTGCTAGAGGAAGAAGGTCATGAAAGGTTGGTTTCACTGTCGAAATAGAAGAAGAAAGAAAATAAACAAAATAGACACCTGCATTTTTCAAGGCTAGCACATGCACTAAACCCTACTCCAGCATTTTAGGCCTATCCCTTTTGTTATTTTAAGAAGCTTTGAAGGACACTTTTAAAAAGCATTGTCAGTAGGCCTCTAACTTATGTATTTTTCTTTAAGGTATATGAATGAATCGGTCACAATATGCTGCTCGCCTAGTTATGCCTACGTGGATGGAGCCTCACGCATTGTTTTTGTTATTAAAGAAGAGAGGGAATTACATCAGGAAGTTTGTGAAAGTAACAAGGCCTTGCATCAGCTATCTCGTATGCTACACAAGACTAAAACATTGCTTTAGACTTATATTTAAGATAAACGGAGTTTATGTACATGCTTGGAGTAATGCTACAAATAGCCTTATATTATGGCTCTTACTATGACTACACTAGTGATAATATTGAAAGTTCTAAGAATATGGTCCATATAGCAAGGGGCTTCACCCCCTACCCGACCTTGAAGCCATACCACTAACCTCTCGAAAAATTCACTTTTAACATTAAGCTCCCAAATATCGTGATCAGTTACAATTTAGGTCCTACAACCACAATTTGAGGAATTCAACAACTAGGTCATGGAAAGAATGCAGGTCAATTGTTGATAAGGGCGTTTTCACAAAGTGTTTACATTATATGTAAAAACCCTACAAAAAGAATGCTCATAAATGAGAAGAAATCAAGGCAATATTGAAATATGGAGTCAACCCATTGAAATTGCTAATGTGAACTTAGCATACAAATTCAACTCAACAGGAGTCAATAACTTTTGTAGATCAAATCGAAGAGACGAATCAGCTCAAGAAGAAACAACTTAAAGAAGATTTATTTCAAAGTAATGCCTTAGGGGGCACCATACAACCTAATCTAGCTAAGGTACGACATATGATTAAAAGGTATCATGAACTCACACACTAATAGAATTCTTAAATGAATTTGGCAATGACGCAGTTGCTCAATAGTACGGACATACTTGAGTCATCTAAAAGACTCATTCGATGCCCAAACCCCTTCGAATTTATTCAAAGGACTTTAGTCATGGGGCAAAATGTAAAGGGCTAAATTCAAGTCTAGGCTTTAAGCCCATTAATTGATTGGGTTTTTACTCTTTGGGCTAAAGAGATGGAGCCCAAAGAGTCGAGTCTAAATATCCGAGCTAATCAAGGGTGATTTGGCATGGTAGGCTTGAAGTAGGGCCCATTACACCAATTCACCTAATCTAACCTTTGTTGGTTTGGCTCATACTAAAATAATAAATAAAGTCTTTATTTGGGCCTAAACCCATAAAAATAACCCACTTAAGATCCATTAATAAAGAGTTTTAATCTTAACCATCAATCACCATCATGATCCGACAGATGGGATCAACTATCATTTCTTATAAATACTCTATTCACATCCTTGTTTGAATAAGAGAGAAACTCCCATTAACGTTGTTACTTTGTCAAAATCTTATCTCAAATATCAAATACTTAAACACCTCAAGAACTTTACCCTATTATTCATCAATTATAGAATTTAATGCCATCATGCTCCTCCACTCATCACTATATATGTTAAAGCTTACCAAGATTGTCTACTACTCTTCCCTACACTTCTCTCTTGATCATCTTACATGAGTCACTCAAGTCATTAATGCGACGTCACACACGTGACCCTTGCATCTATACCCATACCCCTACAATTATTTAATCTTCTAGTTAAGATTTTACAATTAGGCTTATTCGTATAGTTTTTTATCCATCCCTTAGAAAGTTAGATGTTAATGTAATGTTTAGCCATTAGATTAAACTCATTTGAATAGTACTCAACTCAAGAGGCTCAAATTTTCTTTTAAACAAGCAATAGATGGTTCGTATACTTTTTTTTTTTGACCTTTTTTTTTTTATTTTTTGCTAGTCTTTTCATTGACAACATTGACATAGAAATAATGATATTTTTTTACATGTTAAGAAGTTTTAACAAGATAGAGTGTTTAATTTTCTTTTTTCTTTTTTTCACAAAAATTCTAGAACCTATCCTTCTAGAAAAAAATTTCCAATCACAATAATGTTGCTTCAGTTATGGGGTTGTTGAAATTCAATATTAATAGATTTTATATTTTCGTTTTTTGCAAATTTCTAAGACTTTTAGTATTTTCCAAGTACAAAATTGATCTCTTTAAGAGAGAATGGAATGTGATTTTTGGTAATAAATTTTGGGTTTGTAAGCTCCTTGCCGCTTAAATATTTTGCTGGTTAAAAGATTGTACCATGGGATAAGAAGATAATTCTCGACATTTTTTTTTTTTAATCATCTCTCTTAGGCTGCCTATGGTGATGCTCACTTAAGCTACATAATTCTTTTAAGTCAATGAGTTTCTTTTTATTATATTGAACGCAGTGTTGTATGACTATTATACAAATTACTCAGATAATATAGTTCTATTTGTAGACAAACTTTTGTTGCTAGTTCAATATATCTTCATTTAAATAGAGAGTGAATTAATAGCATATTCAAGGTCTAAGAAAAGTTGTACACTAAGCAATCACCAAGTAAACATCTACCAAAAAAAAAAAAAAAGCAATATTCCAATTAAATTTATAAATTAATATAAAGAATGTATAGAATAAATTGCTAAAACTACACTAGAAATGGCAATATATGGTATTTCTTAAAAAGGTGAGATAAAAAAAATAAATTTGATATAAAAAGATATATCAATTGGACAAAGAACAAATGAATTAACTATTATCGAACAAATATAAGTTATTCTGTAGCTATCACACCTCAAAAGGTACCTGGTTTTAATTTATAGTTTTGGAAGTTCTTTCCTTTTTATACCTTAACCTTTATGGCAAGATAAATGTATTTCCATAATCTTTTTGACATATTATATCATATTATAATATATAGTTTTGAAAACTTTTTCCCTTTTATATCTCAACTTTATATGATATCATTAATGCATTTTCATACTATAAAAAAAAATTAATATATCTTGAGTTATTCTTTATAACACTTCATTTAATAGAGATTATGATATATTATTAAGAAAGCTTTCTCTTTATATTAGATCGTATTATTATATTTTTTTTAATATTACATAGCTTTAGAAGTTTTTGTCTCTTATATTCTAGTTTTAGTCCTTTTTTTTTCTAATGACATTAGCTTTAATTTGTTATATTTGCAATTAATTTCTTTAATCAAATCATATCATATTATAATATATATATATATATATAATATGTTTTAGGGTGATGCAATGATAATTTAGGCACTAAAGTTCCATTTACAATCAGTAGATTATGGACTGGCTAACTACTTTAACATGAGTTGATCCGTAGAAAGAAGCGATAATTAGTTTGCAAAGGTGGAATGGGGTGCCTTTGAGTATTGTTTTGATAGCGCATACCATTGTTCGACCAAGAATGAGATGACTGTAACACCGATGCATACTTCAGTTTCTAGAATAAATAGAATTAATATTTGTGAAGGCTTGTTATATACTAGTAGTTGTTGTGTACGCTTGGCAGTACACGTCGGTAGATTTTAAAAACCATTTGTTATTAGTAGATATTTTACTAGTTAGTCTGTAACATAAATAATAGTGTTGTAGATCTGTTTAGTTGGTTATGAAAGTATCGTTACTTTGAACTTTTTCTTCAACATCAGTTTCTAATACTAGAACGATTTTCATGGTTATGCTTCATTGACGGTAAAATCAATAACAATTTTGTATAAATGGGTGCCAATTTTTTTAATTCTATTATAGTATTATATATATATATATATATATCGATATTATTAAAGTGAATGAAGTCTTAAATAATTATTAAAATAATATCTTAATTATTTTTACTTATTTAACCTTTTAAATAAAATTTTAATTATTGATAAATAATTTTATTTAATATATTTTATTATAAATATAAAACAATTTACAAATTTAAAAAAAAACATTACCCCTCTCTCTCTCTTTTAAGATATTTCCACTACTCCCTGTTCCCTTCTCTCTCTCTCTCCTCTATCATTCCTGCTCCCCCTTTTGCTCTCCTTAAAACCCCATCTCTCTCTTCATCTTCTATTAATATCTTTTATCAAGATTTTTTTATGGTTCAATCCTTTATTTTTTACGAGGTCGATACCACTATTTATGTAACCCTTAATTTGATATCTTTAAATCTAAATCATTGAATAAACCGTAAATTTAATAATTCAGATTTAAAAACAATAAAATGAATAATGAGATGATAAATGGGACCAATTTCATCCCCTAAATTTCATCCATAAAACTCCTCATATTATAATATATTTATTACACCGTATAACTTTATTCATGCAAAACATTAGTATGTCATCCCCTAATATGTATATAAATATATATATATATGTATATTCAGAAACCGAATTCCTACAACCGGATACTTTTGTCATATACAATAGATGAGACAATGATCATGTGGTCTCGGAGCATCATCAGCTTATATTAAACCAGAAAATTTTAGCAGGTTAATAATATTGTCTCTTTTGTTTTTGGAGGCTCCTATAGGATTATCTATGGACCGTGTGGGTAGAGCCGAGATAATGGGACCGGCTCTACTCATCCACCAAAAGGGAGATACATATTTTTGTTTTAGTCATTGCTTTTGATCTTGCTAGTATCTAAAACTTCGTGTTACTAACGCCATTTTGGGAACTGGGATTTGCAGGTTTTTAATGGTGTCATTCTTTCTGTTTCTGGTTGCGATGAACACTTTTCTGACAAGACTCTCTAGGTTGGTAATCCTATATAATGTTAATGCTCTATTGTAGTAATTGTTCGTGTCTACAATTGTCGAGTAATTAAGTAACTTTATTTCTAATCTTATGGCAGAATCGGAGATGCTTGTCAGAAGTGACGATGATATGCGCACTCACTTTGTATAGATTTCAAAGGAAAAAACAGCAAACACTCAGTTTAAGTTGGTACGTTCCCTTTATTCAGAATTTCCAAACGAATGGGAACATAGACCTTATACTCATACGATAGAATTTCTTTAGAGAACATATAAAAGAACTAGGTCCTAATAATAATATGCGACAAGTCATATCGATCTAGATTGATCCCTAAACCCATATGCATTTTCCTACCCCGTGACAAATATATGCATCTAGATACGCATACCCCACTTCTTCTTCAGATAGCAATTCTTCCCAAGGATCAATCTGAAACTCTAGCGGCTTCCTGTATTCTTTCCCCAGCATAACCCTTGCTAGGTATGCTAATCCACGCTTCTTATTAATCTCCAAATTCGGACACCTATAGGCCACGAGTTTGTGTAAATTCACTCGTTTGAACACATAGAGGTTAAAAATCCCAAGCACTTCGGTCCAAGGGCTTACAAAGGTGTATCCACCAGTGCAAAGAAAATGACGATGCTCGATTGATAAATTCTCGGCTTGTCCAATCTAAAACACTTGGCACTCCTTGCCTACATAGAGCGTTAGGTTGTCAATGTCACTCCAATTCGGAGTTGTGGTTTTTTTGAGTGGCAGCTTGACTTTGATGTAGAGGCCAATGAGAAGTTCTTGGAGCCTGTCCTTGTGAGTGTGCTTGATGGAATCGATCCATTGGTTGACAGCTTCATTATCTTTGGTGACTATCACTGAAATGTAGTTTTCCTCGAACTGGACCATGTGGTGTTGAGTCAAGGGTGGTAACGAGCCAAAAGGAAGAGAGGAAGTGGCTTCTTGTTGGTTTGGGATGATTTCTTTTATCTGGTCATCCGTAGTTGGGACAGAAGCTACTCCTTCTTGATATTTTTCACCATTATTGTCCTCTATAATCCGTTTGTTATCACGAACATACCTGCCTGGGGTTATCGTTATTGGGGTTGGCTTCATTCTCTTGTTGGAAACTCTAGGGTTGGCTTTGTCATCAATGTCATTACGTTTGGCAGCTTCTTGCTTGTCATCAGTGTCATTAGGGTAGGCTTCTTCCCACTGGCACCATTCGGTGTGGGTGAAGGCTTCCACAGAGTCGTCAACGGGGATGGAAACCGCTACTTGTTTCTTGTCGGTGTTTGTGGGGAGGGTTTCTTGTTTATTACTGTCAATGGGGTTGGTTTCTTCATTGATCTCCGTAGTTTCATCAACGGAGAGGGGTTTCTGCCTGACACCAGTAGTACTGTCAATCGGAAGGGATTCTTCCTTGTTGCTAGTATCAACAGGAAATGCATCTTGTTTGTTGACATCATCAGTAAGGTGGTGGGAAGCTTCTTCTTCGTCCTCACCATCTTTATTATTGCTGTTGGCTATGGAGGCTTCTGCTTCTTGCTGGTCATTGGGATTCGTAGGGCTGTCTTCTTGGTCTTCTTGGGTGATTGATCCCAAATTTTTGTGTTGAGAGAGGGAGGGAGAGAGAGATTTACCTGAAGTTGAAAAAAAGACTGGCTTTTATATTGATTTTTAAATAAAAGGAGAACATGGAAGTGATTTTTCAAATATAATAATTCGATAATAGAGATAAAATCAGTAGCATAAGTGTATTTGGAGAACTAGAAACTGACTAAACAAATTTCAACGAAATTAAGAAAGAAAAAAGAAAAGTGCATAATTACATTATTATATACTATCTTTACAGTTATTATTGAAATTCTATAATGTTGGAATGCCAGCTTAGTTATACTAGGCATTTGTCGTATGTACTAGTAAGATTATTGTCCTCTCCATTTTCTTTAAAAATTGGGGATTTTAATTCTTCCATTCATTGGATGACCAATTACCCCTTTACATCTAGAGGTTCATGTTGATTTCAACTCATGTATATTAAAACTTTACTAAATTTATAAAATAATATACAATTCAAATTTCGCTCTCACTCCCTTATCTAATTAATATTCCAAAAATGAAATTTATGCTTAAAAGAATTTAATAGATTTCATGCTTGAGATTCACTCTATGCAAACAAGACAATTCTTGCAAACGGTACAATCCAGAAAGCCCAATTTATGCTTTGTACCATTGTACTTATACTTTCTTGTAGAACTAATATAATAAATTCTATAGTCAATATATATGATAAATATGTACATATATAATATGCCATATAGTTAATTCATATTCATATTATATGCTACATACAATAGATATATTATACTTAATAGCATATCATGCTATAGCTATATAGTAGACATCATATAATATTAGATAAATGTGCTATATACAATACATGACCTTATCTTGTATAAATTAACATATTTTGTAGTATGTATTTACAATATAAGAAAAACAATATAAAATGAATATAATTTGTCATATTTTAAATATGAGGTGAGAGGCCAAATAAGTATGTCATCATTAGATGGATCACCAACAATAACATCGGAAATTGCTTCCTTCCCTTCTAATGAAAGAACATCCTCAACCCGTAGCAGATTCCAACCTTCAGCTGATGCGGACCTTAAGTCTTTAACAGACAGATTTTGCACATCTGTATTACAAGGACAGTTGTGCAATTTGAAGTTAGGAAGGATGGAATCCAAGGATCATTCCATACTCTTACCTTACTCCACTACCAACTTGCCAAAAGAAATTTCTATCAATAAGATTCTTGCCTAAGAAGCTTTTCTTCCTATTTTAGACATAAGAAAATCTATAAAGGGGGAAATAAATACTTTTCTATACTTGGACCTAAAGGTCTACTAATCTATTGATAATCCTCCATGCAAGTTATACCATAAAACTTTATCAAAATGAAGAAGATCCCTAAAAGCAAGACTCTCGCTACATTTAGGTTTAGTTAAATCACTCCATTTCTTTTAATGAAATTTTCTGTGTGAGTTGTCCCCTCTCCAACAATATCTAGCTAAAAGGTTAGTTTTTTTTTTTTTTTTTGCACTAATTTATGGGCAAATAAAAAATACTCATAGCATAAATTGGGATTAGCATAGGCGATTGATTTGATCAACATTTCCTTTCCTTCTTGATAGAGAAACTTTCTTTTCCAACCTAGAATTTTTTAAACTATCCTAACTTTTATAGAAGGCAATGCTTCTCCCTTAGATCTGCCGAATTACATGGAAGACCTAAATATTTTCTTGATTTATTTTCAAGATTCACTTCCACAAAAAAGAGAGAATCTTCAATAAAGGAAAGGTGTGTAAGTTTAAGACTATTTCGCCCAATATTAATCCCTTTTCAAATTATTGTCTCCTTTTCTTTTTCGATTATTATTAAAAGGGTGTCTACCACAAAAAAGAAACAGATAAGAAGAAATGAGATCCCCTTACGTAATGCCTCTAGTAGTCCTAATATTTCCCACTTTTTTTTCCATTAATCATCAAATTATAGGAACTAGACACTACACAATTCACAACCCAAGTGGCCAATTGTTCATTAATGCCAAGTTTTCTCAAGACAAATTCCAAAACTGTCCATTCAACTCTATTTTAAGCTTTTGTCATTTCTATTTTAATAGCACATTTACATCTTTTAGAAGAGCTCTTAAGTTTTAAATCATGAAAAATCTCATGAGCAATAACTATATTGACTTAAATGAGTTGACTATAAGGCACTTTTGAAACAGAGATATATGAGAATCTAAAGATGATTAGAGCCTATTAGCAAGAATTTTGGAGATTATTTTGTAAGGGAAATTATGTAAGCTAATAAGCCCAAAGTGATTTACTTCCCCAAGACTAGGATATTTAGGAATAAGCAATCAAAGTTAAAAGGGAGGATACTTGATTCAAAGAAACTTTTAACAACTTCCATTCAGTAAGCTTCAATGACATCCTAAAGAAACTCATAGAAAAGACCATGGAAACTGTTGATAGGGTACTTTGGGCATGAGCCCCTCAAACTGGACTGGATCCAACGCCTCTCATAGCCTAGGGCTTACCCCTATGGGCCTAAGCCTTAAGCCTGAATGGACCAAGCCCAATAAGCCCTACAACGACTAGAACGCACAAGATAAAAATGAAACAGCTACGTCCTAAATAAGTAAGATACTTCCACACTTATAGGAGAAGATCTCCCCCACCATCTGATCTCCAATTGCTAATTCTACTTCACTATAAATACCAGGTCACTACCCAATGATAAAACTCTTTACACTCTGCATATTAAGCCTGCATGGTATCCTCCAGTATTCTATATTCTCAAGAGCTCACTACTAACTTAAGTATCAGAGTGGCCATATCAGACAACCCCCCCAACGCCTCCCTTACTGTGTGTTGTTTTGTAAGCCCAATACATATAGAATCTAAGAGTTACCAACAAGAACTTTAAGACAACATTTGGCACCATTTGTGGGAAATTGAATTCCTACACTCAAAACCTCAAACACATTAAACACATACCCGATAAGCAATCTTTTTGACATCATGTATCAACGTAATGAGCAAGAAAATCAACAATTGGTAAACAACCAACCCGAAGGCAATCAACCCCTCCCAAGGGTTGTGTTGGAGGAGTGCTCGGAGCATATGGAACGCCTGGCTAAAGAGTATGCTACACAAAATAGGGTACTCCACACTAGCCTAAATGAAGCAAAGCGGTACAGTATGTAAACTTACTACCCCGAAGCTTGAGATACCCGCACTAGGTAAAACAATATCCAACAACAACAATAGAATGGTAGGGATCAACAACCTGATCTGCTATTGCATCAGCAGCTAGTAAGGTATATGACTACTGGTAACCGAGCTCCAGCTGGCAACAGGCAAGAAGTCCACTAGTAAGGAGTGCAAGCTCATTCGACTGCACAACGAGCTCACTTGGCAAACAATGCCAACCTGAACGAGCTCCATATTATGGTAAGGCGGCTCTCCAAGCAACAAGGGAGCAAGCTTATTGGTAATGCCAAGTTAGTCACAAGTAATAAGACCCCCTTCACCAAGGGTATCCAGGACAAAGTGCTAGCCCCTAACAGCAAGCTTCTTTCCCTAAACTAGTATGATGGCATAGACAACCTTAACTACCATCTTCTCCACTTCCATACCTTCATGAACCTTCACGATCATGGGGATGCTATAAAGTGCAAAGCCTTTCCAGACACTCTAAGGAAGGCAACTCAAATGTAGTTTAACTACCTCCCTAACAATTCCATCAACTCCTTTGGTGAGCCGACACGGAAGTTCAGTCTCCATTTCAAGGGCAAGGTGAAGGTAAGTCCCTACGCTACTACGTGGCCCAATTCAACAATGTCGTAGTCAAGCTCCCTCAACTAGATGAAGGAGTCACTATCCATGCTGCCCAGCTTGGCATCCGACCCTTAGGAGATTTATTCCAATCACTTGTGAAAAGCAAGTTGAAGACCCAACCAACTTCTAGAACAAAGCCTAGAAGTACATCGACCAGGAAGGCAACATTCGTGCCAACCACAATGCCGACTAAGAAAGGTCGGGTAGGAAGCAAGACAAGGAAAATTTGTCCATAAAGGATCGCTTCGACAATAGGATGCCAAGCAGACCAAGAGAGGAGAGCTCAGGGAAAAAGAAGTGCCAAGCTGAGTGTGACCCGCTCCCCCCTCCCATTTACACCCATTGCATGCCCTTAAATAGGCCCATTTCCCAAGTTTATTCCAAAGTGAAGTACTAGAACTTATTGAAAATGCAAGGGAACCCTAGTCATCAGAACTCTAACAAATACTGTCAATTCCATGATGATCATGGGCACACCACTGAAGAGTGCTTCCAGTTGAAGAACGCTATTGAATATGCCATTCAGTGTGGTTTCTTCAACGAGTATGTAGCCTATCAAAGGAACGACGATCATTCGGACGATAATAGAGATAGGGTACCTCAAAGACGACGAACCGAGGATGCCTATGTGGAGCTGAACAACGACCGCCAGAACGACCGTACCCCCAATGGTTTCATTAACGTGATCATAAGGGGGGAAGCTGCACCTTAGGAGCTGGCTAAGCACTAACAACTCAGTTAACACCCCATCAAAGGTGCTAGCCATAAGGGAAAAGAGACAAAAGTTAGACGCATCCATCTCCTTCTCCAATGAAGACCTTAAAGGGGTTGACACACCTCATCAAGATACCCCAGTGATAGGGGCAAGGATTTAAGGTCTTGAAGATTATGGTAGATACTGGCAGGTCTACTAATATACTCTTCCTCCATACATACAAGAAGATGAGGAAGAAGCTACCAATAAAATTAAAACCATACTACCATAATCTCATTGTCTTCGGTAGAAGTACAATTCGAGCTAAGGGTATCATCACGTTGAATATGGAACTTGGTGATGATGACCATGTGACACAACAACTCATCAAGTTCATTGTGATTAACTGGCCCTCCCCTTACAATGTGCTCTTGGGAAGACCAAGCCTAAACGTATTTAGGGTGATTACATCTTATCTTCCTTAAAGGCCAAATTCCTAACTCCAATTGGGGTAGGAGTATCCAGATATTATCAGAAGCTCTTACAAGAGCTATACATTCGAGCAACTAATGGAGATGGCATCTTCGTACTGGAAATAGGCCTGCAACATAGGCAAGCCTAGAGAAAAGATAGAAGATGTCTGGATTGGAAGCTCACCTGAGCAAGCCACGAAAGTCGGGACTAAGACTCCAACCAAAGTGAAGGACGAAATCATCGCCCTCCTGTAGACAAATTCAGATAAGTTCACTTAGTTTGCATCAGACATGCTTGGAATTTTCCTTGACTTGGTAAACCATAACCTCAACATTGATACTATAGTATGGCCTATCAAACAAAAAAAGAGACATTTTGCTCTAGTGCAGCAGGCCGCAATCGAGGAAGAAGTGCAAAAGCTACTTAAAGCTGGCTTTGTGAGGGAGGAAAAGTACCCAATGTGGCTGGCAAATGTGAAAAAGTTAAGAAGAAGAATGGGAAGTGACACATGTGTGTCAATTATACCAACCCTAACAAAGCTTGCCCTAAAGATTGTTTCCCCTTCCTTGGAATCGATCAACTTATGATTCTATGTCAAGACACGCTCTGCTAAGCTTTAGAAACACCTTCTTGGGGTACAACCAAATCAAAATGGACTCAAAAAACAAAGTCTATACCTCCTTCGTCACCAATTATGGCACATATTGCTATATCGTAATACCATTCGGACTAAAAAATGCAGGGCTATGTACCGGCAAATGGTAACGAAGCTCTTTAAGCCTTAGATCAGGCGTAAAATGGAGGTGTACGTCGTCAACATAATCATCAAGAGTCAAAAGCTGGTCAATCATGTCAAGGATCTCCAGGAAGCCTTTGATCAAATGCGCACATATAACATGAAGCTGAACCCCTAGAAGTGCGTCTTCAGCATCGACTCTAGCAAGTTCCTCAGATTTTTGGTCATATAGAGAGGTATCAAAGCCAACCCCGAGAAAATCACAGCCATTAGGGGAATGAAGCCTCCAACCTCAGTCCGAGAGGTACGGAAGCTCACTGGCATGGTTGCTGTCCTAAGTAGATTTATCTCGAAAAGCGCCAATAGATGCACTAAGTTCTTCAAAATCATTAAAAATCCCAAGGTTTTTTAATGGACTCCTAAGTGCGCCACCCCCTTTCAATAACTCCAAGACTTCCTTGCTTATCCAACAGTCCTCTCCAAGCCTATCTAAGGGAAAGACTTGGTCCTGTACCTGGTCGTAAGTGACTGGGTACTCTCATCTGTACTGGTCAATGTAGAGGGAAGAGAACATAGGCTAATAAATTATGTCAGCCATAAACCGCATGGGTCTGAGGTCAGGTACACCCAAGCAAAAAAATTTGCCCTTACCATTGTCGTCGCAACCCAACAGATGAGGCCTTACTTCCAAGCGTACTCAGTCACCGACTTACAGATCAACCACTACACACCATGCTATAGAAACCTAACGCATCTGGACGAATGATGAAGTACGTAATGGAATTAAGTGCATATGGAATCTACTATTAGCCACGAACGGCCTACAAGGTACAGGTGTTGGCCAACTTTGTGGTAAAATATACAAGAGAGGAGGAAACACCATTAGGCGATGACAAACTGATGTTGACTCTCCATGTCAATGGGTCATCTACCTCAGGGGACAGAGGTGCAAGTCTTGTTCTAACTAACCTACATAAGGTCACCATCTGCTATACCCTCAAGTTCAGATTCAATTCCAATAACAAGTCTGAATACAAGGCGCTTATCATTGGTCTCAAGCTAGCCAAAGAGATCAGTGCCGAGCAATTGTGGATCTTCTCGAACTCCATGCTAGTTATCCAGCAAGTCTAAGGCGAATATGGAGCCAGAGATGACACAATGGCGAGGTACCCTGAGAAAGTGAAGAGCCTCCTAGCAGAATTCCCTTCATGGGACATCAAGAAGATCCCTTAGCTAGAAAATTATACGGTAGATTGGCTATCTAAACTGGCCTCTACTGGCATACAAAAGCTTGAGGTAAAGGATAGCAAGATCTTCATAGAGTACCTACCAAAAAAAAGCATAACTCTAAGGTCAGATGAAGTTTTGGAACTAACTATAGTAGCACTAGAGCCAAGATGGATGGATCATATCTAGAGTTATTTGGAGCAAGGTACACTGCTGGAAGATAAGAGGGAGGCAAAGAAGCTCCAATACTACACCACCAATTGCACGTTGATCAATGGTGTCCTAAATGGAAAGGGAGCCAGCTTCCCACACTCCGATGCCTCCGAGAAGGGGAAAGGCTATGCATTATGGAAGAGTTGCACACCAAAGTGTACAGCATTTACATTCATTCCTAAGCCCTTTACCTATGGGTACTACAACTCAAATATTACTAGCCCACCATGAGGTAATATGCAAAGGCCGTAGCTTAGAAGTTCCAGCAATGCCAAAAGAACGCCCCAATTAGTCACGCGCCCAGCATCGCCCTCTAACCCCTAACGAGCCTATGGTTGTTTATGGAATGGAGGATCTATATCCTCGGTACCTTCCCAAAAGAATCAGGTAGACGACAGTTCATAATTGTCGCCTTTAATTACTTCATAAAGTAGGTGGAGGCCGAAGCAGTGACCAAAATCACAGAGAGAACTGTTGAATATTTCATCAAAAACAACATTCTCTTCCTGTTCAGAGTCCCCTATGCCCTCATCTCGGACAATGGCCAACAATTCGATAACCCTAAGTTTAGGAATTCTATACTAAGCACCATATTACCCCATACTTCACCTCAATTGCCCACCCCCAATCAAACAAACAAGTCGAAGTAACCAATCGAGTCATTTTGGATAGCCTAAAGAAGAGTGTAAATCGATCTCAAGGCACCTAGGCCAATGAACTGCCCAATATCTTGTGGGGGTACAAGACCAACCACTGTACTTCTACGAGCGAGACCCCTTTCCGCCTTGCTTTCAAGTTGGAAGCGATCCTCTTAATAGAACTTAAGCTCCCTAATATCCAAACTCGAAGTTTTGACACCGCCCTTAATGACTCACTTTTGCAAGTAAGCATTGACACCATCAAGGAAATCAAAGACCTTGCTGCTACTAAGGTAATTGCATACCAACATCAAGCTATCCAATATTACAATCAGAAGGTTACACATAAGGAATTCAAGATTGGCAACCTAGTGTACCAAAAACTAGAAGCCACAGGTTTACACGAAGGGCAAGGCAAGCTGGCTTCCAATTGGGAAGACTCGGTCAAAGTCAAGGAGAGATTGGATGATGGAGCATATAGGCTAGAAAGATTGGATGGCGAGCTCATCCTGCGCACATGGAATGCTGATAATCTCCAACTTTATTTTGATTAGCATTTTGTCATGTACACTTTTCCAGAATTATGAAATAAAAACTTATTTAATAATTGACCAACTACCTCCATCTCTCTCTTTCCCTTTTTCTTATTTTCCATGTAAGCCTTCGAAGAAGTGCATGGATGCTATACTAAGCAAGTCAAAATGCCACCAACCTGAACCCCCCCCCCCCCCCCAAAGGTAATCTCGACGAGGGGAAACGCCCCTTGTACAGAGGAACTCCCCCATACTGAGTAAGTTGGAACACTACCGACCTGACCTCCCCTAGGGTAACCTCGACAAAGGGAAACACCCCTTGCACAGAGAAACTCCCCTACATTGGGCAAGTCGGAATGCCACCGATCTAACCATCCTTAGGATAACCTCGAAAAGAGAAAGGACCCCTTGCACAGAAAAACTCCTCCACACTAGGCAAGTGGGAAAGCTACCGACCTAACCCCCGGTAGGGTAACCTCAATAAGGCAAAACACTGCTTGCACGAAGGAATTCCCCTATTGGACAAGTTGAAATGCTATTGACCTGACCTCTTTTAGGATAATATCGGCAAGGGAAATACCCCTTATGTAAAGGAACTCCCCCAACATTTAACATCGGCAAGGGTCAACTCCCCTTACACAGAGGAATTCTAAAGCAGATGTATTCAAAGACGAACGAAGAACAAGAGAGGATGTTTCAAAAACATTCATCTATTCATTTATTGATTGTTTAATTACACAGTAAAGCCCGACATCCTAGCCCAACTTACATTAATTTCGAAAAAAAAAAGAGAGAAATATGCTATCTTCTAGGATCAGCTAACTTTGGTAATTTAAAAAAGTCTAGGGCATCGATCTGTTCGAAGCGCTAATCCGTCGGTACTCTAATTAACAGGCCTTGACTTGGAGCAGTGCCTATGGAATATAAACTAAGAGCAATTGGAGGATCGCCCTCAGATGGATTGTCTTGAGGAGCTTCTTCGGGGGCAAGCTCCTAGTGGGTTGCTGGGGCAAAAGCGAAAGGAGATGTGCCTTGCCCAACCCCAGCAACAAAGGGAACATTGGCATCATCGATAGCCACCTGGCTGGACTCCCTTTCCCATGATAGGGCTTCCCTCTTCTCATTAAACATTAAGGAGTCTAAGAAGTCAAGGAAGCTAAGATCTAGGTCTGGATAATGAGAGAGAGCCTCCCTCTAAGTATAGTGAACAAAGTCAGTGGTCAGTTCTTCTAGTTCATTTAATTACTCCTCGGTCTTCCTATAGCCAACGAACACCTTCTTTACGGCAACGTCACTGAAGACTTCCCTACTCTCTATCTTAGAGATGATCTCTTCCATCTTCGAAACCCCGTCTCACAGCTCCTTGACTTACTGCTCCAAACCAACCTTTAAATCGGCTAACTCCAACAAGGTTACCTTAACGTCCTCGTATTCGAATGCCCTTATTGCCAGATCGATTTCCAGCCTAGCCAAGGATGCCTTCAACTCAGCATTTTCTCTCTTAAGTCAGGCCCGAGCCTCGCCCTCTTCATCCAGCCTCTAAGAGAGATGAGCCTTCATCTTTTGCTTGTTCTCCAACTAAACCTTCAGGTCATCAGCCTTCTTAGCCGCCTTCTCAGCATTTTCCCTCTCTCGCTCTGCATCCTTAAGCCTCGCCTTAAGCCTTGCTACCTGCACAATAAAGTGGCATAGGTACCTATTAGCCTTAGGAATTTTTTCAAGTACCTCTTACTAGAATTCTTAACCTCCAGCAAGTACTTCTCGTGCAAACGCAACGCCTCCTGAAAGCCCTTTAACTCTTTATGAGTGGTATTAGGCTTGTTCAATTGAAGCAACACTTGGCCGTGGTACTACAAATTGAAAATGAAGCCCACCATTAATAAAATGATGCATAAAAGCACAACAACATAGGCGCAACAAAAACTTACATACCACATTAGCATGCTCAAGGATAGCCCTTCTTGAGAGAACCCTTCGAAGATAGCCTAATCGTCAGGGGTGTAAGACCCCATCAAAGCTTGGTAACTAAGCGTCCAGTGTCATAACGTCAGATCGTTGGCATGGACCTCCTACTTTGACCTAAGGATCTTCTTCCGAACCCTCTTCATTTCCAACTCAGGGGCTCCCCTCAATAGCTCCTCATCTTGGGAAGTATACGGTACTTCCTGGAATAAATCTAACCCTATCCCAATCAGCCTAAAATTGTTGAAGACTTCAAAAAATACGTCCCCCATGTCATCTACGCTTTGATAGAGATGGCCCATGAGCCACTCATTCCACTTCCCCTTGCT
The DNA here is from genome assembly GCA_024138005.1 of Lumnitzera racemosa. Taxonomy (NCBI): domain Eukaryota; kingdom Viridiplantae; phylum Streptophyta; class Magnoliopsida; order Myrtales; family Combretaceae; genus Lumnitzera; species Lumnitzera racemosa. Next base: position 71,221,885 of record JAMXBC010000004.1, on the reverse strand, counting down.
CAAAGGCGCCTTCGCCAGGGGCTTTTACTTCTTCACTTCAGGACCTAGCTCTCCGACCGTCTAGGGAGCAACCTACCTTAATCACCCACCACAATGGGCTTAGTAGAAGGGGCGAGGGCAGGAGCAAGCAAAGCTACACCCAAGGGCTCTACATCTACGGGCTTATCCCAAATGCTAAGGGAATCCCTTGAGGAATAAACCTTAACCGTACCTTATTAATTTCCCCAGGCCCAGGCTTCGGCCTGACTACCTTCACCTTTAGTGGGTCTACCTTAGTTCGCACTTAGCGTTGGCTCATTAGGTTGTCCAAAGAGGGACGAGGCATCCTCAAGGCCAAATTTTTGCTTGCAAGAAGCCCAATCAAAATTTAGAAAAGGAAAACAAGAACAAACCAAAAGAAACTATAAATACCAATCACAAAATACTACCATGATCGGTATGGCCAGGGGAGTCCTCCTGCCCTACAGGCATTGAAGGAAGTACCTCAACACTAATACAGTTTGGTCAAGTATCGGAAATACCTATACCTATACCTTCATCTCATTTCTCCACCATAGCTTTCTTTATACTAGGGAAGAGCTCAGAGATCAAGTACCGGAAATACCTCTTTACAATCTCCGCAGCATTGATCTCCTAGTCGTATCTCAATGCCTTGAAGGCTAAGATCCCTTAAGCAACCTCGGTATTACTGGGACCAAGCCCCTTCTCACCTTCAGTACGAACCATCCTGGTCCATTAGGTCCAGAAATCCACCTCTTCGAGCAGTTCAACCACCACATACTCGTCTTGCTAGCCTTTGACTAAATCTACAAGGCCGTAGAATAGCTTCTTCCCTAGGCGCGATTAAAGGTAAGGCCACCCATTGACGTTCTTCCACATGTAAAAGTAACAGAAGAGCTTAGGAGTAGCCTTTACCACCAGGTATTCGCAAAGTGCTTGAAAAGCCTTCAATACCTTTCACCCATTAGGAGGGACCTGCGATGGACTACAGTAATGGACTGTAATGATGGTAATTAAAGAACTCCTTTTTCAAAGCGACTTAGAGAGAGGCACTACCCAAACTCTAAGCACTTCTTAAATACTGCAAAATGCCTCCCTAACAGCATGGCCACCCTTTTGTCCTTACTTAGCAACCTAATCTGCCACCCAAGGATCGCCTCCACAACAAAGTTGCTTATGATCCAACTGGGTGCAGATTGCTTGTTCCTACTCATACAACCGCTAAGCCCCTTGCCTATCTCAAGAGTATTGAACAAGTCCTTCAAGAGGGGGAGGGGGGTGGCAAAGGAATGTGCGCATATACATCCCTAGGGATGGAATTAATGATTCTAACCCTATCTAACACCTTTACAACCATCCTCGTAAGTTCATGAAGTTATGCTAGTGAGAAGACCTTGTCCTCCTATGCCTAAGGGGGATAACTCCCAATAAACTTTGAACTAGAGAGATGTAGCAATGAAGAAGAATTAGTCTCACATTTGTTGGTTGATATGACTATAGTACATGAAAAAGGAATAAATGCTTTGAGAAAGTTTGAAAGCTTTTAAAGAAAGTTTGAAAGCTTTCAAAGAAAGTCTAAGTCCGATAATGGCAAAACAAAGAGATTGTAGAAAAGTGGTGATGAACTACCGACCAACGGTCCCATTACTCGCGCATGGCTCCAAGGACTCTAATCCCTCGCCCGAAGAATTCTCTCTCAACAACCTACTGATGACAAGAAAGTTTACACCTAAAGAAGGTAGTTAAACTCCTTAAGCTCCCTGCATTGTCATTCTATAATCTATGATCTCGATAGTGATGATGCTGACCATTTCCTTGTCGAGGACCTCATGCTGAGTAATCTGACCAGCTGCTGCCGAGAGGTTCTTGCCGAGTGACGAGAGACTCACTTATCAGCTGAGTAGTTTTCTCTTGGCATCCTGCCATCTCTATCGTCTCAACCCCTTTATTGCCATACCATCTTGATCCTTCTCACCTACTATGCTTAGAGAATATTTTTACGAGAACGATGTTGCATTGCCACCTATCTACCTCGTTTGACATTATATCACTTTTCCATTTGTCTTTTGTCCTTTTTACCCTTTTTCATATGTACTAGAAATCCCCTTTTGTATATACTTTCTTGTAATTTCTTTGTTTGTAATGTTGCCTTAGGAACTTACTATAAATAATCCCTTTCTCTTATAAGCTGAAGATAAATTACATTTTAATACTGAATATTCTATCCTTTTGAGACAACCTTCTCTAAGTCCATCTTTCATACACTCTTATCTAATCTTACTAAGTAGCTAAGGATTAGTGGTGAGTGGACCTTGACATCAACTTCTACATCATATCAAGTGAGGTGTCAAGTCGTGTTGTATTCATTGGTGAGTCACATCCTCCAAGCAACTTCACGTTAGCTACTCTTGTTCGTCTGTAGACTATTTCCCTCTAACTTTCTTCAATATTTTGGAGGACTCATTTTAGTCAAATTAGCTACAGTAATTACTAATGATAACTAAACTCCTAAGCACACCATATAAAATCTTGGTATCAGAGCTTAAGGTTAAGACCGAGAGCTGTATAGTGATAGTCAATTTGCTCTTAGAGATACTTGTATGTGTGTGTTGAAAGCATCTAAGTGTAATGTCTTTACCGAAGCTTTGTGTTAAGAATGTCAAACCCTAGTGTACAGAGAGAGATTCATGATGTCAAGAGTAATGCTCATGTTCATGGTTGAGTTAACCAACAAACACTACGTACTATTGATGAGCAGATACAAGATCTTGCTGCTATTGTGGCCAACTTAACTGTTTCAGTAAACAGGGTCTTAAAGTCTGGACCATATGAGAGAGCTACTGAACAAGGCTGAGAAATGAGAGATAAACCAAGGAGATAGATGAACAAATGAGCTCCGGAAGCCTTTCCAATGAACCAAGCACCACTAGGATGTATCAAAGTAGAAGAGTACGAATAAAGAGAAGACCAGTATGATAGGATTGATGAGCATAAGTTCAGATTGCCAAGAGGTGCTGAACATCTTAAAGTACAGATTCTGAGCTGTAACGAGTCTAATAGTGTTGATTACTACCTTAACTAGGAAGAGAAGATCAAAAAGATATTCAACTTCTACGTTTATGAAGATGTTATCTACCTTAGAGTGGCCGCATTAGAATTTTCTGGATATGCGGCAATATGGTAGAAGAAGCCACAGAATGTTTGCCTGAAGACTCTATGCGAGGTCTAAACGTGGAATGAGATGAAGAAAGTTTTGAAAAGTAGGTTCATTCCCAAACACTCTAAACAAGACACTTTTCGACGACTCCAAGACTTGAGGCAAGGTAACAAATCCGTAGATGACTATGTCCAAGAGTTTTAGTTGCTCACTATCTGATGCAATGTCAACAAGCCTAAGACCCAAGCTATAGCACGGTTCATCTCTAGACTACGGGTTGAGATTGGTAACATCGTAGAGCTGCAGAGCCTCACAACTCCAAATAAAAACATCCATGTGACCTAGATTGGTAACATAGTATAGCCAGGTTAACCGAATGCCGAGTAGTCGAACACTGATACCGAAGAGGCATAGCCTACCGAGCCAACCAATGAATGACATAGTTTCAAATAGTTTCGAGGTAGAACGTCAAGGATAAATGCCAAACCGACTAGATAAAGGCCGAAGCAAAAGCAAGATTGAGGAGCTTGAGATCCGAAGAGACCAAGGTCAGAGTTCAGGTAGGAAAACCTGAGAAATCAAATGTTTTAAATACCTTAGTTTTAGACATGTGGCTAGTCAATGTCCAAACCGCCGGGTTATGACCATAAAGGGAGACAAGCCCCAATTTAAAGTAAAAAGTACAAGTAAAGGAGAAGAAGAAGTGGCAACCAAACAGATGCTAAAAGAATTCAAGAAAACCCTAATGCCAAGATACCTCCTGAGGGCAGAGCCAAATATTGCTTTGTTGTTAGATGATCTCTCAGTACTTTTGTAGCTAACGAGAATGAGCAAAGAGAGAACCTCTTTTATACGAATTGCTGGGTTAATGGCAAGTTATGCACCGTGATCATTGACGAAGGAGCAGTACCAACATCATCGCACAACGGGTAGTAAAGGTCATGAAATTGCCAACTCTTCCATACCCCAAGTCATATAAGATTTACTGGTTGAACGAGAAAGGAGGACTACACGTTTTCGAGCAAGTCAGAGTATCGATTACTATTGATGATAGGCACAAGGATGAGGTGCTGTGTGATGTCCTTTATATGTGTACATCTCACATATTACTCGATCAACCGTAGTCATTTGACTTAAAAGTGTTACACGATGAGTATAGAAACACCTACATGTTTCAAAAGGATAGGAAGAAAATTATATTGACACTTATGAGTCCTATGGAAGTGTAAGAAGCCTAGGAAAAGGTTGCTAGTTCTCTGCAATAAAAGCCTTTGGTGATTTCCTGAGCTCAATTTGCATTAGAGGTCAAGGCCGAAGACTATGTGTTCCTTTTAGTTAGGAAATTCTTAGAGGTTAGAAAGGTCGTAAACTTACCCACCAAAGTGCAGCTACTTCAGGAATTTGCTGACCTTTTCCCTACCGAGATGCCTAAAGGTTTCCTTCCCTTGAGAGGAATTGAGCATTGCATCGACCTCTAAGTAGGGGCTACCTTACTAAACCAACCCACTTACAGGCTCAATCTAGAGCAGGCAGCTAAACTGAAGAAGCAAGTGGATGAGTTAGTAGATCGTGGTTATGTCTATGAGAGCATGAGTCCTTACACTGTACCTATTATAGTCGTGTCAAAAAAGGATGGAACATGATGAATGTGTATTAACAGTCGAGCTATCAATAAGATCACTATCAAATACCAATACCTAATCCTGTGGCTTGATGATATGCTTGACTAGTTACACGATGCTTGCATATTTTCTAAGATTAACCTGAAGAGTAGCTACTACTAAATACGGATGAAAATTGGGGATGAATGGAAGACAGCCTTTAAGACAAGGGATGGTCTGTTCAAATGGTCGGTGATGCAGTTTGGACTAACTAATCCGTCGAGTACTTTTATGCGGCTGATGAATCATACACTAAGATCATTGATCAGCAAATGCGTTGTGGTTTATTTTGATGATATTCTAGTCTACAATGCCGACCTCCTCATTCATGTTGAATATTTGAGATTGGTATTTAACATACTCCACACCGAAAAAATTATTCGGTAACCTGAAGAAATGTGCGTTCTGTCAAAGCAAGGTTGTATTCCTCAAATATGTCATTTCAGGGAAGTGAAGTTTGAGTTGATGAGAAAAAAGTCAAAACTATTAATGAGTGGCCTATATCGACTAGTGCTACCAAAGTTAGGAGCTTCTATGGCTTAGCCTCTTTCTATTAGAGATTTATTCGAAACTTCGGCTCCATAATTGTACCGTTGACTGAATTAACCAAGAAGAACGTTGAGTTTAAATGAATAGATAAGGCTCAAAGGAGTTTTCAAGATGTGAAGTCTAAGTTAATGTTTGCTCCAGTACTCACCCTACCAGATTTCGAGAAGGTTTTTGAGGTTGAATGTGATGCATCTAATGTCAACATTGGTGTTATCCTTATGTAAGAGCACCAACCCATTACCTATTTCAGCGAAAAACTCTAAGGTGCTGCCCTAAATTACTCAACCTACGACAAAGAATTCTATGCCTTTGTCCATATACTCCAAAACTTACAACATTATCTATTGCCAAAAGAATTCATCATCTATTCGGATCATAAATCTCTTAAGCATCTTTACGGGCAACAGAAGATTTCTCGGTGTCACGCTAAATAGGTCGAGTCCTTAGTAACCTTTTGCTATGTCATCAGATATAAGAAGAGAAGCACCAATACATTGGCTGATGTACTTTCTCACCGTCATACCCTCATCACAACGTTACAAGCTAAGGTGGTTAGATTCAGCACTTCACTTAATCAATGTGAGCACCACCCACATTTTGAACCTTTAGTAACCAAGTGCAATGCTAGAGGAACTATAGAAGGATTCTACTTAAGTAAGGGGTTCTTGATGAAAGGTAAGTAGATTTACGTACCGAGTGGTTCTGCAAGAGAGCTACTGGTTCGAGAAGCTCATGTTGGGGATCTGGCCGACCATTTTAGAGAAAAGAAGACGATTGAGATATTGAAGGAACACTTTTACTAGTTCAAAATGATGAAGGATGTACACCAAATACTTGAGAGGTGTAAGGTGTATAAGTATGCAAAAGGGAGGAGAGAGACCTATGGAGAATATATACCCCTACAATTCCCAATCGGTCATAGACTGATCTAAGCATGAATTTCACGCTCAGCCTTCCCCCACACACCGAGAAGATACGATTCGATTCGATCATGGTGGTGGTCGATCGATTCAGCAAAATAGACTACTTCATTCCTTGCCACGGAACTAATAATGTTTTATTCATCGCTAACCTCTTTTTGCAGGAAATTTTGCGACTACATAAAGTGTTGAGAAGTATTGTGTCCAACAGTGATTCAAAATTCACAAGCTTCTTTTAGAAGACCCTATGGAGGAAACTCAACACTAAGCTTTTGTTCAATACCTCTTGCTACCCCCAGACAAACGGCCAAACTAAAGTAGTTAACAAAACCGTCGATAATCTCCTACTCACTGCTATTGGAAAGGACTCTCATGATTGGGATTTATGCCTGCCCACTATTGAATTTTCTTACAATTGCTCAACTCATAGCTTAAACCAGAACATCACCATTTGAGGTTGTTTATAAACTTAACTCGAACCTACCCTTGGATTTAATTAACAGCCTAGCTACACAAGAGGAAAGTCAATCCGGCCTACAGTATACCAAGGAGTTATAAATGTTACATCGAAAGATTGTCGAGCAATTGACCAAAACTATAGCCCGACAGAAAGAAGTGGGAAACCGTGGAAATAAGGGAGTCATTTATACCCCTTAGGACCTTATCTGGGTCTACCTTAGTAAGGAACACTTCCCTAACAGAAGGACCAACAAACTATCTCCCAGAACGAATGGACCCTACAGGATCGTAAGGCGCATTAATGATAATGCCTATAAGATTGAGCTACTCGAAGGTTTCGATGTATCTACCTCCTTCAATGTCGTTGATTTGACTCTCTATGTACCTAATGATGATGAAGACCTATATTTAAAGGCAAATATTCAGCACCCCCAAAGAATTGATGAATTGTAACCAGCGATCCCATTACTCGCGCACGATTCTGAGGATTTTAATCCCTCACCCGAAGAATTCTCTCCCGACAACCTGTTGATAACGAGAAAGTTTACACCAAAGTAAGGTAGCTAAACTCCTTAAGCTCCCTGCATTGTCATACTATGATCTATACTCTCGGTAGTAATGATGCCGACCATTCCATTATCAAGGACCCTATGCCAAGTAATCCGACCAACTGTTGCTGAGAGATTCTTATCAAGTGACGAAAAACTCACTTATTGGCCAAGTAGTTTTCTCTCGACATGCTACCATCTCTCTTGTCCTAGCCCCTTTATTGCTACAACATCTTGATCCCCCTTACCTGCTATGCTTAGAGAATATTTGTATGAGACCAATGTTACACTACCACCTATCCACCTCATTTGACATTGTACCACTTTTCCATTTTTGTCTTTTGTCTTTTGTCTTTTGTCCTTTTTACCCTTTTTCGTATGTACAAGGAATCCCCTTTTTGTATATACTTTTTTGTAATTTCTTTATTTGTAATGTTGCCTTAGGAACTTACTATAAATAGTCCCTTCTCTTATAAGCCGGAGAGAACTTATATTTTAATACTGAATATTCTGTTCTTATGAGACAACCCTCTCTAAGTCTATCTTTTGTATACTCTTATCTAATCTTGCCTAATAGCTCAGGAATAATGGCGAGTGGACCTTGACATTAACTTGTGCGTCATATCAAGTGAGGTGTCAAGTCATATTGTGTTTGTTGGTGAGTCATATCATCCGAATAGCTTCATGTCAGCTACTCTTGTCCATCTATAGACCATTTCCCTCTAACTTTCTTCAATATTTTGAAGGACCTATTTTAGTCATATTAGCCATAGTAAGTCCTAATGATAACTAAGCTCTTAGGCATACTAAGTGGTCTCACTTTAGGATCCTCCTATTTATATGCAAACCACTCGAGAAGCGGTATAGGCAGTCATAAAGATTTGTATAAGCACAAATCCCTTAGAATGATGCGTAGCAAACACGTGAAAAACATTTTAATCAAATGGCTACCTTTAAAAGGCAAAAAGCATGTAACTGCACACTAGTCTGCTACAACACAGCACTTATCATGTCACATTTAATGTACGGAATACAAACGAGCAAAAATAATATTTTGAAAAAGTTCCTTTGACAAGAAGCTTCTTTACAACCCATCCGACTTCTACTTGGTCGGCATGATAAAGACATGATGCAGTTGCATCGACTCAGCCCTTGTTGAGCACTGTTCAAACAAACCGGTTCATAGCTTTGAAGCACCTACCCAATGAGTTGCAAGGGTGTCCTGCTCTGACAACCCAACCTAAGCCTCACTTGAGGCTCCAGCACTCTGCTTCGGAACTCTTGACCACTCCTATTTATCTCGCCTTGAATATTTTTGGCCCAAATATCCGCTGCTTCAGACACCACCACCTTGGCCGCCTTCTAACCCGAACCTATGCATCCACCACATCGACTCGATAACACTAGTTCAAATTCCTTCATGTTAGATCAGTCATGCCTAAATAGCTTATATGTCCGTTCTCCTTACCTTCACCTCAACAATGAAACCGCGTGGGGGGCAAGTGTTGAGAAGTATTGTGTCCACCAAATACTTGAGAGGTGTAAGGTGTATAAGTATGCAAAAGGGAGGAGAGAGACCTATGGAGAATATATACCCCTACAATTCCCAATCGGTCATAGACTGATCTAAGCATGAATTTCACGCTCAGCCTTCCCCCACACACCGAGAAGATACGATTCGATTCGATCATGGTGGTGGTCGATCGATTCAGCAAAATAGACTACTTCATTCCTTGCCACGGAACTAATAATGTTTTATTCATCGCTAACCTCTTTTGCAGGAAATTTTGCGACTACATAAAGTGTTGAGAAGTATTGTGTCCAACAGTGATTCAAAATTCACAAGCTTCTTTTAGAAGACCCTATGGAGGAAACTCAACACTAAGCTTTTGTTCAATACCTCTTGCTACCCCCAGACAAACGGCCAAACTAAAGTAGTTAACAAAACCGTCGATAATCTCCTACTCACTGCTATTGGAAAGGACTCTCATGATTGGGATTTATGCCTGCCCACTATTGAATTTTCTTACAATTGCTCAACTCATAGCTTAAACCAGAACATCACCATTTGAGGTTGTTTATAAACTTAACTCGAACCTACCCTTGGATTTAATTAACAGCCTAGCTACACAAGAGGAAAGTCAATCCGGCCTACAGTATACCAAGGAGTTATAAATGTTACATCGAAAGATTGTCGAGCAATTGACCAAAACTATAGCCCGACAGAAAGAAGTGGGAAACCGTGGAAATAAGGGAGTCATTTATACCCCTTAGGACCTTATCTGGGTCTACCTTAGTAAGGAACACTTCCCTAACAGAAGGACCAACAAACTATCTCCCAGAACGAATGGACCCTACAGGATCGTAAGGCGCATTAATGATAATGCCTATAAGATTGAGCTACTCGAAGGTTTCGATGTATCTACCTCCTTCAATGTCGTTGATTTGACTCTCTATGTACCTAATGATGATGAAGACCTAGATTTAAAGGCAAATATTCAGCACCCCCAAAGAATTGATGAATTGTAACCAGCGATCCCATTACTCGCGCACGATTCTGAGGATTTTAATCCCTCACCCGAAGAATTCTCTCCCGACAACCTGTTGATAACGAGAAAGTTTACACCAAAGTAAGGTAGCTAAACTCCTTAAGCTCCCTGCATTGTCATACTATGATCTATACTCTCGGTAGTAATGATGCCGACCATTCCATTATCAAGGACCCTATGCCAAGTAATCCGACCAACTGTTGCTGAGAGATTCTTATCAAGTGACGAAAAACTCACTTATCGGCCAAGTAGTTTTCTCTCGACATGCTACCATCTCTCTTGTCCTAGCCCCTTTATTGCTACAACATCTTGATCCCCCTTACCTGCTATGCTTAGAGAATATTTGTATGAGACCAATGTTACACTACCACCTATCCACCTCATTTGACATTGTACCACTTTTCCATTTTTGTCTTTTGTCTTTTGTCTTTTGTCCTTTTTACCCTTTTTCGTATGTACAAGGAATCCCCTTTTTGTATATACTTTTTTGTAATTTCTTTATTTGTAATGTTGCCTTAGGAACTTACTATAAATAGTCCCTTTCTCTTATAAGCCGAAGAGAACTTATATTTTAATACTGAATATTCTGTTCTTATGAGACAACCCTCTCTAAGTCTATCTTTTGTATACTCTTATCTAATCTTGCCTAATAGCTCAGGAATAATGGCGAGTGGACCTTGACATTAACTTGTGCGTCATATCAAGTGAGGTGTCAAGTCATATTGTGTTTGTTGGTGAGTCATATCATCCGAATAGCTTCATGTCAGCTACTCTTGTCCATCTATAGACCATTTCCCTCTAACTTTCTTCAATATTTTGAAGGACCTATTTTAGTCATATTAGCCATAGTAAGTCCTAATGATAACTAAGCTCTTAGGCATACTAAGTGGTCTCACTTTAGGATCCTCCTATTTATATGCAAACCACTCGAGAAGCGGTATAGGCAGTCATAAAGATTTGTATAAGCACAAATCCCTTAGAATGATGCGTAGCAAACACGTGAAAAACATTTTAATCAAATGGCTACCTTTAAAAGGCAAAAAGCATGTAACTGCACACTAGTCTGCTACAACACAGCACTTATCATGTCACATTTAATGTACGGAATACAAACGAGCAAAAATAATATTTTGAAAAAGTTCCTTCGACAAGAAGCTTCTTTACGACCCATCCGACTTCTACTTGGTCGGCATGATAAAGACATGATGCAGTTGCATCGACTCAGCCCTTGTTGAGCACTGTTCAAACAAACCGGTTCATAGCTTTGAAGCACCTACCCAATGAGTTGCAAGGGTGTCCTGCTCTAACAACCCAACCTAAGCCTCACTTGAGGCTCCAGCACTCTGCTTCGGAACTCTTGACCACTCCTATTTATCTCGCCTTGAATATTTTTGGCCCAAATATCCGCTGCTTCAGACACCACCACCTTGGCCGCCTTCTAACCCGAACCTATGCATCCACCACATCGACTCAATAACACTAGTTCAAATTCCTTCATGTTAGATCAGTCATGCCTAAATAGCTTATATGTCCGTTCTCCTTACCTTCACCTCAACAATGAAACCGCGTGGGGGGCAAGTGTTGACAGGACACTTTGGACATGGGCTCCTTAAACGTGATCGGATCCAACGCATTTCATAGCTTAGGGCTCACTCCTATAGGCCTAGCATCAAGCCTAGTAAGCCTTGAATGAATCAAGCCTAGTAAGCTCTGCAATGGTTAAAATACACAAGATAAGGATGAAACAGCCACGTCCTGAATAAATGGGACATGTTAGGCATAATGACTCCACTCTCCTACACTTACGAGAAAAGATCTCTCCTGTCAATTAATCTCCAACTGCCAGCTCCACTCCACTATAAAAACTAAGTTACTACCCAATAATAAAACTCTCTACACTCTGTATACTAAGTCTGCATAGTACCCTCAAGCATTCTATATTCTTAAGAGCTCACTGCAAATTTAAGTATCGAAGTAACCATACTAAACAATCCCCTAATGTCCCCTCACTATGTTTTATTTTACAGATCCAATACGTGTAAAATCTAAACGATTACTGACAAGAACTTTGAGACGGCAAAAACTATCCTAACACCTAGGATTTTGTAGCACCAGCTTTCACCTCCTCGGAAGTCACCTCCCTAATCAAATGATTACAAGTGCAGAACAAATGGCATCCTCTTCTATCAACCATACATCGGCTTCACTCTGGATGCGGAAATTTTTGTTTCTTGCTCTTCTCGTTAGAGCTGTTTGGTGGAAGTATTTCATATTACGGTCACCAAAGTTGAGCCGATTCGTTCTAGTTCGTTGATGCTAGAAGATCTCCTCTTATCCAATTGCTATATTCAGGTCTTTTCTAACGCTGAGTCTCCTCCTCTAAATCCGCAACATTGGCAGGGCAATTCTGAAGCGTGCTCAACTGATTCGTAAGTTGATTTATGACTTTAGGACCATCTCGCAACTGTGATTCGCTCCAATTTATTAAATTTCTTCTGCAATGTTGAAGCGTCGACATTAAACCTAAGATATCCGTGGTTGCTGCACTTCTGCTCAACTGGACTCAACATTCTCCTTATAGCCGCTATTGAGATTTCACTTATTCTCATATGACAGCTTCTTGCCCCTTTTATCATCTTTATATAATTCCAGAGGAAGAGGGGAGTAATCAAATTCGTTCACAGGTAAATGTGTGATTTGGCATTTAGCGGATCGTTGTATCCACTCCAATTTGGCCAAACCCCTATCCAATCTTTCATGCGCAAGTCCTTCAAACATCTTGCCATTAGACCAAATAAGTCGTTGACCATTAAAACCAATATCAATTAGTTGACAATCAAATACCATGTCTTGGAAGGCAGGCAAGACACGGTGACGAAAAAGGAATTATATTTCCCAGGGCCATCTCCATAAAGACATAGGAAGATTTGATATAATAAATATGGTATAAGTGGCTGAAAGAAAAAGAATTATTTTATAAAATTATCTATCAACAAAATATAAAGTATTAAGATAATAAATGTTCTATAAGTGAGAGAGAGAGAAAGAATGATTTTGTAAAATTACCTGTTTGCCTTTAATATTATAAAGTTAGATCATTGTAGTATATATTTAATAGCTTTTTTCAATAACTTTAGAGATAATCAATGGAAAAGCAAAAAAGAAACCAAAAGCTTGCTAGGGTTTACATGATATAAATATAGATAAGATAAGATAACTGGCCAGCTTAGTGCATGAGAAAGGGGGCAATAATTAAATGCCTTTTGAACTTTTAGAAAGCTAGAGAACACGTTCCCATAATACATATTCCCGAAGATTACTTCGAATCATTTAATAGGGCATTTCTACTCGGTGGCATGGTTGGAAGTGGACGATAAGAAGTGAATTATGATAGTCCCAAAAATCTACTCTAATTTCTATTTGATATTATGTGGTATGTATGCATTATAATTTGGAGAAAATTATATTTTGTCAAAAACATAGAACAAAAATTGGAAAACACAATTTCAATGATTAAATAATCAAGTGTATGAAATCCTCGAACTATATCAATCAATTCGAGAAAACTCTATAATTGAAATTTCCACCTATATATGTGTATGTTAGTTTATTTGGAATTTTAAAAAGCACAAGAGGTTTTGGTTTTGCTTTAATTTCGTGGGACAAAAATTTCACTCTTCTACATGAAGTCATCCAATCAGTCCCCAAGGTTTTTTTTGTTTTTTCTTTAGTTTCTTTTGTATAATTCTTACCGGTTAATGAACCAACCCGCCACATAACGAATTGATGTTCTTTAATCTGCAAATCAAGCAAGGCGGATTCAAAAAGCCCACTTTAAAAGGGTCAAGATTTTAAAGGGAATCCATATTATTTTGCAAGTTAAATGGGCTGACACTCATAATCTATCTTACTTACATAGCTCTAGCAGTTGTACTTGAATTTATACATTTTGCAGTTTATCATATATTTGTTAGTACTTTTGATTTTTTTGTTAAATGCTAGTTGTAGAGGCCTAAATTTAAGTTTGGGCTTTAAGCCCATTAATTAATTGAGTTTGACTTTTTGAACTAACATAACGAGGTCTAAAGAGTCAAGTCTAAATATCCAAGACAACCAAGAGAAATTTAGCATTGTGAGCTTAGAGTGGGGCCCATTAGATCGGTCCATCCGATCTAATCTTTTTTTATTTAGCTCATACTAAAATAATAAATAAATCTTTTACCTTAGCTTAAACCCACAAAAATAGTCTACTTAAGATTCATTAATAAAGGGTTTCGATCTTAATCATTGATCACCATCATAATCTGACGAATGGAATCAACTACCATTTCCTATAAATACCCTATTCACGTCCTTATTTGGATAAAAGAGAAAAACTGCCATTAATGTCGTTACTTTACCGAAACCTTATTTTAAAGATTAACACTTAAACACCTTAAAAACTCTGCCGTGTTTTTCATTAATCTTGAAGTTTAATGTCATCGCGCTCTTCTACCTATCACCATACATGTTAGGGCCTTATAAAGATTGCCTATTCCTCCTCACTATACTTCTCTCCTGATCATTTTATATAAGTTACTCAAATTAATTCTCTAATCACGTATAGCGCAATTTTTTCATATGGCACGTACATAACTCTTGCATCCGTACCTATACCCCATACTAATCTGGCTTTATTATTTCCTTTATAACTCTTGTTTAAGTTCAGTTTATACTTTGGTTCCCTTTCTTTACCTATCTCTACAATAAGCTATATATGTTTCCAATTAAACAAAAAGTTCCAAATATTTTACCATTTTTTATTTGAACTACTTTAATAATGATCAACTGCTATTTGAAACTACTAAGTAGTTTCATTTCTATTTAAATTTGAATTTAGATGTTCAATTTTTGTATGCAATTTTCTTTTTTTTTTGAAAGATACTACTAAATAGTTTCATTTTTATTTAAATTTGACTTAAGAAGTTCGTTTTTTTGCCAGCAATTTGCTTTTTTGAAAGATTAGGTTACCCTTTCTAAGTGATACATAACAAAGAAACATGACATAGTCACATAAAACTTTAACATATTATATTTTTTATGTAATTTAATAATGACATTTATCATTTACTTGTAATACCTTTTAAAACCATGTCCATTGTGAGTCTTTCAGGTAACACCAATTTTACAAATAATATATGTTTTAAATTAATAATCTGTGTATTTTGGCGAGCTTTCATCAAGTTCACTACTAAATACAATAATGAAATTATACTTCCATTCTATTTTGACTGAATATTTTCTCATCTTTCTCTTCTTTTGGATACTGCTAAGCATGATGTAAGTTGTGCTCCAATTGCTCTCTGGGTCCGTCAATCTCTTCTTTTAGAAATTGCTAAACATTGGTTATGCTTCTTTGGCTTTTGTGCTCAACCACTGTGTACTCAATAAATTACGATTTTAAGACCAAAACATTTTATCCCATGTAACCGACTACATTGAAGACATCAACATAGCACAAAGAATGTTTCTAATTTGCACTAAATCGGTAGACAATAGTTGTTAAGATTATTATAATCTAATGACATAAGTACTAATCTTTTAACTAAATGAATCAAATTTGAATCACCTTTCTCTAATAGTTGGCAAAAAATTAAAATATAAATTGTTCCTCACAGAGCTATATATAGAAGAGAAAAATGCAGCACATTGCACAGCTACATTACACTAGCGCCACGGAATAATAAAGATGCCTTGATATATTTATCACACGCATAAATAGCTGTTACATAATCTCCATGAATTATCCTTCAAAAATCATATATTACATAGTAGATCCTCCTCTGTTCCATTACTCTACCCTTTTTCTGCGTACATGAATCGGATGGACATCATGGATTTTACACGTGCAATTCACAAGAAATAAAGAAAAAATCATTCAAAGGACAATGGAAAGGACGGCCTTTTCTTTTTTTTTTTTTTTTTTTTCGTCCGATCACTTTTCCATTTTCATGCCCTATTAGGTGGTTATCTACATTCTAGGCTAGGGTTGGCTCGGAACATAATATGCAGTTACTAGGATAATTTCCTAATAATATGTACGTCGTCCATGTTCTTTCGTATTTATATATATATATATATATATATATAATTTTTTGTTTTTTTTTTTTTTTTTTGCTCTTTTCACTTTCTCTTGGATTGTGCCTCAGAAGTCGCAAGAACTTCCCAATCTTTGCTTCAAACTCTCGGTTTTCGATTTCCCGATGATTGCGGGCAAGAGATTCTCAAAAATTCCCAGGAATTCATCCCATTCAACTTCACTCATTTCTTCAAAAGATATTTCTCCACTTCCACTCTCATACTTCTGCGTCGAAAACGTCATGCTCCTAGAAAAACCTCCTTTGGTAATTTCGACGTGGTTGTTGTCATCGTTGTCGTTCGTGTTGTTAACTTCTTCTATCTTCTTTGAATTATCTCTACATTCAAAACCTCCTCCATTCTCTTTCAATGATGGTACATCAGGAGAAAGTGTCAATGTATCTGCAGACAAAAATCTCGGAATCTTGGTTAGTTTAGCAATCTCATCTTTCAAGCCCAGAGGAAACCCTAAAACCCCTTTAGGACTATCTTTGGTATCGATATCGAATTGGATAATGTCGACGCCACCGTTTTCCGGGCTGTTTCCAGCATCACTCCAATCATCATCGATTGAGCTATGGGGCATATTGGCCTTACATTGTAGACATAGATTTTCCAAGCCACTATAGTGCTCTTCTCCACCGGTGAATTTACGGGTCATCATCTCACCAATATCTGAAAGGTTAAGGCCAGCAGCAGCCGCTCTTTTCAGAAAAATGGTGCAGAGAAGGAAAACCCGTATAGAGGACTCCCTTAAATCAGGAATC
The DNA here is from genome assembly GCA_024138005.1 of Lumnitzera racemosa. Classification (NCBI taxonomy): domain Eukaryota; kingdom Viridiplantae; phylum Streptophyta; class Magnoliopsida; order Myrtales; family Combretaceae; genus Lumnitzera; species Lumnitzera racemosa. The sequence goes on along the minus strand of JAMXBC010000004.1, from coordinate 71,205,158 downwards.
TCTCTCCTCAGTATCTCTGCATCTTTACAAGGATCGAGATTCGATATGTACTCCAATTCGCTTTCTGAAAACGGAACCGAGGCTTGAGGCCAATGCAACCATTCGAAGTAAGGGTCATCAAGCCATTCCGGCAAGCACAAGCCATGGTCTATAGGCACCACTTCAGATGACCCCACGGCACCGCTTCCGGCTTCCTGCTTTCGGATAAGCATATTCCCCGCATGTCTATCAAGATTTAAGAGCCTCACATCCAAGATACCGATCCTATGAACTGAAGCAACTGAGAAGCTAGAAGCACCGAGCTCCCCCGCATCGAAATCGTGATCCACATAGTGCTGTAACGACGCGATCTTGTAGGGAGTAGGAGAACAGGATAGTTCTTCATCCTTCGCAGTAAACGGGACATGGGAGATTTTGACTAAAGCCGTCGAAGGGACTCCAGCAAATCCACCATGGTCAAGAAGATATGCAGCTAATTCGCGAACACCTGCTTCACCAACCCTCACCGATCTTTTAACTCCTGGCTGGCCAAACATCAGACCACCAAAGCCCTTAGGATTGTTATATGCTAATGGTTCTTCATCAATCGGCTTAGCCACAGCAACCTTTTGGCCGTTTGGGCCACACAGAAAGTAGGCTCCCCCTAGGCCACTCGGTACAGGGATGGTGTTAACACCACAGGCCAATGCAGTAGCGACCTCTATGACGAAAGAGCGTACCTTGAGAGCCCTGCTACCACGGACTATCTCTATTCTGGGATTATTAGTATCATGCTCGTCTTCCCCGAAATTTAGGGACAGGCATGGGCTGGAGTAACATCGTGGGAAGTTAGCAATGTCAAAGGATTGTTCTGAGAAGTGTGAAGCATTGATGATGGTGCAGTCAAGTTGAGTGAAGGACTGAAGTTTGCATCTCTTGTGTCGGTTGAGAGCTCTAAGTTCATGATGGTTACTAACAGCTACCGCCATTTTCAAGAATCTCATGCAGGCGAAAAATGGCAGCAGGGCATTCCTAAGGGGTTTTTCCTCAGAGGATTTTCTGAGAACAAGTCCTCCTTAGTACTTCATCCATCATAAGACTACAAAAGCAAAATGGCGCATCATCAATTACAAATACAAGAATTAAACTAAACGGTGATTGCATGTTCATGTTTTATGGACAATACAACCAGAAGTAACATCAAATCTAACATGAGAAACAACAATTATCTTAAGCGCACACAAGGAATGACATAATATATTAGAAGATGTATTTAATTTTTTTAACAACAAATTTCATGTCACATTGATTGGAGTTTAGGAAAATTCGAGTTCTAAGTAATTAATCATACATTGATGTAATGTGTGACGCTCTCCATTAAGAGCAAAGCATTGATAGGAAAGATATGTCACATTAATTGTTTAATAGTCAGCAGTAAAGGAATAAAAACAGTAATATGTGAGCGTTCTGTAATATTCTCAATATAACAGGGGATGTGTTCAAATTTCATTTGTTACCATTTACCACCTTGCATCTCACATTCCATATAATATCTAGTGAAATACGAATTTGATATCCCTTTTCAATGCAATAAAAGGTATCAACCAAAACGATGCAATACAAGTATTACTAACTATAAGGATGGACACGGAATCATTCAATTGGGGGAGTTAGACCTATTTTAATTAAGTCAAATCATAACTAGGAAAATATTCACTTATTATTACAATTACGTTGTATCTTGTATATATGTATATAGAATTTTGTTAATAATTGTATTGAAATATATTCTAAACTTTATAGAACGGAAAATTTCTTTTAAAATATTATTAAGAGTACTCAAAGCATTTCGTAAAGAGTTAAAAGAATAAACATTTTCCCTTATACTAATTGAAATCTAACTATCAATTTATTAAGAAAAATAAAATTAATATATATAGCTTATATAAATTTTGTTTACAATAAAAATATATGAATATGAAATTACAAATGGAGCAAAAATAGCAAATAGTTATAAATATAAGTTTCTTCAATTTTTTTCCATGATAACTTTATAAAATTGTTTTATTGTTTATGCTAAAAAAAAATCCTTTGGAATATAAGTTATTACATAATTAATCATTCAACACTTCACATTCATTTCCATAATATTAGTTATAAGAAAGTGTTACTAAACTAAGTTATAATTGGTATTATTTGTTAATAATTTATGGAATAAGATTGGAACAATTATAATATGGGTAAAGTAATGATTACTTATGGTATACTATCTATAAAAAAATTACAATTCAAAAGAATTTATTTAGTTGAATATAATTTTGTAATAATGAATTTAATACTATTAGCTATTGAGGAAAAAATAGATTGGAAGAAAACAAAAAAAAAATGTCATTTTTGTAATAAATACGTACTGAAAAATTAAATTGCTATGCAAGGGATTTGAACCTATTATCTTTTATTTTAAAAAAATGCACTTAAACACTTAACCAAACTCAATATTGTTAAAAAAAAAAAAAACTACCCTTCAAATATATATAATTTTTTTTTCTTTAAGAAAAAATTGAAAAAAAAAATAATTTCTTTTTGAGGTTCGAGGACTTGACACTTGGCATGAATATCTGCATTATATTTATAAGTAGGCGTTTTAACATATATTGTAATGTTGTTTGTTACCGGATTTATAAGAGTCCAATGTATGCAAGTAATTTTCATGATACAAAGATGATTTACTCTTTTCTCTTCCTATTTAAGTTATTCGTAGAAAGGTTTACATAGAATACGTAAGCCTCTTCGATCTATCCCGTAAGCAACACCTTTAGGATGCAAAGCATGAATTCAAACCCATAAAAAAATATTCAATAGGTATTATTTATTATGTATATATATACGTAGTAAGTAACCATTCCATATTATTTGAATATTAAACAGTATAGGTAATAGTTTTTTAAAACTTACTATTATTATTATTGTTACGTGTTTAAAAATTGTCATATAGCGATATACTATCCGCTAAATACCTTTTCGGCTTGCAAAACCACATTATGATACGAGAAATATTTTGATATTCGAACTTACCCACTGGATAGGTACTAGTCCACGTATTCTTGTGTTTCTAAATCGCTAGGTAGGTTTAAAAAAAGCACAATCTTCTAAGATTCACCACATCTGCATATGGGAAATCCAAGGGACAACATTAGAACATGCAATGTCCACAAAAACTAATTCAACCAGAAAATTTTTGAATTTTAGAAGATGCGATTTACGTACAAATCCCTCGCTCCTCCACAATAAATCGCCACAATTTATCTATGATGTAAGAATAAAATGTTAGCAAAAGGGATAGATAATCAAAACTTAATCTTAGGTATGGATAAAAGGTGAAAAAAATTGCATGCTGCATCAACAAAAGAGGTATCAAATGCTCAAAACATCAAATAGATTTCAAAATATTGCATGCACGCACAAAAACTGAAATAATAAGAAAGAATGTCAAAATGGGTTTCTAACTCAATCACTTTGCATTTAAGAAAAGAAGAAGTTCAACAATCTTCTAAAGTAGAACGGATATATTTATTTTTTATCCATGACAGAAAGCAAGAATCTTATGGATAAAATTTCCCTATCCAATCCCATCCACCTTCCTTGTGTTATTATATACAAAAGCGGATAGATATCAACCATTTTTTATACGTATTGGTATCTCATTGATGTAATTATCGATGAACATACCATTTTGGTACGAGGAAACTTAGATCTGAGTATATATCAATATTTACATCACATGCAACAACAATTCCTTGCACCACCAGTTATGTAATATGATGATCCCCTCAGTGAACATCAAAAATCGTAAAAACATGAATAAAACATTATCGTCATCATCTAAGAAACAAAATAAAACAAAACATAGGATTAGGAAAAACATTCAAAACAAAAGACATAAATGAGAAAGAGAGAACCGGGGAGAAATCCTTACCCTGAACACTGGCTAAGGCATTCAGGGAGAGACGAAGAGCAATGGGAGCCGCGAGAGAATCAATCCGTCACTTGCAATAATAAATAAAAGAACGTAAGATTAAGAGGACTTTAAAAGAAAAAATTAACTCCTCATAAAGCACGTCCTCCGTCCTCTTCTCTTCTCTTCTCTTCCCTTTTTCAATATTCTTGCAAAATGATCATTTCCGTGTGGAATTCGTAGCCCATTCCCTATTATTATTGCATGTCTTGCGCTAACTAATTTTTTGCTATTTTGGGGGCTAACAAAACTATCGCTCATGTTAAAATTTAGCACCTAATATGACCCTCAAAGATATTTTTTCGATTTTTTGCTTTTTAATCTTCTTCTACTCTGTAGTGGATACGTAAGGTTGTTTTCTTTTTGTACAACGTTCCAATTTTGGTTGAATTCGCAATTATATACCTAAACTAACTATCTTATATTTATATTGTGTCATATAATTTATAAATTTGGGTCTTCAATTTTTATCTCTTAATTTTCCTCAATGTACAAGACAAATTGTTGACGTTGTTTATATTTTTAAAATACTTCATGACATCATTTTCTTCCGTCTATCCATTGATTAAACATGCCAATATCTCAAGGGAGTGAATCTGAAAGAAAGTAAATTAAGAGTATCCATTGCCAACTTATAGAATCATGTGTCATGGAATAAGATAAAGAAAAAAAAAAAGTACACTTAACAAACTTTACAAAAGAAAAGGCAAAAATAAAAAAAATAAAAAATATAAACCTTAGGTAACACCTCACATGATTTTGGGTATGAAGAATCCCTATTCGAGTTGGATCACAATCAAATAATGGCCAGAGCACCCCTCCTTCCCTCAAGGTGACTAGGGCCAAAGCCAACCGACGTTTTACTAGCTTTTGTGGGTCTCGCAACTCATTTCTAATACTAGATGGCCATGAGATATGAGCACACAACACATGTTGGACCGTGCTCAATGAATTAGATATTAGGTGCTTTTGGATAAATAAATAAATAATTAGAGATAAGTTTTTGCTTCCGTAATTTTGATACATCATCTATATAGTAGGTAATGAAGATATAAAATTTCTTATTCAACTCCATCACAAACATGTAACGACCCAATCAAAATTTCTCACATCAAGATATTATCCACTTTAGCGTTAGATACTACATAGTTTTGTTCCCTAATACAGTAACTTCCCAAGAGGTCAACTATTTTGGGATTGATCTAGCTTGAATATGCCTAATTTCAAAGTTTTGACATGATTTACGACGCTACGTCAAAAGGCACCTCGTTATTAAAGTTTTGTCATCTAGCATTTAAGGGTTATTACAATCCATTGCCCTTAAAGAACTGACGTTCTTGTTAGTTTCATACACGGGTCTAAGACCAGAACTAGATAAAGACTATACCCTTCTAACTGGTAGACTATTCTAATACCACCTATAACGACCCAATTGGAACTCCTCCCATCAAGGTATTATCCGATTTAGCATTAAGCGTTGTATGGTTTTATCCCTTGGTGTAGAAGTTTCTTAGGAAATCACACATCTTAAGATTGACCTAACTTGATCACGCTTAATTTCAGAGTTCCAACATACTCTAAGTTGCTATACCAAAAAATACCTCAATATTAGAATTTCATCACCTAACATTTAAGGGTTTGTACAAAATCTCAAAAGCTAAACATTTTATATACTTTACTTTTGAAGTTTTGGGAAAGTTTTAACACTATGTGAATGTAGAAGAAATACTAAAAATGGTGAAAAATAAAATCCATTAGAAAAAGTCTAAAGAGTTAGCCAAATTAAAGGACATAGGAGGCCTTGGTTTCAAGGATTTGGAATCTTTTAACGTAGCACTAGTAAGTAAGTTAGCATGGCAAATTTTGCAAAACCCAGATGCCTTATAGATATGATTGTTAAAAGAGTATTTATCTTATAAATTGGGAGTTCATGGAGATAAAATGATGATTATGATGATGATAAGATCAAACAAAATAATGTAAAGTAGAATACTAAGGTAAATAAAATTTTAAATCGTAATAAAATAAAATAAATGAAATTTCCTTATAAATGGGCCAATCAAGTTCAAAATTTTTATTGGTTCAAATATAGCCCGATATAAAACCATTAGATCAAGATGACGTGGTACATTAAATACACAATATATTTAATCTCTCCGATATATAATGTTTTGTAGTACCCTACCACTTAGGGTTACTTTACTTGAAAACAAGACTAAACTAAAACTTAGTGTGTATTAAATTCCATGGATTATCAATAGTTACTGATAATATCATAGAAGTCCCTTACAATTATCTCTTAAAAGTACCATATCTCCTAATTATATGTACAAACTTACATATTTCATACATATTTAAGCCTTTGTTTTCAAAAAAAGAAAACCCAACAAGGTAGTTCTTATAAAAGCTACTATAGGTAATAGTCTTCTTTTACTCACTTTCATATCAAGGCTAAACGTTAACTTTATCTTTCTTACCTAAGATTTAGACAAACTGACCCTGAAGTTCATAATGTAGTTAAGTAAATACAATCATAAAATTACTAGTAATGACAGTAATAAGACAAACATAACAAAATAAGGCATCAATCGATATCATATGCTATGCATTATATTTTTCATACAATTCAACAATGGCTACTAAAGCAACCCTCACTTACTAACTTCATACTAATAGTCACTCCAAAGGCTTATGAACCATGAAGGTACTCTCCTCACAACTAAACCCATCATAAATCAAAGAGACAACAATCATATCTAAGTTTCATGAATACTTCCACATAGGCATACACATCTTCCTACACAGGCATATAGGTTTCCCCTACATAATCACATAGTTATTCATGATATGGGTACACATAGTTTTCAACCACACAAGCACATACTCATAGGTCTCAATATTATCACCCGATCATAATCTCTATCTCAACTATTTTTGTTACTCTACACTTGTTATCTGTCTCTTAGATAAGTACATATACAACATGAACATTTCATCAAATCAGATGTAGTAGTTATGCTATGCATCAAAATCATCCTCAACATTTCATATACATACATGGTTGTCAAGAGTCTATATCAAAATAATTTTTCTATCCATTTTATACTGGAAAAAAACTCATGAAATTGTAAACTCATAAAATTGTATTAGTTAACTCACGACTTTAACAACTATGTTACATATATAGCATACCGAAGAGATACTATGAACATCTATAAGTACGTTTTATCTACCATACCAAATTACTCATTATAATATCAATCATAAAAAATGTCATATTAAACATATCAATGATTCATAAAGCCATATTGATACGATAAAAGATCTTATTTATGTTTAAAAGTAGAAGCTTAAAGGAAAATAAAAATTCTTTCTTTTTTATTTTTGGGCTTTTTGTTATTTTTATAGATTTTTGTAATTGAAAAAGAACAAAGATTAGAAACCTAAAATGAGATATGCATAATTAGATATGAAGCACCAATTTACAAATTGAACTGAGGCTTGTTCATCTTCAATTGATATTATACATAATTGGTATCAAGGTTTTAATCCAACAAATTGATGTGCTACACAATTGATTAAACTAAAAAGTTTGAAATTTTATCACAAGGCACAATTGAACATATTTCATTGAAAAGGCTTTTAAAGAAGAGACTCTAAGATAAGGTTTGATTTAATATATTCAAAACTTACTAACTGATCATAGAGTATTGAACAAAGTATTTATATGAACCCTAAACAACCTTAGTGGCATTATTGAGAATAATCGATAAAATAATAGACCTAAATGATCATTAACTAGTTACAAAATGATAAACTAAAATAATTTCCCCTAATAAAATAAAACAATTGGAATAATAATAAATTTTCAAGATTGCTCTACATTATAATCATGTGATTAGCACCAACAATATATCTCCTTGAATTACTGAATACATAGGAAAATGTTAAATTACATAGGAGAGGATCAAGTTTGGGGATAAATTTAGATAAAAAATCAACATTTTACGAAGGTCAAACAAAATATCAAAATTTCAAAATAATTCAATTAAAAGATTATATTAACCCTCAATTATAACACCATTAATTTAATATGACATGACTCTTAAGTGCCAAGAGGTATAAGTGGTGCTTACGTGGCACCTGCATGGTACTTACATGACATTTCAATTACAAGTAAAAAAGAACAACTTAAAAATGAAATTATTAAAAAACAAAAAAAAAAATTGTAAGAATAAAGAAAAATCGAATTTACAAAAAAAAAAAGATTTGTAATAAAGTTAATCATATAATTGCTAGATAATATAAATAATTAAAAATAAAAGTTCGAAAAAAATTAAAAACAAAAAAAGAGAAACAACAATGCAAAATTAAAAAAAAAAATACATTCAACCATGACTTGACCTTACAGTGGCCAAATCGACCACAAATGACTTAGTGAGTAGCGACTCATTTAAAATGATAGGTTTTTTTACCTACAATGTGGTGATGAGTGGCTGCCTGATACATTATAATTGTTTGTGTGTGTGTGTTTAGGCGTAGTCCTCCCTTAGCTACTTAATGAGTCGCAACCCACTTTTATTGTTGATGGCCAATTTAGCCAACCGAAAGGTAAGGGGTATGGTCGATGACCACCTTAGATGGGAGGTGCTCACTTTTGTTGTTTTTTCTTTTTTTATTTTATCGAATTTTTTTATTTTTTGATTAATTATATTATTTATATATATAATATTATATGATTAAGTTTATTACAATTTTTTTAGTGCATTTGAACTTTTTTTATTTTTGCAATTTTTTTTCTTTTTTTAATATTTATTTTTAGTTGTTCTAACTTAGTTACAATTAAAATGTCATGTGAGTGCCACATAAGTACTACACAAGTGTCACTTGGCACTTAACAATCAAGTCATATTAAATTAATAATATTATAATTGAGAATTAACAAAATCTTTTCTTTAAATTTATTTTATAAAATATTAATTACTTATTTGAGTTTTTAAAAGTTTAATTTCTTGTTTAAATTTATTGTAATTTACCAAAATAGTCTTTATCATCTCCATCGGGCTCAAGAAGATTTGCCATCAAATTCTAAAAGTGTGTCCTTCAGGTTCGGAAACCAACCTGCAAAAGAAAGAAACAAAGATCCTACAACAGCTTAGCCACATGTGAAATGCTACCAATATCCTATATTCCTTCCACTCATCATGAAGTTTATCAATATGACTCACGAGAACTCCATTGCAAGTGCTCAACTTCTATAATTGGATGGCGATGTCAATTTGATTCAATGCAAATAAAATTAATGTGAAGGATATTTTCCTAAGGCCCTTATTTTAACGGTTTGGGAAAAAACCAAAGTATAACACTTCCATCCTCTTTTTGAACGTGACATTATCCTTTAATTGCATCATTTTAACAAGCTATGATAACATTTAATCTACACCACTTTAAGAACATTCGTCCTTTACTTAAATCACTAAATACTTCATGTTCCATTTAAACTTGATCTCAAATTTCATCTTTTAATGTGTAATTTTCTCTTTGTTTTGTTTAGGAACTATAAAGGAGCATACTCATGAATAATGATTGGAAGAAGAAAAAGAAATGTTCATGATCATGGTCGTGAGCGTGGATTTGCAATGAACTATGGAAAATCAAGTTAAAACCTTCGTGAAGAGGATTTGATATTGAGTTTTGAAAAAAAAAAAAAAAATCAATAGATACAATTTACAATGCATGACCAACCAGACCCAAAACTATGTTCATCTACAGCCATTAAGTGGAAGCTTGTCGATCACCCATTGGACTAGCATATTAAACTAGTTGTGCGACCTTGTAACTAGTGTTTATAGCACGACGAACCTGCCACTTTATTCGTATTGAAAATATATATATATATATATATATTAATATTAATGATAATGGAAGATGAAAGAAAATAAAATGAAGAAAAATATTAATATAAAAACAACTATAACAATAAGCTCAAACAAAATAATATAAAGTAGAATGATAAGATTGAAACTCCCAAAAACTGTATTTTATTTTCTTTATGCCCTTACTCTTATTTATTTAAAAATTATAAATCTTTTTAAAAACAACGAATCTCTTTCTAAAGGATTAATTTATTTTAATTTTATTAAATATAGTTTTCTCTAAAGCCTTTGTAAAAAAATGTCAATTTTAATAAATCTTTTTTAAAATAGTGTCAATTCATAAATATATCAAAATCCCTAAAACTGCAATGTTTAAAAAAGATACATATCCTTATCCCTCGCTCTTTCTCTCCTTTCTTACACGCTTCCTACCCCATCCCACCACCCACCACCACGCTTACGCCCCCCTACACACCCCCCCCCCCCCCCCCCAAACTTCCCATGGCAGTTCGTTCATTTCCTTAATACAAAGAAATGATCAAATGTCGCAAGATTAATGAAGAAGGAAAAACAATTAATAAGGAAATTATAGGTAAGTCTCTACAGTCATTGTATGGGATGGTCTCTTTTACTCATGGCTTAGAAAGTTGTGATTGTGCACATGTTGCATGGTATCCCATGTGATCATTCTAGTATATTTTTTTCTCTAACACCCTATTTTAATAAAAAGTTCAAATTTTTTGGGATAATACATAGAAATTGCTTAAACTTTTTTATTTTAGACAATTTAGTACCCAAATATTTAAAACTTGAATTTAAGTACTTAAAAATTAAAAAAAAAAAAACACTTTAGTATTTGAACTTTTGATTTCAAGTAATTTAGTGCCCATCATGTGTATAAAGTTTATTAAATAAAAACATTCAAGTAAACAAATTTTCAATTTTCAAGCAATAAAATTCATGTTTTAAATATTTAAGTACTAAACTGCTCAAAATCAAATGTTCATATACCCACACATACATTATTCTAGATTTTTGGGTTAAGAAGTTGAAGCGTATAAAAGGATTGTCCTTGTTGTTTGTTGGTGGTTGTTTTTGGTTTCTAATAGTGGGAATCAAAGTTTGGTCAATGGAAGTCATGTAGAAGGATTTTGTTGATGTTTAGTTGAAGTGAAAAAAATATTTTTTAAATAAATGTTCATTTCTAAGAGGATAAAAAGGGCTTATGGGTCAATTCAATCCAATGAACTCACTCGTGATCTTCCTTTCTTCCCTTGTTAGTAAGTTCCAATCTCTTATGTTAATTCTTAGTTACTTAAATTGTTGTTTCTTGTTTTGTCATGGTGAAGTATTGCTTTCCAAATTGGTTTTGGTGTTGGGAATGGAGTTTTGGTGGATGTTAGGGTTGCCAATAGGAGAAGAAGGTGCTCTGGAACAAAAAATAAAATAAAAATAAAACAAGAAAAGAAAAGAATTAAAGGATTTCACAAATAAATTTAAGCTCCTAAACCTGACCTTAAGCTTCTAGAGAGGAAGCTAGTGGTGATTATAGACAAGATCATTCCTATGAACATTATGCATGATCTTCCTTCTTTAGTTGAGATCATTACGATCATGATTACGGTTGTAAATGCCCTAAAGATTTTTTTAATCCTCTTTTTCTCCTTTTGTTTACAAAATCTTTTACTCCATAATCTTTTCAAACATTGAAATCAAGTATTTTTCTTATCTTGTTATTATGTTAAACGAGTTCTTAAGGGGTTGGTAGTGAATTAAGGTAAAGGGGTGTTAAGTTGAAGGAGTAGAGAAGAGTTAAAAGAAGTTTTTAAGTTGCACTTATTCTTTATTACTAAGTTCTACTTGAGGAGATTCTTTGGTTTCTTTTAAGTTGTCCATTCTACATACGAGTACCTTGCTTGTTTGCTCGTGCATGTTAAGGTGGCAAAATGAACCCTAAGTAACTATCCGACCTTAATAATGTGTTGTATGTGAGTCGTTAAGCCTAAAGGTCTAAGAGCATCAATGATCTTAAGGTTATAATCTAATGATCCTTATACAAAGTTGTCCCAAATTGAAGTGTTGCTTAGAAATGATTTAGGTAAATTTAGAATGGTTCTTAAATTCTTAAACTCATGGGCTTGAGGGTATTGAGGTATATTCAACATCAATACTATATGATAAATATCTATGTGTATGGAGTCATGAGTACCCTTTATGTTACTTATGGGATAAATAAAAAATAATCTAACTATACGTGTTGCATTATTGTTTATTGTAATGCATGTGGTTATGTGTTATACTAGATCGTATACATGTACTTGTAATATCTTGTGCTAAGCTTCGACCTACCCTTCTAGAGGTATTGTTTTTCAACTGCAGGTGCAAGTTTTAGCTAGTTGCTTATGAGGATTAGGGTAGAAATATATATTTGAGAGCACAGTTGATGTGGATTACCTAAATGATGGTGACAAGGTTGTTTAGATTAGGACTCCCAAGACTTGTGTTATGGTTTAGATCCTTATGGATAAAATTATATCAGTTAGTTATATTGACATATATTTATCATTAAGGAGTCATTTGTGACTACGATTGTTGATTTCTATTACTTGGTTGTTCTTGGAGCCCATGAGGCTAAAGTTGTGGTTAGTAATATGCCAGGTTGTTTAGGAGCTTATTGGCTTTAGTAGTTGGTTATGTTTCGGTTATTTTATAGTTGGATCATTATGTACTTTGGTGAATTGAGTGAGCTCATTCAACCACTTCCTAATGAGTTTATTGTTGGAGATTTATGGTGCGAGTTGGCATATTATATTTTTCATATTAGATGCCTTAATGCATCATTAGCAGGATGCAGCAATTTAGGTCCTTAGACGTTATAAAGATATATTAAAATATTAATAATAACAACTACAGTAGCACTAACAACAACAACAAGTAGTCAATAAAATGAAATTTTAAATGAAATAAAGTAGAATGGATGAATCTTTTATATAAGCCCTAAGCCCTTAAGATGGTGTAAAATCAAACATTAAACTATAAGATGCAAATCTAAATTTCAACTAAGTCCTCAACAATAATATATGTTTGCATTTCAAACTTAAGTATGTAACTTATCATTTTGTCTTGGACAAGCAAGGTTCTGATAAGTCTTATCTCCTTGTGAAATTAGGATTTGAAATGGATATCGAATTATCAAAATCATAAAAATGATTTTTGGTTTGTATTTGCTCCTATTGCCAAAGGACTAGGAGTATTAAAGCACCAAAACTACAAGTCGCAAACTAGCAATTGTATTGCTTTCTAAGTACAGTTAATTAGGGTGATGTTTTGGTAATTTAAGAGTTTAACCATTCCATACAAGTAAATCGTTGTGGATCGACTAAAACAAAGTGGCAATGGGTCACACTAGTTGAATGGGACCCCTATGCAAACAATTGTTGTAAATTAATAGTTGATACCAATATTGAACCTAGTGTGAGACAAATTTGAGGTTATAGTTTCATATATGTCTACAAAATCATGTTGTATGGCAAGGAGTCTAAGATAATCCACGTCTTGGGACGCCAACACTGGTTATTTAGGTGTAGCATACTTCAACATATCACAAAATTTAGGTCCAATCATTCATCCTCTCATCCTATGAGGTAATTTGTTACTTATACCCAGGTGATTACTAGTTACCTATGACCATTATAGCTTCCTAATCGGTTATCATCTAGGGCTTGCCATTTTTGTTTTAATTTTCAAAGTTTTATTATAATCTTTTTAATGTATGGAAATAATAATATCCTAATTATGTTTAAATGATTATTTATTATTAGATGACACGTTATTTTTCTTTCTTGTTTCAATAATATTTTAAAATTTAGTGGCAAAAGCCATTTTTTCCTTTCAAGGTACCTTTATGGGCCATAGTGAGTAATTTGCCATCATAGTGTTCTTCCTTCCCTTTTTCAACATGTGTCTAATTCAATAACTTTTGGAGAATTCTAACTTGCTCAACTGATAAATTAATAGTTGTAGTCCTTATTTTTGCCACATTTATCATGTTTACATCTTAAATGGCATGACCTAGATAGTTGTTACATTACCATAAAAAAATATATTATAGAAATTTTTTTTTAAAAGTCATATTGAGGCATACAAATATTGTACATGAGATGACCTATTTATAGACAGCCTAAAAATAGTTGGTAATAACAATCGTGAACTTACCAACCCTAACCATCGACAATATTAATTATACCAACCTTAGCCACTACACAATCGTATAAATGAAAGGAAGTTATTGTATTGTATTGTGTTAAAGAACATAACAATACACACAAGTATATATACAAGAGGATCTAACTCTAATACATAGGTTTAAAAAAAAATTATTCTATCCGTACATATTAATGAGTCAATAATATTGTCAATGATATACATTAATACGCCCCCTTAATCTTAAGGTGTAATAGTTAATGTAAGATTGGAACAATGACCAATAAATGTTGTTGTAGGTAAGTTCTTAGTAAGTATATCCGTACACTGGTGACATGTAGGAATGTATTTGATGAGAATGTATCTAGAAGCAATCATTTCACGCATAAAGTGAAAATCAATATCTACATGTTTGGTGCGATAGTGGTAAATTAGATTTCCAAATAGATAAACAACTCCAATATTATCACAACACAAGATGATAGGCATTGAGTGGAAGACGCATCTCATAAGCAAAGTTATAAATCTAGGTAAATTCAAAAACAACATAAGCAAGAGCATGATATTCAACCTCAATGGAGCTTGGGGACATGGTAGGTTGCTTCTTAGATTGCATAGGGCATGAGTGGAAGACGCATTCTAGCAAATTATAATCTAGGTAATCAAAACTACAAGCAAATCACCAATGGAGCTTGGGGACATGGTAGGTTGCTTCTTAGATTGCTAGGAGATAAGATTGCGCCCAGGAAAGATAGCATATCCTATAGTTGAGCAAGAGGTATCTAGACAAGTGACCTAGTTAACATCAACAAAAGTACTTTATGAGATGTAAGATGTACATGCAATCTAAAGACCTAATGAAAATGTGCTGCAAAGATATTAAAGAACTCATTTAGCTACCTACATATGGTTATCTTTAAATAATGCATGTATTGGCTCAATTGATTAACTGTAAAATTGACATATGGTTGAGTGATAATAAGGTGTTAGAGTGCACCAACAAGCTTATGATATGCAATTGGTTTGATACTCTAGGGAATCCATCAACAATGAATTGACTGTGAGGGGATGGGGAGTTTTATTGGAGTGGAAAAATGTATGTTGTGACGTTTTAAAAGGTTATGAGCATATTAGGACTAACATAAATGAATACCCTAAGGAGTATGTATAACTCGAATGCTAAAGGAAGATGTGAAGAGGACCAAGATCTTTCATGGCAAATTGACTAGACGGAATCGAAATGTAGTGACTAAAGAGTACAGGATTGCTACTAGTGAAGAGAATGCCATCAACATAGAGAAAAAGGATGAGTATGTCAAAATCCCAAGAGAGAATGACATGGAAGTGTCAGCTTTACTCTAATGGAAGCCAATATATAGGATAAAGTTTCTAAAGTGATTAAACCAAGCACGAAGGGCCTGTATCGAGCCATAAAGGGACTTTTGCAATTGCCTACAAGCTAGGGATAACAAGGAAGAATGAAGCCTAAAAGCTGTCTCATAAATACTATCCTAATGGGATGACAATGAAGAAAAGCTTTTTTGGCATCAAATTATTGAATTTCCACTAAGAAGAGATAGCATGTGAGAATAACATGAATCATGGTAGGTTTGATAATAGGATCAAGAGTTTTTGTAATCAATACCTTCCCTCCGAGTGATCCCTTAGGCAATAAGATAGGCTTTATAGTGCTCTACTTAATCTTTGGTATTGTATTTAATATAAAATTTCCAAGTACTAACATCAAGATTCTAATGAGGTTGAGGAGAAATAAGAATCTAGATTTTCTTTTTGAGGAGAGAGGTAAATTCTTCCCTCATAGCACTAACCTAAGAGGAGTGGTGGTAGGTGCTGATAAAGGTAAGGAAGGAGATGAACGAAGATGGGTGGTTAAAGAGAGCTAGTTAGGTGTTAGGCATAGGTAAAAGGGTATGCTAGTTAAGTGCTAATGATGTCGAAGTGGGTATGGTAAAGGTAAGGACAGGTAAGATAGAAGAGAAGAAGGGTCAAATTGAGAACTTATAGGAGAGATAAGATTGTTGTATAGAAAGACTATTTCACGAAAGACCACATGACAACTTATGTGGACACATCTTGATGTTGGATGTAAGCAACAATAGCCCTTGTGTTAGGTTAGGTAGCCAATAAAAATGTAAGGAAGTAACCATAGAGAAAGCTTGTCGATGGCTTGAGGTATTGTATTTGGATAGCAAAGATACCTAAAAGTACAAAGAGAAGTGTAATTTAGGGACAAGTGTTATAGCAGCTCAAAGGGAGATTTGTAGTTAAGTGTTACATAAGGTAACCTATTGATGATCTAAACAGCAATAAGAGCTGCATTAACCTAAAAGGTACGTAGAAGGTTTACATGCACATGAATGGTGTGAGCCAGTTCAGAAATGCATTGATTTTTACATTGAGTGATCCCATTTTAGTGGGGAATGTAAGGACATGAAAATTGAAGATGAATACATTATCCTACAAGAAAGAGGTTAGGGCAATGTCAACATATTTACCACCACCATCACTATGGAGGATTTTGATACTGGATTAAGAAATAATTTTTCATTAGTGAATTGAAATGCTTTAAATGAGATATGACTTCACTTTTGTGATGCATTAGAAAAATTCAAGAGCATCGTGTGCAATCATCCACAAAGAATATATGGTAACAAAAACCTAAGTTAGATATAATAAGTGATTGCCATGCATCTAAATGAAGTACCTCAAGTGGCTTTTGCACTTGGTGAAATGATTGAGAAAATGGAAGGCAAGTAGATATCCCAACATTACAAGAATAAAAGGGACCACAGGATAAGGGAGTGGCCTTGAAATGAATGTGATGTCCTTGAGCAAGTTTACTGAGAACTTTAGTATAAAGGTGACACAATCAAGAATGCCAAATTTCTCTTGAAATAATGAATGTTATGAGAGACTAAGTTCATAAGAGAGAAAGATGACCTGATAAAACTTTTAGTACAGTCATTGTCATGACATAACTTAATGACAAAGAGAAGATTATGTGTGAGGAAGGAGGTACAAATGTTGACCATGAGTGCTGATAATAAGACTACCTATGTGAGAGATGGGTAGCAATGCACCATTATAAGAACTCAATCAAAACCAATATATAAGGTCAAATAAGAAAGTATATGAACATCTGAAAACATGTAATGCATAGCACCAAAATCGAGATACTAGACAGTCTCCTGAAATTCTCCTAATGAGAGAGTGGCAAAAGTCTAAAGCGCATCCACAGGTAAATTATGGAACCGTTTACTATACTAATGGGCTAAATGTCCAGGTGCCCCGAGGCCAAGGCCGAAGTGCTTGTATTACAATAATCAAATCCATCTTCCATATTTCTTTTTTTCTTTTTCTTTTTTTGTTATTTATTTCTCTCTTTTTTTATTATTATTACCTTCTTTTTCATTTTGGAATAACTAAATTGCAAAAGAATTGGCAGCTGGGAAAAAAAATCAAAATGTTGAGAACATAAAGTAAATCAAATGAAAAACTTGTTGCATGTCAATCTCATAAACAACTCAAATGCGTGAAGCAAGTTTTATGATGGCAATCAAATGAAAAACTTCCAGAGAAAAGCAGAGGTAAATAAAAAATAAAAAATAAATAAAAACTAGGGTAACGAATGTGGATCAGAAGGGCAAGAACCTGTTTGGCGACCATGGTGGTTTGTACTTTGTAGTGTGGTTGCTAGAGGTTTTTGTTGAGATATATGGTGGTAGCTAGGCTTTTGATTGAAGATGGGTTCATGGCTGCAGTGGCGGCGCTGTGCAATAGTTGTGTGGCTGCCAGATTCGGTTGGGTTGAAATGATTAGATGGTGGCTTGTGGTGAGATGATCCAGTTGATCTAGTTGAGGTGATGAGCCGTTAAGATTGTGGTTGCTACATCCAGTTTAGGGCAAGAAGCGGTTGACGAAGATGCCTGTCTGCTGGCCAACGGTGATAAAATAAACAAGAACAATGTGTCGCTCAATTAGGTGTTGCCATGTTTACTACTATTCTTCGTGAATCGAAGAATGAGATAGACACTGATCAAGACGATTCCCTAATTTGTTTGGTAATGATGATTAAACAAAAGATGACTGTCAAAGATGATGAACTTTGTGATTAATTACCTACATATTAATGAGTCAAATAATATAGTCAATGATACACATTAATAACTACCAACATTATTAATTATACCAATTTATATCTTTACTTACTAACTAAAAAACTAATCATATTTCCTGCGCTAAATAATTCTCAATCAAGATCTTCCAACAGTAAGCATGCCAAAACACCCCGGACGTACCCATAACAGACGAGTCATCGTCTTAAAAGACTTTTCATAAGGAGTAGACCATCTAGCATCTGAATTAAGTGACAAAGAGAGACACAAAGATAGCATTTCATTATCAGCTTGATTGATTAGGCTGCAACAACTTTAACCTATCTTTATGTAAACATCTAGGAGAAAGAAAAGGTACAGGTTTTATTTGTGTCACCATCGCTGGCTTAAAATATGGGTTTACACAGGACTGTAACCACAGATCAGCAATTTAATCTTGTGAATAGATGAGGAGAAACCTCAGAGAACCTGATTCCTCAAGATTGTGGATGGAAGATTCAGAAACCACTAAAAACGGTGGAATCACTAGACTGCTATTCTCTCCATGCATGGCACTCCATTTGTATCAGAAGGCAAGACCTGACCACTTGCCAGTTGCTTCTTTTCAGGGATAGCATTCACCACTTCTCCAAGAGAAGGATGCGATCTACCATTGGCAGTTACTAGATCCTTAATTGTGTCTTTAAGCTCTTCATCTCTAATCAAAGATTCCAGAGTTACATGTACACCTGAGTTCAATGAACAAAACATCAGTAAATTTGTCTACAAAGATACCATTTTCATAATAACAAAAGATGGTCCGGCAACTGACAATAAAGTTGTCTATACATTTTCTACTTGAACAGTTAAAAAGACAAGTTGTGCTTACGGTATCTCCAATAATGCTTTGGGTTGGTGGGGTCATTAATTGTCTCCTCAGTCACAGGACGAGTTGTGTACTCCTCTTTCAATGCTAACAAGTCCTGGACATCAGATAGAGCGATTGGATTAGGGCATACTGGCACATACCTCAGCTGATAGTTATCCCTATTAGATGAAAATGAGCTCGATCTAGGTCATGATTGCAACAGCAATTCCTTGATGTCTGGCTTTGCCCGATATGCAAATACAGATAAGTCACCAAGTCTAGCCAGCTAATGTCTATACTCAAATTACCTGAAGAGGGAAGATTGCCCACATTGATGGGGATTCAAAATGTTGCTTCAATACAAAATAAGCAACTTCAGGTACACATTTACCGGGAGGGAACTTGTCAGACCCCACAACACTCTTGAAATATCGACATCTTCTTTCTTCATCTTCTTCCCACCAAGCACGCAAGGTGGAGCAATCATGGCATGAAGGTGCACATACCTGAAATATATGAGCCACCATTTCAAGTCAAATGCTGTATAATGAAGGGATAAAAAAAAAGGAAAGAAAAAAATAAGTTACTATTATGATGTTCCGGGAGCCCATTCACAAAAACATGGCAATTGATTATAGTCAGTCAAACAATATATAAGCCCCATATTCTCTGCAGAAACTAGTAAACAAATGAGCAGCTCCCGTAAATTCTAAAGGCGAATCCACAGGCTGGATGTGGACCCTCATGGATATCATAAAAACATGGCAACCACAATTGATATAACAAATATCGATTGTCCCCAAACCTTTTCCAACCCACTAATTTGTAAGATCTAGGTATGTCAATGCCTGTACTTGTTTTTAAGCATTCACAAAAAACTAAAATTCAAACTAATAGAAGTGAAAATACAAAAGAGAGATCTTTCATGACATGGACTAAACACCAAACACATGGACCAAACCAAGATGAACGAAGCACCTCAGTCATTTCTAAATACCACATGCGTTAGGCAAACTGTGAAAGAAGAAAATACAGCACTAATGAGAAGAGAGGTAATAGCATATATGCGGTTGCTGGGTGGTAGTGATGCAAGGATCATCAGTGCAGGCATTCATTAAGTTATATGGTTAATAGGCATGGAGATGAGCAAAAGATTACAAGAAGTACAACACCGTGACACCATAGAGGATTATGCATTGCTTCGATTAATCAAAAGTCAGGGAAATGCTTCACAGCAAGCCCATCTATAATTAACTCACATAATCTTCTCCAAGAAATCTTAACCTCTTTCATGCTCTTATAGTTCATGAACATCCATCTGTCAATTTAACATCCTTAGAATCTAGAAAACAAATATGAACTGCAAAATTCATATGGATGCTTGATAGAAAAGGCTGAAGTTATCAACAAGAAGATCACAACAATTGCCAAAAAAGAATTGATGGATGCTCACAACTAATTTTGAGAGACGAGAAAAGGAAGAAAAACTGTAGAGATGAGCTCAACTCATCACTTTACATACCTTTTCATCACTAAAACATGTAATACAAGATGCAGAAAGTATCTCACCTTGCAATCAAAATTAAACTAAATCTTAATCTTTGATAGGTAAGATGCTAATTCAAGAAACAGCAGAAGCAAAGGTAGGCTATGGTAAAAGTGCTTGATGATATAACACCCAATAACCTATTATCTACCAAGATTCTTTCCAAGTACTCAATACAGCTCCCTTTTGAACTGATCACCATTTTCTGCCATAAAATAATAATCTTCCTATAGAGTTACGAAGTTAAAACAGGAAAAACAGAAAGTTCTTAATCTATAGCATGTGAAAAATGAAATTGTGGATTAGACGACTTAAGCAACATTACGTCTAATGGATTCCTTCCAACAACCCAAAAAATAAAAAAAACCTGAAATCATACCGTCATGTAACTGTATTGTGAAGGAATACCAAACTCAAGATCCGGTTCGCTTGGCATGCGTTGGATGCGCAAACCAATCAATCCAAGTTCTTGCATAACCTGCATCAAAGATCGAGATGCTATTAACTAAAATTGCCCGCAGGATGCAAGTAACATGTATAGATGGGAGGGGGAGGGAGTGACATACAGGATGTACACAAGATGGGATGAGGCCCAAGTCTTCCCCACAGGCCAGCATGTCAGAGGAATTCAGAAGGACAGGCAATGTCTTCAAAGCATTTTGCCGCCAAAGATTTTCTTGCCGGTGGAAATAATAGTCAAAATACAGCCTTTTCAATGCATTTTTGCTGCATAAATTAATGTAGATGCAAAAAATACCAACTTCAGTGAAATCCTAGCATCACCACAGAGAATATCTGAAAATGAGTTGGTACACATAAGGAAAGCACTGAGATTTGCATGTGCAAAATGCAAGCATCCACCTCTGGAATATATTATTTATACCTTCGATCATCTAATTCCTTAAAGCTTGATGTATCTTCAAGGTTGAACCGAGGGTAAAACTTGCTTGCATCTTCTGGATCTTTAATGAGGACAATATTCTGCAAGTACAGCTTACTAAATCACAATTTTGAGCTTCAGATTGGAGGCTACTAATTGAATTCATATTTTAAATTCAAAGAAATAAGAAATTCAAAACCCTTTGCAGTGAATAAGATTGCGTCTGCAATATTAATTGCAAATTACCCGTAGAAGATCAAAGAGGTCACGTTGTATCTTCTCTTCATTTCTCAATGGGGACTTTTCTGCTAATGACTTCAGCTTTGAAGCAATTTTCTTCTCGGTGTTGCAGTCTTCCTTAAACTAAAAGATTGAAACCAAAAGACCAGATCCCCTGGTTAAGAGGATGATTGGAAGCACAAGATCTAACAGAATATGTAGAGCTGCAGCTTAAGCAATATGTTCATCTGGGAAGATCACATAAAAATCCAACTGCCACTCACAACACCACGAGGAAAAGCCAATTTTTATTCAAAGACCACAAGTATAATAGCGCCAATATGCAAGTAGCTGCCCAAGATGATGCAAAAATCTAAATTGCATTATTTTAGAGAGAGTGACAGAAGAAAACAAATCCCAGCCTACTGTGATAGTTTGTCCACTTGATGGGCTTAAATAGATGTTCCAGTCCACAAACGAAGAGGAGTATTGAAGACATATATATAAGCTTAAACTTTTAGATGAGATGGTTGTGATGCCAACCTTAACATCCTTCACCAAGTTTCAATATTTGAGTTTCAATTTCTAGATCAAGTAAGCTTTTGATTATATAATTGGTTTTTACCTTTTAGAATTCTTCAAATAAACAGCTTCTTCAACTTATGAATATTCAATTAGAGTAGAACAAGAATCTTGTGTCACAGATTGCCCCAACATTTACTTCAGCAGAAAATCTTTCTTTTCTTTTTTTTCTTTTGAAATGGGTTATAGTGGGAAAGAGAGTATAGAAGATATCAAGCTGTCACTCACAATATTTCAAAAGCTTATGATCACATCTGCTTCTAGATGCTAAGAATCCATTGATTTTAACCATAGAATAGACCTTAAGAAAAGTTATTGATATAGAAAACTGTTTTCATTTAAAGTCATGCTTCTACTTTGGCAGTCTACCGGTCTCTTGAGCCATAGGACTCCAAGAATCTAATTGATAAATGTGATTTTACGATTTGCCATCAGTTTCAGATGTTCTCATTTTTCATGTTCTTCTGTTGTTCCATCAGATTTGACCATTGGTCTTTTGCCTGAAAATAATGATAATAACTACTTTCATCACCTCTAACTTTAGCTACTCCATGAGAGGTGGCACACTCTTAATCTCAACCAATAGTCATTGCCACTCATTTTGGTGCTCCAAAGGAGCCAACCATCCTTGACTGCTCAAGGAAGAGGAAGGTATACAAGATTTGCTTACTTTTCAAAAAAAATTTGTTGTCAGTAGATAGTCACATATTTATTTTCTTGATTCCAGTACATATTGTTAATAGTTATTAGTGTATCATTGACTGCATCAAAAAACAATTTGGAACTAATTTTCAGCAATGCTACTTTAGGTGACTACACGATATTTAAATTAAGTCATTCCATGCGATTCACTGCTATGGCAGGTGTAATATATTGTAATGAGTACTGAGTTTTTCTTTATTCGATATCATGCATCTGTTACTCCTGGTTTGTGTGTGTGTCATGAAGGACCATCAAAAGTTGGCTTCAATAATATATAGACAATTAAACAAGAAAAAGAATAGTTTAGAATTATTATTTTGGAAGTTATATGTCCGGGAGGAGGAATTTAAGGGAAATATGAGAAGGGACAAAATCTCTTGCTTGTAAGTTTTTGTGAACTGAAGACCAAGGAAATAGGAGAAAGTCCAAATCCATCCTTTTCATAACAGGTAAGTTCTGCATCAATTGCCTGCATCAATTTATGGGCTTAAACTTTTAGATCAAACAATTGTGAAGCTAAATTTACCATAATATCGTAGCACAGTGTCATAAGTTCAAACTCTTCTTTGTCATGAGGCTCAATTAATATATCAGGCCACACTTGAGATGAAGTGGCAAAGCACAAAATACAAAAGACTACCTCAATCTATAAGTCTTAACTTTTAGAACAAATGACTACGTAGTTAACTTTACCAAGATGCCTGTGGGAAAAAGTCAAACAAGCATCTAATTATTAATCCACTTCAAAAACCATGTGATAGGCAGCAAAAGATGGACATGATCTTTCTTTGGTGTTTCAAATATAAAGACAGGTAAGCTACAAGTCTGGCAAAAAGATAGCTGTGTATATGGCCGAACAAGATTTGGAGAGTGCACCTTGACATCTCAATCTTACTGACATCTATTATTACCTAAATATCCAAAGGATAGAAACAACCATCAATTCATTTTACAGATATCATCTGATGAACTGTGTAATTACGCCCATTTGAGACCTCAGAACAAAAACATTGAAGGTTAAATAAGATGAAACAGAGTCTACTCTGTACAATTTTCCATTCCACAACTCTCTGTCTATTTCATGGAAGGCGACAGTCTGAACATTAACTAAATTACCTAAAGAAGGAAACTTTCAAGCATAACAGACAAGGAAGGGCATGAAGTACAAAAAAAGGAAGGGCATGAAGTACAAAAAAGGAATATCCTCTATCAGAACGCTCAAGAATGGATAGTGCTATGATCACAATAAGGTAATATGAAGCATTGAAGCTACATGATGCTTTCCCCTGGATTCTACCTAAGTAGACAGATTTCTGTGGCATGCTCATGGCCAAGTAAGCTTGATCAACACAGAGTCCTCAAATCAATGGTGGATTCACTGAAAACTCAAATGCATGGTAATGATTTCTATGCAGTGAATTTCTAATTCATACCTCATATCGTTGTTTTTGGTATTCATTTAAGAAGTTAGATGCAATAAAAGTCCAAGAATCTCCAAATTTTTCCTGGGAGAAAAAAAGAAGAAGAAGAAGTCAAATAATGGGGATAAATTCCACAAGTTCTAATCAAATGAAGCATCATCTCTTCCATCACGGTATATCAGGTAACACACATAGAGCAGTTAAAGAACATGGAAAACCTGTAAAATTTTCTGCCTAACGTAAGGATGGCACAAACGATTGAAGTCCCATATACCTTCCCGTTGAAGCTCTTCCTACAATGAAGATTCTAATTTACTTATTAAGAAAATAGGACAGTGAAACCAAATTGCATAACAATATAAATTCATCAATAATTTTGCATAAACAAAATTAACTTAGGCAAGTCAAGAGTGGCATTACATACCTTACTTAGAGGAATTGATGGGCGAAATTTACCCACCAGGCCAGTCATGGCATGCTCTGGAAGCTCCCATATTCTGAAGAATCCCAATATATGATCGATTCTGTAAGCTGTGAAATACTTTGCCATCTGACATTCAACAAATATGTTAGGACAAATAATTTCTAGCAACTCTGATTAACTGACATTCTCATGAAGATTGCAAGTATTGCAAAATATTAGAAAAGAAGAAACCTGTGTTAGACGAGCTCGCCACCAAGCATAATTGTCTTTAGACATCTCCTCCCAATTGTAAGTAGGAAATCCCCAGTTCTGCCCATTTTTATCAAAATAGTCAGGAGGTGCTCCAGTCGATGTGTTCATGCGGAACAAATTCGGATACACCCATGTATCCACGCTATTTCTGTCAACACCAATAGGTAGATCTCCTTTTAGCACCACTTCTCTCTTTCTTGCATATCCAGCAGCTTCTGACAACTGCCAATTTTGTAAATATTACTGAATGTTGCAACTAGCGTTGCATGTTTAATGATCATTGTGATCTTTGATTATCTGACTTACTTGTAAATGCAAGTGAAACTGAACATAATAGTGAAAGCAAATTATGTCATAGTGTATGCTGTCTTTTGAGACAAGCTTCTCAAGCTGCAAGGAGAACAAATATTGTCAGAGGTTCAGGGTAGCATCATCAATGTGAGACCAACAGGAGGACTCATGCTAGCCACACAGCAACAATCACCTTTTCTTTTGAAAAATGAGAAAAGCGCCCCCATTGGCAGTGATCAGACGTTTCAAAGAAGTCACGCAGAAAACAAAAGGCTGCATACGGTTTTAACCACTCCTGTTAAGGGATCACAACAGAAATCAGAGTAAATTTTGCAGATTAAGAAATAATGAGACCATTAGTAAAATTTTACAAAGAAAAGAGACTTGAAAACTTTCCAGAAGCTGTGCATATGTTTTCCACATACAAACTTAAGAGTGATGAATAAGAAGAAAAAACTATTATACCTCATTTTCAGAAAAAAAATTCTGAAATATAGTGGAATTAAGGACTACATTCTTCTCTCGAGCAAACATTCTCCTGGCAATAGAAAGCTTCAACGCCATTGTTGCTTCATAGTCAACATCCTAGAGATAGTTGAATCACCAAGATAACATGAGGGATTAAAAAAAAAACAAGGATTGAGGTAAGTTGATAAGAACCTAACCAAAAAATGCTTTTATATAACATCCCGAGTTAAGCATAACATGGCTATGCCTTCAATGCCACTTGTTTTGCTTAAAGTATCTTTTGGGGAGAATTACACACGAGAAGGTCAACATTTGGATTTAAGTTCAAATTGAGAATCAAACTTTCAAGTGATTAAAATAAAAAATCAACATTATATTAGTGTTTTTAATAGAGGATAAAACTTTGAAATAGTTAAAATAGAATATCAACATTATGATGAGTGGTTTAAATAAAGATTAAAATTGGGAAAATTATGAAATAAAACTACCTTTTATCTTTATTTGAACCACTTAACATAAAGTTGATCCTCGATTTTTATCACTTAAAAGTTCGATCCTCTATTTCAACCACTTATTATAACATTGATCCCCTATTTTAACCATTAGAAAGTTCGACCTCTGTAAATTCAACTTCAAATGTTGACCCTCTTGTGTGTAGTTTCCCTATCTTTTGGTCTATAAAAAGTTTAAAAGAGAGCAAATGGCTCAAGACAAAGCTGCTTGCAAATCCTAACAATGCGGTGATTTAGAGAAAAATGAGCCTTTCATCGGTGATTGTTTCAAGGCTACTGCTCATCAATAGACAATCTTAATGGAAGAGTAAAATTCATCCGCTGTAACCATCAAATTATAGGGATCAGCTAAGATGTAGTACCTTCTTATCCAGTTCTGCCTTTGCCTTCAGAATATCTTGCTAAAACACAATTAACAGGTATATTAGCCCAAAAATGATTTGTCATTTTTTATCGAGAATGATATAAATGGAGTCATAGGTTTTCCAGACCACCTTTATATCATCCGGCATTTCCTTTGAAAGTGCCTGCACTCTCAAATAAAGTGGATGCAATGCAAACACGGAAAGTGAACTGCATGAACAAGTTGAAACATAAGAGATTCTATATATTTATGCCATATAGCAGTGTAAACCACCAAAAACAACCCCAAAAAAAAAAATTGATATGTCATCACCACATCCTCCGATATTACAAGTTTATAAGAGGAGGTGTAGGGCAAAGCCTGACCCTCCTAAACCTTCAGATTAGTGTTCTGTGGTATGTGCCGTTGGTGTGCATGTGTTGTGGTGTTGTGTTAATGGGTGCTGTGGTCTTACGGGTGTGATGTTGGAGTGTTATTGGGTGTTCTTTGGTGGTGCATTGAGTACTGTGAATGCTGGTGTTATGTATGTGTGGGCTGTGTTGGTGCATGTAAGTAAGTGTGGCAGCTGAGTTGGAATATTTTAGAGTGACGACTGACAAATAAGGAGGTCGTCTACTACATAAAAGGAAGTCAGAGTTAGTTAAGACAGTCAGTCCCTTTGCACAATCAGTTTATCTTTTTGGTTGAGCAATCTTGCTCAGGTGAACTCTTTCAGTTAAGCATTCTGCTTAGGTATTCTCTCTCTTTTCCTGATCCTTTCACATACAAACCCTAGCTCAATAAGAAAAATTACTGTTGATCATCATAATGGATTGAGATTCATATCACCATCCTCTTTTTAGAACTCTAATAATGTTGATGGATCTAACACAGATTTTCCTATCGCCTTACAAAAAGGTACACGAAAATATGCTTAATATCATATTGCTCATTTGCATTTCATCTACCCAATTGTCCCCACAGCAAAGAGTTTCTTACAATCCGTTACTCAATTAGAATTCCAGACTTTTCATGAAGCATTGCCAGATAAGAATCAGACACTTGCTATGAAGGAGAAGATGAGTGCTCTCGAAAGAAATGGAACGTAGGAGATTATAAACCGTCTCTTAAATAAGAAACTGTAGGTTGCAAGTGGATTTACACTTTGAAATACAAGGTAGACGGATCATGGGAAAAGGATACAAACAAATGTACGAAGTAAACAAGAATTGGATAGTTTCTGTGAAGGAGGACTTCATGCTCTTGAAAAAAAATGGAACATAGACACAAACTGTCTCCTAAACAAGAAAACTATAGGTTACAAGTGGGTTTACAACTTGAAATACAAAGTAGATAGATCTTTGAAAAGATATAAAGTAAGACTCCTGGCAAAATGATACACACAAATGTACAAAATGGACTATGAGGAGACTTTTTCTCCCTAGCCAAAATAAATACTATAGGAATTTTACTCTCCCTTGCTGCTAATCCTAATTAGGAATTGCAGCAATTAGATGCAGAGAACGCTTTCCTACACAGGGACCTAGAAGGGGAACTCTACATAGAAATTCCACCAGGTTTTAAGAAAAAAGTCAGCAAAAATAAAGCGTGTCAATTAAGAAAGGCACTCTCTTGTTTAAAACAATCACCTAGGGCATGGTTTCGTAGATTCACAAA
This sequence comes from Lumnitzera racemosa, assembly GCA_024138005.1. Lineage (NCBI taxonomy): Eukaryota > Viridiplantae > Streptophyta > Magnoliopsida > Myrtales > Combretaceae > Lumnitzera > Lumnitzera racemosa. Next base: position 71,176,785 of record JAMXBC010000004.1, on the reverse strand, counting down.
AAGCGATGCTAAAGATGGTATAGATTCAAGGTGACTACACTTTATTTGTGAAAAAATCAATAGAAGATAAGCTTACAGCATTATTAGTCTGTGAATGATATAATGATCACAAGAGGTGATTACAAAGAGAGGAAGAACCTTAAAGAATACTTAAGCAATGAATTTGAGATTAAGGATTTTGGAAAGCGAAGATATTTTTTAGGAATAGAGGTGGCGTATTCAAAGGAGGGGGGCTTAGACAAAGCATATAATGGACCTACTAAAAGAAACTAGAAGCTTGGGTGTCAACCATCAAGTGTTCCCATTGAGCAAAATCATAAAGGAAGGGGAAAGAATGATGGACCACCAGGGGCACCAATATAGAAAGGTCAATATCAAACAACAGTGGAGAGGTTGATTTATGTGACCTATAACCGACCAAACATAGCATATGAGTATAGTGAGTCATTTTATGCATGACCCACAACAAGAACACATGAGAGCAGTTGCAAAAATTTTTCATCACTTGAAAGCTACTCCGAGTGAAGGAATTCTCTTCAGAAAGTGGAATCAGATTACTTTAGAAGTATATATGGATGCCAATTATGCAGAATCTTTAGTAGATAGAAGATCTATTTAAAGTTTATTATGTATTCTGCAGAGAAAATTTAATTGCTTAAGGAAGTAAAAAGCAAGTGATTGTAGCAAGATCCAGTACAGAAGCTCAATTTAAAGCAATGGCTCATGGCATTTGTGAACTTTTGTAGCTAAGAATGGTTCTAGATGACCTTGGAACCAAAAGAGACAAAGCAATGCAGTTGCACCCTGATAAGAAATCAGCAATAAGTATTGCTCATAATTCAGTCCAACATAAGCAAACCAAACATACAGAGCTAGACAGATATTTCATGAGAAACTTGGCATTGGATTGATCGCTATAACATATGCATCTTTTAATAGTCAATTGGAAGATGTTTTCACAGGACTATCAACTGCAAGGATTCATGAGTTAATTAACAAGCTAGAAATGGAAGGCACCATCGCCAACTTAAGGGGGAGTCTAAGAATATTCTAGGTATTTTGGTCAAAGATAGCTGTAATTAATTTTTTACTAATTGACCAGCTGTAATTAATTGATTTTGACTAGCTGTTAATTGTAAATTATGTATTTTGACTAAAATTTATTTCCTTAGTTAGTAGATGTCATTTATTGCTTTAGCGAGTGAGAGTAAACAAGCCTATAAAGGGTTGTATACAAGTACAATTCAGAATATACAACAAGATATCTTTTTCTTCTCCACTGTTCTTTTGTCTCTATAAATGTTTTTAATTCATGAGAATGACTTTACTACTTTATACCAAAATCCGAACATCAGGGGGAGAAATTATTTCAAGAATAATATTTTTTTGGTCAAATCTCTTTAACTCTAAACCCAAGCAACCCCTTAAAATCCAAGAATAACCTGAACCTGATTTTTCACAAACCAAAACACAGATACCATCTTTGGACTATACTCCAAAGTAGTCACAACCAGACAAACTCAATCCCAATCATCCAACTCTCTTCCTGAGTCAATTTTCTAGAAGTCTTAAGCCATTTATGCATAGAAACCTAAGGATATCTCAGAACTGAAGCAACTTCAAAAGTCTAATTTAGAAAATGGTAACTCCTCTACTATAGATATTTCTAGTAATATTGATTTACATGATGATCTTGATTTGCCTATTGCCAAAGAAGGGTACACAACATTGTACTCAACATCCCATTGCCCACTTTACTTCTACTAACTGGTTATCTCCACAACATAAGGAGGTTCTTACAACCCTTGTTTCTATTAGAATTCCTCACTTTTTAGGAAGCATTAGAGGACACGAATTGGATATTTGCCAATAAAGAAGAAATAGGTTCACTAGAAAAGAAAGGAACATCGAAAATGGTGAGTTTTCCTCTAAATAGAAAGACGGTTGAATGTAGATGGTTTTACACTCTAAAATACAAAGCTAATGGCTCCTTGGATATAGATAAAGCAAGCCTAGTAGTTAAGGGCTCTACACACACATATAGAGTTGACTATCAAGAGACTTTTGCTCCAATGACTAATATGAATATTGTAAGAGTTCTCCTTTCTCTTGCCACTAACCTCACCTAGGAATCACAATAGTTTGATGTAAAGAAATGCATTCCTACATGGAGAATTAGAGGAAGAAGTTCATCTGGAGGTTCCATTAGGATTTGAGAAACGATATGGTTAAGAAAAGGTATGTAAGTCAAAAAGAGGCACTCTATGGCCTAAAGCAATTACCTCAAGCATGATTTGGAGGTTCACAAAGACAATGATAGGAAAAGGATACAAGCAAAGCCAAGATGGCTACTGTTTGTTTGGTAAATGGGAGAATTACGTTGGAAAGGATCAGCATTTGTAGATAAGTTTAACTGAATGATTAACATTTGAAAAAATTCAATTAAGAAATCAACGTTTCACAAAACGATTCAAATAAAAGATTTATAATAGCCAATCCATAAAATTACTTAAATTATTTTGTAAAATATTGACCCCTTCTTTGAACTTTTCAAAGCATCAATCCCCTCTATTATAATTCTCTTGTTTAGTAAACCTTCAGAAGTGAGACAACTTACAACTCTACTAGTCTGCATAGATAATATAATCATTAGCAGAGATGATGCTACTGAAAGAAAGAATTTTGAATGACAACTAGCTAAAGAATTAAAAATAAATGTTCTAGGGGGGTTGAGATATGTTCCAGGACTAGAAGTTGCTCACTGAAAACACAGGATTTTTATATTCAAAAGAAAGTATGCATTAGATTTTTTGAATGAAACTAGAAAATGTGGGTGCAAACCATCAAATATTCCCATTGAGTATAACCATAAGTTGAGAGGAAAAGATGATATAATGGTAATAGATAAAGGCCAGTACCAAAGAAATGTAGTCAAATTAATATACCTAACACATACCCATGCTGACATAACTTTATGTGTTAATAACTGTGAGTTGTATTATGCATTATCCATGAAAAGAACATATGCATGCAGTGGAGAGAAACTTGAGATATTTGAAAACTAATCCTGGTTGGGGAATCTTATTTAAGTAGGGAAACAGAATCACAATGGAAGCATGCACAAATGCAGATTATGCAATCTCTTCGTCAGAAAAAAAATCGACCTTGCCTATGGAGGAAATTGAGTCACTTGGACAAGTAAGAAACAAGTGATGATAGCAAGATTTAGTGGACAAAGCAATGGCTCATGGAATTTGTGTATTCTTATGGTTTAAAATAGTTCTAAAAGATTTGGGAATCAAAGAAAAGGCAATGCACTTGTATTATGATAACAAGTCAGCAATTGAAATCACACAGAATTCGGTCTAGCATGATCGAACTAAGCACATATAACTGGATAGGCATTTTATAAAAGAGTAACCTGACAGTGGATTAATCAATGCTACATATGTGCTTCCCATTAAACAGCTAGCAGATGTTTCTACCAAAAGACCACCAGTTGCAAAGCTTCAACATAATACTTGCAAATTGAGAATGGAAGATATTCACTCGCCAACTTAAGCAGGAGTACAGGAATATCCCGGGTATGTTAATCAAAGATATCTATTGTGGGTTGTAAATTATGGGAGAGTATTGGTATTGAATGTAAATTAACGTAAATTAATTCGGTTTCAGTTTAGGATTTTAATTAGGTTTTACTATAGTATTAAGGTTGATTATAGGAATTAATACGTATGCCTAATATAGATTTCTCAATGGGTCTACATATATGTATTTCTATCTGTGGATAAATTGTCTTGAAATTATTTTATCTCTTTATTTACATTTCTTTAGAAACATTATAGTAAATTCATGGCAGCATGATACTAAAGCACTTCCACAAGCTACAACAACATACCTACACATGAAGAAAAGAAGTCAAGTATAAATGTTGAATTGCTATGTTATTGAATTGCTATGTTACACAATCAAAATTGAGATCAAATCTCACCTGTAAGGATACGAATCCCACCACATTCCATGTACAGAAGTATCATTGATTGGTAAAAGTTGAACCAAATGAAACCCAGATTCTACAGCCCAGTCAACAAGTAATTTGAGATCAAGAAACTCTCCAACCCCAAGATCCTCTTCTGATCTAATAGAAAACATGGGAATCGCAACACCAGCCCCACGCCAAGGTGTTTCCTAAGTAAACAGAACGATAAAGATGAGAATCATGTTGGATTTGATTTTACCACTTAAAACATGAGTATCATTAGGTGAATTACTCGCAACATTCCATCAGAAAGCAGAATATATCCAGGGCCATATCTTGAGGAATCAAGAGAAAGTTCCCGTGTAGGACCAGTTTCCACAGAAAAGTTTGTTGCCTTCACATATTTACAGTATTTATATGTGGAACAACTTTTAAGGATAACAATCCCCAAAAACACATTAACACATCATCCTACATAAAGCTGGGAGGGAGCGGAGAACAGGAGAGGGTTGAGACATATGCATACATAAATACATACATTATATATATATATATGTACATATATATATATATATATATATAAAATGTGCCAGGAGATGGTAGCTCCAAGCAAGCAAATTGCAGACTAATGAGGAATTTCAAAGGATATTTTAGTGGAAATTCAGCTCTCCGAATCACACAATCAGCATGCCAGATAAAATCACCAGCATAGCTAAGCTTAAGTCCATTCTGAACCTTCCACTGCCCCAGCTTTACATGGCTACCAGTCACATAAACCTGCAGGAGCCTAATTCGTTTAGCAAATAATTCTTATTGCATATCCATTGAATTGAAAGCATAATCAATAGTTAATGGAAAAAAGGACTCACAGTTGTCTTCTCTTCTATGTTTGGACAGCAAATTTTAAAATGCACATGGACTGAATCTGTTTTATGGGAAATGCAAGAAACACTGCTTAATAATGATGATAAATCAAGAAAGCTACAAAATAACTGCACTTGAATTTAAAAGCGAATGTTACCATTCTCTTCCAAGATACTTTGAAAGCTTCCTAGAGGTCTTTCTACATCCAAACTCCAGCTCTTGTTAAAGATAACATCTTTAAATGCACTTCTAAAAGGAAGAGCATCTGAACCAGTCTGGACTTGATGAGAATAGAAAACTCAAAAGAAGTAGTCAGTGTAATGATGCTAATTAACAAAAGGAGAAATTATGAAATGCAACTAATAAAAATTGATGTAATTAACCTTTCAAAAAAATTTTATGTTGTAATGAGAATGAGCAAGCCAATATTACAACCTTGCCAGGAAAATCAAGTTGGGCAAAATACATGGTCCATGTTATACAACCATTAAAATAACTGAACACAAAGTCAAGGAAATGTTCGGCAATAGATAATTACTGAAAAGAAAACACAATTCAAAGCAAATATACAGGATCATCTAATATTTACAACCAACCACCGCGGTTTTCAACTCCCTTGGTAATTATAAGAAAAGAAGGGGAAACATGAAGAAAGACCATTGAGATTGAATTTTCTTCTTTTATTGTTTTGCTTGATATCCCATAATCTTCAGATCAGCTTCGGCATAAAAGCAAAACAAACTACCAAAAAGGGTTGCCAGAATGTTGGCTTCAGAAGATTATTCCAATTTAAAAGCTTATGTAAGTAATTGACAAAAACACAGACATTTGAGAATCTTTACTTTTACAGTTCCACCAAAACCCGCAACTTTCTTCTCTAAAGAGGAGGACCAAAATAAAGCATCAAGAAGAAGTCATTAAAGCAATATGTTAGGAAAGAGAATCAAACTTCTTCACCTGCCATAGATCCCGAAGCTCTAAGACCTCCCCATCCTGCACTTCTTCGGGCAACACTAGCTTCCGCTTTTTGCCCATCTCTGACCTCAAAATATTCCTTCCATCATCTACTACATAGTAACTATACTCACAAGAAAACCCACTTGGGACTGTAATGCCTCCACGCCATACAAGCTCATCCTGCTGGTGGGAAGGGCTCAACAAGACACCCTTCTTCACATTCCATGAGCCAACAATAGATTCAGACCCTGACACAAGCAAGTTCTGGCCCCACTGGGTGTAATATGGTATCCAGAAGCTGATTGTAACAGTTTTCCTGGACTTGGAACAGGAGAACAACTCATATCTGCCCATTTCCAATCAGCATGAAACCCAATCTTCTCTTCTTGCTTAATATCTAACAAAAGTAATGAAGGGTATGATCACTATCCCAGATAAATCAAATCAAACTAAAAAGAATCCAGCTTCAGATTCTTTCAGCATCCTAAAAGTAATTTCTTACTCGAGATATTGCAAATGAACACACCAGAAACATGAAATCTGCAAAGATTTGAACTTTATGAACTCAACAGCAACCAAGTATTAACAACTAAGTGGAGACAAAGGAAAGAAAATCATAAACACTTCGCTGAATCTTAATACATAGATCATGGGAAATGTTGAACATCATATACTATGATAACTTCTAAATTCAAGCAACAAAAGCAGCTTCAATAAGGCAGCTTCAGAAATTGTAACTTGAGCTAAAGACACCAGCCAGAACCCGCAAATCACTTCCTAGGATCCACCAAATCTCACAAAAAGAGACGGTGGATCTAAAACCTCAAGAATTTAACTAACTGAAATAAAGTAATACCCAAAAAAGGAAAAAAAAAAAAGGCAAGAATTTTTGTATATTTAAAGCAATAAAAACATGGGAACCAAGTCAAAAATATGCGAGAATCAATTATTAATAAAATCCCTAGAAACCATCATAACTAACTTAACTAACTAGAGTTTTCTTGAATAAAATAAAAATTGGCACCAATCAAACACGATAAGCATAATGATAAAGCAGAAATATAGAATCAAACCAGTTCAACACATGATTAAAGTTTGAAATTATATCGCCAGTCAATCAAAAATGGGTCCATTCAAATGTAATTAAATCAAGAGTATTTATTACTAAATACATACACTAAGTAAGCTTACTTGAATTGAAAGGAAAGTGTTAGTGGTGAGCGAGTGTGAGTGTGAGTGTGAGTGTGAGTGTGAGTGTGAGGTCGGACTCCAGGATATAAGAATGGTTCTTCAATTATTCAAAATAAAAAAAAATGGTTAGGGAGAGATATTTTCGGAAAAGAGAACGTGGAGAGATGATAATATTTCGCATTTGTGCAAGTGGGCTGAAAGCGCCTTTTTCACGGGAAAAGGACATTCACGGTGATGGCGGTTGGTCCGGAAAGCTTTGAATAGATTCATGTGGATACATTAAGGCTTGTATATATACATATATATATATATGAATAGTATCTTTATATTCTCCCGTCTAAATGCATACATACAGATATTATTCCAAATATAGTTTTTGTTTGATTTATATATACCTGTTCCAAATATACATTTTGTATGAATTTTTTTTATAGTTATTTTAATTCCTCTATAGGGTCGCTCCCCTTTTAAACAATTATTTAATATTTCAACTGTTCTAGCATAGGTACATACGTTCTAGTATAATAAGTATGTATCCTACAGGAAAGAAATTAATTATTAGATATCCACTGAAATTGAAAATTATTAATTGAGTTTTCTTTCGATTATCATGTTCTTAACAATCATTAGTGGTTATGAAAAACTTAATAGTTATACATTTACTCTATAAATTGTGGTATGCCCTCGATTAGGTGATTTGTGTATCATATCAAATCTCATTTACAAATTTATAATTAGTCATCCTATGAGTATCTCGGATTATGTTGGTAATTAATAGATTGTTTTTTAGTATTGTGTTAGTATCAATATTAAAAAACTAATAATCCAATCCATTTCTAAAATAATGTATTATGTCTAATTCCAGACTAATCTACATCGTTTATTAAATTTCTTATTTGTTTATTATATTAGAGAACCATAAAATTATTTCTTTTTCACATATAAGACATAGGAAATACTAAAAAAATTTGCATTTTTGTTTGAAGGCTATACATACTTATTTTGTCTTATGCCTTTCTAGGATTTAAGCAAAGTGTTTTTGCTTGTTGTTTTTTGAGCTTGTTATTTGTGTAAAAATAATAATTTTGGATGCATTCCAATTTATTACTAAAAAGAGCAACCATAGGAGTTAGATGCTTTAACCCATTTGCTTCTTTAACTTCTTTGATTTTGATATCTAATCCTCCAATGTATCCTATAACTAGATATTTCTTGATTTGGTCATAATATCTTCTTATATACCTTTTATCTTATAGGATAAATTTAATATTTCCAAAATTTCTATCATTTTTTGTCATTTCAATGTTTACAGCTTCCTTTCCTTTAACAAAGGTCATTTTCTTATTCGAATGAGACCTTTCATCATATTCATAGTCAAGGCCAATTTTGGATTTATCCATTCATTGAGAGTAAATTAGAATTTGCAATTTTTTATCACTTTCATAAAACTTATGAAAGGTTAAATCAATAGAATTAAATAAATTATCAATTTGATTTTTTTATTCATTTATTTCTTCTCTCAAAACAAGATTCTCTTTTTGGATTTATCCATTTGGTGAGAGTAAATTAGAATTTGCAATTTTTTATCAATTTCATAGAACTTACAAAAGATTGAATCAATTGAATTAGATAAATCATCAATTCAAGTTTTTTATTCATTTATTTCTTCTCTCAAAACAAAATTCTCTTTTTCAAGATTATCTTGATTTGATTAAAGATTATCATTATCAATCTACAACACTTCTTTATCAATTTTTAATATATCATTTTCTTCAGCTAGCAAATTATTTGTTTAGATTAGTTGTTCTTTTATATTCTTTAAGGTCGTGGTCTCATGATTAGTCTTGGTTATTTTAACATCAACTTTTTGAAGTGCTTTAAGAAGTTTTTGATCTATTTACATAGACTTTCAGGCATCTCATCTTCAAAATCAAAAGTTACCTTAGATAAAGCCATCAAACATGGATTGGATTCTTCTTCATCTTTTGATTTGTCCTCTGATTCGTCTAAGTCAGTCGAGGTTCTTCTTGTATCTTTCGTTCTTCTTGTATTTTTCGTTCTTCTTTATCAAAATTGGGCATTCATATTTGATATGTCTAGGCTTCTTATACTCATAGCACACTATTTCTTTGTTCTCTTTTTAATCCTTCTTTGTGTCCTTCTCTATATAGCTTTTGCACACATCATATTTGCTATGATTAGAGGATGTGCGTTTACTAGAAAACCTCTTCTTACCTTGTTTCTCGATCGTCTTGTTTAGTTTCCCACTAATTAATGTTCTATTATCTTCTCATTACTGTCACTTTCTAAATCTAAATCTGAGTCCATTTTTTAAGCTTTAAAGGTTGTTTCCTTTTTCTTTGTATCCTCTAATGTTGCTTCTAAATTGAGAAATTCAGCTTCATAAGCCATTAATTTGCTTCTTAGTTGGCTCAAGGTCAATTTCTTCATATCACACGTTTCTTCTATGGCCATCTTCTTTGCATTCTAGGCTTTGGGTGAAACCTGCAACATTTTGTGCACTACATTTGCATCATCAATTTTATTGCTAATAGAAGAAAGCTTATTAGTAATAGCCATAAACCTACTAAAAGAATCCTTAATCTCTTCACAAGTCAAGATGTGAAAAGTTTCATATTGTTGCATTAAAGAATTGATCTAAGTTTCCTTAATGGTTTCTATGCACTCATAAGTTTGTTCTAATGTATCCCATATTTCCTTAGTTGAACCACAAGAGGAAATTAGATAAAATTCTAACTGAGCAATAGTAGATAAAAGGAGATTGTTAGCTTTGGAATTTAATTCAGCCTTTGCAATATCACTTTCTAATGAAACAGTTGGTAATTGATAGCCTTTATATATGTTTCCATCCTAAATTTCCAATGGGGAAAATTAGTGTCATTAAAGAAATGTGCTTTTTATAGGTTGAAACATTATACTATTACTACTTTCAGCCATGATCTTTGAACTTTAGTAATATTAGAACGAGACTTTAATACCAAATGTAGGTCCTAAATAAGTAATTAAGAAGAGGAGTTGGTTGGAGGTAGGGGAAGAGGAATTGGTTACTTTAGATTAGTTAAAATTTTAAATACTTTTGCAAGTAAAAAGGTCCTCTTGATTTCTAATAATAATGGCATGAAAGTGTTAGCAATATAAACAAACAATAAAGGTAAAAAATGTACGAACATTAAAAAAAAAAAAAAAGAAGGGAAAGAAGATTAGGTAAATCAAATTATAGTGCTTTACCCTTCTGTCTACTACAACCTTCTACCTCCACCACCAAAAACTGGATATTCCACAGTCATTCCATTATCCACTTTGAAAGATCAAACCAGATTGTCTAAGAGATTCCAATTATCAATTCCTCTACTTTGACTCCCTTAACCTAACCTTTGGCCAAACTCAAGTCTATAAAGATACATGCAAATCTCCAACTAATACAAAACCTAACTCAAAACAATATAGTAAAATGCTAAGGAAATAATACGATTTGATCCTTTATAAGCACAAAAACAGAATATAGAAATACATAAAATAAAATAAAATAAGAGCAGCAATATCCTTTAATCTATCCTTTGATTTCGCTTATATATGGAGATTTCAAAAATTTTTGTATAAGACTTCTGTATATTCTTAGTGTCTTTGATTTGAATACTTCAGACTTATATATCCTGCTTTGGTGACGGCTAGAAATGAATGAATTTAGAAAGACTTTAAAAAAAAAAAAAAAAAAAAAAAAAGTATTTATGCGACTATAGAGAGCCTGCATGCTTGCTTTCCTTTCGTGATTTGCTATCATGAATTGAATTTTGAAAGGATGAAAGCTCCTCATCTTAGCCATGTTATATTATTCAAGTCCTGATGATCTAGTTGCGGAAAGTTCTTAAAATATCTTTAAGCAAGCAATGTTTGCCTATCTTGAAAAGAATGAATGTTTCCACCAAGTGCTTTGTTCTTAATCTAAAATATTGAAGAATTTTTTAATTTGAATGCTAGTTAACCAGCCAGAGATATTGTGACTTGAATTATCCCGTGAAGTTTCCACTCTCGTAAAAGAGATTTGGTCTTTGCTACAAGGGGAAATAAGGCATGCTATATTTCTTTTTCTTCCTTAATAAACAAATGTATATAGACTTGTTTAAGTCGTCAATTCACAGTTTTTGGATGATTTTCTTGTCATATTTGTAGCATATTTTGACTGAATCCTATTTCAAGAAAGATAATGAGTTGGTTACTTGATAATTCTACAAGTAATGAAAATATACTCTAATCTTTCATTCCTTAATTACCATAAATAAGAGATATCGCATATTTTTGCGAGTGGCCACCAATATTCCTTAATAACAAGATCCTTTGCTCATGTAATCTAATTAAATATCCACATAATATCCCACCTTGAATTCTCGAACATAGGAGAATAATAACTTATAAATTTGCATAACTTTAATTTGAATAAGATTGGTGAAGAAACTTTTTAATTTTAATCTCCATGGATTATGTCCAACTTTAGTTGAACGCGTTAGATGTATTATCCAAATACATCCAATAAGTGAAGCTAAGCCTCAATTCAACCAAAATCCTGACTTTATTTAAAAATAAAAAATAAAAAAAATCTTCTACTGCTCGGATTTTACCCAAACCCTCTGATCTATCTCCTAATCCATCCTTTGATACAACTCTTGATCCTTAGAATTCTTGATTAAATTTATGATTGTTCTTTGACCTAAACTTGTAAAAGATATATAGAATCCTACATGGTTGGTAAGTTTTGTTAGATATACTTTATCCTTTTTGTTATCACAAAAATATTGAATCCTACATGCTTGATCACAAAGAAAAATCCTTCCTAGAATTTATCCGTTTTTCTTAGCATTTTGAGAGATTCAACTAGCTCTAAATTATCTTAGAGACTTGTGGTCTTTCTAGATAACGAACTTCTTAGGTAAAAGATAGTGCTGGCACACATGGAGAGCTCAAATCAGGGCGTAGAGTTCTTTATCATACACCAAGTAGTTCTAGGTAATGCTTATAACCTTCTTATTGTGGAATGCCATGATCAACGTTCTTATGTAATAGTAGTACCTATGTTAACCTTTGAGACATCACACTCTAGTTCAAATACTCTATCATAGTCAGGTAGAGCCAGGACGAAGGCAAATGTAAATATACTCTTCACCTCAACAAAACTCCTTTATTCTTTCTCTTCCCATCTAAACTCCATATTCTTTTTCATTAACTTAGTAAGGGGTGTTACTATTGAACTAAAACTCTTAAAAAATAGTTGGTAGAAAGATACCAAGTTGTAGAAATTCCTTACATTGTCATAAGAGGTCGGAGTTGGCCATTCTGCAATTACTCGGATCTTTTCTTCATTAATTGACAAACCTTCTCCACTTACTGCATAATCCAGAAAAAACTACTTCTTCTTGATAGAAGCAACGCTTTTTTTTTAATTTTTCAAACAACCTTTCAATTTGGAGAACTTCGAACATAACTTAAAGGTGGTCTATGTGACTCGGTAAGTCGAGGCTATAGACCAGGATATCATCAAAATGTACTACTACAAACTTCCCAGTCTAATTTTTGAGCTTATGATTCATCAACCTCATAAAAGTACTAGGTATGTTAGATAGGCCAAATGGTGTAACCAACCATTCATACAAGTCGTACTTAGTCTTGAACGTTATCTTCCATTCATTACCCAACCTCATCCTAATATGGTGGTAATCATACTTAAGGTTAATCTTGGTGAATACCCGTGCTCCGTACAGCTCATCCAACATGTTATCAAGTTGGCCTTACTTAACGGTGATTTTATTGATAACTCGGTTGTCCATACACATTCTCCAAGTCCCATCTTTCTTTGGCATCAACAATGTTAAACTACATACAAACTAAGGCTCTCTCATACATAACCCCTCTCTATTGGCTCATGGAGTTATCTCTGCAACTTAGTAGCCCACTCAAGATTCAATCTATAGGCCAACTTATTAGGTAAGGTAGCTCCTAACATCAAATGAATACAATGTTCGATTCCATAAAATGGGAGTAGATCCTTTGGTAGTTCTTCAAGAAACAAGTCCTTAAACTCCTTAACAGCTTTAGGCAGCTCAACTTATTAAGCTCTAGTGGTCTCCAGACTAGCAAGTAAGTCGGTATGTCCAACCTAATGGATTCTCTCAGCTTAGATCAACTTAAGCCTAAAGCCATCTTTAATCCTCTAACCAACTTAGGTTACATGCTACTAACCTAGCTTGGGGTCATAAGGTTCAAAGGCATAAGTGTTTCTAAACCCATCATAGATAACCCTTCTATCAAACAACTAAGGTCAACCAATGAGCACATGCAATATGCACATAAGTATCACATTGCATAGAATCTCATCATAGTAAGTCCCAAATAAGATCAACAAGAATACTCAATGCGATACATGAAGTGCACTTTTCTCATCCAACCAATGTAACTTATACGACCCAAGCTAAGGCAAGGTCGGCAACTTGAGTGTCTAACTAGGTTAGTGGACGCTACATTAATGAAAATTCTATCGTCTACAATCAAGGCACATGCTTGTTCTTTAACCTTTCACATAATGTAGAACAGGTTCTCCCTTTGTTCGTTCTTGATAGATAGCTTGATGTTCATGGTACGTCAAATGACCAAGCTCAACAAGTCTATGTCCTCTCGGCATAGATCTCATCCTTGGTAGCTTCATCCTTCACTTCCTTAGTAATCTCTTATGCTTCTTCTACCTTCCCAAGTTCATCATCTATACGATCAACTTTCAAGGTCAGGACATCTGCTTTAATCACCATAGTATGGCAATTTAGACACTAGGCAGCTATTTGCCCAATATCATGGCACTTAAAATACTTTATTTTACTTGTCTCTCAACCTAAGGTCTAACCTTTCTCAAACCTTCTTGACAAGTCCTTCTTGGTAGGTTAGGTCTTCTATTCAAGTCCAGGATCATCTCTTGTATTTGACTTCAAACTAGTTTATACTCGAGATCCACTTTACACAAGTCAGGTAGATGGAATAGATCAGCTAAGTGGAGCTCAAATCAGTCTGTTCCTTCTCTATCCTTTTACCTCTAGGCAATCTTGATAGCTTCATCAAGGGTAGTGAGCTATTACAACTCCACAAGAATCCTAAGCTCATATCTTAGGCCAATAAGGAATCTAGACACAATTTTGGGCTCTCGCTCATTGACCTTACATCAGATCATAAGCATTCAAAATTCCAGAATGTACTCATCAACAATATACTTCCCTACTTCAACTCTAACAATCTTGCAAAGGTGTCTTATTATTACGAGTCTGGAATAAACCTTGCTTGCATGATCCTTTTCATTTTAGGCCAAGTCTTGACATCACGGTACATATCTCTTCTCCTCATAGCCTAAAAATTCCTCTACCATATCATAGCATATCCTAAGAACATTGGGGCGACTAACCCCACCTTATCGTAGTCATCATATTGATAATAATAAAAACTTCTCTCAACCCTCTCCTCTCAGTCAAGTTGCTCATCTGCATCACCAATACCATTGAAGGTTGATATTTGGAGCTTAACATTGTCAATAGCTCATAGTGCACAAGCTCTCTCATTAGCCTCATGAAATGCCTCACCTTCTTCTTCCTCATCTTCCAATTCTATCTTCCTGTAACCTCATCTTTCCCTTCCTTCATCTCGAGCATGATAAGATGGGAAGTACCTTTGTCTTCATCGAACTTCGTATGCTTTACCTCCTACTTTAAGTGCAACTCAATTAGCATCGGAGGTAACCTCAACAGGTCTAGTAGTAGCTAATTCAAGAATTGTATGAGTTAGCTCAATGATCATTATAGCCATTTCATCAAACCACTCATCTATGCTCCTAAAGGTAGCTAGAGTTAGCCCTCTACGATAGTGAACACCACTCACATTATTAGCAACAACAGCATTGACTAATGTCTGTCATTTTCCAAACAAACACTCAAGAACTTAAAAATCCACGTCAACAATGATTTCCTCTAAGTCCTATAGTTATTACCACCACTTATACCTTTTAGAAAACTAAATCCTAAAACATCGAGTCAACCTAAAAATTCTTGAACAAACCTAAAACAACTTAATAGTCTATCAAACTTGAAAATAGGGCAAAATAGAGTACAACACAAATTGACGAAACAGTAATCCCAATGACACATTTAAGCATTACCTTTCAACTATTACAGTATACGCTGTTGTACTTCCTACATCATGTCCATTCTTACTCAATAAAACTCCTGAACAATACAAAAAAACTAGTAAACCTCACTGTACACTTCTTGACCACAACACACCATACAACACCAACACGATAACTCCCTTTCACAACCTCTACTCCGAATACTAGGATGACATGTTGCGCTAAAAATAGATAAGGGCGATTGATATTGGGGATGGGTCCAACTAACTATAGTTGAAATGAGCAAGGAAAAATAGTGGGTAACTAACAAAATTGTGAGCTATGTAAATGGATATTATGCACCAATTAAACACGTAAGAACTGATGATACAAAATAGCATATAATTTTTATAACAAGTTTGCAATAATTTTGACTTCATTCTTGTTAATTTGATGTTATTTTGAGCTTAAATTGGTTATTTATTATTTTAAGGGACTTTGGAAGCACTTTATGAAGATTTGAAGGATTCTTGAACAAATTCGAGCACTTTCAAAGCAAAAATATCAAGAATGGAGCAAAGTGGAAAATTTTTTTAACAAGAACGAAAGTTTAATAACGACCACACATGCAATCCCTATCTATGGTCCTCTAGTAAAAGAATTAAAATTGAATCTCGAAAGTTTTGCGTGAAAGGCATAACAATAGCCTACCACCACAACCATTTATTGGGGACATAAAGACATTGCAAATTCTAGTATTCTATCTTTTTTAGGTTTTCTTTGTAATTTTAGGAGCATTGTCTATAAATAGATCCTTAGTCCTAGGGTTACAAGAAGAGCCCCTAGAGCAATTATTAGGTTTTAGAATTTTACATAGGGGCTCCTCCATCATGTTCTTTTTCTTCTTTTTAGTTTTTATGTTTTTATTTCAAGAAACTTAGTAAACCATTGTTGAGTCCTATGCTCATAGGGGTGATTTTATTTATGAAGTTCTTTCAATGATTTTACTTATTGAGATTTAGTTATAACATTTTTATTTTGTTAGATTAATGTTACTTGGGCTATTAATTTAACATTTGAGTTTGTTGTAGGGTCACGAAACCTACAGTAAACGGACAAGTGTAGTTAAAACAAATTAGGTATGCTAAGAGATTAGGTGTTTAATCTCTCCAGATTATGGTAACCTAATAACAAGATCCATGTACTTCATGTAATTTTAAGATACTTTATTCAATAGCGATACAGGTAGAGAGGGTCTCGGGATTAGGAATTACTAGAGGCGTTGATCCAAGTAATTTAGAATCCGATTTCTATTAGAACAAGATTAGGAATCTTCATGATCTAATAAGACAACTGAGATTGAATGATCCCCTAGAAGTAACAACTATATTATTTTCATATTTTTATATCTTTATTAATTTTATGTTATTTTTACGGTTCTATGTTTATCATTATTTTAATGTTATTTTTGTGTAGTTGTTACTTTTATGTCATTTAGCTAATTAGTTATTTAATTATTCTGTTAGTAGCTAGTTATTTTAATTTCTTTATTTTTATTATTGATTAGATGTTTGATTTTATTACAATTCGTTTTCGTTATTTAGTTTATTTAATTGAATCTTAGATTATTTAATGAATCTTCTTTTAAGAAAAGTTAGATAATTGAATAACAAAAAGGGTACACTTGCTAAGAATAATTAGATATACCCTTATAACTTGGCTCATCGTAGAATTGACACTCAGATTCAGATTTATTTTAAATCTATAATATAACTTGACTAGATGCACTAACTTATAATACAGTATGCGCACAACTACAGAGTTAATATAATACTTTAATATTATGCACAAAATGTTAAAGAAGGCGCATGTGGGGTAATCTTTACTAAAGAGATTAATAAAAGTTAGGTTGGACTTGCAATAAATAAGAACCAAATGCAACTAATTATAGCCATTATTTAGGGAAACATATAAGGAGACTAATTTACCAAAAAAGCACATTTATCCAAAAGAGTAAAAATTACTAAAAATATTACACAATAAAAGGACTATTTTATATAGTACATAGAGGGATATTCTTACAGCTTATGTACTAGTAAAAATGTCAAAAGACGGCTGACATCATCGATTTGGATGAGTGTTTGTCATGCCTAATGAACTTAGTTGGGTCTTAAGGAGCTCGAGAAACCATCTAGATAGGTTAGCGCATGAGTAAGGTAACTCAATAGTGACTCAAATGTGCTAGCCTCTTGGTAAGTTAGACTCAAGTCGAACACCATTTAAGTTAGGTTTAGTCTTAGATAGCACAGATGCAAGCCAACATTGTGGAAGGTCAATAGTCTAACAAGCAAGTCAAAGGCCGACATAAAAGGCCCGAAAATACAATGGCCAAACTCTGGTTTGATTTGCCAAGCTATTAGAGAGACTAGCTATACTACCTTTAGGTTGGGAGCTTGTGTTCTTAACTTACAACATGCGATACGGTTCGAAACAATTAAAGTAAGATGGCTTGGTGTTGTGCAATAAGGTAGATTCGTGAAGACTTGGCCAGAAGGAGAGAATCCTTCGTACCATGCTCTCCAACCATTTGGCTCCGATACGGGTAATCAATATGGGAGGTCTATCCCTTCAATAAGTAAGGGATTACCACATAGGGGATTCAATGTTCCTTTGAATGCTCATACCTATAAGTGTCAGCGTTATTTCGTTTTCCTTAATTTAATCCATATTAAGTTTAGAACTCTTAATATAGATTACTCGATATGAAATTAAGGAAATATTTTTCTTTAAAAAAATTTTTGAAAAACAATATTTAAAAAATTAGAGTTACCAACTAATTCAACTAGTAAAAAAAAATTAGGATTTTTGGGTGGAAAAACCCTGATTTAGCCACTAGTCTACAAATTTTCTATAAAATAATTTTTAGAAAAATAACTAGAAAAACTGAGTTCGAGAGCTAACTTATTAAGACTAAGTCACCATGTAAAAATATAAAAAAAATTAATGAGCTTTATTTTTAAATTTTTCTAAAAAATACTAAGATATGTACAAATATGCAAAATACAACTAAAATGAATTTTTCATTATTGTTTTATTAGAAATTTTTCAAGAAAAAGGATTTTTTTTTTTTATATAGTTGCCCTGAAGGTGCATATATGCCTATTGATCAAGATCAAAACAACAGAGTTCTTTTTATAAAATATTTAGTGGGTAGATTTTTTTTTATTTTTGAAAATCGAGCTAGATTTACATTTCTTTAACCATTTATTATTTTTATAAAAAACTTGAAAATTATAACTTCACAATTCTAAAAAACCTTAACTAACTAAATATTTAAAAAAAAAAACAACAACAACAACTCCAACGAAGATTTTTAAAAAAAAAAAAAAAATTTGCTTATCTAAAAAAAATATTTTTTTCCTAAATCCTACATACAAGATACGTTAAAATACATTTCTAAATACGTATCCTTTCTAAATACGTATCCTTTCTAAATCTTATATGCAAAATACATTAAGATACGTATCTAGATACGTGTTTTTCTAAATCTTATATGCAAGATATGTTAAGATACGTATCTAAATACGTTAAGATATGTATCTTCATCGAAGATGTAGATTTCAAAGAAAAGATGCACGAATTTTCCTAAAAAAATGCAATTTACAGCTAAAAAAATGCAATCTAATTAAATTTATTAAAAAATAAAAATTATCTAAAAAATCATAGCAAAATTAAATAACTATTATTAAAAATTATAAAAACCTACGCTTAAAAAAACAAATTAGTAACAATACTTAAATTAACTAATAAAATAAAATATAATTTTTACCTAAACGAATCGAGTCATGCATGATCGGTGTATTCGTATTGATCGCTTTGTGATTATTCAGACTACGTTGCTTACCCGATTGTGGAATTGATCGTACGTATGTACGGTAGTATTGATCATAAACATGCACGACATGCGACATGGATCTTATACAACTGTGTGTGTATGATTGGCAATGTATGTGTATGTAAAGAAATGTAACCTGTGAACGCAACATGTGTATACTTCGTGCGGCATCAGCGGCATGAGATGTGCGAGTGTGTAAGATGCGCGAGTGCTAAGTGTGTCCATGGAATGCTTGTGTCGACAATAGAGCATGCAATTGTGTTGGCAGTAGGATGTGTTTGGGGGATAGGGGCTATTGTGCAGTGTAACATGGTGAAGTATTTCGCGTGAGTGCTTAATATGTTCAGGGACAGGGGTTGCTATGCGATAAAGGACAGTGTGTGTTCAGGTGAAGGAGTGATGTGTCTAGTGTTGTAACATATGTGTTGTAGTTTCATGGAGCAGCGCAAGGCGAGTAATCAAGTGGCAAGTGTTGTGTGTGTTCAATTTAAGTGGTCAGGGACGTGAAGGGCAATGAAGATTATGCTCAATAGTATGTTGGTGATTGGGGGGGCTGCGGCAATATATGGACAGTGTAACATGTACTATGTGTTTTGTGCTGAGGGATAGAGGCTGCTGTGTAGGGCAATAGACAATGGGCAAGTATGTGTTATATGGTGTAGACCGAATGATCAATGCTTGTGAGTAAGGGATGATAACATGTAGTGATGTTGGGGATTATAAAAACTCCTAAACTCTACTATCGACTTCCTATTTATAATACCTACAATTGAATCTTTTGCTACCTACAATTGAATCTTTCGTATCAAAAGGTTTGATCATGAACTCAGATATGGAAGATATAATAACGATTCTTTAAATATTCGACTTAGCTTCTAGAAACCCTGTTTAATTTGGGTTTTCTATTTTCCGAGCCTCGATTTAATTCAATTTAATTTAGCCCAAAAACCTACTTAATAAATCCTAAGTCTATTCTAACTCAATATAAATTAGATAAAAAAATCTAATTTATATCGAACTGAACTAAAATATTTTAATGAAGCCTAATCCTTCAACAACCTTGAACTTATTAAATTGAATAAGTAACATTATCCGATTCAACCTTAAACGATTGAATTTGTCTCAACTCGACTCAACTTAACTCAATTAGACTTGCTACGACTTAACTTAATATGACTCAACTCAATACGACTTAATACTTTATTTTTTTCATTTTTTTATTTTTTTTTATTTTCTTGGCTCAATAAAGAAAAAGGTAAAAATGAGGTGTCTACTGATTCGCTTAAAATACATATATAAATAAATCACAAATATTCCAACAAGTATACTAAGTTGGAATTAAGTAATATAAAGAAAGTAAGGTTATCAATCCCTCGAGAACTAAAAAATTACTAATTCTATACTAGTTCTTATCAATATTCAAGTAATCAAAATTAAATTAATTAATCTAGTAATTACTCTAAAACAATTGAAAAGAAAATAACCATGAAAAATCTAAAATTACGCAATCAATTGAGAATTATAGGAAAAGAGAATTCACCCTAGATTATGCTAATCAAATTGTTATTTTGTTATATAGATTAATAGCTATATGGTCTTCAAGTGAAATTATTATACCTTAAAACCTAAAGATTTAAACTCTTAATTAATTAGTCAATTCCTGCATCTTCCAATTAACAGCAGACTCTAAATTACAATCATATATCTCCTGATACTATGACTGTCTAATGTCCTAAATCAATTATCCTTAATGTCTTAGTGAATAATTAATCACCAAACATCGCATTAATTTCTAAATAATTTCTAATTAATTCAATTAACTCTGCTTCCAGATTGATTAATCAAATCAACTAAGAATTTCTAACAAACCCTATGTCAACTCACGTATCATTAGAGTTTCTAACAATTATAATCAAAATCGTAGAAATTGTAATCATAATCATCCATATATCTCTTAATCCTATAACATGAACACAATCATCATCTTAGCTATTTAAGGTTTCATCAATTCCTATAAATAAATTTAACTAGCTATGGATTTGGAACAAAAACACAAATACTAATTGAAATTGCAAAGAAATTCATAATTGAAAGCATAAGTCATTCACATAATTGCATAAGAATAATCGAAATAGTTGTCATCAATTCTATATTGAAAAAAAAATAATCTTCAATTGCCACTTCAACTTGGTCTCCACAGCGAAAGCAAATTCTTCTCAATTATCCAAGCAATTCTCTCAAAAAATTCTTCAAGAACTAACTAAACACTATTCTACGACTCTCTAAGTCTAAGGAAAACATGTTCAAAAGTCCCTCAAACGATAAAACATAAGCTTTTTATAAGAAAAATTAAGGTTGATTCGTGTGATGCTCTTTTTTCATTAAGACCGATGGTGTAAGTGTAAGGCTGACTTGTAGGTTAACAGCGTTGACATCAAGGGCTACTAGTGTAAGTTGTAGGCCAGCTACCTTCATTTCCAACTCACACGTGTTAATTTGGACTTCATTCCTTTACTTAAAATTCCTTTAAATCGTCCGTAATTCTACTCTTGAATCCTTTAATTCCTGAAATATTCAAATGAAAATAATTAAGTACCATTTCTTAATGATTTCTATAAAATCAATAATAATTATATCTTAATTTGCACTTTAAAACATGAAAAATATGCCTTTATCATCTATAGTTGTCCTTCTATGTAGTGAAATTCAATTAGAACTTTACTACAAAGACAAAAGATATACCCATTTTTGTTAAACCCTATTTTAAACTAATCAATTAAGTTGTTGTTTTATCTTGATGAAGGATATTGACTTGAAAGGTTAACGTAAAGAATAATAGCCCATCTTAAAAAGGCAGGGCAAAGGAATAGGAAACTTGTCTTGAAGAGATGGGGTAGGAAATAAGGCTAAGGTTAAAGGGCTTATCTTAAAGGGATAGGACAAAGGCATTGAGGTGCCTATCTCGAAAGGATAGGGTAAAAGTTTCAAGAGGGCTTATCTTAAAAGGATAAGGTAAAAATTTTAAGGGGCTTATCTTGGAAGAATAGGACAAAAGTTTTAAGGGGGCTTATCTTATAAGAATAGAGCAAAAGTTTTAAGGGGGCTTATCTTGAAATGATAAGGCAAAAACCACTAGGGGTCAAATTAACTTATTTTAGTTTGGTAGATAATCCAAAGAAGATAGATCTTTTCAAGATTTAAAAAAAAAAAGCTTTTTAATTCTCTTAAATATCTCTTTTAAGGACTTTTAGGATCGTTTTACTTGGAAATGGAGAATTTCGCAGATAGCAACCAATCAACATACCTCATGTTGACTACTAATATTCGCACATTCAATTAGCAGAATATCACGAAGATATTTCCTTTTTTCTTTTTCTTTTTTTCTCTCCTTTTTTTTTCCTTTCTTTCTTCTTCTTTTCTTCTTTTCCTCTCTCTTTTTTTCTTGGAATATGGTCTTCTTCATAATTAAAACCTTTTGCTTAACTGTACCATGGTCATGCCGTAGTTCTGCTTTTGTCATTGTCAAGTCTCAATTTCCACCTCTCTATGATTCCCGAAAAACAAATCTCTTTTCGAAAATAACAAGATTAAATCTTTAAGAACATTTGATTTCAATTTATTTGGTGATTCAAATTCATTAGTAAGTGTTTGATATTTAAGTGCATAAGGCTAAGAAACATGGTAAACAAGTGTTTATTAGTAAGGTGTTTATCGGTTAATGACCATCTGAATTCAAAAACATTCATGGATATCAACTTTACTTGTAAATGATGAAAGATTAACCACAAAATATTCTTAAGAAAAATTAGAATCTTTATTAAACTCTATTTTCATGAATAATATAATTTAACTGCATCTAAATTCATAGGTCCCCTTAATTTTGAGCCATCCATTTCCATTAACACTAATGCAAGTCCCAATAATACCCTTTTCACCACATAAGGGTCTTCATAATTTAGAGCAAACTTGCCCCTAGGGTCTTTTACATTTGACAATACTTTTTTCAACACCAAATCTCGTTCCTTGAAGTATCTCGAGCACACCTTCTTGTTAAAGGTTCGAATTATCCTCTATTAGTAACACTGACCATGACATATCACTACAAGCCTTCTCTCATCTAGGAGGTTCAAATGCTCTATTCGTTTCTTCACCCACTCCACTTCATTGAGCTAAGTTTCTCCCAACACTCAGAACGAAGGTATTTCTACTTCTACTAGTAGTACAGCTTCAATTCCATATACCAATGAATAAAGTGTTACACCTATAAAGGTTCTGACTGAGGTCCTATAAGCCATGAGAGTAAAGGGAAGCATCTCATGCCAATCTCTATAAGTAATCACCATCTTCTCAATAATTCTCTTGGTATTCTTATTAATGGCTTCAACTACCCTATTCATCTGAGGTCGATAAGGAGTTAAGTTTCTATGATTAATCTTAAACTAGTTATACACTTCAGCCATCAACTTGTTGTTCAAATTTGACCCATTGTCAGTAATAATGGACTTGGGTGCACCGTATCTTGCAATGATGTCTCTTTTCAAGAACTTGACTATCACTCCTTTGGTCACCATAGCATACGACGCTGCTTCTACCCACTTGGTAAAATAATCAATTACGACTAGAATCAATATATGCCCATTTGAAGCCGTTGGCAAAATTGGACCGATCATATCCATTCCCCACATTGAGAAAGGCCAAGGAACAGTCAACACATGTAATTCTTGGGGAGGAGCATTGATTTTATTAGCATATACCTGATACAGATGATAATGCCTCACATGCTTGATACAATATGATTCCATTGTCATCCAAAAATATCTGACCCCCATGATCTTCCTGGCTAACATGTATCCATTCATATAATAACCACAGACTCCTTTATGTACTTCTTTCATCAATTTCTTGGGTTCCTCTTCATCTACACATCTTAATAATGTTGTATATAATGATCTTTTGTATAATGTAGCTTCACTTAACAAGAAATGAGCAACTAATCTCCTTAAAGCTTTTCTATCTTTTCTATCAGCTTCATTAAGGAACTTGCCCGTTTGAAGTAACCTTTTAATATCATAATACCAGGGCTTCTGAAGTTTCTCCTCTTCAACGGTCAAACAAAAAGCTCGCCTTTCCTCTATCTCAATTTTCACCATTGATGCTAACATGATTAATGAATCAACAAATTGATTCTGGGTTCTTGGAATGTAAGTGAATGAAATTTCTTGGAATCTTTCGATCAACTTGCTTAAATGCTCGTGATATGGTATCAATTTCTCATCTTTCATCTTATATTCTCCTAAGATCTAAAGAATTATAAGAGAAGAATCTCCATACACTTTAAGCCTTTGTATCCCCATGTTAAGCACCATTTTGAGCCCCGAAATGTAGGTCTCATATTCTACTATCTTGTTCGTATATGGAAATACTAACCTTGTTACCACAGGGAAATGATTACCCTTAGGTGATACCAGTACTGCTCCTATCCCACATCTAAACACATTGGCTGCTCCATTCCAATTTCTCACCACTTAGTTCATTCATTACCATCAGATTTTAACCAAGAAATTAAGCTTCTAAACCATCCTCTTCATCTTCTAGCAAGTATTTTGCCAATTGATCAGCTACTGCTTACCCTTTGACTAAACTCTGACTTACGTACTTAATATCAAACTCAGAGAGCAGCATCTGCCACTTCAAGACTCTCTCGATCAATGCCAACTTTTTTGCTAAATACCTCAACAAGTCATGTTTCGTTAATAGCTTTACTGAGTAATAGAGAGCATACTGTCTGAGCCTATGCATCATCCATACTAAAGCACAACACGTTCTTTCTACCTTTAAGTATTTCTATTTACCTTTTGTGAACTTGTTACTCAAGTAGTATGTAGGATGCTTTTTTCTACCCATTTTATCTTTCTGCCTCATCATACATCCCATCGATTTAAGAAAAATCATCAAGTAGAGAATCAATGGCCGTCCTGGTGTAAAGTGACCAGTATTGGCAGATTCATGAGATACATTTTTATTTCAGCAAATGCTTGCTTACACTCTTCATCCCATTCTATCGCTGCATTCTTCCTCAACAATTTGAACAATGGCTTATATTTATCGGTTAGCTGTGATATGAACCGAGCGATATAATTCAACTTCCCCAACAATCCTTGAACTTTTTTTAAAGTCTTTGGTGCAAACATGTTTACAATTGTCTTAACTTTGTCTAGGTCCACTTCGATTCCTTTTCTACTAACTACAAAACCCAACAATTTGCCTAAGGTTACTCTAAAGGTGCACTTTTCTGGATTTAGTTTCAGTTGAAACTTTCTTAAACACTCGAATAGCTTACATAAAACCTCAACATGATTCTCACCCTTCTTGGATTTAGCAATCATATCATTCACATAAACATTAATTTCCCGATGCATCATATCATGAAACAAGGCAACCATAGTACGTTGATAAGTTGCCCCAACGTTCTTTAACCTGAAAGGCATCACGCGATAACAAAACGTTTCCCAAGTGGTAATGAAGATGGTTTTGATTTTATCTTCTTCTGCCATCTTGATCTAATTATATCTCGAGAAACCATCCATGAACAAGAAAATATGATTTCCAGTCATGTTGTCCACCAATACATCAATGTGTTGTAAAGGAAAGCTATCCTTAGGTGTTGCCTAGTTTAAATCATTAAAGTCCAGACATAACCTAACTTTCCCATTTTTCTTAAGCATTGATACCACATTAGCTACCCATTCGAGGTAATCCAATACTTTTTTCTTTTATTTTAAGGAGTCTATCTAACCTAAACCGCCTAAGCTTTGGCCTTTTTTGTTTAATATCTTCTCTAGTTGGCAACTTATAAACTACAATTGATGAATCCAAACCAAGCATGTCCTCATAAGACTAGGTGAATATGTCCAAGTATTCCGATAACAATCGTGACAACTTCTATTTCTGATCATCTACCAAATTACTCCCAATTTTCAAGTTTTGTGGATTCTTTTCTATCCCCAAATTAATCACAACTATTAGTTCATTAATAATCACTCTCCCCTATTCAAATCGACACCAACTCTCTTGTATTTTGCTCAGAGTCTCAATATCATCTTTAACGGTAACCCAGCAGGGCCGAAGGTGATATAGGTACTTTCATCGTTTTTATGAGTTAAATATACATTATGTTCATCGGTTTTTATCGAATCTAAAGAGTAAAGGAAAAAGCAAAAGGGTAACGAATAAATAACAAAGAAGAATTAATAGAAAGAAAGGAACTAATTTTATTTGAACTCAAATTATCTGAAAGAAAAGGCCTAACTAATCAAACTAATTATGAAATCGAATGCTTCTAATTGATCTGATATTACTTTTCTAAAGACCTATAAACAGGACGGAAAATCAATTGCATAAGAAAACTAGAACACCAATATCTTTCTTCTCGTCTGGATTGATATTGCATTGCTAAGCCAAAGCCTTGGATAAACTGGCTATGTTAGGTTCTTGAACACATGCTAGTACAAGGAATATTTGACGGATGTCTAAAAAATCTATATAAGCATGGTATAGCTGATCTCCTCTCTTACCCCTGGTTTTGGCCTTCATTTCTTAAATCTCCTCTTTAGTAGTCTCATATCCGAGACTAAACATTTTAATCTGCTGCTTAGGTTGTTTCGAACAACACCATACCTCCTATCTTAACACTTCAATCATGCTGAATTCATAAAAAATTTGCAACCCTAGTTCCTCTAATTCTTTACTGTTGATATACGGAATAGCCATCTCTTTGTAAATTTCATAATCTTGCTCCCTAAGAACAGTAACCAGTTACCCCTCGACTATGATTTTCACCTTCTAACATAAACTAGATGGAATTGCCCCTGATAAGTGAATCCATGGCTTCCCCAATAGAAAATTAAAAGTTTGCAATATATCCAGGACTTGAAATGGAATAGTGAACATCTGTGGACCGATCCCAACCTGCAGCCCAATTTCTCCAAGTATCTTCCTTTTTTATCCATCAAAAGCCCTTACTGAAATCGAGCTTAGCTTTATCTCAGCCAAATCTACTCCAAGCAAATTTAATGTTGCCAGCAAATATACGTTCAATGAAGACCCATTATCTATCAATAACCGAGCAACCACTTTCCCTACAAACTTAACCACTACGGAAAGGGCTTTGTGTACCAATCTCCTTTTTTGCCTAACTCATCTGGTGAGAATGAAATCTGGTCTATCGTAAGTATTGAATTCACCACCAATCCCAACTTCTCAATGGAAATCCCTTTAGGTACTTTGACATCCGTCAGAATTTTGATTAAATCTTCTTGGTGAGTATCTGATGACAACAGTAAGCCCATTAAGGAAATCTGGGCTAATACTTTGGCTAACTAATCTATAATCTTATACTCACTGGCTATCACTATCTTCTTGGCAACACTCTAATCTTTCCCATCCATATCTTCAAAGATCTTTTGAGAAGCCTCCTTTACAATAGTCTTCCTCTCGGCTTCTTCGTTCTAGTCATAGACTCATCTCGAGCAAGGTAAGCCTACTAACCATAGGTGATGAAGACCTGGTTATTTGATTTACCATCTGATAATCCAGAGGGGCTGCTTTGTAATTCTCTAAAGCTATCAAAACATTAAAAGCAATTTTCTTAGGCTCACTCAATTCCTTAGCCTTCTCAGCCTTCCTATAGAACTCAAAAACTAATAGCTTAAGCCCATCTTCAATCATTCCGCCCATCTCCAATCATTCCAACCATCTCGGCTGTTTTCTTGACCTCTGTAATAAGCTTCTCTTCTTCCTCAAATTCAAAACCCCATCCAGTAGGTGCTTCATCAGCATATACTATGGGTAAACTAACATAATTGACCAAATACTCAAACTTTCTTGACAGCTCTCCCAGGGTGTCGACTATCAGATCTCTAGATTCATACCTTTCTCTAAGCTTCTTCTGGTTATACCACTTTCATGGTTTTAGAATTGCCATAGCCACAATGTTAGATTTCTTTATCTTCCCATCCTTCAACAATTGATATATTATCGTTCTAGTTCTAGTTCGAGTTCTATCTTTGAGATTCATATTCTACAAGTGTCCGGCCTGCCTCAGATTCCAAGCTACCTTTTCGATAGTGATGGGGAGACTATCTAAATCAACTTGTGGTTCAAACACTTCAGCAATGATCATGTTAATTGAGTGTCCATGATCCAATAGAGGATTGTTACCCACGTTGCGAGCGAGAGTCTAAATTAAGTACAATTAAACCAACTTTACATCAATAAGATCCTGGATCTTATGTCTAAGTCTCCAATACTGGTCTGTAGAATGCCCTACTTGTCTTAAATGATAATCGCAATAGAGCTCTGGGTTATAACCTATCAATTTTTATCCTTCCTTCAATATTTCAAATGTTAGTAGATTTTCCTTCCTTAGTCGTTCAAGAACCTAGCTTAAAGGAATGGGAATATGAGTAAACTGTTTCCTTTACGAGCAATTATTCTGATTTGGATTCAGTGGAGGATTAGATTCTCCTTTCATAGCTACTGAGGCTACAAGTCTAATAAGATTGTCGGTATTGACAACGCCTATAGTAGCTTCTTTGGCCTTATTAGAAAATCTCGCAGGAAGTGTCTTCTTCTCAACTGCTTCAAGATTAAGAAGCTTTCCAATAGTAATAGCTTTCTTAATTCGGCACCCTAAGTGATAAGGATCAAGGACCGATTATACACTCCCGAACCTGAGAGCTCTCTCAAGTGATTTATCGAGCTATCCAAGGTGAGTTAAGCACCAAGGAGCAATGCTTAGCCCAATCCAATTTACCGAACTGCTTCGCTCCCTATGCTATCCAAGGTGCTACCGAGGTGACCAGCCGACGTACCGAACTAAACCCTCTACTATGCACCAATCCACACGCTAAATCTGAATACAGCAATCTCTACGGTGCCAAGGCTGAGCTGATAACTATCAAGAGCTAATCATGTGAGGCCAACCTGACTATAAGCCATCCCTAAACCAACCCCAATCCAGCCCCTAAACAGAGGCCCACCCCTACTCGGCTCACAATATCGTCAAAATCGCAAAGTAAAAGTGCGTGCATGTTATCCTTTTTGACAACCGTACTGTCCTTTCTGATAATAGACATTCACTTGACATGATTTCATGCTTTCCCTATAAATAAATTTCCTTTTATTTAACAAATAGGGCTTCATTTTTTGTAATTTTCTATAACACAGAACTTACCCTAATAGGGTACTATAAATAATTACATAATGTAATCGCCGCAAGAGAATATATAGAAGAATACACTAAACTTTTTTTTATCCTCTCTTGAGCAAAGTGTCCTCTTACTTACTCTTGAGCTATTCTTATCTAACCCATTCAAGCGTGGACTAGTGGTAAGTAACCTCTAGCCATACTTGTGCGTCATATCAAGCGTGACTTGAGCACGTATGAGGCGTTGGTGTGTCATATTCATCGTCAATGCATGGGAACCCCTATTCACCCTCAACTATCATTTACTTTTCAAGTCATCTCGCAACTTGGATCTACCCCCTTTTGGTAACGCGTGATATTGGGTCCGTGTGTTCATCTACAAGCCCATATCAACTTGGTATCAAAGCTTAGCTACGTTTAAAGCTAGATTCTACTACTGTATTCACTCCCATGAGATAATGGTTCTATTATTAGCTTTAAAGCTTAGTAGTTTAGAAGTGTTCTATACTCTATTTTCCCCTATTTTCAATACGCAAAACAGAATGTGGTTAACTATTTGTCTATTGGGTAATTGTCATTGTGCAGTAACTAACAATGTTAGATTCTAGTATTAAAGGAACTTTAGGAAACTAAGAAAGTGGTACTTGACATAGCTAAGGACAGAAAGGAAGCTTCACACCTCAGTTAGTAGGTGACCACTTGGATAGGCTTACTAACTTAGTAGCTAGTCTAGTGATTGTTATCCAAGAAGACAAGCAACGAACTAAAAATAGCCTCACTAGGAAATGTGAGCAGCAAAGTCGAGACAATGGTCAATTTGGCCGAGTTAATGCCCCAACTTGACTACTCCGAGCTGAAGAAGTTGGTAGGGATGCTAGACAGAGGCTAGCACTTGAAGAGATTAAGGAAGAAGCAAAAGGAGATGACGAAGTAGACGAGTACTACAAGCCTGAGGAAAGAAATGCAGAAGCTCCTAGAGTTAAAGGATTAAGGATGCGTATTCCAAGT
The DNA here is from genome assembly GCA_024138005.1 of Lumnitzera racemosa. Taxonomy (NCBI): domain Eukaryota; kingdom Viridiplantae; phylum Streptophyta; class Magnoliopsida; order Myrtales; family Combretaceae; genus Lumnitzera; species Lumnitzera racemosa. Next base: position 71,146,532 of record JAMXBC010000004.1, on the reverse strand, counting down.
TTCTCTGGAAGTGGTGATGCCAAGGACTACCTGGATTGGGTAGATAAGATTGAAAAGCAATTTGAATGCCATGAAGTACCCAATAACACAAAAGGTTTGTACTAAACTTACAAGCCACCAGAAGAAGGGAAAGAGAACGAGAGATTAGGAGTTAGGATGAAATGAAGAGAGTTATGCAGAGAAGGTTTGTACTGAGCTATTACCTACAAGATGCCTTCAAAAGACTACAAGAACCGAGACAAAGAGAATCAAGTATAGACACTTACGTTAGGGAATTCCAAATGTCAATGATCTGATGTGAAGTCATAGAACCAAAAGATCGAAATATATCTCGATTCATTGATGGGTTAAAGTATGAGATTGGAGATGTCTTGGAAACCCTGGACGTTAGAACACTTGATGATGCAATCCAAACCGCCTAGAGGATAGAAAGGCACCAAACAGGAAGATTTCGACCGCTTTCCATCCATCCTGGTAGTAGTTTACTTGTTCCGAGTAAACCTGCGTGAATAGAACCAATCAAGGCCACTGAAGCTCGACTTACTCAGACTAACCGAGCAAAGGACAAGGGACCCTCGAGGAAGTTTGAGAAAGGCTAGTGTTCAAAGAGGAAGACGAATAAGATCAAGTGTTTCAAATGCCAAGGATTTAGACACATGGTTGCTCGGTGTTTGAACAGGTAAACAATGGTGATCAAAGGCGAGGCACCAACCATTGAGGTCAACAGTAGTGATAAGGAAATAGAGGATTTGAAGGAGGATGAACAGACCAAACTATCCGAGGAAGAATTTATCAATAGTGAGGAAGGCAACTTCATGCCGACCACTCTAGTGTTGAGGAGAACAATAAGTATCAGTCCTGTAACTGACGACAACCAAAGAGAAAATATCTTCCGTATTGGATGCAAGGTGAATGACTTACTTTGTGCGCTGATTGTTAATAATGGGAGCTACACCAATGCAGCCTCTACATTTATAGTCCAAAAGCTGAAATTATAGGCCATGCCCCATCCGAAACCTTATAAGCTTCATTGGCTTAGTGATAAGGGAGCCCTACAAACAAACAAGTCTCTGTGCCAATCTACATTGGCAAGTATCAAGATGAAGTGCTCTGTGATGTGCTACCTATAAGTATATCCCACATCCTACTTGGACGACCATGGATCTTTGACCAAGTGGTTATGTATGACGATAGGAGGAAAACATGTTCTGTAAAGCATAAAGAAAGAAGGTTGAAATTGAGTCCTATGACTATCGAGCAAGTGAAGGTCATGCAGTCCTAACTAAGTCGAGCACTGAAGAAAGAGGCTTTGGTATTGATTGAGCTAAACTAAAAAGAGATATGGAGCTCAAGGGACCGACCTATATGCTTGTAAGGAGGCTTCTGGAGATGAGACCTGAGGAGGAAGAGTTGCCAGTTGAAGTAAAAACGCTATTGGAGGAATTTGCCGATCTATTTTCGGAAATGGTCTACCCCCCAAACCAAAGCATCGAGCATGTGATTGACCTACAACCAAGAGCCGTGCTGCTAAACAAGCCTGCCTTCAAGCTAAATCCTAAACAGGTTGTCGAGCTATAGGGGCAAGTGGATGAGTTGGTGAAAAAGGGTTGTGTGCACGAGTCCTTGAGCCCCTGCATTGTACCAACCTTATTAATGCCGAAGAAAGATAGGTCTTAGAGGATGTGTATGGATAGTTGAGCGATCAATCGAATCACCATCAAATACAGGTATCCCATACCCAGGCTTGATGATATGCTAGACAAATTGAGCAGAGTAAAAGTGTTCTCTAAGATCGACCTTAAAGTTGGGTACCATCAAATTCAAATGTGTGAAGGCGATGAGTGGAAGACCACCTTCAAGACACAACATGGTTTATATGAATGGCTAGTAATGCCATTTGAGCTATCCAATGTGCCAAGTACATTCATGTAACTTATGAATCATGTACTCTGAGAATTTTTGGAAAGGTTTGTCATAGTTTATTTTGATGATATTCTAGTATACAATCCCAACTTGGAGACTCACCAAGAGCATCTCCAACAAGTGCTTATAAAACTCCAAGCCAAACGACTCTACACCAATCTACAGAAGTGCAACTTTTGCCGTTCCAAGGTGATACTGGAGGACAGATATTTATTTAGGAAGAAAAAGCTATGTATCCCGACCTGTTTCATGCGAGAACTGCTAGTAAGCAAGGCACATGGAGGTGGATTAACCGGACACTTTGGCCAGCATCGAACTTATGAGGTACTATCCTCCAGATTCTTCTAACGAAGAATGAAGAGAGATGTCCAATTCATGCTGGAAAAGTGTGCAACTTGCCAAAAAGCAAAGAATCGAATTGAGTAAGGATACTACCAACCCTTGCCGATCCTAACCAAACCATGGTCTGAGCTAAGTATGGACTTCATGTTAAGATTACTGCAGACGTCCTAAGGGAAAGACTCCATTATGGTGGTTATGGATCAATTTAGCAAAATGACACATTTCATGCCCTATTCAAAAATTAACGATGCTTCGACTATCTCTTTTCTTTTCTTACAGAAAGTAATCAAGCTGCACGGAATTCCTAGGACCATTGTTATAGATCGAGACTCTAAGTTCATGAGCCACTTTTGGAGAATGTTGTGGAAGTAAATGGGAACCAAGTTACTGTACAGCACGTCTTGCCACCTATAAACTGATGGACAGATTGAAGTTGTCAATAGAACCGTAGGAACTTTACTGCAGGTTACTATCAAACTAAACACGATCGATTGGGATCTGTGCCTACCAATCATTAAGTTCGCCAACAATAGGACCGCCCACAACGTAACAAACATGTCTCCATTTGAGGTCGCCTATGGATTCAACCCCGAGCTACCATTGGACCAAGTACCTCAATTGATGCTTGATGATGACCAGCCAGCCGTCAAGAGAGTTAAGGGTTGTAGAGCAACTGGGTTGAGCTAATATTAAGCTTGAGAAGCGAAGCCGAGGACAGAGGAAGAGAAAATTTCAACTAGGAAATTTGGTTTGGATACACCTTAGCAAAGAACAATTCCCAAACTTGAGAAAGAGCAAGTTATCTCCTAGAGCTGATGGACCTTTCAAAGTGCTTGAAAAGATCAACCCAAATGCCTATAAGATTGAATTGCCCCGAAGGATATGGGATCCCAGACTCCTTCAACTTGCCGACTCCAACCTTACAATCCCGAAGATGAGCAACCTAGACCTGATCTAGATTTGATCCCAAATCTCAAACAACTCGAGGGGATGATAAGAATCAAGGACCGATTACTTGCTCCTAAGCCCGAGGGCTCTTTTAGGTGGTCCATCGAGTTGTCCGAGGTCGATTAAGCGCTAAGGAGAAATTGTTACCCCAGTCCGATCTGTTGAGCTACTTCACTCTCCATGTTATCCAAGGTACTATCGAGGTGATCAACCGACGTACCGAACCGAACCCTCCGTTATGCACTAGTGCACACGCAAAATCTGAATACAGCAATCTCCATAATGCCGAGGCTGAGTTGATAACTATTAGAAGCTAACCATCTGAAGCCAACCCTACTGTGAGCCACCCGTGAACCAACCCCAATCCAGACCTGACAGTCAGGGTGCTGAACTTCTGATGCTGAATAGACCTAAACAAAGGCCCACCCCTACTCAACTCACAATATTGTTAGAATTGTAGAGTAAAAATGCACACACGCTGTCCTTTTTGACAAAGATACTGTCCTTTCTAACAAAAGACATTCGCTACGCACGATTTCATACTTTTCCTATAAATAATTTTCCTTTTATTTAGCAAATAGGGCTTCATTTTTGTAATTTTCTGTAACATAGAACTTGCCTTAATAGGATACTATAAATAATCACATAATGTAATAGCCATAAGAGAATATATTAAAGAATACACTAAACCTTTTTTTACCCTCTCTTGAGCTAAATATCCTCTTACTTACTCTTAAGCTACTCTTATCTAACCCGTTCGAGCATGGACTAGTGGCGAGTGACCTCCGGCCATACTTGTGCATCATATCAACTGTGACCTGAGCTCATATGAATTGTTGTTGCGTCATATCCATCGTTGGTGCACAGGAACCCCTACTCACCCTCGACTATCATTTATTTTTCGAGCCATCTCGCTACTTGGATCCACTCCTTTTTGGTGACATGTGATATTGGGTTTGTATGTTCATCTACGAGCTTGTATCATTAAGACCACAATCTCTACAAAGTTAAAGGTAGGGTATCCTACCAAATGTTGGTAGTATGGGCTTCCAAGAGTATTGATGAAGGCAAAAGTCAGATCCTTCTCTGTTTAGGGTGGAGTCACAGCAGCTGCCATACCCCTCCATTTTTTATGATACTCCTTAAAACTTTCATTGGCCTTCTTTCACAGATTATTTAAATCCCACATGAATAAGGCCACCTCGATATTGAACATATACTGGTTGTAGAAGGCTCAGACTAACTTATCCCATGTGTCGATCTCATTCAAGTCCAATTGGGCAAACCAAGTTAAAGTGGACCCAGTAAAGCTATTTTGAAAGGTTTGGACCATCACCTTATCATACTTCGTGTATTTCCCCATTTTTCTAATGTACAGGCTAATGTGAAGTTTCGAGCAACCAATCCCATCGTATTTCTTGAATTTTGAAATTTAAACTTTTCCGAAAAATCATCAGCTTCATATGTCGATAAGTTAATCATTCCCATCTACTCAAGCCCATTAACTATTTATAAGGTTTTCCATCTTCTCAATCAACTTTTCCATAAACTTCCTTTTCATCTCTCAGTGTTTTTCCTCAATCTCTTTCCTCCATATCTCAACATTAGTGATTGATTCTGCATCTTCTAATTCAGTGGGAGGGGTCACTTCTACATTCCAATTTAGGCTGACTTGAGATCCTTATCTGTCATTAAGAATTCCAATAGCCCGAGTGAGAGCTTAGATTGGTTCAGCCATTTTGTTCATGTTTTCTTCCAAGGTTGCAACTCTTAAGTCAGGCTTGGCCTAACTAATGTTTCCAATGCCTTAAGTTGACATTCTTGCCTTGGAATTAGTGAATATCGAGTGTCTCGTTAAGTCTGTTTCCTTGGGCACTATTTTCAAAATCCTAAACGAAAACCTAATTGTAAGACATTTTTGTGAATTAAATTTTTTTTTTGTTTTTTTGTTTCTTTTTTCATTTCTTTTTTTTTTTTTTGCTTGTTTGCGCCTTTTTTTTCTTTTTGATTTTTTTTTCATTTTATTTTTTATTTAAAAGGAAACTATCAAAAAAGAAAAAAAAAATGAGTAAAAGACTACACAATCAATAAAGGTTTTAAAGCTGCAAATTTATTAATAATCGCAAAATCTAACCTATACAATGGACTAAGAGAAAAAGAAACAAACTCCTAACTAATCTTTCTAAAAAGAAAAAAATTCAAATCCTATATCTATAAAAGTCGATGGATCTAACTACGACGAGCTTCATCGACTTCTCTCATCAGCTTTTGAACTACAACATCTCTTTCTCAAATCTTACTCCTCAAGAATTGATTTTCTTCCAATAATCTCCCATCCTCCATCTTTAACTCTTCAATGATTCTCTTGCATTCTTGGAACCGAGCTTTAACTCTGGCCCATATGTATGATGTCTTAATAAGCCTACTCGATAGGTGAAAGATATTCTGGCTTTAGCTCATGTCAAAATACATTTGGAGCTTCATACCGTATCTTTCTAGTCTTCTCCAGCTGATCATAAATGAACTGCTTGGTAGCCTAGTATTCTCTAAGTTTGCCCCTCAAAATTCCTACATTGACTATCTTCTTAACTTCCCTCTGTTCCCATAATTTCACGAGTTTTGCTAGTCGTTGAATCAAAGTAGCAATAGGTAAACAAGAATCTTGATAATTCAATGTGACGTCTTCCAAGGAGTCTCTATATGCTATTTCCTAAAGCAGGCCCAACTGTCTGGTGACATAAGTTGGGAAATATCTTGTACAACCCATAATAACAATAAGAGGGACCCCTGCATAACCAATACACCCTAGGATGGCTCGAGTGCAGTTGCTCCACCTATCCACATAAAACCCACTGGCTACATCTTGCTTATGACCGATACTCATCCTTTAAACTAAGCTTCTTTTGGTACCTTAAGGTAACGAACAAAGTCATCTATTAGATTCACATTTTTAGTCAGGGATGCCCTGAAAAGATTCCCTCTATACCCCTATGTATAATTGAGAAACTATACAGCAAGAATTGTAAGGTTAGCCGTGAAGTACCCATGCCCTTGCTTCCTCAAGTGGTTAAGTGTCTTATATTGTTCTGCCAATAACATTAGTATATAGGATTTACCAGGTAAGAATTAGGTTACTAACTCGACTACCCTATAATGAACTTGATCGTATCTGACGGGAAATAGCACTATCCCAAATATTACTACAATAAAAGCATTTTCCCTCTTCTTGGCCCAAGATTCATATCCCCCACAAAAGATCTGACGATATTTCTAATAAGGATCTGGGCTTGAAAACCATTCTACTAGCCTTAAAATACCGAGACATTTCTTGCCCTTTAAAGATAAGAACAGTGTTAAGGCTGCCTTTTTTACTCCCAATAAGGTCATGAAGACTTTCTCAGGCTGGACTCTAAGATCCAGGACCGTTGTGCCTGCTTCAAGAGGTGGAGCACTAAATAACTGCAAGTATTCTTCTAAAGTGGGCATCAACACATGTGGGCTAAACTTGAAAGCTATAGATCCTAATAATAAATGAGGGCTTGTATTAAAGGCTAGTGGAGCCGGATCCGCATAAGGGATATGATTGGCCGATCTTCTTACGAATGTGATCTTGCTTGGCGAATAGAAGCTAATTCAACTGGTCTTTCAAGATAGCTTCAAGGAAAGAATACTTATCCAACTGGACCTCATGGATGGCCTTAGGGTTGACACTACATTGACATTCCATATCTATAGTACATAAAAACAAGAAATGATGCGATTATTTATAACGAGACCACTAGATTTATAATAAAGCTGAATATGATATTAATAATTTTGTAGCTTTTTCAAAAGAATATTTTTAGAAATTACACAGCCTTTTACTCACTAAGGAACAATAAAAACTAAATATACATAATACAAGAAATAAAAAAAATTACATAAAAACAAGCAATAGCAAAAATCAAATCAAATAAAAAAAATGTAATTTGCTATACACACATGTAATGCAACAGGAGCCGATAATTAATAAATTGTTGGAATTATTATGAACCTGCGGTCAAAGAGTATCCTTATATATAAATATATTTAAAACAAGATTTAAAAAGAAATTAAGATCATGAATACTTATATATAAGGGTTACCGATTTCTTAATTTTTCCTCTTTTTTTTATAAAGAGAAACAACAAACCAAACGCAGATTGATAAGGCTTTTCCTTTAATTTAGAAATAACTATCCTTTTTTTGAAAAGAATGATGCAAGAGGATAAGGTCTATGGATTTCAAGCTTTGTAGCTCCAAGGCTTTCTGAAGAAAAACCTAGTGAACTATATCGAAGCTTAAGTGAGCTCACCTATCATCACCAGGCGGGACTAAAGATCCCAATGACCTAAGGGTTACATAATGACAGACTGTCATAAGTTCTTAAGGTGACCTAGGTCCAACTACATCTAAGCATACAAATGATTATTAAAATAAAACCCCTTAAATCCCCATTACAAGCCCATTGGGCTGGGTTTTTCTTAAGGCTAGCATCACTAAAAACTAGTTAGTATAACTATAATACAATAAAAGAAAAATAATACAAAAAAAGCCCATCAATTAGTTTTTAATTTTTACATGGCTAACCCACCAAGCTTCGTCAATGGAGTCGCCAATTCTGTTGAGCCTTATTTCGTTTTCCTTAATTTAATTCATATTAAGGCTAGCCCGCTTAATATAGATTACTCGACATAAAATTAAGAAAACATTTTTCTTTAAAAAAATATTTTGAAAATTAGAGTCGTCAACTAGTTCAACTGATAAAAAATGAAACTAAGGTTTTTGAGTAGGAAAACTCTAATTTAGCCACTAGTCTGCAAATTTTCTAAAAAAATAATTTTTAGAAAAATAACCAAAAAAATTGAGTTTGGGGGCTAATCTATTAAGACTAAGACACTATGTAAAAATATACAAAAAAAAATTAATGGGCTTTATTTTTATATTTTTCTAAAAAATACTAAGATATGTACAAATATGCAAAATATAACTAAATGAATTTTTCATTAATGTTTTATTACAAATCTTTCAAGAAAAAAAATTTTTTTTTTTTTTACACGGTTACTTTGAAAGTACTTACATACCCGCTAATTGGGATCAAACTACAAGGTTCTTTTTATAAAATATTTAGTAGGTAGATTTTTTTTTTTAAATCAAGCCAAATTTATGCTTATTTAACCATTTATTATTTAAAAAAAACTAAAAAGTCTAATTTCTTGGATCTAAGAAAACCTAAACTAACTAAATTTTTAAAAAAAAAAAATCCAATTATGATTTATTTTTTTAAAAAATATATTTTTTCCTAAATCTTACATGCAAGATACTTTGAAATACATATTTCAAAGAAAAGATACGTAACCTTTCCTAGAAAATGCAATTTATAACTAAAAAATGCAATCTAATTAAATTTATTAAAAATGAAAATTATCTAAAAAATTATAGCAAAATTAAACGACTATTATTAAAAAATATAAAAACCTACACATAAAAAAAAATTGGTAAAATACTTAAAGTAACTAATAAAATAAAATAATAATTTTTACCTAAACAAATCAGGTCACGCGTGATCGGTGTATTCGTGTTGATTGTGTTGCGATTGTCTAAACTACATTCACGTACCCGATTGTGGAATTGACCGTACGTGTATACAACAGTGTTGATCATGATCATGTGCTGCGTACAACGTGGATCATGTGCAATTGTGTGTGCATGATTAACTACATGCGCGTGTGTGAGGAAGTGTGACCTATGCATGCATCATGTATGAGGAAGTGTGACCTGTATGTGCATCGTGTATGTAGTTCGTACCGCATCAGCGACTTAAGATGTGCAAATGCCAAGTGTATTCATGGAGTGCTTGTATTGGTAGTAGAGCATGCAGTTGTGCTGGCAATAGGATGTATTTAGAGGACAGGGGATGTTGTGCAGTATGACATGGTGAAGCATTTCGTACGAATGCTTAGTGTATTCAAGGACAAAGGCTGTTGTGCGGTGAAGGATAATATGTTCAGGCGAAGGAATGTAGTGTCAAATGCTGTAGCGTGTGTGTTGTAGTGTCATGGAGTAGCGCAAGGTGAGTAATCAAATGGCAAGTGTTGTATATGTGTTCAAGCCGAGTGGTTAGGGACGTAAGGGGCAATGTATTCGGTAATGTGTTGGTGATCAGGAGGGGCTACAATAGTATATAGACAGTGTAACGTACGTTGTATGTTTCATGCTCACGGATAAGGGCTACTGTGTAAGGCAATGAATGATGGATAATGGACAATGGGCTAGTGTGTACTATATGGTGTGGATTGAATGATTAGTGCTTATGAGTGAGGGACGACAACATGTAGTGATGTTAGGGATTATAAAAACTCTTTAACTCTATCATCAACTTCCTATTTATAATACCTACAATTGAATCTTTTGTATCAAAAGGTTTTATCATAAACTCAGATACGAAAGATACGATAATGATTCTTTGAAGATTTGACCTAGTTTCTAAAAACACTACTTAATTTGAGCTTTCTATTTTCTAAGACCAATTTAGTCTAATTTGATTTAGCCTAAAAACTCACTTACTAAATCATAATTATATTTTAGCCCAATATAAATTAGATAAAAAAAAATCTACTTTAGACCAAACTGGACTAAAATATTTTAATAAAGCTTGATCCTTCAACAACTTAGAGCTTATTAAATTAAACATGCACCATTATCTAATTCGACCTTAAATGATTCGACTCAACTAGACTTGCTACGACTTAACTTGATACAACTCAACTCGATGCTTTATTTTTTTTATTTATTTATCATTATTTTTATTTTTTTTATTTTATTTTTTTATTTTCCTGCTTCAATAAAGAAAAAGGCAAAAATGAGGTATTTACAATAAGAAACGCAAAGGCATCACTCAAGAGTCAAGAAGATGAAGTGTCTAAAGTAGGAAAAGAACTTTGATCAAACCTTTACATCAAGAATGAGAAGAGAGCTAGCTTCAAACAAGCACTAATATCAAAGATAAGAGGCTAATGCTTAGAAGTGCCAATGAGGTTATGAAATGAGAGAAGCTAATAGACCAATGTCATTCAACAAAGCATTTCATCTTGCTTTATGCAACAAATTCAAACTTCATACAATCATCATTAGTGCTAGGTGAGGAGATTGTACTTCCTGTAGCTATTAGGATTTAGGAGCTACCAAAGCCAATCAAGAGGTCTCTCATCATGCTTCAGGAAAAAGTCAAGTGTTAGAAGTATTAGCAATGTTGTATAAAAGTGTTTTGCAAAATAAGGTGTTGGTCATGCAGTAAAGAAGTGCTTTATAAGATCTAATGCCATGTAAATTGATATTACACCAAGATGCCATATAGGATTTGATCAAGTGATGGGAACTAAACCAGTATGAAGTTCAAACAATCTTTAACTCGTACATCAAGTAACTATTTCTTCTTCCTCAATTGATGGTGCATCATTATGTGACAGGGCAACAACTCATGCCATGATTTGAAGGACACCTTGTTTATCATGTGAAATCTTTCATATTTATTCGTACATTTCATAAAGCGTCAAGTAGTATACACCACAAGTTGCTTTATCTCCTTTGCAATCAACTACATGCTTAGGAAATAAGAATGATGACATTGTAGCCAAGCATTTAGATATCAAATTCATTAAAGTCACTTCAACTCCTTGAATAGTCTTTAAGAATATCATATGTGACTCAACTTTAATGGAATCACTTCAATTTCGTTATGAATTAGTTATACTCCCTACTAAAGTTAAGATCCAATGGTAAGATAGCTTCAACCTCCCATGTGTTAAGTAGATTATGTGCTTTAAAGCATTGTTTCCACTAAGAGGTAAAGACTAGTCATGAAAAGTTTGCTTCAACCTTTATATAGAGGCAAATTGCTTCTATTTAGAAAAGTGTGCTGAGGTGTTAAGAAAGTTGCTTTGACTATGTGTCGAACCTATTTTTTCGGTTTCTTATTTAAAAATTAATTTCTCATTTCCTTATTAATACTAAACCCTAACCCATTTAATATTAATCCTCAACTAAAGAAATTGAAAAATTACTGTTTTTTATTGAAAACTATTTTTGGAGTCGCCACTCGACCGAAGTCAGAAAAAGAAAAAGAAACCGTAATCAATTGGGTGGATTGATTACGATTTTGGCTACCGGTCTTTGATTTCAATTCTAAATGAAGAACCAGAGGATTTCAAGTTTGGGGGCTAACCTATTAAACCCTAACGAGTACCTCTATCTATTTACCGAAATCAGGATTATTCTTCTAGTTATAATATTTAAAATAAATAAATAAAATCAAAAGAGAGAATAGAAAAGGACCTAAGTTTTTATATATTTTATTGTGGCTCTGAAAGTACCTACGTACCCGCTAGCTTGGATCAGACGATCGTAGTTCTTTTCGAAAAATTTAGTGTGTTGATTTATTTTAATTTTGAAAACCGACAAGACTTACGTTCTTAATTGATTCAATTTATTAAAAAAATCTAACGGAGTTCTAACTCGTAAGTGTTTTGTTTTAGAAAAAATACTCTAAAAATCCTATTTTTGAAAGAGTCTTTTATTAATTTTTAGTTTAAAAAAAAATTTCTACATGATGAATTCTTAAACAAGATCAAATCCTAAAAAATAACAAATCCCTACAACCCCTAAACTAATATATACAACTATTTACCTAAATAAAAATATATTATATAATATACTTGATATATATGTAGAAAACTAATACTAAGAAAAATCCCCTAATATATACATATCTTATATATCACATCGTATAACCAAGGATCTAATAATAATAATATTATAATATGATTATGATAATAATAATGAAATATATAAATAAAACAACAATTAAATAAATAAATGAATAAAAAATTCAGGATTGGAAGATAACCAAACCTGATCTTCAACTATTCAGCAGTATAGTATCCATAATTTGGCCGTGTTGATGTATGGTCTGCAGTGGATGTGCGGACTAATCAAAGTTACGGCGCAGCAAAGTTGGACACTGCTTGGACATGCTGTCGTTGGGCTTAACAATTAAGTCTGCTGTTGAAGCTGAATGTGTAGTGCAGTGCTTGATGGACAACAGTGCAATGACGGATCAGGAAACGTGCTGGCGTGTGTGCGGCAGTGATTGTAGACAAAGAAGACAGTGGCTGCTGCAGCTGTCCATGTTAGTTAGCATCTTGGCGAGTTGACGATGGAGTTAAGGCTTGCTGTGCGTGTGATATTCGACAGGGGTAAGGACGATGGTCGCATCATTGTGGGCCGTGAGTGTATTGCAACTGCGTGAAGATGACGTGCAATGGCATCATGGATTGCTGTCATACAAATGTGTTGCCTGTTGTGGACGTTGGGAGTTGGCTGATCGTGGACTGAAGCTTCACTGTTTTTCGACTGGAGTTGCTGTTGGCTGCTGATTGGTGTTGCTCGATGCTGCGCATGGCTGAGCGAAGGCTATAACCAATTACGTATGGTTGTCACGACGCGTCGTTGGACAGTAGCATGAGTAAAGAGCTGCGACTTTAGAGTTCGTCCGTCAGGGGGTTGAACTGGACCGTGGCTGATTAAAATTACGCTAAAGTTGTTGGCCTTGTTGAACTATCGCGAGTGTAAGTATGGCTTGCAGCGAGCAGTGGTGATCATCAGCGTACGGTACGATGCAGTAGTGATTAGCAGCTTGCGCGTGATGTGTTTGGGGGACTTGCTGATCGGAGTAGTGTCTGGATTGGGATGGTTGATTGTGTCACCGTATACTGCTGGACTAAGAGGATGGGCGTGGCTAATCAGCACTAATGTGAGCCGTCGAGTTGTTCATCTAGCGTTACTGCTGCCTGTGATAGAGCTATCGGCGTTGGGGCTGATAGTGAGGATGTAGCGAGCTACCGTTGCTCAGTTGTAATTGATTGGCAAGATGTGTAGTACAGTGCATATGTGCAGCCGAAGTGCTTGAAGTGTGGATGTAAGGCTGCTGCTGTTGTCGTGATCGGTACTGCAAAGACAGTGATGGAGTGCAACAGTGGTGAGGTGCGTACGTTGTGGATAGCATGGAGTGAGGCGATCGTGGGTGATTGGTGCTGCGAATGTGTGATGAAGTGCGTTGTAGTGTTCGTGGTGATTATAGCTATTAGCGTAATCTGCAATGGAGTTATGCAGCTTGTATTGATCTCTGGCATGTGATGTTGTATTGTGGAGTTAGACACAACGTGCAGCAATGATGATGCACAGTTGAAAATTGGTTGACGTCATTGGGGTTGGAACATGGTGAATGAGGGCTGATACGGAGTCGTGGTCTAGTAGCGATGGTATTTGAGCGAAAGGAAAGGCTGATTGAGAGCTAATCGCGAGTGCTGTGTCCCCTCCCCTTTTGAAGGTGAATGTATGTGTATTTATAAACCCAAATTATATCATATCAAATCGTATCTATTGTATCTAATTTGATAATAATTAAACTAGATCCAAATTAATTCAAATCCGATTTAATAAAATGAAACTAGATTCAAATGATTTTAATTAGATATGAATCTCGTTTATTCATCTCGATTTTTGTAAAAGATAAAAAAAATAAAAAACATAGATACCTACCAAGCGAGACTCAAACCCAAAATCTCAAATTAAATCAAATTCCATATTTCGATACTTATCCGTTAGACCGTTGGCCTACACCATGATTTTTAATATAACTAAATTATACTTAAAACACCCGATTCCCTAAAATAAATTTTTTAACTAAGCTAAACTAAAATGAATGACATTAAAATAATTTACTTCCTAAAAAAATTCAAAAATCTTTTTAACTTTTGTTTTTCTCATTATTTTTTTAGTATTTTCATCACTTGTTAATTTTTATTATTTTTATCTTTTATCTTTTTTTTTTTTGTTATTTTTATTTTTGAATTAGGACTGCAGAGGGGGTAAAAATTAGGTATCTACACTATGCATGGAAGTGATTACTTAAATCCTAATGATTATCAAAGAGCTTTGATGGAGGATAAGAAAGATCAGCTTCTCCTTATAGTGATACAACTTTTAAGTCGTTGGTGCTTCATTGGACAATAGTATACTCAAATAGCCTTAATTGGCTATAAGAAGGTTATTATGACCATCTATAGAAGAGATCACCTTGATCTCGGTAATTTTTAGTAGGATTAATAAAGCAGCATTAGTTGATAAAGATCACTTTAGCCTCCATTAAACCTTTGATTTTTTCTTTTTCCTTTTTCCTTTTTTCCCTTTTTCGGTGTGGCGACCATTTTATGTTCATTCATTACCATTTCTAAGTGATTTTCAAAATGTTCCTCTCTAAAGAAGTATATGTATGGAGTTGCTTTAGCTCCTTCAAAGATTAAGAATCTAAAGTCGTATCAACCATGCATCCAACAATAGATGCTACGACCAAGCAATATTGGATATTGCAATAGATGGTCGCACCAATCATGGCAACAATACAATTACTCTGACCTTTGACAATTTAAAGTTGCTTCGGTCTCAACAATTAGGAGTAGAGACATCATAGATTATTAAGAGGCGTGACATTATAAAACTACGATTAAGCTTACTGAAGAGCTCGCTTCAAATTTCAAACCTTCATGATTGAGATCACTTTAACCTCGTAATTGGATAGAATAAAGTTGTTAATAGGAACCAAGGTCCACCACTCACTCTTGAGTTCAAGGACTAATTTCTTTAGTTTGCTAAACTCTCTCACTGTAGTTCACCAACAAAGACACTGAACTCTTACCAAAGATCGACCTACATAGGTATGCAAGCCTCAACCTATATTGCATTATCACTAAAGTAATGGAGTTCAAGCAATAGCCTGATCTAAACAACTTAACCAATTAGACCACCAACTCAGTTGTAGTGTTTCCCCGCTATCCATTGAGGTCACCGACTTGTTTGTAAGAACTGATCTATAACCTCCTCCATATAAGAACTACTATACTATGCCAAAACTAATCGTCCATGCAGCAATATGTATTCATGACTTTATTGACAATGTACTATATAATATGCACATATTCCTTTTGGTATTTACCATTTTTAGCCTTACACATGTCTTACATACTACTTTTAGCATAAAGTCCTTTTAGGTAATTGTGCATTTATGTACTGAATATTGTAGGAGTTTCCCTAGTTAGGAACTATAAATACCCATTTATGTACAATTGGTTAAATATCTAGTGAATATTCTGAATTGTCTTCTTCTTCATTTGTCTTAAGCAAGTAAAGCTTAAGTTCAAGACCTACTCTTATCTAACCACTGGGCAAGGTTAGTAGGGAGTAACCCTTCTAACCAAGATGTGCATTATATTAGTTAGGTTATTAGGTTTGTATGAGACAAGTGGTGTATAATATCCATTCGTCTATGCGTGGGATTTGCTTAACCTTAGACTACCATTTATTCTTTAGATCATCTTGAGGTTTGGACCTACCCATCATTCACGTGATTGGATGTTGGTATGTACTCATCTGCGTTCATGCTCTCACATCATCTTGGTTTCAGAACTTTGGCAATGACAACTATGTTGAAAGCATGCTAACTAGTGTAGTATAGTATATTTTTTTCAGTTAATGTTGTTGTAATAAAGCAATGAATTGAGTTGTAGGGAAAGTTGGTGTTGTGTTTTTGCATAATAGCAAAAATTGAATTGTCGAAGAAGTTGGGATTTTTCCTTTTATTATGAAGCTTCAAAGTAGTGTAGTGACTATGAAAATTACTGAAGTTAAGGCATTACAGTTTTAAGTGTCTATAGTTGTTTTAAGTATTTGTGAGATGTTGTTCAGCGGATTAAAGGAGTTCCCATAAGTGTTTAGTAAGTTGATTTTAATTTAAGTTGCTAGTGTTTGATACCCTACAAAGTTACATAAGATCAACCATAAATAAAAATGTTGGCCCTAGTGAACAATCAAGAGGTGGGGGGAGGGGGGGAGGGATGGTTGAATTGTTTGTTGTGGAAGTTCAATACTTAACCAATTTTTACTTCTTGATGTTTAATATCAATTACCTATACTAAACTTGTTCTTAATTCAAAGATTTATGTGCTAAATCCAAATTAACACTTAGCAATACAAACTTTAACTTATCAAACGTGCTTTTAACCCTAAACTTAATATTCATGCAATGCAATATCACTCAAGCAATCAAGTAGTATGACATATAAACAGGTAAAAAGGTTATGAGTAAATAAAGAGTGTAAGGATCGAAAAATCAAGCAAGTATAAGCAGTAGTTCCACCTTATGCGTCAATCTATTCTTCCAGCTATGGACAACAATATGGTTATTCACACCGTATATACAATGGTCAACAATTACAACAATCTTGCCTTGCCTCCAGATTATAAGTTTACATAATCTCTCTCTTAAGTTCTCTGAAATAGTATCACACTAATTTTTAAAGAGATTAGGAACTCATTTGAGGATTACAATGGATTTCTTCACACCATTGCACAATGCTCAACGATAAAATTCTCAAGCTAAAAGTTTTGTAAGCTTAGCTAAACTGTAATATCATAAAAACTTTATGTAGCTCTTTTCTATTTCACTTTTTTGTGTATATTCCTCTTCGTGTTCTTCATTTCATTGATCTCTTCATCTTTAAATAGTTGTGATTTCCAATATTCAAATGTTCTTGGTATAAGGAAAGCACACTTATCAATAGTAGTATAGTCTATTAAAAACAAATATTGTTCCATGAGAACTATGATTACTAATACTAATTATTTCTTTATTATGTAACCGATAAATTCAAATTCAAGAGACTAAAAGAAATTAAACTAAATTACTGCCAATGATTAAATTAAAAACTAATCATGACTCGAGTAAAGAAACTAAATAAGAAAACAAGTAATTCAGAAAATTAACTCAAGATTCAAATACGTATCTAGATCCTACTTCCCCCAGAATTACGCATACAACTTCTAAAAAAGATAATCTAATTCAATCCTTAATTTCTTTAACTAAGAGAATTCTCTAATAAAATTGATAACTTTCTCAAGTCTATTAACTCTAATCTTTGAATTATCTATTAGAATCTCTTCAATAGCATAATTAAAAATTATATTAAAGAACAACGAATTCTCTCAAACATAACAATTAAGATCTGAAAAGATTTTGCAATTTATCTCTAAATTTACAATAATCTTCATCAATTATTCCTAAATCTAATCATACAAGTAATTTCTTGATTTTCTTACATAATATCAAGTATTAGATTAATGCTTTAGAAATATCAATCTAAAGCAATAAATAACATATAATCAAATCAACTTGATTTTCATTGGATCTAATAAATTCAATGTCAAATAGCAATTCTAAGTTCTACAAAACCTAGATACAATGAAATTATGTGCTACTCATGGCAAAAGAACAATCTTAAATCAAATCTAGTGAAAACATATAAAGAAAAGCTAAGAAAAATAAAAGAATCTCTTGAATCTTGAATTTCATAATGCGTCGCTCTCTTATGCAATTCTTTCCTTAGAGTCTCTTTAAAAGTCATATGAAAAAATGTAACAAAAATCCCTAATGAAGGCTTTTACAATGTGTACATTTTTTTCCACTTCATTGCAAGTGATACAGCCTTGTCACCTATTATGTCCAAAGATTCACCAAACCTTCAATGAATCCTTTTCAAATCTTGTCATATCTACTACGACATGACTTAGACATGGTCATATCTCCTAAGTCATGTCACTTTCTATGCATTGCTCTCTTCAACTGAAAAATCCTCCATGCAACTGACACAATCATGTTGTTACTCATGTTGCTTTCAAACTTCATAACTTCTTCATTTTTTCTTAAAAATAAGTGAAACTTGTTTTTATTTTCTCATTTTCTTCCAAAGAATGTTTCAAAACCTAGAAATCAAAATTTTACACGATTAAGTATCATTATTTTGAAATAAATCAAAATTTTAAAGAAAATCACTATAATAAATATAGTCATTTAAGAGCTTATCGGCTCTCAATATGGTAACAATCATTGTATATTGTTTCATTTTTAAATCTTTCTAATCTATGAGCTTTGTTGTCATTTTTTATATATTCATCTGTCATGCAATACTTTCTTTATAACTTCTTCGTATACTTAGAAACTTTCATTAATTTGTTATATCACAAGCTTCTGGAATCTTCATAAGTAATGCTTCTATATGGCTTATCTATATATACGTAACGCCCCAGAACTGAAGGGCATTAAAACAAGCCACACATCTCTAATTTTCTAATGACACGTAAAAGCTCTAAGACTGAATACAATCTCCAAAGCCACTTATAACAACTATTTATCAAGTACAAAACAACAAATCTCCAAGTACATCAATTCAAGTGATCCAACCATAAACATGCTCAATAACCAAATATTTATCTTCTACAATATACAAAACTTATCACCTCTCTCTCCTACCCTTATGATAATAACCCACATACTTGTCGTAAACTTATCGATTTGACCTACAATTGTAAAAATAAAAGAATGAGTCGAAGCCTAGTACATAATGCATAAGCACACATAGACGCCAAACCAAGTCATACACATACATATAATGTAAGTTACATCAAGTATAAAGCAAACAATTAATTAATTATCTTCAATTTAAGTCAGCACCATGATCTTTATCTATACATAGGTAGATAAACATATAAGTGTTCCTTTAAGTCCTTACGCTTAGAGTCTAGAGTCTAAAGTCCTTGAAATCTAGTTTTCTAACTACATTGTCTCATATGAAAGTCTACTAGGAAAATCTCACATATGATCAAGAATTACTCCTCTAAGGATTTGCTACTGCTATCCCATAAAGCGAGCAAGTCAAGCATAACCAACAACCAAGTTAATTAGGCTAAATATGAGTTAGTTCGATTTGCTCACTAAATTCTAACAAGTTCAAGCAAACAACTAAGAACCACATACTTAGAAAGCTGAGCCAAAAACAATTTCAAAGCCTAAGTCCAACTCAAAGTCGAAACCAAGCTTATAAGTCCAAATTCAATCTCAAGATCGATACTATACTCAATAAGGAACCCGAATCAAGAACCTAACAATTAGAATAGCAATAGAATAGCAAGTCTTCCTTAATCCATCATAAATCCAGTTCACATGAAGCTTCTAGTTTGAAACTCCCAACTCAACTTTACTTACAACCCTTCTAAACTCAATCCTAACTACTGAGGGTACTACAACTAAAATTGATGTTAAAGTTCAAAACTTTAATTAAAAATAAGTTGGAAGAAAAATCAGATGCTTGAAATAGTAAAGGAAATTTAGATGGACTATAGGTTGAAAAATACTATTTATTGTATTAAAATGGAAAAATAAAGCAAAATTCACTAAAATTGATTAAAATGACATTTGAGAGTAAAAGTGTTTAAAACTAGTCAAAATACTAAATTAAGCTTAAAGAACTCGAAAATTATGAGCAAAGGTTGAAGCTTTTATAAAAGAAGTTTAAGTGGAACTCAACATTAATGTTAGAAAAATGTTTAATTAAGTTTAGTTAAGAGAAACAATAAGAAAAGGTTTCACATAAAGTTCCTAACTCACCATGGTCAGCAATTGACCATGTCGCTTGGTTGTGTTAAAATCCAACTATTTTTACAAAAGTTAGAAATTTTTATAAATAAAATTAGTTAGAACCAAATATTAAAGGTAAGAAAAAGTTTGGATAAGTTTGGTTAAAAAAACAATAAGGAAAAGGTTTCGCATGAAGTTTTAACTCGATATGGTCAATGACATGACAATGTCCCTTAATTGTATCAAAATTTGATTTTATCTATTTATTATTATTATTTTTTTTTTTGAAAAAGTTGTAATTTTTTGAAAAAGAAAATTAGTTGGAACTATATATTAAAGGTAAGGAAAAGTTTAGTTAAGTTTGGTTAAGAAAATAGTAAGAAAGGAACACTTAAGGTTCATTACTCGACATGACTAGTGACACGACCATTTCGTCTGATCGTGTCACTTTCTATGAAATTTCCCCCTTAAAAGACACAGTTAGCGACATGAACATGTTGTTGGTCATGTCCCTTTCAGTAGCAACTAGACATCTTTTTCCCTTCGAAAAGTTCTCTAATCTCATTATTTCCCTTCTAATCTTTAACCTAACCTTAAATATAAATCAAACCCTCAATAACCCATCACCTAAGCTCGTTTTTAATCCATTAAAACCACATATTTCAACTCAAACACCCACTTAATCATCAAACCCACCAATAACTTCAAGAACACCAACGTTAAACTAAATAACAAGATGTAAGAGTGAAGGATACTTATTTGCAATGAGTGAATCCGAGCTTTAATTCTCCAACACAAACCAAACCAAAGAGGAAAAGTTATAATGTACACATTCAAATTCATATTACTAGAAAAATGCTAAGAAAACTCCATGAAAATAGAGGTTTTTTGCTAAAACAAAAAAAAAAGCTTCAAAAAATAGACTAAATAGTTAACTTACCTTTAGAGGAGCTTGAAAATAGGTTTTTTCTTAAGTATTTGAAGCTTTAAGAGTTTGTTTCAACTGGGAGGAAAGGAGTGTCAAAAAATGGAAACAAAATGAGTAAATTAAGAGAGTTTAGTAGGGTTTAAGGCATTAGGGTTTTAAATAAAGGGGTAATATGGGTAAGCTTTAAAATAAATGGAGTTTAAGTCCAAAGAAAAAATTACAACAATGCCACTCACTTTAAATCATTTTCTTAAATTTTTCTTAGGCATTACAATACATTACCTAAATCTATCCCCACAATGTTGGGTCTGAACATGTTCTTCCATATGATCACATCTTACTTCTGATAAACCTTTTGCATTTTTGATAAGTGGTTCTATTAAGTTCTATGCTACTAATTAGTCTTATCCTCTAATCAATTCTTCTCTTTTCTTCTTTCATCTTGAAAATAATGTAGTTATATCTTAAGTTTGAGTAATTTTTTATAATAGTATATTCTCATTCAACGTTCATTGTTGATACTTGTTTCACAGGTTCTAGTTCTTTCTAATTTTGCCAACTTTTCATCATTCAATTCTTTGTTTATCTTAAGTACTTTCAAAAATTTCATTGTATGTTTTCCACACTAAGGAACTTGATTTGCTTTCATATATTTCAACATATATTTTGTTATTATCAAAATACATTTAATTCAAGGTTAAAAAAAATATAGGCAAAATGCCTTCTAGGGTCATGGTTGACGTACCAAAATGTGGTTAACCAAAATACCACAACACCCAAGTCAACTAGCACATGGCCAACTAGCTACACTGGACCATCTCAACTAGCCTACTAGTTTACATCTGGTTTTCAAGTCAAAGATAATAACTTTTATACATTATAGATTTCTTTCGAAAAAACTATTCTATTGCAACTTTATTTAATTCATTAAGTGAAATAAATAAGTCATTAATGTTCATCCTTCATTTTTTTTTTTCATTAGATACACATGCTTTGTCAAGTTTCTTGGTTTAAATTTGGTTTCAAAGTTACTAAACTGTGCCATTTTCTTGAAGGCATTAAATTTACTGAAAGTCAATAATGTGCTCCAATTTTCTTATGACATAGGAGATTCTAAGATAAATAATAAATGACATGCATACAACTTACACATAGGGATATCTGGACAAATTTGTTAAGATCAAGAACAAGCTTAGGGAGCCTAAGAAACCATGCCTCCCTAACCAAAAAGAGTTATCTCATTAAAATGTTAAAGTTAATGAATCATACACCTAATCATCATTTTGGTCAAATAAAGCCTACATCACTGTTCATCTTAAAGTTAACTAGAAGAGTACTAATAAAACTTACAAGTATACGTTATTTGGCATACAAACCAAAAGATGAAAACCCAACAAGCCCCCTAAGAAGACTTAAGTAATTTCCTAAGCAGTTAAAAATAGTCAATAATAAGAACAAAATTCAACCGAATTTGTCTTGATCCTCACTCCTCAACCTGGTTCGCTAAAGTTCTAGTTTTAAGTATGATACTTGTAGTTCCATTTTGAACCTGCAAAATAGACTATAGGGAAATAAACAATAACTTGCTTAGTAAGTGAGACAAAGATAGAAATATATATTCAGCACATCACAAATAAGGTTTTCAACCAAATTAGTTAAATGCAATGTATATACAAACAAATGTCATCACACGACATTATTTGGCCCGTTGTAAGATTAAAGAAATTACACCCACTTTAATTCGGGTTAAGGAGTTTGATGCTGTGCACTCACAAATCGAAACCAAACTGAAGCTTGTGTAATAGAGAACACTGTGCTCCCGTAACTACCTTCAAACCATGGCCCCTCAACCTTACCGCGACCTCCTCTCCTGTCATTTAGTTTGACTAAAATAGAAAAATGACTATTTCAACTATCATCATTAAAGGAAGTAAGTATTTGGCCCAAGAATCCTAATCGCTACCCCTAATGAGTTGCAATGCATATTGATAACTCTAATTTTAAACATATTTCATATGGTGATTTTATAGTATTTTCCACACATTTTTGGTTTTCTTTAAAGAAATTGATACTTAATTGAGTAAAATTTTGATTTCTAGGTTTGAACGCTTTCTAGGCTCAAAAACGAAGAAAAGGAATCAAGTTTCACTCAATTCCGAGTTCAAACGAAGAAGTTATGAATTTTTTAAGTTGTGCAGAAAATTTGCCTAAATGCAGAAAGTTACACGACCTAGGGACACAGTCGTGTCCCAAGCCATGTCGGGTGACGAAAACAAAATCTTTTTGATACACTATAAAAAGACATATTAGGGTTTCAAAAGAAAAAGAGAGACATTGCAGAAACAAGAGACGAGAGGAGATTAGAGAAGAATATTAATCAAGAAGCAAGAACGACATCGATTTCAAGATTAGAGAGATTGTTCATCAAATCAAGAAGGGTTTTTATGCTTTATTTTACGTTTTTGATGAAACTCGTTTTTAGATTCGTTATGATAGCTTAGAATTAGAGTATTTAGGATTATGAAACCTAGGGTTTCATGTAACCCTTGGATTGAATTATAATTTCGATAAAGTTTCTACCTTTTCTTGATTCAATTATGTCGTTAATTATGGATTAATAATTCTAGAATGTCAATATATGATATTATGCATGTTAATTGAGAAATTGCATGTGTAATTAGATCTAGGCATAATTGAAGAGAATTACATGTATACTTATAGATAAGATACATGTTTCTTCCGGAAAGTTGATTGTTTGCATGGGAATTCATTACACGCTAATGCAATTCTAAATTATATTACTAAGTGAAGAGATTCTGGTAAATAATTTAGGATTAGGGTTAATATGCTTGAGAAAGATATTAATTTTAATTGTGAATCCCTCCAGTCAAGAATAATAGAAATTGAATTGGATATATTTTAAAAAGGTTACATGTTAAACACTAGGGGAAATAATTCCTAAATACATTATTGTATACTTGAAGTCGTTTGTAATTTATTACTTTCTAATTTGCGTAATTAAGTCTCATAAGTAGTTTAGTTGTTAATTTCAGTATTTTTAATTAATTCAAACTTTCACAATTTATCGGTTAGATAATAAAGCTAAGGTTAATATTAGTACTCGAAGTCTCTGAGGGATCGACTCGGACTCACATCCGCTATATTAAAACTGATAGGTGCACTTACCTCATATCACATATCAAGTTAAATATTAGGCCAAGTTCAAGTTAGTTTATCTCTAGAGTGATCAAACAATTCAAATAGGGCAATATTTATAAAGCAAACATAACATGGAGTTCAACTCCTACTACAAAAAATCAAATCTCAAATATGTGCGCCGCACAAGCACAAACAATTAACTACAATCACAAGTAAATACATACCAAATTCTCCAAATATTCTAAAATAATAGTGCAAAGTGCAATGAAACAATAATCCCACTTACTTAGAATAGTACATACTTAATTGATCGCTACTTCAAACTCCTTACTAACTAGAATCCTATATATCAAAACCTAAGTTCAATTCCATGAAATTTATAAAATGTTAAAGATTTATTTATCCTATTAAACCATATCTTACATTACTATCATCATTAATATATTACATAAGTAAACCATATATGTGTATTTCAATGGGGTGTATCAAATTCCATTGTTGAATGTTTGTATATATATTCTGTTTGCTTATAAAGGGAAGACATGCTTATATTCTATGTAGTTGTAATGTAATGTGTAAAACTTTCTCTTTTGTTATAATAACAATATATGATTAATTCCACATATACACACAAATATGCATCCACATATACATGGTTTATGACATTTGTAAGGTACTTTACTTTTAATATTACAGTATCCTTTGAAGAGTTACACTCATATATCGTAGTTATATACCTAATACTAATCACATGTATGGTTTACCTATGCCTTCTAAGGTCACTACAGGTCTATTAATGTATAGGTAAAAACAACTATAGAATTATACTTGGTCTTTATTAGTATATGGTAAACAATTATATGGTAATATATACCATATAAGATTGAACCGTTAATTCATGCTATTATATAATAATTAGCTAAATGTCAATAATTAGCTTCACGAAATTAAAATTACTGCATTGCTGTCCTTGCATTTCAACATTATTAAACAATATCACTTTCACTTTAAAAAGTTATATTTATACCCATAACTCACTACAAATTACCTATTGTCAACCTATATGTAGATGAATAGAAGGTATTAAGTTCAAATTTAAGTCAACAAACTTACACTTCAAATGCTTGATGTGATATCCTTTGTTGATTTCGAAGAATATGTGATAAAATTTGCTTCATATTTTTTTTTTTATGTACCAAATGTGTTTACTATTTTTTTTAAACCCTTTTTTTTCCTTTTTTTTTTATGGGATCATGCCACTTTAATAATCCAATCAGAGGAAGACATTTACAAATTAGGTATCAATCACCTAATTTATTTAATTAAATCCATCCTCTACAGGTGTCTTATTTTGTGTAGTATAAGGATATCCTATAGCCACTCATAACTCCTAAAATGCCATGTTTAAAATTGAGTCCTGACTCAGCAAAAATTTATTTGCATTAGTTAAGTATTTTAAGTTTAATAACAATTAGATTGTTGATCTTATATTTAAGGGTTTGTATTAATATACACGTATGTATGTATATATATATATAGTACATACTATGTATCTTTAATGATATACATATATACTTTGGTTGTCATTCCATAGCACTTTATTAACTTTATAAGCCAATTGTTTTATTATTTTTTTAAGGCTTCGTTATATTTAAAATTTTAATTTTTAATTATCAACAATAGCACATCATTTAAATAAATGTAAGTTGATATGAAGATAGAACCAAGATTAACTTGTTAATAAGAATAGAAGTTAACTGGACCACTTCATTGAATTTCCAGTGAAATAATATTCGTTGAATTGGATTTCTAACATTTTTATTAGCTTTAAATTTTATGGGAAACTTTAGTTACTAATCCTATTAAAAGAAAAACTAGTTATTAGTAAAATATGTAAGGGTTATTCTTAAGCTAGTGAGCCAAAAATGAAGGACATTAACATCCTACATTAATGGATATATATATATATATATATATTTCCTATTATTACTAATACCGGTACAATTATTGAAGTACACACTTAAATAGATTAATAATAACATAAGACACACAATTTAGTGGAAGGAGGTTACTTGGAATTATTATAAGGAACCCCATAACCATATTTCTTTTCTTCAAATCTTTTTTTTTTTTTCTAAGGCTCTTCGTACATTTATTGTTTCATTATTATGTATTTTTTTTTCCATCCCTTTTCCAATTCACACAACCTCTACTTTAACTTTTAATGTATTTATTAATATTCCCTTTGCATATGGCTAATCGCCATATATTTATATACCGGTAAAACTTGTGTCACCACCTACTCGAGGCTGTTTATATAACTCCTATTTATTTATATATTTTTTTACAATTTTCTTTTTGCTTTTTTTTTTGGTTTAGTGGCTTTGTAATTTAATAAATACTAGAGGATAACTATTAAAATGGGACTATGTGTTAATCCTACACATAGCTATGAGGAGGATGGTTTCTTTATGGCTTAATTTACATATTTGATAGGAATAAATAAATAAGATTAGCTATGGGACAAATATTGAAAAATATTGCTTTTATCCATAGTAGCTTTGGGTATTTCAAAAGAATTCAATTTCATCAATAAGTTTATTCAACTTATATATATTCAAAGCATACTATCTTACATGATTGAATGGGAAAGTAATAATTGATAGGTCAATTTATATGTCTCTCTTAGTGTTATTATTATTATTATTTTCTTAAACCTTTATTTGTTAACATCTTCTAAACAATCTATACAATATCTCAGCATAAATCATATTTAATTTTACGATGTCAAAATAATCAAGTTTTAACTCGATAAATTAAAGCCTATAAGAAGAGAACTAATGCATTTTGACTTTTCTTTTCTTTTTTTAAATAATCCGATTTCATATAACTACCATTTCTTACTTTTTGTGTGTGTGTTTTTTTTTTTTAGGTTTCATATTACCCTCAAGGGTTATTAATTAATTTAATTTTTTTTCGTTGGTCCTAAATTTTAAGATGAAAGCCTTAAGTACAAACCAATCAATATTTTTACCTTGTACATTGCTCATAAGCTAGTGTATTTGTAATATTCAAATTTATGAGACTAGTTCATCCGATGCTTTTATTAAGTTCTAACTATTATTTTAAAAACTTGAAACATGTGAGACTACTTGAATTTTGATTTTTTTTTTAATTTGAATTTGAATATGAACTTAACTTGTCAAATTTTACACTTAATTGAATCTTTTAATTGTCTCGTAACTATCTTTGTTACGTCACTATGACACAGTCAACCCACTTATCATAAATAGTCAATAAGTTTTTGATACGTGAATTTTCTTATTATTTTATTTGATAAAGTACCCATGTTAGTAAATATAATAATAAAAAATAATAAAATTTGATTCTTTTCATTTTCAAGATTTTTATAATTCCAAATTTATTTAATTTTAATATCACGTACTAATGTGGATATTTTTTCAAATAAAATAATAGAAATTACACATACCGTAAACTCATTGGCTGTTTTTTATGATAATAACATAAAATAAGCGGTGATGGAGACAACAAAAGTTTCGATTCCCTTGCTTCATTGAGTTGTACAACATATATTTAATACCGCCACTCTTTTTTTTTTGTTTTTTTCCAAACAACGTTACAATATTACAATTTGGGAAAAGAAGTTCTAAAAGCCTTAGAATATCTGCAGCTGAGTCCTAAAACTCTCCATTGCATCAATAATGTTTTAAACTATAAAATATCGTACAATCAAATTAAAAAAAAAAAAAGTCATGTAGCAACTGGTCCGTATATTTTAATATTTATACTAGAGCAATCCCACATTTCGCGAAACTAATGTCTACGTTTAAAAATCCTCGTTTTGCAAGGCTAATAGCATGCTTTATGGAAGAAATAAGCATATGAAAATTATGAAATACATGCCCACTCACATGAAAAAAAAAAAAAAATTTATGAATCAGCCAAAGGTAATTAAAAAAAAAAAGATTCAAAATGATAAGTTCCACCCGAAATAGATAACGATTAAAAGTCCATACTAACAAGCTGTATAGTCATCCATCCACCAAAGCCACTTCTTGGCATCATCAACAAGTGAAACGCATCTTCAGTTTATCTTATTATCGGCAGCTTTTACAGTTCCATTCCCTAAATTTATGGGATGAATCTAGCTTCCATCTCATAATTAAATTATATTTTTTTAAATTTAATCTATTAAATTATTTAATATAAATTAAAAATTAAATAAATCTCATAATAAATAAATAAAGATGATACCATAAAAAAAAAAAAATTATCTTATTCGATAGGAACGTTCGTGCATAAAAGAAAAAGGTCAAATGCATGTGAGTAATCAGACATGATCTCTTCTTTTCAGTCTTCATGTCCGCCAAAAAGAACCCGACCTTAACAACAAGCCAGTGGAAAAAAAAAAAGATTAAATAAAAAACGTTGTCCTACGTCAAAAGCCGCACTCATCGGAACGTTAAATCCATAATATGTGATCTCTTTCACCTTTCTAGGGTCAGAAATTTCAATGATAAAAAATGGGCACTTCCTTCCCATTTTGCACTGTTTCTTATAAAATTTCGGGTTGATTGGCACTACAACACCCATTATCCAAAACATTATTTAAAGAAGTAACAAGTCTTTGCCGGGTATCACATAGCAGACCACCGACTACAGTTATTTAAGCTTCGATCTAAATGGGGCCCACGACATTAATTTAAGGACATAATTGGAAAATATGAATCCATTCAATAT
This sequence comes from Lumnitzera racemosa, assembly GCA_024138005.1. Taxonomy (NCBI): domain Eukaryota; kingdom Viridiplantae; phylum Streptophyta; class Magnoliopsida; order Myrtales; family Combretaceae; genus Lumnitzera; species Lumnitzera racemosa. The sequence goes on along the minus strand of JAMXBC010000004.1, from coordinate 71,117,928 downwards.
TGGCCACCAGGAAGCTAGTGAAATTATCATCACAACCACCCATGACGAATAAGTTTCTCCTCACTTCAAACGCTACACTGCAAATTTAAAACTACTTGTCTTCTGTCTAGAGCCTTCTTCACCCACCATCTTCATTTTAGATGACATTTAAAAATTAAATGAAACCAAGGCCTAAGAACCCGGCTGAAATAATTTGCAAAATTTCCTGTCCAAAATAAACCAACCCGTCTAACCCACGCCGGTTCTTCCAGCTCTCGGGTTATGCTGGTTCAGATGCTCATCCCTATTATACAGATACATACCCCATAGTCATAGTACAATGTGAATCATGAATTGATCGTCATGGAGTCCCCAGTCCCACACTAATATCCTTGTTCTTGCAACCATGTATGCACAGACAAACGCAGTCATTTTAGGTTCTCAATTTTAGCATACAGAACGAGAGCTTGCAATGCGTATGTGTGTATAATCACAACTGCAGTTGATGCATCATTGCCTAAATGAATGAATGCAAAAAGGAATCATTTGATGGTCTTGGAAATGGAATGATGGACAAAAAAGTTGCTTTCATATACTTGTTTGTGTTTCTACCATTACATTTTCCGCAGGAAAAGGATACACAAGCAGCGATGCATTCCAATCAAGAGCCTGCCACCTCTGTGGCTTTGACCTGATAGTGCGTCCGCTGGCCAAATTTTAATTGATATATTTACACAACCAAAACACAAGTCCACCCAGATGTGAGCTACACCTTTTTGCTGCTCTCACCAGTTAAAAAGCTCCTCTTGTTTGTTGATTTGCTGCAGATTTTGTTATTTGACACCTTTCACAAATGACGGAGAGGGCATTTTCCTCCATGTATTAGTAAGGCTTCTCCTTTGATGTTATAAATGTAATACAAGGGCAAGAAACAGTGCAAGTGTCCATCCAGCAGAAGGAAATAAGCCTGCAGAAGCTGCATATATAGGTGCAATGCGTTAGAGATTCGTTTACTTCAAAAGGATGGACTACCAAGATATTATTGTGTCTTGATAAGTCAAGACAGATGATCTTGGCCATTTACTAGTCTTCAAGTTGCATAGAGAATGCAGATCCTAAGGTTACCGTTAGGAATGAACATGAAATAACACTACTGATTGAAAGGATAAGACTACCAGTTAACAAAAATGCCAAAAGTGATATAGTTAATCCACTAGTCTCTAAAACAAAGTATCTCGTATAAGCATCAACATGATATATAGTTGAATTACAAGCTTCAGAACAACCAAATAACAGAGTGTTGTTAGATAATACTCACACGAATAAGGTGATGGTGATATCAGTGGCAATGATTGAGGAGTTTTTCCATCTGCTTTACTCTTAGTAGGGGGTTCAGCATGGGCATATACTACATGTGGTAGAGGACTTGATACAGGAACTGAATGCTGCACATGTGGTGGGGGGCGTCTATGTAGAGATGGTGGAACAGCCACATGGTGAGGAGCAAGTACTGGGGGAACAGCAGGGGCATAATACCGCTTTCTTGTGTTCCCTCCCCACCTCCCTTTATAACCACTATGACAGCCAGGACTAGGAGGCTTTGCCTCAAAACTTCTCCCAGGTGCATGGAAGCTTTTGCGATGGGCAGGTGAAGGAGCTTCATGGGCATGTCCTCTATGATAAGCAGGTGCTGGTGCTATCACGGGAGGCATATGTTCATCATGGAAATGATGATGATGAGAGTGGTGATGATGGTGGTGACGGTGAGGATGATAGGCATGAGGTTGAGGAGCTGCAGAAGGGGAAGCAGAAGGGGCACTGCCATTGCTGCCACTTAGCGAGTGTTCCAATATTGACGAAAGACTGACTTGCTTGACCTTGCCAAATATCACGTTGTTCAAGCCCAAATTTCCTGAAGGAGATCCTTTGATGGTTTGAGCCAGTTGCTTCAACCTTGGCATAGAGGGTGTATTCCCTACTGCCAGCAAAACCGATGACTGAACCGTAGTAGGGGCAGCAACCGTTGAACCTCTCTCGTTTGATAACTTTATATACAAGTTCTTCATTTGAAATAAAAGAACGAAAAATAAGAAATCCATCAGATTGCATATCCCTATCCACAAAATCAAATGTGTAGATAATGAAGTTGAAGCCATCTCTTGTGGAAAAATAATTTCTAGATTTTTTCAGTGAGTATAAAGGAATAATTCTCGATTCGAGGAAGGAAAAACTTTGCCACATGTCACAGGTTCTTTGCTGCTAAAAATTGTCGGAAAAATTTCTAGCTGTCAAAACTACAAAAGCCCCGTCCCCTATAAGAGTTCTCACATAAAGAAAATGTTTGCAACCAGGAGCATATAAAGTAACCCAAAAAACAAAGAACATCAATCTGGAAACATGGAGAAACAACAATATATTGAGTAAAGTGGCTGCCAACCTCGTATGATGTCAGATGTAACCCTGACTTCAGCTGGCTCGTAAGATCATAAAAATTGTTCTGTATTTCCTCAATGGAGAAGTTTAAGGTGAAGTTGAAAAGGATTTGGACTTTCTGAAGAAGATAAGCACTCTGTTGGGGGATGATGGTGATTCCCCCTTGGAATTTTAGCACTTCAAATGAAAATGGCTCCCCAAACAAGGACGTCGTCAGACGTAAAGGAATCTGACGTGTAACAAAAGGTTCGAATGATGCATGAATCAAACTTAGCGCCGTAGGAGGTATTTTTGTGTTTTTGCCATCTGGATCTATCGCAAACACAACCTTTGTTATGTTTGTTCCAGTTAGAAGATCTATAGATAAGACAACCACCTGTTTGAAAAAAGAAAGACAAGAAAAAATCAGTACATAAGCAATGATAAGGTAATTGTTTTACGCAAACAAAATTAATCATGGTGGTACATACTTTAATGCTAGCAACATTTATCTCCCCAAAAATGTCATCTTCAAGCTGTGGAATGTTGTCTTGTAGAAAAAAGCTGGGCTTCTGAAGATGAAAGCTAGCTACTATTGCATGACCTGCATGCACAGGAGTTGGATGTGCATATTTTAGCTCCACAATAGGCAAGAGTAAGTTTCTTCATACAAGTCAAGTGAAAATATAAGCTCAAACCAAGGGTCGTTCGTTTCACAACAAAAGTCCATAATTTTTCCAACATGTATGCCATCAGAATTTTAGACTTGTTAAATTATCATAGTAATTTCAAGGGGTTGTGATTACTGGTGATGTTAAGCAGCAAGAGGTGATACAAACGAAGGTGGCAACCGAGGCCAATCGTGGTTAACCATCAAAGAAAATCATGGAAAATGAGGAAAATTATTTCCGTTTATAAAATATAGTTTTCCTCATTCTTTGTTGGTATTCTTGCAAGGTAAGTGACCACCATCACCAAAGGCCACTTAATATTGTTGTCTTCCTTTATTACTTGCATCCAAAAGTTACTACTATTTTCAACTTCTTAAGATTACAACAACAATAACAGACGACTGCAAATCAATAATTAAAAATGAAGTTAAAAAAATAAAAGATTAGAAAACATTTTACATGAAGCAAACATACTCCAGATACTTCGATCAATCAGCTGACAGATGAAATAATCAAATTACTCAAATTATTAAAAATAAAAAAAATAAAAAAAAGAATCACCAGTGATATGAGCTGATAAAGCAAAAAATAAATAAATAAAACAAAACAATTTGGACAACTATTGGCAAAGATATCTATGATGTTCCTTGGCAATTTCATTAATCAAATGGTGATTTGCCTATGAGTATGAAGTAAGGCAAAAATAAATTGTTGCAGATTTCTCTCCAGATCAGGCAAGTGGTATAATCAACGAATGCAAATAGCAACAAAAATTTTCTTTGGCTAATTTTATCAACATTCTCACTGGACAATTAGCATTAACAAAGAAACAGAAGAAAAGAAAAGAGCTATATCATTATTTTCATGAATCAATTGACGACAATGAACATCACTAAAGTACAACACAAACAAAAGAGCAGTTATTAGCTGTGCGAATCAACCTTTGGTTTTCAGAATGGGCTCTAGATGTGCATAACAAAGGCAAATGGTCATAAAAAGTCAAGCGATTTCTATCTTCAAATCATCCTAATCAGGACGCATTCAATTTACAGCACCACATTTTAACAACCAATTAACGAAGGTGTTCAATCCTTCTACACAAGATAAAAATCAGAGTTGAAGGGGAAGTTAGAAATAGGCGAACTTTGCAGCAATTAGCACACCAAACTTCTAACAGAATGCAGCTTTTAGGGTATACGTGTCAAGAAAAGACACTGGGCTTCCCTCGATGGATTTCTTGAATGCGAAATTGTCGAGATGCATAACCATTCAAGTATAAGATGGAGGAAGATCCGCAGATGCATTTAATGACAAACGGAATTCCATCTTGCACACTAAGCACAATAGATTTCCATTTGGATGAGCTAGACAAAACTAATAACGCTTTGATGATAAGGACCTGAAAGCAAAACCATCTGAAAGTCAGCCTTATTGGGATAAACCATTTTCATTTACAGGCAAGTGGCTGCCCAAATAAGCCACAACTTGGTCCTTTCCCGTATATGGAGGGTTAAAAATTTTGCTCAATCTACAAGGAGACCATTTTTTGCAATTCATAGTCGGAACCTGATCCAAGCAAACAAAGCCCATCCTTGGATAGGGAAAGATAACCTTGTTCAGTTCAGTCACTTAAATTCCCTAAAGCTACTTTTGCTAATACCAAAAGTGCTCTACATGGCCCCTATGAACACAAGGAAGTAGAAACCAAATATGCAAAACCTGAAACTAACTCCATCCAAAAATAGAATGATCATCTACAAGAGTAAATTTCACACTTAATGCTCACTCAACAAATAGCAGCCAGACCTAAATTTCTCTAATTAAAAGAACAAAAGAGAGAGAGAGAGAGAGAGAGAGAGAGAGAGAGAGAGAGAGGGAGAGAGACAGAAAGATAATCTTCACAATATCACTAGAAATAGAACCATCCATCCAAATATTTTGATAAAATAAAAATCCAAATAAACCCATCAGCATAATATTTAATACTTAAACACTATAGAATGATTATGATCATACATTTCTTCATCAACCAAAAAACTAAAATAAAAAAAGAATCACAAACCCCAAGAAGATTCCACACAATAATTCAGTCGAGCAAATACAACCCATTACTCAGATCCATACTATAAACCAATGCCAATAACTAAAATAAAACTTTACATCGACAGTTCAAAAAAGAAAAAAAAAATCCAGACTTTTTCCAAAGAATAAAAATAAAATATAAAATAAATCATTAAAACGGAAACCCACCTCTAAATCTGGAATCCAGATCTAGATCCTCAGGATCTTGAGACCTCAAAAATGGAGGTAACCAAAACATTGCAGACAAAAATAAAGCACCAGAGAGTAACAAAACTAAAACACACTTAACGCCAAAATGCCTATAAACTTTATTACCACACCCACAACAGTAACACCACCAAAAAACCCCTGTTTCTCCATTATTTCTACTGTTCCTACTGCTACTAGGTTCTGAAGTAATGGAAACAAGTGTTGCAGCTTGTGGATTTTCCTCTTCCTTCCCCATAACCGAAGAAAAACAGAAAAACACCACAATGTAGTAAGGTTAACGATGGAAAGAGACGAAGAAGGTTGAGCCTCGTTGTTTTCGTTGTACTTCTTCATTGGTTGTTTGGTTTGAAGATGGGTGGTTTGTTTTGGGTGTGGACATTATTTTTCTTTTTCTTTTGGTTTTTGCTTGTGGAGTGAGAAAGTGGAGGAGAGAGAAAGAAGAAGGAAAGGAATTTTTGGACAGAAAGTGAGAGAGAGAGAGAGGGAAGAGAGAGAAACAAAGAGAGAGAAGTGAGTGTGGGTTGCGTTGTGTTGTTTCGTCTGTGTTTTTTTTTTTTATTGCGAGTCATGAGGGTTTGAGTTAGAGAGAGAGAGAGAGAGAGTAAGTTCTTGTGTAGAGGATTCCTTGCTGTGAGATGGAGGTGGTTTATCTGGTTTTTTTTTTTTTTTTTAAGGTCTTTTTGTCTGTTTATTCTGGTTTTCTTTTTCCCATTAATTTTAGGAAAATTGCAGTTTGGCTCTCAAATATGGGAACTTTTTTTCCCCAAACCCAGCATTAATTGTTAACTTTTATGGGACTTTTGAGCCAAAGTTTTCTTTATCACGTTTTTCTCATTTTATTGGCCAAATTTCCAATTTTTTTTCATTCCTAAATTGTTTCCCTTTTCCTCCATTATTGATAATTAAAGTAAAATTAGATTGAAACCCCCACCACAGCAGAATGAAAAATAATAAATTTATCAAAAATACTATTAAAAATTAATATAGTAAGTATTATCAATCTATATCCATAAATTATGTTATAAATTTGCAAAAATTATTATTTAACTATATAAATATTAATGTAAGTATTTAATTATTATGATTTTATATGATAATCAAAAAGCATACCTATATTTATTTGGGAAAAATACCCTAAAACAATCAACATTTTGAAATTAGTTTAAATAAAAAATCGAACTTTTAATTATTTATTTTAAATAAATTAATAATATCGAGTAAAATTATTCAAATAAGAGAAACTTTCACCCAACGTGCTATGTTGACAACCATTTTGTTATAAACGGTAAGAAAAGATAAATAAATAAAATTATAAATAGCAATGACATAGAAAAAAAAAAGCAACAAAAGATAAATAAAATTATGAACTAATAAGAAAAATCTAAAAAAAACAAATATAAGAAGCCAAAAAAAAAAGTTATAAAGAAACTTAAATAATAAAAAACAATTGAAAAATAAAAAACCATTCAAACACCCCAAAGCTGAGGAGTGACTAGTAAGCACCATGTTTTTCTATTTTATTTTTAATTCTTCAATTTTTTATTTTTTTATGATTCTCTTATTTTCAATATCCATATTTTATTTTTATAATTTTATTAACTTTTTGCTACTTTTCTTTATTTTTCAAATTTCAATTTTTTTATAATTATATTTACTTTTGTGCTTTTTTTTCTATTTTATTTGTAATAACAGACCATGTTAATATCAACCGTTAAATAAAATTTTGTATCAACTCAATTAAACAATGTTACAATAGTAAGGTGGTGAAATCTATCTTGTGAACCTCTTTAAGGTAAATTGATTTATATTTTAAATAATTTAAAGTTTGATCTCTCACTTAGTTTATCCTCAAACATCAATCCCCTTCAATTTAATTTTTTCTATTTATATGTCATCATGCATCATCTTAAATGAGTTGAAATTCTATAAAAGATATAAGGTTAATAATGACGTCAAGAATTATGTTGTTTAATATAATGCCTATTCAAAAGTTGAAACTTCATGTACATAGGTTATTTTTATTTATTTTTTCTTTAAAAGACATGTTCATGGCTTGCATAATTCATGTATAAAAAGCTGTAAATGGTTTTACTACTAGTGATCGATCACTTACTATGCACATGATGATCAATTTTAAAGATCACTTAAGCTAATGATTTACATACAGATGTAATGAAGAGATGTGTGCGTAAAGGGGGTTGGGAGGAATAGATAAACTCAATCACTCATGCGCACATGTGATAGAAGATGAAGTCTTGTATTTTGAATGCTCTCGATTTGTTCTTCACTAAGTAGCTTGTTTGATCTTTCATAGCATAACTTTAGTAAGGCTTCTACGTTTCTCTCACATTAACCAATGTTCAAAATGATCCAAATGAGAAGAAAAGTCTCTTATTTATAAATTTTAGAAGCAAGTTTCAGTCATTGAATTACTCTGAAATAAATGGTTAAGATCAAGCATTACTATCAATCGTTGGATGGCCTTAAAGGATTTAGTGGCTAAAATTCACTCCATTTCTCCATATAGATCATTAGCTTAGGCTATGGGCCCTAGATAGGACCAATGATTTATAATAAAAGAATATAAGTTTATTAGTAATAAAATAGGCGTATAACTCTTATTTAAATTCAAATAGGTCCTTTTGAGGCTAAATAAATTTCAAAGAAGCTTAGAAAGACCTCTTTTAAGCCTACTTTTTACACACAAGTTAATTAAGTAAAGCTTACCGGAATAATTGATCTAGCAATCCTTGTTCCAAGCCATATCTCCCTAAAACATTCATGTTTTGGTTTAATTTTCTAAGCCTTGTCACCAGTTTATTAAACTGAGCTAAAAGCCCAAATATCGAAATAACCCACATTTTGCCTCCCAATCAAAAGCTCATTTGGCGAAGCATGGGGGTTTTGGACATTTTATTAAATTAGCGTCTTCAAATTTATGGTGTAGGTGTATCAAATCATTATTACTACTTAATCAGAAGTAATACTTCTTCTATTATTGATAAGTTGGAATAGAATAAATTGACACATGTATTCCTACCATGAAATCTACTTCTCCATGTTGAGTCTGATTTTTTCCCAATTTTATAAGTTTTCCTTAACGCGATCAATATTAAACACTACCTATTTAATATTGATCCTCGACTACAGCTTAAGAAAAACTAAAAATATAAACTTTATAAACACTTGAAGTGACCACCCAACTGAAGTTGGAAAAATATGTAAGTTAGGTTAAATTGATTGGGTGGATTGATTTAACTTAAACACTAGTCGACTTAAAAAACTGATTTTAAGAAAAATATTTTAAATTCAAAAGATTTTGAATCCAGAGGCTATCCTATTAAACTTTTAATGGGTACCACTTTTTAACTTTCGAAACTTAGATTTACTTTTCAATATACCATTCTAAAAGAAAATATCTAATTATATGTAAACAAGTAAATAACATCTAGAAAAGGATAATTGAATTATTATTTAGAAAGATTAAAAAAAAAGAAAAAAACTTTCCATATTATAAGTCACCTTATATTTACATACGAATGCCTACATACTTACTATTTGATATTAAATTTTTGTAATTTGTTTGGCGAAAACTTTAGTTTATGGGTGAGTTTTAATTTTGAAAATTTTCAACTTAAAATTTTTAATCATTTATTTTGTTTTAAGGAAAATATCTAAAAAGGGTCATAAATCGAAGTTTTTTTTATTTTTTGAAACTTCAAAAGATGTCCTAATTTTAAAAAGGGTTGATTTATTTTTACTTATTTGGAAAATTGATTTTTCTAAGTGATAAACATTTGTATTCTTTTTTATTTATTTTTATGATTTTTCTTTTTGGTTTGTTTTTTTTTATTTTTTGTTTTATGTTTTGACTAAAAAAAGAAAAATAAATAGACTACGCCTTTCTATCCCTTTTTTTTTTCTTTCTTTTCCTCTTCTATTTATTTTTCTTTTCTCTCTTTTTTTTAGTTACAATACAATTACAATTTACAAGCATAAATAGATAAGTAAATAATATAAATAAATAAATAAAAATACAAAACAAGCTAAAACAAAATTAGGCTCAAACTAGAGGCACATAGGTCGAACCTAGGGTTATAGAGCTCCATGGGTCGGGTCGATTCGAGTCATCTGGTTAAGTTGCGGTTAAGCCCTTTAATGGTAGTAGCATCAAACGTTGCACGGAAGCTGCCAAGCACCAGATTAAGTAGGGAATTCAATTTAATGAGAAAATTATTGGTGAAAACTCATTTGGCATTAATGTCTTGACTTATGATGGCCAATTGGTGTTGTTTGAGTAACGAGCGGCGACGACAGTTTTTGAGTAACATAGCTAAACATGGTTTGATGCAAAGAAGAAAGATGTTTTGAGTTTTTTTTTTTTTAAATGTGGGAAAGTTGTTGGTGTTATCAGTCTTGGATAGGGATGATGTTTTTAAAGTGGTTGTGAGATGGCCAATGGTAGGTTTGAGTTTCAATACGGTTCATAACTTAGGTCGTATGGTGTCATAGATGTTCGAATGTAGATGCTGCTGTAACGCATTCGCTGTGTGTAGTTTGGGATCGATTGGGCATTGGTTAAAATTGGGGTTAGTGGAGAATGGCGTTAATATTGGATGAAGTTAGGTTGCTTGGTGTGTCGATGATGTGAGTAGCCTGTTGCAATGGTAATCATGCACAACAGTGGCTATGCGAGTACAGTATGCTGTGGTCGGGGTTGGATGAGGATGTGGTGGCCATATGAGGATGGAGCGATCGTAAAGCAGTTACAATTGTCATTATTGTGTAAAGTGGATGGATTCTAATAGTGTTTGTTGGAGTGTGAGGCTTTATAGCTTAGACGTGTGTTTAGGGCATCAGGAAAGAGTGTATTAAAAGGGGGACGGCGTCTGGAATTATAGTTTGAGGATAGGCATTGGTGGAGTGATTGGGTATGAGTTTGTGTAGCTGAAGTGAAGGTCGCTTAGTGCTACGCAACTGGGTTAGTTTTGACGGTGGGTTGATGTCTAGTTGGTGTAGGCATAGTACAACTGAGTTTACTACAGCTAGTACAAGGGGGCGGAAGTGGTTAACGTCGCCAAATACTACATGCATAGGTTAAAGACTAGATGAAAGAGAGTGAGCCATCATAGAGTGCTATGAGAGAGTTTTAGAATTAGGTTGTTTGGTGTTTAAGTGTAGATGGAGTAAGGATGGGAGATTATGTGTGACATGGTACATGACAATGGAGGACACTTAGAGAAAATGGGTTTGATACTACTGTTGGGTAATGGTGAGAGATTGGTTTCTATCTTAGGCTTTGGTGCGAGAGGGAAGATGATGAAGATTGGGGCATTGGGTTGGTATAAGGAAAAAATGGACATTAATAGCTAATTTCCAAATTTTCCTCTTTTTCTTATTGTTCAACCTCAATTTGAATGGTCAAATGAATGAATCCAGCCTTGTTTTTTTATTTAATTCATAGTAGGCTACATGGGGTATAAGATTGAACCAAAAAATAATATGCTTGCTTATGGAAATCATGTGAAAAATCACATCAAAGTAAGGGGTGTAGGCTGGTTTCATGCAGGAAATGAAAGAAAAACGAGGGATAAAGGGGGAATACAAATGTTGACATGGCGCTACATCAACCACGTGGCCAAACCATTACGTGCCACATGTCAGGTGTGACATGCAGCCCAATGGCCCCATGCCACATGTACTCTGTTGTGAAATAAAAGAAAAGAAAAAGGTATTAAGTGCCTGTTAGGAGATTCAAACCCAAGACCTCTATCCCATATGCCATGCTGAGTTTAAGTATAATACCAATAGGCTATTAGCATGTACCTTATCCATATATGGGCTAGATCTAAATTTAAGCATAAGTCCGATCCCTCTTTTTTATTATTATTTAAGGCTCCTAAAAAATACTAGGGTTAAATTAAAAATAAATAAATAAATCTTATTTTATTTAAACTATCTAAAAACTTTACTTTTTTATTTTTTTTCCTTCTTCTTCTCCTCTTGTTTTAAATTTTCTGTTTTTTGTATTTTTCTAATCTTTTACTTTTTGTGATTTTTTTGTAAATTTTCTATTTTGGTAACTTTTTCTAAATTTTCTATTTTTTTTTGTATTTTTTTAAATTATGACCCATTACCATATTTTGAAAAGTAGGGCAAAAATGAGGTATCTACACTCCATATGCTCTAAATTGCATGTTACAACAACTTGTGCCCCCCCCCCCCCCTTAAGACATTGATTTGCATCTATTACAGAGAATTAGTGATTCAATTACTTTCAACATTTTTCTTCCTCTACCTCTATATGTTTGTAGATAAAATGAAGCAATTGAAATATTTGTCGAAGTCTAAACTCTCAAAGTACTTCTACATATATATATGTGTGTGTTTATATATATATATATATATATTTATATCTTGTATACAGTAGTAAACAACGTAGTGCTATCCATCTTCATCTTTTGCATAGTTGTTGGGGTTTCTATAAATCAAATCCTTGGAAGTCTTTAACCTCAAACACCAATAAGATGACTCCAAGTTCTTCAACTGCTCTTTTGATGGCAAATTGACTCCTTCCTTCTCAAATCCATTGAAAAATCCTAAATAATTCATTGTTCAAGTCTTTAGCCTTTAAACCTTAAAAAAGCTCATACTGTTCGATAACCATCGATGGAGTATTAGATCGGAAAATTCCATTAGATAATGAATTAAGCTATGATCAATCATCATCTTAAATACCCTAATCAATATGGAGAAAAAGATTTAATTATACTAATATGTCGTATGGATCAATGATTAGTACACAAGTATCGATAAAATTTTATCACATACTAACATGAAGAAACATACTTTTAGGAAAAAAATTAATTATATTCTCACATATTAAAATTTTATTGATACTTGTACACTACTCATTGATCTATACAACGTATTGATGCTATTAAAACCTTTCTCTCCAATCCAAATGCTTCATAGATTCTGATCGTAGAACTCTATAAAGAGCTTCAAAAGCTCAAAGTGCTCACTAAGGGTCCCAATCCAAACTCTATCTCAACCACATTAATATCAAGACTTTATCCCTATCATTGATAACTTACAATAACATCGATATTGTAACTGATGTTGTCAATCCTCTTGATGATTTAACAAATGAAGAGTTCCATAGATTTGATTTGTAAAACTTTTTGCAAAAATAAAGAAATTATTTCCTAGAAATAAATGTTAAACTTTTTCCTATAAATAATTGTTTTGTTAGTAAAATTTAGAAAATTAAATTAAATCCTTTATTTGAAAATGCCATAGCTATTTTAGCTCTTAACTTCCCCAAACTCTAAATTTTTCGATATAATAGTATCTTAATTAAAATTAGTCTACTTATTGACTTTAACGTTCTTTATTTTTCTAAATTTTGTTAATCATTGAAAAAAAAAACGAATTTAATCAAGTAGATCACATAGAACTTACTGCTTTGAAATGAATTGAACACATAAAAATGATAAATAGTGCAAAAAGCTCTAGATGAAAGAGTAATGTGAAAGTGCAATGAATGAAATGTATTAATTAGTTAAGATTGTTAGGTATATACTATATATAGCACAATCAGAGTGTGTATAGCATACGTAGCAATATAATTACACTATCTACACGTATTACCTACATGTGTAAAATTAATAAAATACATCAGTGAAAATACATCAATAAAATTGTTAAAAGCATGGGTTTTACGTTATCTGCTTAGCTAAGCTACTATCAGAGAACAATTGAATAGGTAATGAAATTGGAATCACAAAATCCTTCAAAACATAAGAGCACTAAAGCAGTTCCTTAATAGCAGTGGCCATACTACGATATTTAGCATCAACTGAAGAAGTTGCTACTGTTAGTTGTTTTTTCTTTTTTTTTTCTTGTCTTTCAAGAAACAAGTAACGAACTAACAAAGACTCAAAAACCAATTAAGGACTTTCAATCCAACCTATAACTTCCCTAATCGACATCCGCATATCTATATAATTGGGAAGAAAAAGTTGAAGAGTAAAACAACCCTTTATGAAAAGTGCCTTTGACATACTTCAAAACTTAAAATGCAACTAAAAGATGTGGTTTCTTAAGAGTTGTCATGAATTGACTTAATTGTTAAATAACGAAGCTCAAATTTGACATGGTCAATGTGAAGTACAACAATTTTCCTATTATATGATGGAATAAAACAAGATCTACTAGTTCATCACCTGATTGAGAATCAAGATGAATATGAGAAAGAAATGGAATTGAGAATGGCTTTACTATTGTTAACCCAGCACTCGATAAAATATACAATGCAAATTTGCATTAGTTTAATATGAAAAGTGCAACAATCTTACATATTTCAAATCCTAAGAAAAACTTTGCGTCCCCAAGATCCTTTATGGTGAAAACCTTATCAAGAGATTCTTTAACACTACAAATATCGAACATATTCTCTCCAATAAGTAGCACATCATTAACATAAATTGGTGTTGTAAGAAAACCATGAGAAATTTGTTTAGTGAACAAAGAATAATCATTCTTAGACTGAATAATCCATAAGAAACTAGCAGTATGTTCACTTTATGGAATTGAAATTTTATTCCCTCCTTATTACAATGTTCACTTAATTTTTTGTCACGGAATTGCAATTTCATAAAAATCACTGTTACTTGAAATTAAGTAATAGAGATTCCTTAACCCAAGTAATAGGGATTCCTTAATTCAATCCAAGAATCACAATTTCTCACCACTACCACCATCGCAACCATCACCACCATCGTTGTCACCACCATTACTGACCACCATCGTTGTCACCACCATTACTGACCACCATAGCCACCTCCTCCAACTAGTGCTGCCGTTACCGCCACTATCACTACCGCCAACCACCGTTGCTAACCATCACCACCACCTATTACTTTATGATTAGTTGAGAAAGAAAATGAACTAAGGATAATTTAGTCATTAAAGTTATGTTACATATCTATTCTTAAATTACTTATAAATCTAATTAAACAAAATAATATGTATTACAACCTTATTTCCATCCTTATGGAATTCCAATTTCAGTCCCTCTCATTCTATTCCATGAAGTGAATGTGCCGTAAATGTTTAGTAAAGTCCTTACTCCATTGTCTTGAAGCCTGTTTAAGTTCATACAATAATTTGATTAGTTTGCAAACTTGACTGAGTATGGCTTTAGGATAACCTTTCGAGTAAAACTATGTATATTTCTTCATCAATAGATCTATGCAAAAAAAAAAAAAAAGTTATTAACATTAAGTTGCTGCACATGCCACCCTTTAATGGTAGTAAGAGTCTCACAGTAGTTAGTTTTGCAACTGGAGAGGAAGTATATCTAAAGTCTATTCCTTCAAGTTGATTATATCTCTTAACAACTAAATGAATCTACAAATATATCAAGTTCTCTTCATGTGTTTTAATGATAACAAAAATGAACATATGAAAAGATAGGTTTGTTCAAAGTATGTGGGATATGTATATCATCTCTGAAAAGCACAAGTTAAAAATATATTTAGTCTTCTAGTCAAAAGACCAATCAAAAGATCAATTAGAAGATGAGACAAAAGATTTAGAAACACCAAAACTTCTTAAATAAAATGATAACATGTTCGAAATCTATCAAAGGATTTTTAATTGATAGAATTCAATTCGTTCCACAAAGTTAGATAAATCCATAGGGATTAATCTTTTAAAGATTTTATTATTTGTCTCAAAATGCTAAAGGAAATTCTAGTATTATTTAAAGTAGTTTTGCAATGTTTTAAGACATAAAAGGGAAGTACTTTCAAAAAAGAAGGATTTTCCTTATAACATAGTCTAAGGATTTTGTAAAAGGAAGGATTGTATACTATTATTAAAGGAAGACGAGTTTAGATTGCACACTTAGGAGTAATGAAAGGAATTACAAGCCTATATGGATGTGCTAAACAAAACAATAGCACAAGGTGGTAAAAATTTCCTTTAAGAAGATTATTTCGAGTAATTAAGGAAAGAGCGAAGAATTAATTTCAATATATTGAATAACCTTCCAAAGACCATTCAACTAACTGTTGCAAATAAAAGTATATAAAGGTACGAAATCCAAATGAGCAAACTAGAAAAATATATACAAATGCTACAGTGATTATTCTCGAAATCTTTCTTAAGCTTGGTAAGATCAAAAGATCAATTAGAGAATTATACTATTTTACAATTTTTTTTTTCATTTTATGTACTTATTTCTTGAGAATCAACTGTAACATTTCCTCATTGTTTTTCTTGTATTTTGTTTAAGAGTTTGTTGCGTTTATTAAGAGACTATTGTATAAATTATATAGATTTGAGAGTTAGCCTAGAGTGTGGCTAAGTGGGTTAAAGCAAAGGATTTTATGGTTGTAATCTCTTAAGCATTGTTTTTGTTGAAAGTAAATAGTGAAACGACTCCGGTAAAGAAATCAGGTCCCCGACAATGGAGCTGAAAGAGTACAGTAGGCACAAGATCGAAGTATTATAATTGATTTGTCTGATCTTCTATTCTTACTCTTTTATTTTTTGTGCATTTTATTTTAGCAGTTCAATTTGCTCATTTTCTTTCACATCATTCATATAAGTAATCGAAGGATCCTTATTTTTCTAGAATCTCTTTTTTTCTTAAAATTTTCAAATAGTAACCAATTCAATCCCCTGCTTGGTTACTTAACTGGGACCTACATAATGCTCCACTAAACCATCTGATTTGGAGAGAATCCAATTCCTCACATATTCATATATGTCATTCAATCTTGTAAGAAATTGAATTAGTTGATTTCTATTCTCAATGTCCTACAACTTAAACTTCAAATCACACTTACAAGTATCATACGCACCATAAGTATAAGTTAGACTTTCATTACCACTACTTAATTCATCCTATATCCTTTTCAATTTATTGAAATAAGCCATAACATTTAAATTTCCTTATTTCAAGTTCTAACTTTGTAACCGTAATTGATATACCAATGGAGTACGTATTACACCAAGACATTCACAAATACTATTCCATAATTCTTTCGTAGATTTTGAACACGTAAAATCATCTAAAAGTTCCTTCATCATTGAATTGAGTAACCAGCATCTTATCATATAGTCATTTTTTATCCATTTGTGATAATCAAATTCACTATCTATTGGTTTTGTAAAAAATCCTTCAATAAACCCTAATATGGCTTTAGTTCGTAGGATTAACTTCACATGTTCGTTTTAGTTGTGAAAATTGGCTCCATTAAAGACTAAACTTGTAATTAGTAATCCTGGATGATTAAATCCTGATAAGTAATACAAATCACTATATGTATCTTCTACTAGAATGATTATGTTATCAATCATGTTGTTTGACAAAATGAAAGATCACAAACCTAATTGAAAGTATAACAAATTCGATATATATAGGATTGAAGATGCTTTGATACCATAAAAAGAAACTGAATTCAATCAAGTAGATCAAATAGAACTTATTGCTTTGTAATAAATTGAACGCTAAAAAGATGATGAATAGTAGAGAGAGCTCTAGATGAAAGAGTAACGTGAAAGCGTATTGAACGAAATGCATTAGTTAGTTAGGATTGTTACGTAAAGACTATATATAGCATGATAGAGCAAGTACAACACATGTGGCAAAATAACTACACCATCTACACGTACTACCTATATGTGTGTAAAATAAATAAAATACATTAGTAAAATTGTTAACAATCATGGCCTTATGTATTTTCTTTAGTATTTTGTTGATAAGTTTGTATTAGATGGGATCAACATAGTATAGACTAAAAATTAAGGAAAAAAAAAAATTTTAGACTTATAAGTACAACATAACGACTCTACCCGAGAATTTTTTCAAGTGGATAAGCCAAGTAATTTTTGTCAAAGATTTATTTATTTTATTTATGTTGTTTTATTTATGTTTTCAAGTATAATTGTTTATAAATTTGACTAACTTTTACTTAATATGTAGGAAGAAAAATACAAAAAAAAAAAAATAAGGGAATGGGTTTTGTGAATTTGCATTTTAAATTTTTAGATATTGAGCCATAATAAAAAAAAGGATGGAATATCATTTTGTAACCTAGAGACTGTCGAGATATACACCATTGCTAGGCGTTGATTAGGCTATTATACTTTAAGCTTTTATATAGAAAAAGAAACGTCTTTGAAAAGATTTGGAGGTTTACAGAATCAGAGGACCTCCAAACTCTACTCTATCACATCATGTACCATATTAACAATTGTAAAAGGTTAATTGGTCATTGCGACACCATGAACGCTTTGCTTTAGAATTTGTCTTGAAAAAATCATTCGAAAGTCCAAAAAGTCGTTTTTAATAATAATTGCCAGTCTTATAATAATTCTTATCATAGTTAATTTTTCAGCTATTGATTCCCACATGTGTCATTGTCACTTGCATTCAGTTTGCATCATTTTACTTTTCTTTATCTTTTTTTTTTTTTCCCTTTCAGAAGATGTTTTACAAAGATGTGAGAATTTGAAAATTTTAGGAGCACCAGCTATCCCAAATTATTTTCACAAGGATAGAAAAAGAGGACCGGGTAAAATGGAAAAAGAAAAAGAGGATTTCATAATTAGGAGAAATTGTATCACATGCTTAAAAATTTAAGGAGCATTAACTATCATAAAATCATATCTCATGACATCATATATCCTAAGGTTATTTTAAGAAATTTGAAAATTTTGTTGGAGCATGAACTAGCTTAAAGTTGAACAAAAAATTATCCTGAGTTTCAAAATTTTTAGGAGCTTCAGCTATCATTCTTCTAAGAGTTTTCAAAATAAAAGGAATGGGATCCTTATTATTATTATTTTTTTTATTTTGGAAAAGATAAGAATATAACATTAATTACCCAATTAGTTATGGAGTTAAAAGGAGATCGTTCCATTATAAAGATATCTTAAAAGGGGAGTTTTTTTTTTATGTTATATCCGTATTTTTTATAAGATATATTTTGTTGTCCATCTGATTTAATATTTATTAAATCTGAGTCATTTCAACTATTTAAATCTTATTAATATTAAATTAAAGGTTAAATAGCGGATTGAATTAATCCAGTCAAAATAATAAACATGATCATAAAAGCTCTCCCTAGAAAGTATAAATTTATAACCGGAAAATGGTACGAATTTTTTCAAATATAATGATGGTTACTCTCCTTGATGACTCTTTGTATTTTCCTTTTACTTCCTTTTTCATCTGCTTGTTTACTCTTTGTGATGGTGGGTGATTATTAATGAAGTTCTATTTTCAGTTTAAAAAAGAAAAAATAATGATAGTTACACATGAAAATGAATATTTTTAAAAAAATTACAAAAACAAGGGGAGGAAAGCTTGGCATATACTACCGCCACATGTCAAAAAACCCTTGACTATATTATTAAAATCGTGGAAATTTCTGTATTATACCTACTTTTTGTTCATAATATTCCTTTATATGCCCTTTTCACTTCAAATTACATCTGTTGACATAATTATTAAGCATAGGAGGAATTATATATTTTCAACAAGCTGGCCAATTACTCATCCCTACAACTATTAACTTTAATTTTCAAAACGGCCACATAAAATCCACAACCCAACTCTCTATAAATCTTCTTACTTTTTGGGATTAGTTTGCGAAGAAGGAAACGGTTATTGACTTGGTGCCACTGAAGGATCAGCATGGTCCGACTCTTACATGCAAACGATATTTAACTCACTTGAGTTTTCCTTCTCCCTCTTTTTATACTATAAATTTTGCTGAATTATTATACTCTAATGATATTATCATTAATCTCCAAATAAAATGGATTAAAGTTTGAATCTTCTTTCTCTCGAATTATAATGTAATTAGCAAAATATATATATATTACCCTTTACACTTACAACATGATGGGGTCTATTAGCATATTTTAAGCAAAGAATTGAATTGAAGTAGACTACGGGGCAGTTATGGAAAATAGAATGGAGCACTTTGAGACACCGGGTATCGTGGAAAGTGGGAGATGCTGTAAGATAAGAATTAAGAATAGTTTATTTTAACGTAGAGAAATTGGTTGGACGATAAAAATCCTACATTGGTAAGAGTAGTTTTGACTTGAAACGAAAGTAGTAAGAAAGGTGTGTTTCGTAAGCCATTTCATGGACTCCTCGTACTAGCTTCTCTAATTTCAACTATAAACAACTAAAAGTTTTCGTTTTCATCATCACATGCAAACTCACAAGAAGAAGGGGCCAAAAAAATTTGCAATATAAATATATGCGTGCATGCTTAAAAGTCTATTGTTAGGTATTAATTTATTTAGTTACTTTTATTTGGTTAAATGAGTAGGTTTTGTTGCCAAATGAGATATCTTCTATTTCCCCGTTATATATATATATATAACATGCAATCTTAAATGACAATCGTTTGTTTAGTATTGAGAAAAGAAATAAAATGCCTTGTATGCCCTTATAAATGAATAATAATGGTACGTTAGGAAATTATTAACTAGGAATAAGGATACGAGAAAATTCCATAATTGTCAGCTTTACCCCGTCTTTATGAAATAAAACTGTCCAGCTTCAATCTTGACTAGTAGAGAGATCACATCCATGTTACCAGTGTCCAGAAAATGATATAATAACTAAGTAAACAAACCACAGATAGAATTTTTCTTTTTTCTTTTTTTAAAAGACGCAGCTCCTTTTTGTTCTCGTAATGATAGTTAGTTATCATTCAAACGAAAGTAACACATATTTCTAGGCCTTTTCTTGTGTTAATTGTGTACAGGTTGCTATTATACACATGTAGGTTTTGATATAAATATATAAATTTTGGTTAAAATTACCGTTATCAAAATTTGCAAACTTACACTAGTATCTATATATTTGTACATATTCTAGATGCTTTGTAAAACCTATGAAAAAAAAATTAAAATAAAGAAAATATAAAGGGAAATATAAAAATATAAGATGGAGGAACGAAAAGTAATCAAGTTTTAATGGGAGGGGCAAAGGGACAATTTAACCCCTAAGTATAAAAAAGTTTGTTTTAACCTAGGTCTAACTTTTGCACTGTGTCATTCATGCATACTCTCTCTAGAGTACCGGTAAGAGTGAGGACCAAGTAAGGTTACAAGGCGGTTTTTATCGTCTTGATTGGCAGATTAAACCACATTTGATCTTAGAAGATGTCACGATGTTGTAAGTAAGATCGATTTTGAAAAAGAGAATGTAGAAGTAGGAAAATTAAGTAAAACCCTAAATCGGTAAGGGGATTTTGTAAATTTTAAAATAAATGAGAGAATCGAGTTGGTTATGCCTATGAATTTATGATTTGATTTGATGTGATGTGAACATAATTGGTGTGAGTAGCATGATCTACAAGTAATCTCAAGGGTTAACGAATAAGATATGTTTTTGAATCCTTAGTGTTGTTTTTGTTCAATTTTGTGATTAGGAGCACATTTAAGTGTTCCATGGTGATAATTTGATAAAATGGATCTAGTATGGTAAAATTTACAGGTGTAAGAGGGGTTAAGGTCAAATCAAAGAGGATTGGAGGAGTTGAATGTTGAGAAAGAAGAAATTGATGAATAAGAGTATCATGAGTATGATCCTATCCATGAACCCTTCAACATAGATTTCATTTGGAGTGTGAAGTGAGGAAATTAGGTCAAAGTGGATCACAATCAAGATCGTAGGCATGTACCTCAAGCGTAATTTAATGGTATAAGTTTAAAGAAGGATCATGGTTAGGATTACGGGCATGATCTCCAAGTGTGATCTTATTCTTTCCCTTTTTCCCCTTATTTCTCTTTTCTTACTCTCTTAAACTTTAATCTAACCTATTCTAAATAAGTTTAGGAGTCTTAAGTCGATCCTTAATCCTTAGATAAAGCTAATACTAAGGCTTAAGGACAAGTAAGACAAGTAGGCAAGAAACTAGGTGAGTGAGTTTAGCTTCAGGGAACATCTTACACCAAGCCCTGTCTAAGCGTATTTGGACTAGATCCCTTAGATTTTTGGACCATTTGGACCAAGTACACTTAGGCCCACTAAATCCTAGGCCCACCATGCCACAAATGTGCATGTAATGCTGATATCTGACCCCACTTTTCCTCACTTGAAATGACCTCGTTAAAATCGCCGATCATTGCGCAAGCTCCATCAATGCTTTCTGATAAAGATTCAAGCTCTTCCCAAAAACAAACGCGAGCTTGCAACCTACGACTAGCGTAAACTATGGAAAGACACCAAGAAAGATGACAATCACTTACCTGAATCTCCATAAGAATCTACTGTCGAGAAATGTGCCTCTTACGAACAACTACTTCTTCGGCGTTCCAAAGAATGATGATACCCCTACTAAGCCCTTCCGCCTCCAAACATATCATGCGGCCAAATTACAAATAAGCCTTTTAAGGCATTTGCAACAAGTGCCCCCGTCTTGTATCGAGTCACTAAGTTTTTAATCGCACGTTTCCTCCCATTAGAGTTTGTACCTCTAGCATTCTACGCTAGAACCTTAAAAGGTCTTGGTCTCATGGTGGAGGATAGGGTGTCGGACATCTCAGCATTCGGAAGAAGTAATACGATAATAGATATCAGCATTAAACGCTTGCTAGACCCGCTCAATTGCTACTGTCTAGTCAAGGGGTCGAAAGTTAGCATGAATCAACACAAATTGCATCTCCAATGCAGTTAGAAGGATCCTCTCTTCCCGATCTTCCATCAAAGAAATAGTATACAGGACTCTCTGGATATTTGCTAGAAAAGCCGCCCCCATCATGACGTTGTCCACCACAGTCCTGAAGTTTCACTCCAACTATCTCAGAATTAATACTCTTGTGGTGTCCCGGTGCTACATTGGCATCTTCACTCTTAGTAATGCTTCCATCATTGTTAGATATATTATACCATCCTTGTGATGAGCCTGGCCGTGAGGGCTTGTGAGACTAAATATTTCTCCGGTATCCTTTCCGTTCTCCAATTGAAGCCTGTCATTATAATGTTCGTCACTTCGGCTAGGACTCGCGTGGAAAACAAATCAGTCTGCATCTCCCAAACCAGTTTGTCTGGCTTCTCTAGTGGTAATTGAGAAAGAGGATGAATGAGTCGGATAAAAATTTCAACTTCTGAAAGCTGCACCATTTTGCCTTGCTATCTTCTTAAGAGAAGTAAGGTTCTTTCGATTTCCCTTATTAACGTTGGAGTAAGGATTTCTGGAGAAAATTTAGTTATTCTCCTTTGCTTTGCTATTTGTTGAAGAGATGGTGTCCTCTTGCCTTTTTGCCAAATCATTAAACCCCTTTACTTCCTGTATCGGTTCAAAAGTAGTATCTGCAAAAGAATATGAAGGATTAAAAATGCTGGGATTAGCCATAGTCTCCTTTTTTTATTGCGTCACTTCACGATACGTAAGTGTCTTTTCCTTTTGTGGAACCATGCAAAGCATTATTCTTTTTATTCTTCCGCTTCATGTCTCTGTTACTTTTGATTTTAATCCATTCACCATAACTATTATCATTAATGTCCTGTTAAATATTACCAGTAATGCGCTTAAGAGTTTCCCTCATTTCATGCATATTGTAGCCTTTTGCATTTCCTCCCTTGAATCATTAAGACTCAGCCGCCATATCTTCACTCCTCCCCATCAGTTTTGTCTTTAAGATCATGCTACACACATGGCTCTCCAGCATTTAAACGTTGCTTTATAGAGGTTGTCTCCTTAGTCTCGTTGGGAACCGGGTAGGACCATTTATTGCGGTTCATCTCACCTAAATTTGGTAAGCCTTCATATTGAATTTTGTAGGGCACCTTATTAATAATAACAGTATGGCATATCCATATTCACTTGCACACAAATTCTAGCAAAACACCCTCTTTCCAATCCCATAGTATACAAATCGTAACGCAAAACTGAGCCTATTTTTTCCCATATTCTCCTTATAGTAAGGGGGGAATATTCCATTAACAATACAGTAATACGCACCATACGGCTACATACTCAAATCCCGAGAACTCTGGTTGGAAATCAGGCTCTCATCTCTTCGACACGAGATAATAACTGTTAATAAACTAAGGATCATTTTTTATAATCTAATGGAAGTCATTTGCATTATCTAAAGAGATCAAATAAAACCCGGATTCCGTGTAAATGACCTTGAAACAAAACCAAAGACTTCTAGGCTTCTTTCAACCTATCAAGCATAACCTTATAGCCAAGGTTTGGACCCATCACTTTTGGTATTAACGTATTTTGCCAAGAAGCATACATTATATCCTTCTCCACCTTGGAGAAGGTAATGTAGCATTCTCCATCTTCTGCTAAATCATTCGGGATTTGTTCCTCAGTCTTAGTTGCACTTGAGTCTTGTTCCACAATTTCCTTATCACGTCATTCAGGAAAGCATAATCTTTCGTATGCCCCTGATATGTTCAAGATAATCGTATCCCTAAAGGATAATCTCATAGAAGAATTATTTTGAATTCCCTTATGGGGCTCTAGATCCATTCTGTCCACCTACATTTGATTATCACCTCCATTCTGTCCACTGCACACTAAGGTTTTCTTTGAGAGGCAACATTTCCGCTATACTTATTTAGTTATGCCTGTAAAATAGGATTCTTTATTATAAAATCCTTATGTTATTATTCTTAATAAAAACTTGATGTCGATGTAACGATGCCAAAGTTTCCTAGGCTCAGAATTGCAATTTTTTTTTTTTTAATATCTTAACCGTTGCAACATTGCCAAAATTTTATTAAATAATAGCAATATGGTTTCGTAGGATTCTATTATATATACTAAAAGAGAAATTTTGAATGTAAAATCCATATGTTATTATTTTTAATAAAAACTTGATAGTAATGTAACGATGCCAAAGTTTAAAAGAGAAATAGATAATTCCAATCCTAGGCTTAGAATTGCAATTTCTTTTTTTTTTTTTTATTTGAACCCTTGCAACATTGCCAAAATCTCATTAAACAATAGCAATATGGTTTGATAGGATTCTACTATATATACTATTGACAGGACTCGTTGGATATGAGTCTCTTAGGCCCAACCGGATCCGAGACATCTTATGGCCTGGGGTTCACCCTTATAGGCCTAAGCCTTAAGCCTGTATTGATTAAGCTCAGTATGCTTAGCAAAAGTTAGAATGTATAAGATAAAGATTAAATGGTGTTAAATAGCTACATCTGGAATAAGTGAGACATGTCAGACACAACGATTCCACTCTCGCATACTTGTAGGAAAATATCTCTCCCCACTAACTAGCCTCTATCCTTATAGCAATAGCCAATAAAGTTTACAGCTACTTGAGCTCTAAGTGGGAACGAGCAAGAAGTCGACTCATAGGGAGTGCAGGCTCACTCAGCTACATGCCAAGCTCACTCGGTAAATGATGTCGACCTAAATGAGCTCCACATCATTGTAAGGCAGCTCTCCGAGCAACAAGGGAGCAAAGGTGTTAGCGGTGTTAAGCCGGTCACCAACAATAAGACCTCCTTCACTAGTGGTATCCAAGATGAAGTGTTGCCTCTTAATGGCAAACTTCCGATCCTAAACCAGTATGATGGCACGGGTGACCTTGACTATTATCTTCTCTACTTTCGCATCCTTATGAACCTCTATGATCATGGGGATGCTATAATGTGCAAGGCCTTCTGAAGCACCCTGAAGAAGGCAACTTAGATGTAGTTTGACCACTTCCTCAACGATTCCATCAACTCCTTTGACAAGCTAGCACGGAAATTCAATCTCCACTTCAAAAGCCAAAGACCCTGGCCGACTTCTGGAACAAAGCCTAGAAGTACATTGACTAAGAGGACAACATTCGTACTAGGCACAATACCAATTGATAAAGGTCGGGTGAAAAGCAAGACAAAGAAAATTGTCCGTGAAGGACCACCTCAACAATAGGATGCCAAGTAGATTAGAAGGGGAGAGCTCTGGGAATAAGAAGTACCGGGTTGAGTGCAACCCCCTCCCCCTCCCCCTGCCCCTATTTACACTCGACACATACCCCTAAATAGACCCATTGCTCAAGTCTATTCTAAAGTGAAGCACTGGAATTTGCTTTAGAGACTACAAAAAATGCAAGGGAACTTTAGTCATTGGAACTTTAATAAATACTATCAATTCCTTGACAACCATGACCACACCACCAACAAGTGCTTCCGATTGAAAAACACCCTCGAATATGCCATTCAGTACGGTTTCTTCAATGAATATGTGGCCTATTTGAGGAACGACGACTGTTTTGACGATGATGGATATAGGGCATCCTAGAGGCAACGAATCGGGAATACCCATACAGAGTAGAACAATGACTGTCGCAACGATTGTGCCCCCAATGATGTTATAAACATAATCATGGGGGGAGGGGCACCTTGGAAGCCGACCGAGCACTAGCAACTCGATTAATGCCCCATCAGAGGTGTTTGCCATAAGTGAGAAGAGATAAAAGTTGGACACTTCCATCTCTTTCTCCGATGAAGTTCTTGAAGGGGTTGACACACCCCATCAAGATTCCCTAGTGATAGGGGTAAGGATCTCTTGAGATCCTAAAGATTATGGTGGACATTGGTAATTCTACTGACATACTCTTCTTCTATATATACGAGAGGATGAGGCAAAAGTTACTAGTAAAAATGAAGCTGTACTATCATAATTTGAGCAGCTTCAACGGAAGTACAGTTTGAACTAAGGGTATCATCATGTTAAACATGGAACTCGGTAATGACAACCATGTGGTAAAATGACCCGTAGAGTTCGTTGTGATTGATTGCCCCTCCCCCTACAATGAGTACTTGGGAAGACCAAGACTGAATGTGTTTAAGGTAATCTCATCCTCCCTTCATTTGAAGACCAAATTTCTAACCCCAACTGGGGTAGGGGTATATAAATATGATCAAAAGCTCTCATGAGAGCTATACGTTAAGGCGGCCAAAGGAGATGGCATCTTTACCCTATAAATAGGTTCGCAAGAGAGGGCAATTGAAAGGGGCGAGCCTAGTGAGAAGAAAGAAGACGTCCAGATTGGAACCTCACTCAAACAAACCATGAAAGTTAAGATTGAGACTCCAGTTGAGGTGAAAGATGAAATCATCGCCTTCATGTGGGCAAACTCTAACAAGTTCACCTGGTTGACATTAGACATACTCGAAATTTTGCTTGACCTAGCAACCTATAGCTTCAATGTTGACACCACAGCGCGGCCTTTCAAGGAAAAAAAGAGGCATTTCGCTTTAGAGAGGCAGGCCGCAATCGAAGAGGAAGTGCAGAAATTGCTTAAAGCTGGCTTTGTAAGGGAAGAAAAGTACTTGACATGGCTAATAAATGTGATACTAGTAAAGAAGAATAGGAAGTGGCGAATGTGCGTTGATTACACCGATGTCAATAAAGCCTGCCCTAAAGATTGTTTCCCCCTCTTAAAGATCAATCAACTAGTTAATTCTACATCGAAACACACCTTGCTGAGCTTTATGGATGGCTTCTCGGGGTACAACCAGATCAAAATGTACCTGAAGGATGAAGTCCATACCTCCTTCGTCACCGATTACGACACATATTGTTACATTGTGATGCCATTTAACTGAAAACGTGGAGGGCACGTACCAACGAATGGTGACGATACTGTTTAAGCCCTAAATCGAATGCAATATGGAGGTATACGTCAATCATGTCAAGGATCTCTAGGAAGCCTTCATTTGGATGCCTACATACAGCATGGAGCTGAACCCTTAGAAGTGCATCTTCGACTTCAGATCTAGTAAGTTCCTTGGCTTTCTGGTAACACAAAGAGACATCGAGGTAAACCTTAAGAAGATTACTGCCATAAGGGGAATGAAGCCTCCAACCTTAATTTGAGACATACAGAAACTCACTAGCACGGTAGCCACATTGAGCATATTCATTTTGAAGAATGTAAACATATGCATTGAGTTCTTAAAAATCCTGAGAAATCTAAAAGGTTTTGAATGGACTTCGGAGTGCGCCGCTACCTTTTAGTAGCTTTAGGACTTCCTCGCACATCTATTAGTCTTCTCTAAGCTTATCCATTGGGAGGACCTGTTTTTGTACCTAGTCGTGAGCGACTGGCTGCTCTCCTTTATGCTGGTCAGAGTAAAGGGAAGAGAATACAGGCTATAGACCAGAGGTTAGGTATACCCGAGCAGAAAGGTTTACCCTAACCATTGTTATCATAGTACAACGGCTAAAGCCTTACTTCCAAGCGTACTAGATAATTGTACTCATAGATTAACTACTACACACCATGTTGTAGAAACCTAATACATCTAGATGGATGATGAAGTACATAATGGAATTGAGCGTGTACGGAATCTAATATCAGCCACAAACAGCTCATAAGGCACAAGTAATGGCCAACTTCGTGGCAGAATATACGGGAGAGGAGGAAGCACCATTGAGCAATGACAAATCGGTGTGGACTCTCCACGTCAATGGATCATCTACCTTGGGGGGTAGAGGCGTAGGTCTTATTTTAACCGGCTCACAAAAAGTTACGATTCACTATGCCCTTAAGTTAGGGTTTGACTCTAGCAACAACGAATCTGAATACAAGGTGCTTATCGCCTATCTTAAGCTAGCTAAGGAGATTAACGTTGAGCATTTACGAATCTTCTCAAACTCCATGCTTGTTGTCTAACAAGTCTGAGGTGAAAACAAAGCTAAGGACAACACTATGGCTAGATACCTTGAAAAAGTGAAGAGCCTTTTAGCTGAATTCACTTCATGGGACATAAGGAAGATCCCTTGACTTAAGAATTTAGTAGCAAATTAGCTATCCAAGCTCGCTTCCATTGGTCTATAGAAGCCTAAGGTGAAGGATAACAAAATCTTCATAGAATACTTGCAAAAAAAAAAAAAAAAAACATAATTTCGATCTTGGCTAAAGTTTTGGAGCTAACCATAGCAACTTTAGAGCTGAGATGGATGGACCCTATCTAGAGTTATTTGGAGCAAGTCATACTCCTAGATGACAAGAAGGAGGCAAAGAAGCTTCGGTATTATGCTACCAACTATACACTGGTCGATAGCGTCATGTATCGTAGGAGAGTCAGCCTTCCCCTGCTTTAATCCCTCTAAGAAGGGGAAGGGTTGTATGTCATAGAAGAGTTGTACATTGGAGTGTGTAGCAATCACATTCAATTCCAAGCCCTTTACCTTCATGTATTGCGACTTGGGTATTATTGGCCTACAATGAGATAGGACAAAAAAGTCATTGCCCAAAAGTACCCATAGTGCTAGGAGTACGCCCCGGTTAATGATGCACCTAGCACCACCTTCCAACCCTTGACCAGCCTATGGTCCTTTGCACAATGGGGGATTGATATTCTTAATGCCTTCTTGAAAGCTTCGAGAGGATAGTAGTTCATAATTATTGTCGTCGATTACTTCACAAAGTGGGTAGAGACTGACGTGGGTGGAGACCAAAGCTGTGATTAAGATCATAGAAAAAAGTGTTGAATCTTTTGTTAGAAATAACATTCCTTCCCGATCCAAGGTCCCCTATGCTCTTATCATGGATAATGAACGATAATTTGATAACCCCAAGTTCAGAGAGTTCTACGCCAAGCATCACATTACCCCGCACTTTACCTCGTTCGCCTACCCCCAATCAAATGGATAGGTTGAGGCAACCAATTGGATCATCTTGGATAGCCTAAAGAAGTGCATAGACCAGTCTTAGGGTGCTTGGGCCAACGTATTGGCAAATATCTTGTGGGTGTATAAGACTACCCACTGTACTTCTATGGCCGAAACCCCCTTTTGTTTGGCATTCAAATCGATAGCAGTCCTCCCCATTAAACTTAAGCTTCCTAATATCTGGACTTGAAGTTTCGATGCCACTCTTAATGAGTCATTGTTGCAAGCTAGCGTTAATACCATTAAGGAAATCAGAGACCTTGCTATTATTCGAGTAACTGCATTCCAACATCGAGCCACTCAGTATTATGACCAAAAGGTCAGACACAAGAAGTTGAAGGTTAGCGACTTCGTGTGAAGGGCAAGGCAAGCCAGCCCCCAATTGAGAAGACTCGGTCAAAGTCAAGGAAAGATTAGGTAATAAAGTGTACAAACTAGAAAAATTGGATGGCTAACTCACCCCGTGCCCATGGAATACTGATAATCTTTGGCTTTATTTTGATTAGCATTCTATTATGTACATTTTTCCAAAATAATGAAATAAAAAAGTTGCTTCATAATTGATTATCTACTTCTCTCTCTCTCTCCCTTTCTTTCTATTGCCATCTAAGCCCTTGAAGGGGCATACAAATCGTTTATCAATTAGGTTAGAATGCTACTGAATTGACCCCTCAGGTAACCTTGGCAAGGGGAAACACCCTTTGTACAGAGGAATTCACATCTACCAGGCAAGTTGGAATGCCATCGACTTAACCCCCTTCGGGTAACCTCAACAAGGGGAAACACCCCTTACACAGAGGAACTCCCATCTATTGGTCAGGGTAGAATGCCACCGACATGAGCCCCCTCAAGTGACTTCGGTAAGGGGAAACACCCTTTGCATAGAGGAACTCCCTTTTACCGGGCAAGTCGAAACGCCACCGACTTGACCCTCCTCGATTAACTTTAGTAAGGGTAAACTCCCCTTGCATAGAGGAATTCTTATACAAATATATTCAAAGGCATATAAAAACAAGTGTATACAGAGGATGTTTCAAAAAATTCCTTCATTGATTGATTAATGGATTATACAGTGGAGGCCAACATCCCGGCCTAACATATACATGTTCCAAAAGAGAGAGAGAGAGAGAGACAAACGCGCTATCTCCTTGGATCAGCTAACTCTAGTAACTCAAAAAAATCCAAGGCCTTGATTTGTTCGGAGTGTTGATCCGTCAATGCTTTAGGTAGCAAGCCTTGACTTAGAGCGAAGCTAAATGTTGTGAATAAGGAGTAGTAAGAAGATTGCCTGGAGATTGATTGTCTTGAGGAGCTACTTTGGGGGTAGGCTCTTGTTGGGCTGCTAAGATAGAAGTGGATGTGGAAGCACCTTGCCCAACCCTAGTAGCAGAGGGAGTGCCTGTAACATCTAAGGCTACTTAAGCGGCCTCTTTCTCGGGCACTAAGGCTTTTCTCTTCTCATTGAAGGTCAGAGAATCCAAAAAGTCAAAGAAGCTTAGATCAAGGTCTGGATAATGGCAGAACCTCCTTCCTCGTATAGTGCGTTGAGTTTGTAGTTAGGTCTTCTAACTTGTCCAACCACTCTTTGGTCTTTCGATAGTCGGCGACCGCCTTTTTAGTAGCAGCATCGCTAAGGACCTCCTTACTCTCCATTTTGGAGATGATCTCCTCCATCTCCAAAACCTTTTCGCGTAACTCCTGGACTTATTACTATAGCTCAACCCTTAAACCGGCTAACTCCAGCAAAATGGCTTTGGCACTTTCACGCTTTGACACCTTCATTGCTAACTCAATTTGTAGCCTCACAATGACACCTTCAACTCAGCATTCTCTTTCTCGACCCGGGCCTTAGCTTCCTTCTCCTCATCCAACCGTTGAGAGAGTTAAGCCTTTATCTTCTACTCCTCTTTAAGGTAAGCCTTCAAGTTATTGGCCTGCTATGCTGCCTTCTCGACCTTATCCCTCTCCCTATCTTTATCCTTTAGCCTTGCCTAAAGTCCCGTTACCTACACATAAGAGCGACGCAGGTGCCAATTAGTCTTGGAGAATTTTTTCAAGTACTTATTACTCACTAGAAGTCTCTAAAGCCCTTTATCTCTTTTTGGGCGGCATCAAACTTATTCGATTGAAGTAGCACCAGGCTATGGTACTGCAAATTGAAAAAGGAGGCCACCATTAACGTAACACCAAGTAAAGCACTTTAATACAGGAGTAACAAAGACTTACTTACCTCATCAACGTGCTTAGGTAGCCCGCTATCTCCATGCAGTTATCCCTACCTTCCTTGGAGAGCCCCTCGAAGATAACCCAATCGCCGGGCGTATAGGACTCCATTAAAGCCTGGTAATTAAGTGTTCGATGCTGCAATGTTAGATCGTTGGTGTGGACCTCCTACTTCGGCCTCAAGAGCTTACCGCTAGCCCTCTTCATTTCCATCTCAAAGGCTCCCCTCAAGAACTCTTCATCCCAAGAGGTATACAACACTTCTTGGAATGAGTCTGGCCCTATCCTCATCAACCTAAAATTGTTCAGGATGTCAAAAAATTCATCCCCCATATCGTTAACATTCTGATAAGGATGAGCCATCAACCATTCATTCTATTTCTCCTAACTTAAAGGTGCCCTTACTAGGGGTTGCTGTTTCTTAGCTTTAGGCTTTAGCTCCCCAGCCATCTTAGGAGCTTTCCACTTTTGGCCAGCTACCTGAGGTAGGGTGGCCCCTTCAATCATTTCTTCTTCCTTCGCCCACAAAAGGAAAAGCATAAGAACATCGGGCCCCTCCATATCGGCACCTGTAAGCCGCACAATCAGTTACTTAAAGTTCCGATCGGTTGAAAGATCTGATTGAGACTAAATTATAAGTAAAGCTAAAATACTAATAAAAATGATCCCGTAAGTTCAAATTTAAGAAAATAAGTAATAAAATAAAATAATATAAAAATTCCAAAATTTAAGTATACAACTCATTATTTATCGAAAATAAATAAAATTTATTCCGATAATTAACGAATTGCTAAAAATAAATTATATGTATACTAAAAATCATAAAATGACCTAAATAATATTTAATAATAGTTATTTGTGCTATATATGAATTTACATATAAGTAAAAATACGCAGAATTACTTAAAATACACGAAATGTGCTAAAATAATACTAAATAATTAAATAAAATTCATAATTAATTAAGGAAAAATCAAGAAAAAATGAGGGAAAGTTAAGAAGTGGGGCATGGCAATCTGAAAATTAAAGGAAGAAATCAACCAATTAAAATGCAACAAATAGAAAGTGAAAAAAAAAGAAGAGATAAGGCAATTGTTTTATCTAATTAATACACAATAATTTCCTTAATGCTCTATAAATAGCAAGAAAATTTTAAAAGCTCATTTAGTCAGTTTGGAGAGTGAGAAAAATAGAGAGGGCCGAAATGGTGAGTATTTGAATTTATTTAAAAAAAAATTCTTAAATCTGTGCAATTAGGGCCTTAGGAGATAACTCAGACCCGACGAGAAGCTGAGAGTGGATAGCCACCACCACTACACTGTGGTGGCAGCACCTAAGTGGGCCGACATGCCCATGGCCACCGACGGTAGCAGGAGCCACCCAAATCGGTGAGCTCGATTTCCAATCCGATTTTGTGTAATTTTGTAAAAGTAGTAAATATTCTTATAAGATTATGAATTTTGTTATTCTAGAATATTTTTTATAAAAAATATTATTTTGATGAAAATATGTCCTGTGATACATGATCTTTAAAAAATCATGCAAAACCAATTATGTTTCAGTTTGGAAATAAATAATCTTAAGAGTGTAGTTTTGAACTCAAAATTTTTGTGTAGACTACTTAGATAATATAGAATAGTGATATGAATTTCGTTTTCAAAAATTAATTTTTGAAATTTTTAGATAATTTTTAGGCCTTAAAATGAGGCATAAAATGAGTAGTTTAGGGTTAATTAAGTAATTAAATGGTTAATTACTGATTTAGTGAATAATTATATGTTTTAGGATGTTGAAATCTGATGAAGTATGATACTTGTAGCATTTAAGGTATTAAATATAATTATTAGGCTGATTATGTAATAAATAAGTAAACTGGAAAAAATAGTACGTTTTAAGTTCATTTGGTAATTTAGGATAATTAGGTGTAAAATTTGATTTAGGATGAATTTAGACATTTTGAAATGATAATTGATGTTGGGAGATGGTAATTAGAGTGTTAGAAATATTAGATGTGTATTATATATACAATAGGTGAAATATATAATATGTAATTATTAGAAATATAATAAATAGAAGATATTAGAATAGAAATTGATATTATATAAATAATAGGGTTGTATAATAAATTTGGTAAAAATCTTGAATTTATATAATTATATGAAAAATGTAAAAATTTCTCACATCAAGAGTAAATTCGATACACTATCAAACATTTAAGTGTATCGGAAATAATAAAATACTAACTAGGGATAATTATGATATTTAGGATATTTGGAAGTAAGGTGATTAATTTCACATGATGAGTTAAAACAAGTTTCTAGAGTTCGGGTATAAAACAATACTTAGAAATTGAACTAGAACCAAATTTAGAAATCGATACGGAAACTAAACCTGAACCTGACCCCAAACCTAGAATAATTGTAAAAGATTTGAGCACCTAGATAATTGGACATATTAAACCCTAACCAAAAGATAATAATAAGCATTATAAAATAAAACTAACCTATAATGGTTATATGAAAAATTGAAATCACGTTTGTGTTATAGGGATGATTGATGATGGCCTGAGCGAGTTGGACCTTGAGTGAGTCAGCAAGAAGTCTAGGTAAGTTGGGATTACTACGTTGCTGTATTTTGGAGGCTTGAGATTATGCTTGGTTGTGCTTGTTAGATAATTGGTTGTATGTATGTGCTTGATTATGAGTAATGCTATGATTCTATTTGTTGTTTTAGCTTGTATTGTATGAAATGATCGATCACCCTAAACTGGACCTAATTAAATATACGACCTGTAATCATAATCGAACCTGCATAGCAACCCATTAGGGGAAATTTAGGATTCTCCGGCCAAATAGCGACTCTTTTGAAAGAGATAGTGCAGGATTACATAATGGTCTCTTCTTCATCCTTAATCGAACTAAATGACAGGAAAAGAAGTCACGGCAAGGGTGAAGTCAATGGTTTGAAGGTAGTTGCGGGAGGAGGGGTATCTCCATTGCACAAGCCTGGGTTTGGTCGTGAGCTATTACATTAACTGCAACTCCTCAAGCCGAATTAGAGCGAGCGCAATTTCTCTAATCTCACGACGGGTTAGACAACGTCGTACGATGGCATTTGCTTGAATATGCATTGTACTTAATAAGTTGGTTGATAACCTTATTATGTTTATAGTATAGTTTTAAGTCCTCCATTCTAACTTACTGAGCTGTGGTTGCTCACATCCCTATAGATATCGTGTAGGTGCTGGCTAAGAAGTGCTTACAACTATACTAAAGCTAGCAACTGCTGGATCCTAGAGAGTGAGGAAAAATATTTAAAGAATAAACATATATTTTTAAGGTTTAAGCTTTTATTTTAGAATTTTTCATTTTGAATAATATAATAATTAGGAAATATATTACGGTGAAACGTTGTAAACATTAATTGTAATAACTGAATTATAGTGTATATATATATTTTTCTCACTTTCTTAGGTAAATTATTTATTTAAATTACAAACTGTTTACTTCAAAGCGGGTTAGTTGTGGACGTCTTGTGTAGATCAGGTCTAGGATAACGGTTGTAAGGCTAACTTCTATTTTAGAATGGTTTACACTGCGGGATTGTTACGATTTTGTCGTTTCGGGGTGTGACAGCGCCTTCATAACTATGACAATGGGCTCAATGAAAAGGATGAGGGCAAAGGCAGGCGGAGCCATATCCAAAGGCTCTATATCCAGTGGCTTGTCCTGAATATCGATGGGAATCTCCTAAGGAACAAACTTCGGTTATACCTTGCTGGTCTCCTAAGGCCCTGGCTTCACCCGTACTATTTTACCCTTTAACTGGTCTACCTTAGCTTTTACTTGGCGACGGCTAATTAACTTGTGCACAGAAGGACAAGGCACCTTTTTAGCTAAATTTTTGCCATCAAGAAATTCAATTCAAAGTTAGAAAACGAAAAGAAGATGAAACTACTACTATCATTCATAAAGCTCTATCAGGATCGGCATGACCAAGGTAGTCCTCTCATCTTACAAGTGTTGGACAAACCACCTCAACACTAGCACAACAGATGTAGGCACATGAACAAACCTGTACCTTTAGTCCATTTCTTTGCCATTGCTTTCTTCATGCTGTAGAAGAGCTTAGAGATTGAATACTAGAAATATCTCTATATGGTCTCCGCAACATTAATCTCCTAACCTTATCTCATTGCTGTAAAGGCTATGATCTCTTGGATGGCCTTAGTGTCACTAGAACTAAGCCCCTTCTCACTACTGGTTTTAATCATCTCGGTCCACCATATCTAAAATTCTACCTCCTCAGGTAGCTCAACTGCTATGTACTCATCCTGCTAACCCTTTACTGAATCAATAAGGCTACATAATAGCTTCCTTCCCGAGCGCGACTGGAGGTAAGACTACACCCAACGCTCTTTCACATGTAGAAGTGACTGAAGAGCTTAAGAGTAGCTCTTACTATCAGATACTCACAGAACACTTAAAAAGCCTTCAGTTCCCTCCACCCTTTGGGAGGTACTTGCAACGGACTATACCGGTGGTAATTGAAGAATTCCTTTTCTAAGTGACTCAGAGGGAGACAATGTTCAAATTCCAAGCATTTCTCAAATACAGTGAAGTGCCTCCCTACTAGTAGGGTTACTTATTTGTCCCTGCTTGGTAACCTTATTTGTCACCCAAGGATTGCTTCGACGACAAAGTTACTTATGATCCAACTAAGGCTAGATTATTTACTTTTGCTCACTCGACCGCTAGGCTCATTGCCTATCTCATGAGCATTAAACAAATCTTTTGTAGGGATAGGGGGTGTACGTATATACATCCCTTAGGATGGCATTGATAATCTTGGCCTTATCAGTACCTCCATGGCCATCCTAGTAGGTTCGTCAAGTTGTGCTAGCAATTGGACCTCGTCCTCCCGTGTTTGGGAAAGGTTACTCTTTATAGAATCAAAGCTCAAGACATACAGCGATGAAGATGAGCCAATCTCACCTCTGTTACTTAATACGGTCATAATATGTGAAGAAGAAAGAAGCTTAAGAAACTTTTGAAGAAAGTTTGATGTAAACGCGGAATTTGTAATGGTAGAATAAAGAGATTGCAGAAAAGTGGTGTCTCATTGTAACCTTGCTATTTACAGGCAAAGTATTTGGGAAGCCATACAGACGGTTATAGAGATTCATATAAGCACGAATCCCTTAGAATGCTGCATAGTAAATACATGGAAAGTGCTTTAATCGAAAAATCAACTTTAAAAGGCAAAGCGCATTTAGCTACACGCTAATTTGCTACAACATAACACCTATCACGTCACATTTAATGCACAGAAAATAGGTGGGTAAAGATTACAATTTGAAAAAGTTTCGTTGACACGAAGTTTCTTTAGGAACCATCCAACTTCCACCTGGTCGGCATGATAATGACATGAAGTAGTTGCGTCTGTTCAGTCTGTGACGAATTCTATTCGAGTAGACTAGTCTATAGCCTTGAAGTGCCTACCCAGTGAGATGCAAAGATGTCCTACTCTGATATCTCAACCAAGGCTTAACTTTACTTAAGTCTTTAGTACTCCGCTTCAGAATAACCGTTCACTACCTCAATCTATCCTACCTTAGACATTTTCGACCCAGGTATCCACTACCTCAAACATCTTTACCCCAGCCGGCTTCCAGCTCGGACCTATACCCTTATTAGATCGGCATACCGTAGTGCTATGTTGGACTCCTTTGAGTTAGATCAATCATACCTGAGCAGCCTATATATCCCTTCTCCTTGCCTGAGCAGCCTATATATCCCTTTTCCTTGCCTTCACCTTAGCAATAAGACTGTGAGGGGGGTAAGCGTTGATTGGGCTCATTGGACATAGGCCCCTTAGGCCTGACTAGATCTAATACATCTTATGGCTTAGGGCTTATCCTTGTAGGCTCAAGCCCTAGGCTTGTATTGATCAAGCCTAGCAAGTTCTACAATGGCTAGAATGTATAAGATAAAAATCAAATAGTGTTAAATAGCTACATTTAGAATAAGTGAGAAACATCGAACACAATGACCCTATTCTTCCATACTTGCGAGAGAAGATCTCTCCCTACTAACTGACCTCCAATTATAGATGCCACTCCACTATAAATACTAAATCATTACTCAATGGTAAATCTCTTTAGACTTGGCATACCAAGTTTGTTTCTTATTTTAAATTACTTTTTACTCTCAAAAACCTCACTGTTAACTTAAGTATCAGAGTGGTATGCCAGACAACTCTTCGGCATCCCCTTACAATGTATTGTTTTGTAGGCCTTCTACATGTAGAACCCCCATATCTACCGGGAAATACTCAAAGAAGAAATATACTAAAAGTGAAATTTTGAATGAGATGTAATTGATGCTATGATATGTTTATGATTTTTCTCGTCTCTTCCTTAAGATTATATATGTTTCTTTCTTTTTCTTTGAATTCTTTTATTCCTAAGATATAGATGAAGTTGTAGATATTGAAAATTTACCATTCATTTGATGAAGAGAAATTATCAAATATATTAGCTAAGATGAATACTAGAGATGTAATGCCCTTTTTTTTTATGAAATATCATCTCAGAGTATTTGCCGATATGGATTTGAGATAGATTGGGTTTAGTGCAAGTTAGTAAGCCTGCAAAAGAGAGCATAGTGGAGGGCACCTGAAGGTTATCTGGCGTGACCATTCCGATACTTAAGTTAGTTTAAGTATTTGAAAAATATGAGTACTTAAGAATAGTACGTAGGATCAAGTGTGCAAAGTATCAAGTTGTTTATTCTTAAGTATTAGTCTAATATTTATAGAAGTGTAAAACTAACAATGGAAGAAGAGTTAATGGGTAAAATCACATCCGCAAGTGTTGAAGAGTGGGGTCATAACGTCTAACATGGTTTGCAAATATAGGAGTTAGTTGTTTGACTTAGTCTTATAGTTTTATCCAAAGTCTTCTAGCCGTTAAAGGGCTCCCAAACTAAATAGGCCGTATTAAGGGCTTGGGGTCGAGAGTAGCTTGTCACAAGTTGTAAGACTTATTAAATCGGGATGGGCTTAAGGAGTTCATATCTAAAGGGCCTTATCAACACATTTGATAAAGAAAAATTATCAAATATACTAGCTAAGATGAATAATAGAGATGTGATTTTTTTTTTTTGGTGCTTTATGAACTCTTGGGTGTATTTAAATTTTTGAATATATGAAACTCTTCCTTTGTTTGAAACGAACATGGTCCGTCTTTATCAAGAAAGCATATGGAATTTGAATTTCATAATTCAAAATGAGAAAGGATTATGAATTTTGAAAAATGTATCATTTCATTCTTGTCATTTTTTTGGTTCCCGCATGAAGTGCTCCCGAGCGTGACCAATCAACGTTTTCATGTATGAATAATCAATCCCAAAAGGTCAGCATAAGACAAGAAATCCTCAATTTAATTTTCATGGAGCCTAGGGCATCCAAACAACTAGGATATAAGATAGGGACAAAGTATAGGCTGTCACAAATTCCAAAAAGTGTCTTATGTATCCGGCAAATTGCAAAACACATACAAGAATGCCCAACCCAAAACGCCCCACGTTACATTCATACAATCCCAGAAATTCAACCCTTTGAAATCGTTCTTATGTTATATATTTTCATTTACAACCTGATACTCATACCAAAGTTTGGCAAAAATGAATCCCATGGAGAAAAATTGACACTATGTGTAAAACTTAATGATAGAGAAAAGTAAATAAAAATTTGATATATATACCTTCGTATTAAGAAAGTTATAACATATGGTTATAAATACTTCCATCATTTCATAGTTTTATCTGTATGTGTCTATTAGTTGAGACTCTACATGATATATCAATTTCGATAAAATCTTTCTTTATAAAAGCTATAATTCTCGTTGTTATTTTCTTAAAAGCCTAGCTAAGGTTCCACATATATGGAAACAGAATATAAGACATATCATGTTTTCTCTACCATGGAAACTTGATTCCTCCTTCCATAGAATCTTAAAATTTAAAAATGTAAAACAAAAAGTAAAATTCGTATTTAAAAAAAAAAAATCTTACCAAATTTCCTTAAAGCCATAAGAAATTGAATTTTTATGAGATAAAATTATGGAAAATCGACCGAACATAGCCTAAGAACTATCTTACATATGTAAACAATCTTACTATTCGAAATAATAAGAGAGTATGTACTGATGTCGTTTTGAAATATGATTATTATATACATCACAGCATTTTGTTCTTATGGTGAGAAATTCTTAACTTAAAAATAAATACTTGAAATGTTGGATTATATATATATAGAGTTTAACGAGTTTCTGCATGTGAGGGTTTGGTGAATTCATTTATCTTCAATAGGTATATGGATTGCTTAAATTTGTCCATAGTTTTTTATTTTCTGTTGATTTTGATCAAGAATTTCTTTATTTAAAATGATGAAGTTTTCCAACAAAATTTTCTGCTAAACGAACTTGCATATATATATATATATATATCAAATAATAAAGGAAACAACAGTATTCCATTATAAGGAGAGGTTGGCTAGAATATCTCAATCCAAGGTGTTAACAATTAATAGGGGAGAGAGAGTAAATGAGATGGATAGGTATTTACATGAAACAAGTTATAAAGGTGACCTAATTTTGAATTTCAAAAAAACTCGGTGATTTTTTTAGTAATAATGTAAAAATTTCCCCTATTATTAAAAGGTTGTAGAATAGTTGATAGGTAGTAAATCTTACTACTTTTATACAAGTATTATGAAAAATAAAATAGAGTATTACTGAAAAATAAAGAAGACTTAATATGAAGTGGGGAAGTCCTAAAGTTGACGTTGGGCTGGCTCTAGCTCTTGGAAAATGAAGGTTGGGCTTCCCCTGGATGCTTCCAAGGGAGAGATGAGCCCCACGCGCCAGTGACGGGAGAAACCGGAATCCACCGCACAGCCCCATGATTCCACCCAACCTCCCGCTTCAGTTTTCACGCGTCTCTCTCTCTCTCTCTCTCTCTCACACACACACGCGCACACATTTTTCTTTATCCATTATTCAATATTGGATTTGGGACATCACTTAATATCAATAGGATAAGAGGCCCTCGGTTTACAAACGGTGTGTCTAATTAGCTGTATAGTGTGTAATTAACTATATGACGGCAATAATAGCAAACGCCAGCATTTCGTGTATAAAACAGTACCAAATATCTATACATCTATTTACATATATATATATATATACATATACATGTATATATAATTTAAAGGAAATAGAGTTGTTTGGTTTTTATAATTTTAATCAAATATATTTAATAATAACATTTGGAGATAACCATTTTGACTGATGGCTATGTAAAGATATGTTATTTTGGATAGTAATTTAAGTGATCGTTACATAGTGATAAATTACTTTAGGCAAGTACTAATTATTTCAAATTTTAAGTATTTATAACATGAATTCGGTGTTTATTAAGATCATATCTATAATATTAAAGTAAATGGATCGGATTTTGGTGTCTTTAGTGCATTTCATAACTTTTCAATTTGGATTCACAATATTCCTTTGTGCTCTCTGTAAATGACTTATTAAACTTATTACGTTCTACATTATGCCTAAGTCATAATAGGTTGTTGTATACCATATAAAAACCAAGGATTGGTACCCTTGTCTAAGAACGAATCTAGGATCATATAACCGGGTGGGGGCAAACTTACTTTAATTGAGTTGATATTAAAATCGTTGGTAAGAAAATATTTTTTTATTATTATAATTATATTTCATCTTATATATATAAAAAAGTCTTTTTAATGATTTGACTTACAATAATTCTTAAAACTTAATAAGATGGAAAATTTTATTTAAAAAATATTAAGAGTAATTAATATACTTTATAAAAAGTTAAAACAACCAACTTTTTACCTTTTTATTATATATATATATGTTAAATGAAAATTAATCATTAATTTATAAAAAATTAAATTAATATATAAAATTTGTATGAGTTTTTTTTTTAATAAAAATAGGTTTGAAAAAAAATAATTGAATAGAAAATTAAAAGTGAAGTAGAAAAAGCAACTCAACATGGATATAATTATTGTGCCATTTCTTTTTATAGAAACTTTGTATTATTGTGACATTAGCAATGCTAAAAAAAAATGGAATATTATTTTGAATATAAATTATTAGGTAATCAATTATTCAATAATCCACATTTATTTTTGTAAAATTAATTGTAAAAAAAAATTACTAAATCAATTCATATAATTAGTATTGTTGTTAATACTTTATATAATAAGACCAGTATACTTATAATATGGATAATGTAATTATTTTTTATGGTATTACATATAAAAAATAGTAATTTAAGATATTTTTTTTTGTTAGATATGATTTATAATTAATGAATTTAATGTTATGGGAATACTTATAATATGAATATTATAATTATTTTTTATGGCATAACTTATAAAAATAGCAATTTAAGAGAAATTTATTTAGTTAAATATGATTTGTAATTAATGAATTTAATGTTATTAGTTTTTGTGAAAAAGAATTTTAATGTATGGAAAAAGATAAATATCATTTGAATAATAAATGCATTTTAAAAAGTATAAATGAGAAATATGGGGTTTAAACCCAAAATCTCATATTTGTTAAATAAACACCTAACAACTAAATTATACTTCATTCTACATCATATATTGCTCTTTGAAATATATATATTTTTTCCTTAATTTTCTAAAAGTTATAAAATGCAACATTTCTCGAGCACGGTGTTAGGGCCCTATCCTCCTTCGAACCTGCCCCTGCCCTTGTCAATCAACGATCTACAATACAATGTACTAGCCTCTTACTAAAGTCATATGTTTGGTTTGGTTTCAATTTGCGAGTGTGCGACATTAAACTCCTCAGCCCAAATTAAAGTGAACACAACTTCTTTGATCTCATTACGGATAAGATAACGTCGTGCGATGGCATTTATTTGTATACGTGTTGCATCTAACTAACTTGGTTGAAAACTTTGCCTGTGATGTGCTGAATGCATATTTTTGTCTCATCCCCACTTATTGAGCAAGTTGTTGCTCCTTTCCCTATCGTTTGTTTTGCAGGTTCCGAAAAAATTACAATTACTTACCCAAAACTAGAGCATTAACAAACTGAGATGGGGAGTGAAGCGTAACAAGACATGATTGATTATTATTTTTAATATTAACTTTCTTAACTTTTAAGAAAACTACAAAGGACTCCTCAAAGGACTTAGTAGTTTTTAGTATTCTAGTCTGTACATAAAAACGATAGGTACCTATAGGATTTACTACCACTCTTTATAAAGTCAAACTACAAGTTTATTTTTATCAAATTATTTCAAAGAATTACTCAACAGATTCATAACAAACAAGTATCGAATCGAATGCTTCAAAGGAATAGAGTTAAGTATGCCTAGTGTGAACTAAGTCTAAGATAGATAGCAACTGCAGGAACAATTTTTATCTTAAGATGGCTCACACGACAAAGCTGTTACGACTCTTCCTTTTCAAAGCGTAACAATGTCTCACTTCTATGGTTATGTATGGGTGATTAGAATGATATTTTGAGTCAAAGCAAAAAATGCGGAGGACTTCCAAAGCTATGGAGAAACATTTAAGCATTCCAATAAATGCTCTTTAATATTGAACTTATTGAGTTAAGATCAGATGGACCGAGGTTCACTTGGTGTAACAAACGCAATGGCTTTAGGAAGATAAATGAAAAATTAAACTTAGCATTTGGAAGCTACTAATGGTACAATTTGAACCCTAATGCTATTACGATGATAGTTCCATCTTCGACATAAAATCATAAGCCAATTATTGTGAAAATTTGTGGACGTAAGCCTTTCTGTTTCAATCAAGTTTGGTTAAGACCAAATGGATGTAAAGAAATAATGAAGAAAACTTGGTCTTGTTGTAGAATGGCGAAAATTTTTAAGGATTTTGATTTCAATTTGTAGAGATGTAGAGGTGCTTTAATAAAATGGAATAAAGAAAATGTTTTGAATTATGAGAAGGAAGTAAATAGGTTGCTATCAATGGTAAAGAAAATTTAAGATAGAAATTGTGGAGAATGAATTGGATGGGGAAGAAGAAAGGGTTGTCAGGGCATTAGAAGAAGCTTAGAAAAATGAAGCATTTTTTGGAAGCAAAAATCACGAGTTGATTGGTTGAAAAGAGAAACCCGCAACATGAGATTCTTTCATCAATCTACAATTAACAAGATAGCTTGGAACCATATTAAAAAAATTAAGAATCTAAAAGGATCTTGGATGGTCTAGGATAATGAACTTGCCTCTACCTTTTTCAATTACTATCAACAAATTTATACTAATGAAGATGTTATCAATATTGAAGAGATGTTGGAGAGTGTTCTCACAATCATAACAAATGAGATGAATGAGGTGCTAATGAGCAAAATTATAGAAGAAGAAGTTAAAATGCCAATGTTCTAGCTGCGAGCTAACAAAGCACCAAGGTCAAATGGTTTTACTAGTTCATTTGTTCAATCCTTTTGGAGTTTAATAAGTCCTTCAATTGTTGAAGCTATTATCAACTTCATGGAGATAGGTAATTTCCCTTCCTCTCCTAATGAAATTGACCTAATTCTTATCCCTAAGGTTAATAATCCACATTTATTAAGTCAATTGCAACCTATAAGTTTGTGTACTTTTACACTCAAAATTCTATCGAAAGCCTTCACTAACCATTTGAAACCATTCTTGAATTGTATTATTAGCCCATTTAAAGTACTTTAATCTCAAATAGATTGATTCATGACAATGTGCTAGTGGCCTATGAGATTTTTCATTTCCTAAAAATTAAAAAAGAAGAGGAAAAGAAAATTTTGTACGATTACGTTCGATAAGACAAAGGCATATGACCAAGTCAATTGGCTTTTTCTTAGGATGACTTTGGAAAAATTAGGCCTTGCTAAAAAATGGATCTTATGGATTATGTTATGTATTGAATTGATCTCTTACAACTTGGTGTTGAATGGGAAGAAAATAGGCAAAATTAAACCATTACGGGGAATAAGGTAGGGGGATCCCATGTCCCTTTATCTTTGTCTTTTAGTTTAAAATGTGTTAGCTAAATTGTTAATGAAAGTGGTTAATACTAAAGCTTTGAAAGGAATTAAAATGAGGTGCAGTTGTCCTGAGCTAACTCATCTTATCTTCACAAATGATTCTCTTTTATTTATGGAGGCGTCTAATGAGAACCTTGGAAAAATAAAAGGAATTTTAGAAACCTATTGTACTACTTTAGCGTAAGATGTGAATCTTCATAAATCTAATGTCTTTATTTGTAAGAATACATCAAAGGATCTTTGGACACAATTATGCCATCAACTGAACATT
This sequence comes from Lumnitzera racemosa, assembly GCA_024138005.1. Classification (NCBI taxonomy): domain Eukaryota; kingdom Viridiplantae; phylum Streptophyta; class Magnoliopsida; order Myrtales; family Combretaceae; genus Lumnitzera; species Lumnitzera racemosa. The sequence goes on along the minus strand of JAMXBC010000004.1, from coordinate 71,073,258 downwards.
AATTCAATAAGTAATCCGAGTAAGTATTCAAGCTTACCTACTATTTAGGGAAGATTAAAAAAAGGCTAGCCTTAGTGATTGTCAAAGATAAAGTAGCTAAGAAGTTACATGGTTAGAAAAGCTCCTTATTATCCTATGGTGGAAAGGAAATGATAATAAAAGCTGTAGCATATTCTATACTTACATATTCTATGATGGTTTTCAAATTTCCTAAGATATGGTGTAAGGAAGTCATAGCTATGATTAGTAGATTTTACTAGGGTGGCAATGAATTGTCAAGAAAGATACATTGGCACTAGTAGAGTAAGTTTCAAAAGCCAAAAGCTTTAGGTGATTGGGGTTTTAAGGATTTAGAGAAATTCAATGATGCTTTTTTGGGAAAGTTAGTGCAGAGATTATTAGCAAACCCAAACCAATTATGGGCTAAAATTCTCAAAAGTTTTTATTCCTCAAAGTAATTTTATGGGAGCAAAGTTAGGTAAGTGTCCATAATGGATATAGAGGAGTGTGCTAATGAGAAGAGATGTAAGTAAACAGGATATCTTATGGAATGTCGGCAATGGAAGGAATGTTTCATGTTTTAAGGACTCATGGATTCCTCGGGGGACTTGCAAAACACCACCATGGAACAAGTTGACCAATATTGATGTAAACTATAAGGTAGAGTGCATTACGAACCACAATCCTTTAGGATGGAATGAAGAGAAGGTGAATTCAGTTTTTGATTCAAATGTTGCCAAATGTATTTTGAAAATTCCTCTAGCTACATCTAGTGTTGAAGGTAAGATAATATGGATGCTAAACAGAAACGGGGAATATTTGGTTCGAAGTTGATACAAAAATTTAATGAAAGAGGATCTAATAAATCTTAGTGATGATTAGGAGGATATAGAGAGTACTAATCAAAGGTTGTGGAAAATTATTAAGTCCACTAACGCAATGCCGAAATATAAACAACTACTATGGAGGAGTTTTCCTAATGCTATCCATTCAAATGGTAATTTGTTTAAAAGAAGTGTGAAAGACAATCCGTTTTGCAAATTCTATTAAAATAAAGAAACAATTGAACATATTTTCATGTATTGTGACTGGACTAAAATAGTTTGATTTGAAATTCTGGGTATTCGAATAAAGGGGAATATGACTTGGAAGTTTTGGTTCTTGTAGGTTAATGAAGATTTGCAAGTGCAATAAGGGAGTTGAAAAGATTTCATGCCTAAATTTGCTGCATGTACTTGGTTCATTTGGAAAAGCATGTGCTTAAGTGTTTTTAATGGAACTAGCTCGGACTCGCATGCAATAATCAAACATATTAAAGCTTTGCTGTCCAACATGGGTATTGCGATTGTAGAATGCGCAGATGATGCTATCATTACAAGAACCTATAAAGTCTAATGTCAGGCAATATTTGGGAAGTGGCAGCTACAAATTTTTTCACAATTAATATGGATGGGGCTTTTGATAGCAAAAATGCTTCAATAGGCAGTAAGGTGATTGTGCGAGATTATAATGCATATCTTATAGTAGGATTGTGTTCCATTATCTGTGCAAATGATGTTGAAACATTTGAGGCTTGGGTTACTTTAGAAGGAATACAATTAGCTCAAATACTAAATCTCAGGACAATAGGTCTTGAAATGGATTCTGCCTTAGTCTTTTGTGCTTTTGAATCGAATTCTCTTAGTCTTTTGTGCTTTTGAATCGAATTCTCTTAGTCTTTTGCGCTTTTGGGGTTAGTACCCCCGTTTACCTTTGAAGTTGTTATTATTAGTTGATCATGTTATTAAGCCTCTTAAGCTTGAACATGGTAGCCTTTTTGTTTATTGAATAAAGTTTCAGTTTTGGTATATATATAAAAAAGAAGAAGAAACGTTTGGTCATCTCGACATCTTGCTTTATGTAATTAGTTGTCTTTTACTTATTTAATTATACGTTAGCTTATTTGTTTACTTTTTGACTTATTTCTTTTCTATTATTATTTTGTTATTTTATTTCTATGTTCTTATTTTATATTATGCAATTAATATCTTATAGTACCTAGCATAATTGCCCATATGGGCAAGGTTGATAAATTATGACTTTTTACCAAACTAAACATGATAGGGATGCAACTAAAGATTTGAATAAACTTGATTTGATATGACGGTATATGATAGGACAACTTAAAGATAGAAAGACACGACACGACATAGATTAGAATAAGGAGAAAACATGGACTCGTGGTTCCCATCTCATATGCATACATGCTAAAGTGTACATAAAATATGCAATTCCCTTCTTTCTCTTTTAATTAAGTATTTTAGTTTGTTAATTATTTTCTGTTTCCTTTCCTTTTTGCTGGTTTTTTTTTTTAAGTGTAGTATATTGTTAATTATGAATATAAGATCTTATTATTATTAAGTCCTTTTTAATAATTCATTACCATTCATTATGGAAACTTTAATGAGGTAGTTTCATATTTTAGGCTTTCTTTTTATTATTATTGTTATTGTTTACGGTTGTCATTATTGATATGTTATTATTGTTATGGTTATTGTTGTTTATTAGTCATTATTTTATTATTGTGTTTTTTCTCAAGGATATAGTGAGACAACTATTTTACTTTTTGAGATATTTAATGAATATAATTATTAATGGCGCTATCGTATTACATAATGATTATTTGTGATCACTATTTTACTATAGTACCATTACTGTTTATAGAGGCAGATATCATAGACATACTTTTGCTCATGTATTGAAATTATTTGGTTATCGTTTTGTTTGAATGATTTTAATAAATTAATGCATATGCTACATGTCATGGTCACCAAGTAGGTATCATGATAAATCATTCTTATATTTATGGCTTAATCTTGTTTAACTTTAACTTCTTCCTTTATTATTTTATTTCTTATTTTGTTGCCTTTTCATAGTTAATTTTTCAACCATTACATAATCTTTTTTCTTAATTGGCACATTAATTTCATGTATTATTACTTTTCTAATCAACAATAACTTTATAAAGGTTCATGAACACACACATATATATATACATATATATTTACTAGGCAGCATCTTTAATCATAACCATAACTCAATTCCTATTTATTACTTTGTCATTAGTAATTTTATGTTTTATTATATGCTATACTCATTTTATATTCATTATCTTAATATTTATCTATTCCTTTTTCGTCCATTGTTAGTCAAGGTACTTTATGGGGATCTTTGACCTATTATTTATAATCTTATGGGATATTTAATATGTATTGTATTAGCCTATCTTATAAAAATAAAAGAGCTTAATAATTGAGATATTTTAACCTACCTTAGATGTATATATCTGATTGCTATTTCCCGGACATTTACATATATTTCTTAATATGTTGCACCAAGAGTGGACAAGGGCGATTGTATTGGAGTAGGTTCAAGCTTGCAGAAAACTTGAAGTGAAAAGTGATAAAAAGCAAAAATTGGAACAAGAAAATAAGATAAACAAGTAAACCACAAACGATTCTAAGGATGTTACACACTTAGGAAACTCTATGAGCTTACAAAACTAACTTGATATGATACACGAGCAACTAGGTGAGGTCACTCGTCACTTAGTCTTGCTTAATGGGTACGATAAGAGTAAAAAAAATGGTAAGCACGCTAGGTTACGAAAGAAAAGTATATTCAATATCAGATGTGGCTGTCTATTATAAAGGATATTTATACCAAAAACTTTAGGGCATCCTACTTAAAATGGACAAAACAAAAAGGGTATTATCTAAAAGAAAAAATGCATAAGGAATAATAAAACATACAAATGAAAAATTAAAGTAAATAAGTGATTGGTGTAGAAAAATCCTTTCACGTAGGACTAGATACGTAGCATTTTCTCATTGGGGGTGCTTTTGGCAAAAACAGACTAGTGGTATGGTTATGATAGGGATTGTCGAACATAGGTGCCAAGTAGACTTGGGGGTCATTTCAGGAAGACGTGGGTTCATATGTGCTCTAAGGTTTTCGGCATCAATACTATTGAGTTATTGCTCGGTATGGTCATGGCCAAGCAAACATGGGAAAGGACCAAGCTGTTAGTGGGGCATATTTTAGGTTAATACTTGATTACTGATAGCCAAGAAGTTGCTTGGCTTAACATGTAGAGTTGGATAGCAGTAAGGATCGGCTTGGCCTCAATAGGAGTTGGCTAGAACAATAGAATTCGCTTCGTCAATCCCTTAAGGCCTTGAGCTCTGGCTCAGGTTAAAAGTCTAGTTATTTGATTCATGTCATTTTTCTTACTATTAAGAAAAATTAAGTTCCACTGACATCTATTATCGCCAAAAATAATTAAACAAATGAATCTAAAAATAAATAACAACATTGAATAAAATAACTCCATGTAACTATAATGCCCCGAAACCATCTTATAGATTATTGTCATTATTTCCCTATAAATTATTAACCTATGCTCCGATATCACTTAAACTGCTATGCATCGAAACTAAGAAATGTAGACAGTTTGCCTCATATTTATACCTCAATAAAGGTTTAAAAGAAATAAAATCCTCAAAATTATAAATATTCCTTGATTAACTTAGAGTTACAAAAGGATATCTTTCATTTATTGATGATATACAACCTTGAAACTTCTACATAATTAAAAGACCAAGTTAAAATAATTGGATGTAAACTATAGCAACCTAATTTTGACATAAGTCTCAAACTACTGGTAACGAATGCAATCCCAAGGTCTATAGTAACAATCATAACTCTTAAGTTTCTTCTATACTTGTAAAAAATTAATCCTCAAACAAGGTAAGCCAACACTTAGTACATGAAAATAGTAAAGACACGCACATGCTAAGTAAAATACATTTTCACAAGCATTAATGTAATAGAAATAATAACCAAATTAATTTTCAATCTTTAAATTAACCAACAGCCAACATAAGGGTACTCATGACCCTATTAAACCATATATGATATATAATTATATAATCTAAATCGAGACATTAGCAGAAAGGCCCCTAGCATTCTAAACTAACATCAAAACATTGACACTATAGGCCACGAATGCCTCTAAATCTACCTCAAATCCTTTTGGTATGACTTTGCATGATCATCGAGCTGCTATCATTTGAACATTGTCACATTGATCGATAGGCTAAGCTACATAAGCAACATACAAAATTATTATTCCAAATAATTATTATTTTTTCTAGTTTATGTCTTGTTAACTACATAAACAACAACAACAAACAAGGTCGATATGTAGTTGGTTTAACAAATGAGGAATCAACTAAGTTAGTACTTAAGCCAACCTTTGCGCCTACACAAAGGAAGTTTATTCTTGAGCATTAAGTCTCTAACTCTATTCTTGATTAATCCTACTCTAACTTATATTGAAGGTAGACAAATATCTAAGTTAAAGGTCCTTAAATTGGGTTAATAATGTATTTAATTATTTAGAACTCATAAATTAGTAATTAAAGAAGTTAAACAAATAAAAAGTAAGTGGAATATTAAATAAAATAAAAGAGTAAAAAGCATACAGTCATGTACCGGATCATATATCTTAGCCATATACCTTGAATAGGTATAGTGCCCATGTGTTTAGCACCTACATGGTGCCATGTTAGCAATTTTTCCTCCCCTTTCCTAGGCTTTCTCACATGTACATAGCTCACTCTCCTCACTTCTCCTCAATCTTTTACACGTTTTCAATATACATACTCAATTTCCTAAAGCAACCATGTACTACACATGGCTCTCTTTGCATTTAACCCATAAACAACGCTAAATTAAGTCGTTTCAAGGGTCAAATTGGTAGTGAAAAGTAGGAAAAAAAATGAAAAATATGGAATTAGCATTTATGGTGAATTAGCCATTAATAGTTGTTTCATTGCATACTTCAGCTTGAATTGATATAAAAAGGACCTTAGGAAGCTCTTTCCATCATCAATTCTCAATCACCAACTAGAACACCACACACAACTCTCTCTCTCTCTCTCTGTGTGTGTGTGCTCTCTCTCTCTTTAAGATTTCTTTAACCACGGTGTTGGTTGAAGAACCCTAATACTATAGCTAAGCTTTTCACACTGCTAGCTTCTTAAAGACACCTATTCCGACCTTTGTTCTGGCTTCGAGGGCCCTTACGACCAAGCCTTAGTTCAAACCCTAACTACAGTGAGCCCCCTCATTGAAACACCCACTACCACCCACTCCCACTCCAAATTAACCATATGGCCAAACTTAGCTACCCTAAAAACCTATTAAAGTTCTTTTCATGTGTTTTGATGATAACAAAAAGGGATAGATGTATATGTGTACGGTTGTATATATTTGTATACTCCAAAAACAGGACAAGTAAGAAATACTTTCAAATTTTGATGTCTTTTAGAAGGTTAGTTAGAGGTTATACCAAAAGGTGCAAATATAGGAAATAAAAGCATATGTTAAATTAAATTATCTTATGAACTAGATAAAGATTAAGTCAAGAAATCTTCAAGATGATAAGACGACTCAGCTCTATCTATTGAATATATTTAGGAAAAATATTCAATACATTCCACATAAAATTAATTCAAGTTGGTTATTTACAAACCTTGTTTTCATTGGATTTTTTAGATTTTATTAAGACTAATGAAAACTTTAGACACATATCTAATTAAGAAATAATAAGGACAGTAATCAATTTATTCTAGAATATTTATCACAAAAATTATTCCTTTTATAAAGATTAAAATAATGAAAATATCACATTCCTTATAGCATGGTTAAAGCTCTTAAAAAGGAAAAGATATCATTTCATCAAGTATCCAACTCACAACATACGACCTTATGGGAAGGTTCTTTGAAACAAAAATAGAAGAAGAAGAAAAATCAAGTAAGGTTATTACTTGCCTTCAAAAGACAAGAATAAAGAGGCGAAGAATGTTTTTTATGAACCTTCCATATTTCAAGTACCTAATTGTTGCAAGCAACAGTATATGAAGTTTCACAAAGATAGAGCACATTACAAAAAAATAATTAGAAGTGTTGCAATGAACTTTATGAAATCTTTCATATATAACGAGAACAAAAGATTAATCAAAAGCTCATTTACAAATCTTTATTTGTTCTTATTTGTTGAGGAGGTCGTTGTATTATTTTGTTCATTATTTCATTGTATTTCTTTGAGAGCTTAGTGTATGTATTTGAGAGAGACTTGTGTAACCTTTATAATTCTTAGTGATTAGCCTAGGGTGAAGCTAAGTGAGTCAAAGCAGAGGATCTTGTGGTTGTAAATCTCTTAAAGTTGTGTTTTGTGAAAAAGTAGATAGTGGAATGACTCTGGTAAGGTAAGCCAAGTTGCTAGCAGTAAAGTTAGAAGAGTATAGTAGGCATAAGGTTGAAGTATTATAATTCGTTTGCTTGATCTTCTATCCTTGCTCTTTTTTTTGTATACTTTATTTATAACACTTTTACTCCACATACTTTCAAGCTAAACATTTAAGGAATTAAGGGGTTATTTTTCTAAAATTTTCTTTTCTTAAAATTTAAAAAACTAACTAATTGACCTGCACTTAGTATCAGAGCCTAACTCTAATATTGTTAGAGTTCAAAGATTATAGTTGAAAGTAGTGGAAATGGCAATTCTACCATAGGCAACCTTTTTTTATGGTACTAATTTCTCTTATTGGAAATTCGAGATAGAAACATATATTGAGACATTTGATTATTAAGCTGAAGATCATCAAAAAAGGAGATGCAAAAGTTCTTGAAACTCTCACATCCGAGAGTGATATTACTAAAGTAGAATTGAATTCTAAGGCTAAGAATCTTCTTTTTTCCATTATTGCAAAATATAAATTTTATTTAATTTCTTCCTGTAGCTTAGCTAAAGAAATATGGGATACATAGCACAAACTTATGAAGGTACTGACACCATTAAGGAAACTAGGATTTACTCGCTCATGCAACAATATGAGACATTTCATATTTTGCCTGGAGAAGAAATCAAGGAATCATTTAGTAGATTCATTACCATCACTAATGAACTTTCATCCCTTGGTAAGAAGACAGACGATATAGACCTAGTATGATAGATGTCAAGAGTACTTCCTAAAGCTTGGAATTAAAAAAAAAATGCAATAAAGGAGGCTTATGCTATGAAGAAATTGACACTTAGTCAACTATGAAGCAAACTAATGGCTTATGAAGTTAATTTTCTTAAAATAGAACTTGTATTAGAAGATATAAAGAAAAGGGGGATAGCTTTCAAAGCCCAAAAACTTAACATTGATTCAGACTTAGAAAGAGAAAGTGATGGTGAAGATGATGCCACACTTACTGCAAGAAATTAAACAAGATGATTAAGAGATAAGGTAAGAAGAAATTCTCTAAGCATACGTATTCTAATAAGAATGATGCAAGTAAAAGCTATAAAGAAAGATAAAAGAGAAAAGAAAGAAGTTGCATGCTACAAATGTAGAAAGCTCAAACATGTCAAATATAAATGCCCTAACATATCAAATGTGAATGCCTTGTTTTGATTAAGAAGTTGGAGAAATACAAGAAGAAGTAGAAGTCACTAGTAACCACTTGGAGCGACCTAGATGAATTAGGGAAAGAATCAAAAGACGAATCGAATAATGAATTGAAAGACAAATTAGATGATGAAGAAGAAGCCAGTTTGTGCTTAATAACATTGTCTAAGGTAATTGTTGATTCCAAAGATAATATGCTTGAAAGTGTATATAAACAGATCATAAAACTGTTAAAAGCATTAAAAAAGGCAGGAACAAAACAAACCAAGACTAATAGAGAAATAGAAGACTTAAAAGAAGAAATAGATCAATTAATTCATACAAGTGAACAATTGAAAGAAGCAATTGATGTGTTAAAAATTGACAAGGAAGTCTTGGAAATTGATAATGAAAACCTATGTATTGGACAAGACAATTTAGAAAAAGGAAAACAATGAACTAAGAGAAGAAATAAGTAATTTGAGATCAAGATTAGATGATTTATCTAACTCAATTGATTCAACAATTAATAAGTTCTGTGAAAGTGATAAAAAGTTGCAAATGCTAATTGCCTCACAACAAATGGATAAAACCAAGATAAACTTAGGATTTGAAAATGGGGAATCTTGATAATCAAATAAAACAATAGCCTTTGTTAAAGGAAAGGAAGTAGTAAATAACTCAATAAACAATTTCAAAACCAAAAGAATCATCTTATCCGAAACAATCCAGTTAGGGGACATATCTGAGGTTCCTTCATAAGATATGATAGAAGATACCCAAATCAAAGGGTATAGGTAATAAACAGGTGCAACAAGTCATATGGATGTTTCTTTTGTAATAAATTAGGACACATTGAAAAATATTGTTATTTCAAAAATCACAAGCTCATCAATAAACAAGCAAATACATTAAAAACAATGAGCTTAGATTTCGGTAGACCCAAGCTAGTTTAGGTTCCCAAAAGAAATTAATCTATTTTTGTGTGATTACGGGAACACGAAACTAAGCTTAAAGGAATGTAATACCTAGATAGCAGGTGCTCACATCACATGTTAGGAGATGCCTTGCTTTTCACCAATATCGAATGGAAGGAAAGAAGATATGTCAAGTTTGGTGATGATAGTAAAGGAAAAATATTTTCTACTATTAATATCGGAATTCCTCTTCATTCTATTGAAAATTTCTCTCTAGTAAAAGGGCTTAAACACAATCTCTTGAGCATAAGTCAATTATGAGGCAAAAGGTATAAAATGACATTTGATCAAAACAAAGTGGAAGCCTTTGATAAAAATGGCATCAAATTATTTGTAAGATTTAGGAAAAAGAATATATACTTAGTTGAACCAACTAAAGTACAAGTTAAAAAATGTTCCTTTAGTGTTTCAAATAACATATTTCTTTAGTATAAGAAATTAGGATGTATGCGTTTTAATCAATTAGAAAACTTATCTAAAAATAATCTAGTTGATCGATTGCTTATGATAAGCATAAAAGAAGATGTTCATTATACAACTTGTTTTAAGAACAATTTAACATCTATAGCTCATAAATCTAAAAGAGTAATTTCAAACTAAAGACCCTTAGAACTACTTCATATAGATCTATTTATACCCACTTGAACATTAAGCTTAGGAGGCAACAAATATGGTATGGTAATTGTTGATGATTATTCTCGATATTCTTAGGTTCTATTATTGCGAAACAAAAGTGACACCTGTAAGAAGTTTGCTAGATAGGTTCAAAATGCAAAGGGTTATACCATCATTAATCTTAGAACTGATCATGTTAAAGAATTTGAAAATGAAGGTTCATAAGATTGTATGAAACTAAGGTATTACTCAAAATTTCTCGAGTCCATATTGATATAAATCGAGCCAAGGACTGACAAGGCGGGTCGTAAGGGGGTGGTCCGAGCTCGTCAAAAGCTTGGAAAGCTAGGGTAAAGTTCACGATAATAGAGAATCAAATGAGAAAAACCACAATTCATTCCAAGGATATGACATGTATGGGAACTATTGGGGAATTATGGCTCAACTCAATATGATGTATGAGTTAGTCCAATGAGGGTACTTGCCACCTAACCTTGCTTAAAGGTTAGGATAAGAATGAAGTACGCAAAAAGGAATGCTCATAGAAAGAGACGATATATTATATTCAATATCTCATGTATAAGATGTTGCAGCTACATTTTCAATGGGTATTTTTACCCAAAAAATTATGGCAACAACTATAAATGGAAATGACTAAAAAGGGTAAAGTCCTAAATAAGTAATGTACAACAAATGGAAAAGGGCATAAAGAGAAAATTAAGAAAAGCATCCATCTTGTACGGGGAATTCTGTTGTATGATTACTTGGACACATGGCTATCGGTTGGTAGGTAAATTTGTGGTAGAAACAAATAAACTGTACGATCAAGTTGGCAATTGCTGAGCAAAGGTACTCAAACAGGATTGGGGGTTCTTCTAAGGTAAGTTTAGCTCAGACATGCTTAGAGTAATTCATATTCAAGTTGACTGAGCTAGTGATCGAACTGGCCTAGCTATTGTCTAAGTATGTCTCAAGTCGACAGTTAGTGATTATTGATAGGCTCAAGAGGGTTCGGCTCGAATAAGGCAGCAGACTCATAGATTGAAGTAGCTCAAACTCATCAAGCATAAGTTGGCATAAGAGAACTCGCTTGGCTATACTCTCAAGCCCTTGAGCTCAGGCTTGAGTCAGAAGTCCAGTACTTTGAATCCTATCATTCCTGTCGGGTTGATTAGGATTTGAGATCAAATCTGGTCGGTCCTCATCCAAGCCCTCTTTGGATCAGTAAGGGTTGAGGTTGCCAACATTAAATATGTTAGACATTCTAAAGTCTTTTGGTAGTTCTAATTAATACGCATTGTCATTTATCTTTTGGAGTACCTTAAATGGTCTGGCAAATAACTTGTTCTTCCTCTTATTAGGGAATCTCTCTTTGCTCAAGTGTAGCTAGACTTAATCTCTGGGTTGAAACTGCTTGGTCTTTCTCCCTCTGCCTTTCTCTTTTAGCTTCTTAGTAGCTTAGTCGATGTATTAGGTGACTTATTGGTAGATTTGTTAAAGGGATTGAGCTCTAGTTCTTACTTCTAGATCTTCTTGGTTAGTTTTAGGAATTGGAGCGTTATTAAAGGGTAGCTTGAGGTTGGAACTGTAGATAACTTCAAATGGGGTAAGTTCAGTAGTGGCGTGTACGGTTCAATTGTAAACAAACTCTACTATAGGTAAGTAGATGTCCTAGTAGACTAAGTTCTTTCCTAGTATAGCTCAAAGCAATGGTCCTAAGGTACGGTTGACAACCTCTGTCTGGTTGTTGGTTTGGGGTTGGCAAGAGGTGTTGAATAGTAGTTTGGTTCCCATTCGACGCTAAAGAGTTCCTTGGAAATGGCTCAAGAATTTTGAGTCTCTATTTCATACAACACTCCTTGGTACTCCGTGTAAACGAACTATTGCTTATAAAAACAAAGAAGTAATAGCCAAAGCATTGTTAGCTTTGGTGTAGGGCACAAAATATGGCATTTTGCTGAACCTATCCACGTCAACCATTACAAGGTCTTTACATTGATTAGTTTAGGGTAATCTAAGGACAAAGTCCATACTCAGGTTAGCTACTGGTGTGGTTTGAACAGTTAGAAGCATAGCCTTTCCTTATTCAGCTCGATATTTTGCTTTCTTACAAGTGGCACATCCTTCAATCACATAATGCATATCACGTTTCATTTTAGGCTAGAAGAAACTTTCATTCAGTAGCTCATACGTCCTTTGTTCTCCAAAATGCCTAAAGAGTCCTCTACTATGGCTTCTCTCACCAGGAGCTCCTTAACTGAATAGGTCGGTACACACAATTTATCACATTGGAACAGATAACCATCTTCCACATGGTATTTATCCACTATTTTCCCCTCTTCCCAACGTTTATATATCAGACAATAGTGAGAATCATGTTGATACTATTCTTGAATGCTTACAAACCATAATAATTTAGTCTACAATTTAGTGAGAAGAACATGTCTTCTTGACAAAGCATCAGCAACTACGTTATTCTTGCCTTACTTGTATTTGATGATGAAATTAAATCCTTTCAGAAATTTAATCCATTGAGCTTGGCGTTTAGAAAGTTTTGATTAGCTTTGTAAGTACCTTAAAAACTTATGATCTGTGTATATGAGAAATTCCTTTAGCAAAAGATAATGTTGCTATAAGCAAAGAGCTCATATTAGGGCCAAAAGTTCTTTGTTATACACAAAATAGCTTAGTTGTGCTCCTTTGAGCTTCTCATTATGATAAGCGACAGGTCGGCCTTCTTGCACCATCATAGCTCCAATACTGACACTTAACGCATCACATTCAAGCTTAAACACTTTGTCAAAGTCTGGTAGGGCCAAGACGGGGGTGGAGGTCAACCTCGCTTTCACCTTAACAAAACTCCTCTCTTCTTTTTCTCCTTACTTAAACTCTACATTCTTCTTTGTTAGCACAGTCAAAGGTGTTACTATAGTGCTGAATCCTTAGATAAAGGGTCGGTAAAATGATGTCAATCCATGAAAACTCCTTACCTCTACACATGAAGTTAGGTCAACCACTCAACAATGGCTTGAACTTTTTTTTTCAGTAGCTCTTAATCCTCCTCCACTAACCATGTGGCCTAGGAAGATCACCTCTTCCTGACAGAAATAGCACTTCTTCATATTTATAAACAATTTCTCAACTAGGAAGACATCGAAAACAGCTTGGAGATGGTAAATATGACTTTTTAGATTGGTACTATAGACAAGGATGTCATCGAAATAGACAACAACAAACTTCTTGATCAAGTCTCTCAAAACATGGTTCATCAATCTCATAAAAGTACTCAAAGCATTTGATAACCTAAATGGCATGATCATCTATTCATATAGGCTATGTCGGGTCTTAAAAGCAGTTTCCCATCCATCCCCTTGCCTCATTCGAATTTGGTGGTACCCTGACTTTAGTTCGATCTTATTGAACACTCCCACACCACTCAATTAGTCTAACATATCGTTTAGGCTCACAATGAGGTATCTATACTTGATCGTAATCTTATTGATAGCCCTACTATCCATATACATACGCAAAGTAATATCCTTCTTTGGCATAAGCAATGCAGGCATGGCATAAGGGCTAAGACTCTCTCTTACATATCCCTTCTCTAATAGCTCATTGACTTGCTTATGGAGCTCTGCAGCTTACTCAGGATTCATTTTATAAGCAAGCTTGTTTGATAGTGTAGTACTAGGTACTAAGTCAATATAGTGCTCAATACCTCGAAATGGGGATAATCCCTCAGGCAATTGCTTAGGAAACAGGTTGGAATATTCATCGAGCAACTTCTCGACCTCCTCTAGTAGCTTCACTTGCTCCTTCAATTCCAGTAGCCTCCTAACTAATAGGAAAATCGATAGGTTAAATTTGATGACTGCTTCGAGTTTGGCTCTACTCGATACTAAAGTCTTCTTCGATCCTCGAGCCAATTTGGGTTGTAATTTACTCACTTGACTCGGGGTCATGAGGTTCAGGGTAATTTTCCTCCCATCGTTCTCAAATGCATATATGTTCCTAAACCTATCGTGTATAACCCTCCAATCAAAAAGTCAAGGTCAACTTAGTAACATATGGGTAGCACATCACAAAGACTTTCATTACAATAGTTTCCAATGGAGATCGACAACAACACTTGCTAAATGACATTTAGTGCTCCCTTTTCATTTAGCTAATGCAATTTATAAAGACTTAAATGTAATATGGTCGGCAATTTGAGCTTCTTGACTAAATCAAGAGACGCCACATTTATGCAACTTCTACTATCTACTATGAGTGCACGCATTTGCTCATTGACCTTGCATGTGATGTGGAATATATTCTCTATCTATTCCCCCTTGGTAAAGGGTTCTATACTCATCATACGTCAAACAAATAAAGTTAGTTTGTCCAAATCTTCAACAAACACATCATCTTCAACAAGCTCATCTTCCTGGATAGTATCTTTCTTAAGAGCAACCTCCTTCTTGATCTCTTCATTAGTACTTTCAACTTCAACTTTTGGGACATCTACCTTAATGATCATAGTTCTTTTATTCGGACATTAGGTGGCTATGTACCTAAACCATTGATACTTAAAGCATTTGATTTAGCTCGTCTTCTTCCCAGGTCTTTATTGCTTCTTATAAGTGCTCGGCCACACCTTATTATCAGTAGATCAATTCTTCTTATCTGCTCTGACATCTGTCCATATCTACTCGGCTTGGCACTTTGCTAAGCTCGGTAACTTCCTTGAATTGATTAGTTTTATTGACTAGGTTAGCCCATTAGTAGTCAGCTCGACCTATTCCTTCTTTGTCTTTCTGCTCATTGGGCTATTCTTATAACCTCGTCCAATGTAGCAAACCATTACAGTTTTACAATATCTCAGGTATCACTTCTCAATTTAGTGAGAAACTTAGATACTATTCGGGCTGATGGTTCATCTACTTTGCATCAAATCATAAGTATTTAAAACTCCTAAACACATTCATCAACAATTCGACTTCCTTGCCTTAGCTCTTGAAGCCAAGCAAAAGTATCTTACAAATATGTATCTGGCACAAATCTATTCCTAAGTATCCTCTTTGTCTCAAGCTAAGTATTTACTTCCCTAAATCTTTCTATTCTTCTCATAATTTAGATGTTCTTCCACTACATCGTAACATAACATGAGAACTTCATAATAGTAGCCCACATTTTCTCCCAATCTTCATACTGGTAGAAATAAAAAATACGTTCAACCTTCTCTTCCTAATCTAAACAATCATCTGCATTTCCAGAACAATTGAAGCTTGGAATCTAAAGTTTCATATGGTCGGAAACTTTGGGTGCTTGACCTCACTCTTCTTCTTCAATATACCCTTGTTCTTCATCCTCATCATCTAACTCACCCAAGTTGATTCTCCTTCGTACTCATCCTCCTACTCCTTTACCTCGAGTTGGGATCTGTCCTCTTGCAGGTCATGCTGCCTAGGGAGTGTTTTGCACAAACTTGGTAGATCAAAAGGCCAATGTATGAGTAGCTCTAATAAGATCAACTATAAGGTTAGCCACTTCATCAATTCACTCATCTATACTTCTAGGGGTATTCTGGGGCTATCATCAATGGTGGACAATATCACTATTGCCATCTCCAATACTAGTGCTAACACTTGGATCCATCATACTCTCAATAAAACTCAGTAAACAAACTCAAAATCCGTAAACAACATATACTACCATCTTAAGTCAAACAACTCATACACACTTTTCTCTACATGAAAGTTCAAGCTAACCATCAACACAGCAACTACTTCCGAAGAATAACAAATCCAGTTGAAACTTACTCTATTTTCATGTGTTTAAAAGAGGGTATACGACCATAGCAAACTATTACGCCTTCTTACTCACTCAAACATTCATAGTTAACCTTTGCACAACTACAACACACTACCAAAACAAACGCTAGCTATAAGTAAGCTCAAATATAACTTACCCAAGCAAACCTCTGCTCTGATACCAAGATGATATAAAGCGAGCTATAGACTAATAAGGCCAGTTGTAAGAGGATAAGTCTAAGCTCGTTGAAAGCTTGAATAGCTAGGGTGGAGTTACATGATAATAGAGAATTAAATAAATAAAACCACAATCCGCTCCAAGGATATGATGCACCTGGGAACTATCGAGGACTTATGACTCAAGTCGATATGATGTATGAGCTGATCCAATGAGGATACTTGCTACCTAACCTTACTTAAGGGTTAGGATAAGAGTAAAGTAATTAAAGAAGAATGCTCACTAAAAAAGAAAGTGTAGTATATTCAATATCTCATGTGTAAGATGTTGCGGTTACATTTTCAATGGGTTATATGCCCAAAATATTAAGACAACAACTATAAATGGAAATGACTAAAAAGGGTAAAGTCCTAAATAAGTAATGTACAACGAATGGAAAAGGGCATAAATAGAAAATAAAGAAAAGTATCCATCTTATATAGGGGGTTCTGTCATATGATTGTTTAGACACGTAGCTATTGGTTGGTAGGTGAATTTCTAGCTAAAATAGACAAATTGTATGGTTAGATTGGTGATTGCCAAGTAGAGTTATTAAGCAAGATTAGGGGTTCTTTTGAGTTGAGTTTCGCTTGGACATGCTCAGATCAATTCATATTTAGGTTAGTTAAGCTAGTGATTGAGTGAGCTAAGCTGTTGTTCGATTGTGTCTTAGGTCGATGGTTAGAGACCATTGATAAGCACAAGAAGGCTTAGAGGTAGCAAACTCATAGATTGAAGCAGCTCGGACTCATCAGGTATAGGTCAGCATAAGAGAACTTGCTTAGCCATACTCTGAAGCCTTCAAGCTCAGGCTCGAGTTAAAGGTTTGGGGCTCTGATTCCTATCACGTATACTCTACAGCAAAACAAAGTTGTGGAATGTAAAAATAGAACTATGCAAGAAATGACAAGTACTCTATTAAATGAAAGTGGAATAGCATAATATTTTTGGGTTGAAGCAGTTTCTACTTCTTGTTACATAATTAATAGGGTCTAGTTAAGACCTTTAACAAGGAAAACATCATACGAAATGTATAAGGGAAGAAAACCAACAGCTTCATATTCTCATATCTTTGGTTCTAAGTGTTATATCATGACATTAGGATAGAATTTGGGTAAATTCAAAGAATGAGTAGATGAAGGAATCTTCTTAGAGTTTTCCCTACGAAGTAAAGCACTTCAACTATATAACAAAGCTTCTTGAACTATTGAGGACCCAATCAATATGAAATTCATTGATGAAGTAAGGACTGAAGATTCCGCCGATGATGAACCAAACAACCCAGGTGAGAATACCGATACTCATAAGAATGAGATAAGAAAAACTAAATCCATTAAGGATGGTCCATTAGAGATTCAAACAAAAGCTTAATTAGAGGATACATTAGAAGATGTATCACAAGCTATCTAGGTAAGTACTGAACCTTCAAAAACTTAGAAATATAAATCCTATCATCCATTTGAACAAATGATTGGAAACATACATTTTAAGTAAAAACAAGATTAAGCTTGCAAAATATTGAAAATCATTTCGCATTAGTATTTGAAGTAGAACCAAGTACAGTAAATGAAGCATTATCTAATGCAAATCGGACAAATGTTAAGTAAGAGGAGCTTATACAATTCGAAAGAAATAAGGTATAGACTCTAGTACGTAGACTTAAGAATAAATCAATTATAGGTACAAAATGGGTATTTAAAAACAAGTTAGATGAACATAGAAAAATAACTAGAAATAATGCTAGACTTGTGGCAAGAGGATATTCACAAGAAGAAGGAATAAACTTTGATGAGACACTTTTAAAGGCTATAGGGTTGCTTTTGGCTTTTACATGTTACAAAGGACTTAAGTTATTTTAGAAGGATGTCAAAAGTGCATTCTTAAATGGCTATATAGAAGAAGAAGTGTATGTTGAACAACCCTCAAGGGTTTGAAGAACCCTTAAAAGAAGATTATGTATATAAATTAAAAAAAAAAAGACTTTATATAGGCTAAAACAAGCACCCGGAGCGTAGTATAAAGGACTTAGTGAGTTTTTTTTATTAAAAATGGATTCAAAAGAGGACAAGTTGATACTATCCCTTTTATAAAGTATTTTGATAATGATTTACTAATAGTTCAAATTTATGTAAATGATGTTATCTTTTGTACCACTAACTAGCAATATTGCAAGGATTTCTCTAAGATGGTACATGCTAAGTTTGAGATGTCCTTAATAGGAGAATTGAACTTCTTTCTTAGACTTCAAATAAAACAAATCAAGGATGGAATTTTCTTCCATAAAGAAAAATATACAAAGAAAATTCTCAAAAAGTTTAGATATGGGAATACAAAGGGAGCTACAACTCTCATGTCAGCATCAATAAGGTTGGAACTAGATGAAACAGGTAAGAAGGTATGTGAAAAGCTCTACAGAAGTTTAATTGAATCTTTATTGTATCTAACAGCTTTTTGACCCGATATTATATTTAGTGTATGTATATGTACTGGATTTTATAGCTAAACCAATTGAAATGCACTTGGTTGTAGTAAAATGTATCTTTAAATATCTATCGTATGCATTGAAGCTAGGAATTTGGTATCAAAAGAATCATAATTTTGAATTAATCGGATATTCAAATGTAGATTATGCTGGTTGTAAGATAAATAGGAAAAGCACGTCAAGAAAATATCAATTATTAAGGGATAAGAACCAAGAAACAAAATTTAGTAGCACTATCTATAACAGAAGTTGAGTATGTATCGATTGGAAATTACTATAGTTAAGTATTATAGATTAAACAACAATCGTTAGATCATGGAATAAATTTAAATAATATGCCTATAAAATGTGATAATACGAGTACAATTAATTTAACTAAAAATCATGTACACCACTCACATTCTAAACATATTGAAGTTGGGAACCATTTTATTAGAGATAATCAGTTGGATGATATATTTACTATGATAAAATAATATTCGAGTATATTAGGAATGAAATTGGTGTATGATATCCAATGTGATTATTGCGTATATTTTAATTTTATTTTCTTTCTTTCCTCTTTTTCTACGTATGAAGGATTTCTTTTAAATTTCCCCCGCATGTCTTCTAAAAAGTACAAGTTTGGTAGTTACCTCTTTTATTTACCATATCTACCAACTTTCCTAACCAATCTCTCTTAAGCATAGAAAGGAAATCATTATTCCACTATTAATCAATCTCACTTTCTCTCTCCTACATTTTAATCCCGTTATCAATTACATTCTTTCTTTTTCCTCATTTAAATCACTCTCGTTCTCACATTTAGAATATTCTTTCCTTCTTTCCTTAAAACCTTCATCTTGCTTCTTTAAATCCTAAATGCTAAACCGAAAGTCCTCTCACATTCTCTCAAAAACATGGACAACAGTAAGAGAGCCAACAAATACTATGACAAACTCGTATGAATTGTTAAGTCTAGTTTTTCACCTTCTTGATTCTTCTTATAAAATTGGGTCTTCTCTAAACTGACCAGTATTAAACCCCATATGTTTAATATTAGCCCCCGACTAGGGTTTAAAGAAAACTGGTTCTTTTATTTAAAAAAAAAAAACAACTTTGAAGTCACCACTCGACCAAAGTCGAAAAAAACAGTTAAGTTATAACCAACCCGGCCACTAGTCTACGAAAAAATCGATTTTAAAAGTAGCTTTTTGAAAATCAGAGATTTGGGTTTAAGGGTTAAAGATTTAAACCCTTTATGAATACTATTAACTTTCCAAAATTAGAATTAAACTTTAAAAATTACCTTTTAATTTTGAAAGACAGAAATTGGTTATTGATTACTCTAACTAGATAAACAAAATAATCTAAACTAAAAAAAACGGGAAATTAGTTTTTTTTTTTTTTATTTTTATTGTCGTCCCATAGGTATCTACATACTCGCTACTCGAGATTAGACGTATATAGTTTTTTTTAAAGAAAACTTTAGTAGGTTGTTTATTTTAGTTTTTAAAACAACCGGGTTTACATTTTTACCCATTTTGATTTATTTAAAAAAAATTTCTAAAAGGCCTTAAATTGTTTTTTTTTTTTTGGAAATTCTAAATGATATCAATTTGAATAATGGTTGATTTATTTTTATTTTATTTTTGAAAAATCAATTTTCTAAGGGACAAAAAGAAATAATATTCTTTATTCTTTCTATTTACTTTTTTATTTTATTTTTATTTTTTATTTTACTTATTCTATCTATTTCTATTAAAATAAAAATAAATAAATAAATAAATAGAATACTTCCTTCTTTTTTCTTTTTCTCCTTTTGTTTTTTTTTTCTCTTTCTTTTTTGTTTTTTGTTCTTTTTTCTTTATTACATTTACAATTATATATAAAAAAATAACTAAATGATAAAGTAAAATAAATAAAGGAAAAAGGTCAGATGCAGTGGGCGTATGTGGGTCGAACCTGAACTGGATTTTGAGTTGGATCTCGGGTCTTCAGGTTAAGTCACGCAGATTCGAGTCAGGTCTTATGGATCATCACTAGGTAGTAGTAGTAAGGCTCGATTCGGCTTGTTTCAACCACCAAAATGAGTGGGTGAAGGTTTTTTTTTTTTTTTTTGGTAAGTATTGGATTGGGAATAGGGGGTAGGTTCAGTGCCGTGGCGTTTGGAGCTTATTTGAGTGGTTTTAGAAGTAGCAGTCGACAGTAGGGGAACTGCGCTTACGGTGGCAACTATTGGGTATAAGTATTCGGTTGGGGTAGGGGTTTTGGAGTATGGGGAATTCGACCGTAGGATTAGTTTGGGCCGAGGGTGGCTAAAAGTGGTGTTTCGAGGGGGGTGAGCTTCGATAGTTAGGGTTTGGGGGTAGTGGTTTGGTTAAGCGACCAGGGGTTACGGCGGTAACCGAGGTGGTCGCGTTAGGGAACTGATGGAGTAGAGGTCACATTCGTAGTGGTAGTTGGTCTCGAGGTTAGCTAGAAAGAGAAAACCAAAGAGAGAGAGAGTGGGTTAGAGAGAAAGTGATTATGGGGAGTAAGAGGGGTTGTGTCGGGTGGTTTTGTTGGTTATGAGTGTTCATGTGAGCTCCTCTAATACCCTTTTATACCCGAATCGATCCCAGAAACATGGAAAGCTTGAATTCGGATTTAATGAAGAATGCCCAGAAAATTAGTTTTTTTTTCTTCTGATTTTTGGAGCTTAAATTAAATGTTCCTTTGACTACATTTGGAAGTGTTAATGGGTTCGATTCATAGTAGGCTATGCAGAGGATGGATTTGCACCATTAATTGGTGTGTTTCAATAAGGAAAAAGCACAAAATCAAAGGCCAAAGTGAGGGGGTTAGGCTGTTCTTAAGAAGGAAAAAGGAGGAAAATCAAGGGGGAAACGAGGGAAAAGAAGGGAAAGTGCTAACGTGGCGTTGATGTGGTGCTACGTTAGCTATGCTAACCACTCCTGACCTACTACATATCATTATGTGATTCGTAGCAACTGACGTGGCACGCCATGTGGCGTTACTTCAGTAAGGCCGCCCAACTTGACGCTGTTACGCGTCAAGGCGTGTAGTGCAATCAAATCCTGATACGTGGCAATATGCTAGTTAAGAAAAAAAAAAAGGCCTCCCTACCTTTGCTAAGATTCAAACCCAAGATCTCACACTCAAACCCTTTACCCAGTCCATATGCTTAACCGTTAGGCTGTTGACCTATGCCTTGTCCATATTGCACATATGAACTCAGTCAGCTTGAACTAGATTTAAATTTAAGCCTAGGTTTAACCGCCCAACTTCTAATCCAAATTTTAAAAATAAAAATCTATCCTAATAGAAAGTTATATTCTAAACTCTTTTTTTTTTTTTTCAATTTTTTCTAATTTTTTGTAATTTTTCAATTTTTTAACTTTTTTCCAAATTTTCCCATTTTCTAAATTCATTAATTTTGTGTTTTTTTATCCAAATTTCATATTTTTATGCTTTTCTTATTTTTTCAAATTTTTTGTATTTTTTCCTAAACTTCATATTTTTGGAGTTTTCTTATTTTTCTATTTTTCTGTACTTTTCCTAATTTAAGGCCTATTAAGAAAAGAAAGAAAAATAATAAAAATAAAAATAAAAATAAATGGGCCAAAAATTAGGTATCTATAGCTTCCCCTCTTTGTGGCAAAATTTGAATAAAACTTTGCCACAAAGATAAATAGATACTATTTTTGCTCTCAGGATGAGAAACTATAACTATCTTAAAATTGATTTGGATGAAGAAAAGAAACCCGATCGTGCCTCTCTAGGCTCACTAACCTAAGTTGGAGTATCTCTAAGGGACAAGCAATCTTATGTTGGAATTGATCTACAACTAGGTCATGCCTCACTAGGCTCATTATCCTAGGCGAGAGCGTCTCTCGGTGATTAGCAACCCTAAATTGGGATTAATTTAAAACTTGGTGTGCTTCACTAGGCTCACTAACTTAAGCGAGAGCGTCTCTTGGGGACTAGCAACCATAATGTGGGATCGATCTAAAACCTAGTTGTGCTTTACTAAGTTCACTAACCTTGATGGGAGCGTCTATCGGGGACTAGCAACCCTAAACTAAGATCGATCTAAAACCTAGTGGTACCTCACAAGGCTCACTAACCTAAGCCGGAGCATTTCTTAGGGAATAACAACCTTAATATGGGATCGATCTATAACCTGGTCATACCTTACTAGGCTCACTAACCGAGGTAAGACCGTTTCTCGAGGATTAGCTAAACTGGGATCGATCAAAAACCTAGTTGTGTCTCATAAGGCTCACTAACTTGGGCAGGAGCATCTCTCGGGGATTAACAATCCTAACTTGGGATCGGCAATCCTAACTTAGGATCGATCTAAAACCTGGTTGTGCCTCACTAAGCTCACTAACCTAGGTGGGAGTGTTTGACAACTATTAGCAACCCTAAATTAGGATTGATCTAAAACCTAGGCGAGAGCATCTCTCGGGGACTAGCAACCTTAATTTGGATCTTAATGTTATACCTTAAGGAGCCGATGAAGAGAAGTGTCCTATGGGACTTGGTGATAAAAGGGAAATGACCTACGGGCTTGCTTGAGAGAAATTTAGTGAACAGAGGGGCCCTATGGATTGGAAGGATGAACCGAGTTAGGATCGTGTCTTCAAAGGTTGGTTAAACACTAAATGTAGAAAGTAAATGCCTTATGGGTTGGTTCAAAAAGATTGTTGGAAGTAAAAAACTAGTCTAAATGCAAATGCAAGATTCAAAAATCAGTGTGCTAACATTGTGTGAAAATATTTACCTAGTCTTTGTCGATACCGCCCAAAACTGTCAAACCTTTTTTAAAAGCCCCCATCAGAAAATACTAACTCATGTTTTAGTCCCTTGTAATCAACCCAGATGCTCTTGATGTAGAATGTTTAAACTTCATTGACTCTTTTAGAAATTAACCCAATAAAGAAAGCCACCTACTGTCTTTGTCTCTTTGGAACTTTTATGAACCAAAAGCCTTATTCTCATCTGCTATGATTATTTACTCGGGTTTCGCATTCCCCTGAAAAAAACAAACAATAAAACTCTCCATTGAGAGGGATCAATTCGTAATAAAGTATTTTAAAGAATTTTGTTAATTACCAATGTTCTAAATCTCATTCCTTAACTCCTCTCGTTTTTGCAGTGTATGGGTTTAATTAAAGGGAATTGGACCTTTCTATGGAGAGAGTGATTATTCCAACGATGACAATGGCCAAGGATACCAAATTTACTTGTAGATAATGAAAATTAAACCATAATGACATTCAAAATGACTAGCATTTTTGTGTTTTGAGTAAAATTTCCACTGATTTCTTATAGATAGTACAATTTCACAGCGTTAGCATTTGCAAGGTCTCTCAAATCTAGACCAATCAATTTAGGACAGAATTAAAGCCCCTCCCGATGATACTTGCTTCACGACATAAGAACCTCCATAATTAGGAGCAAATTTCCCTCTGGAGTCTTGTGCGTTGGGGAGAGCTTTTCTCAACACCAAATCTCCTTTAAGGTTCCGAAGTTGTACCCTTTTGTTAAAGGCTCGAGCCATTCTTTGTTGATGACACTGATTATGACATAGGGTTATCAATCTCCTTTTGTCAATCGAATTTAGCTGCTTGATGCGTTTCTTTACCTAATCAACTTTGTCCAACTAAGTTTCTGATAGTACCTTAAGCAATGGGGTCTCAACCTCTACTGGTAACACTGCTTCAGTGTCGTATGCTAAAGAGTACGATGTTACCCTAATTAACGTTCTGATGGAAGTTTGATAGACTACGAGTGCAATGGGTGACATCCTATGCCAGTCCTTATATGTGACAAACATTTTTCAATGATTCATTTGAGGTTTTTGTTGACTGCTTCAATGGCTCTATTCATTTGGGGTCGATAAAGAGTAGAGCTCCTGTAAATGATCTAGAACTGTCGATACAATTTTGACATAAGCTTGTTGTTGAGATTGGTGCCATTGTCAGTGATGATCATTTTTTTGGAGTCCCGTACGAGTTAAAATGTCTCTCTTGATGAACTTAACTATGACCTCTTTAGTAACGTTTGAGTAAGATGAAGCCTCAACCCATTTGCTGAAGTAGTCGGTGGCGACTAGTATGAAGTAACGCACATTTGATGCTTTTGGAGTAATCGGGCCAATGATGTCTGTGCCCCATATTGAAAAAGGCCATGGTGCTAAGAGGGCGTATAGTTCCTAAGGTAGGCCTTTTATCTTATTTGCATAAACTTGGCATAGGTGACAATGCCTAACGTATTTGATGCAATCACTTTCGATTATTGACCAATAATACCTTAGCCTCATAGTTTTCTTCACTAGCATGTATCCATTCATGTAAGGGCTACATATCCCTTCATTCACTTCTTTCATTAACTTCTTAACCTCTTTGTCATCCATACACCTTAAGAGTGTATCGTCAAATGAGCGTCGGTATAAGGTGGACTTACTTACTAAGAATTAAGTGGCTAATCTCTTAATCATCTTTTTATCCTTTTTTCTTAGCCTCTTTAGGATATGTGCCTTGTTGTAGGAATGTCTTAACATCATGGTACTACGGTTTTTAGTTGTTCATACCCTCAATTGTTAGGCAAAAGGCAGGCTTGTCTTCAATTTCAATAGTAAGAGGCTGAATCTTAACTCCACCAAATATCTAGATCATAAATGCTAACTTGGCTAAGGCATTGGCAAATTGATTCTGAGTCTTCAGTACGTGATTGAAGGTAATTTCTTTGAAATTCTCCATTAATTTAGTCAAGTGCTAATAATAAGCCACCAGTTTAGGATCTTTAGTCTTGTACTCTCCATGGGCTTAGCTAATAATGAGTGAAGGGTCCCCATACACTTATAATTCTTGAATGTCTTTATCTAGGGCCATCTTGAATCCCATGATGCATGCTTCACACTCAACGATATTATTAGTGTATGGGAAAATGAGCCTTATGGTCAAAAGGTATTGAGTACCTTTAGGGGATATTAGTATTACCCCAATTCCACACTCAGACACGTTGACTGCACTATCGAAGAACATTTTCCACTTTGGTGGCTCGTCATCTTCTCCTTTATCAGAGTTTCCCTCAACCGTTAAGACATCCTCGTCGGGGAAATTGACTTGTACCTCTTGGGGAGTGCTATCGGAGGGATTTTCTACCAATTGATCTACTAGAGCTTATCCCTTGATAGGAATCCGGTTCACGTGTGTAATGTCAAACTCTGATAGTAACATTTGCCACTTTGAGATTCTGCCAATTAGGTCCAGTTTGTTTGCCAAGTACTTCAGGGGATCATGTTGAGTCAGCAATTCAACTTGGTAGTGGAGTATGTATTGTTGGAGCTAATGCATTATCCAAACCAAAGCACAGTAGGGTCTTTCAATTTTTGAATATCTCTACTCCCCTTCAGTGAATTTCTTGCTCAAGTAGTATACAATCCGTTCCTTTCCTTCCTCATCTTTTTGGCCGAGCATGCACCCATAGACTCTGGTAATATTGTCAAATATAGGCATAGGGGCTTCCCGTGTTTTGGAGCTACCAATATTAGAGGGCTCATGAGGTATTCTTTGATTGATATAAAAGCCTGTTCACACTCTTCATCCCAGTTGATCTTGGTGTTCTTTTTTAGCAACTTAAACAAGGACGGCACTTATTTATGATTTGGGATTTGAACTGGGCTATATAGTTTAAACTGCCTAACAAACCTTTGATTTCTTTGAGTGTGCGTGGTGGGGGTAGGTCAACTATCACTTTGCCTTTATCAAGGTCCACTTCAATGCTCATTTGGTTG
Organism: Lumnitzera racemosa; assembly: GCA_024138005.1. Classification (NCBI taxonomy): domain Eukaryota; kingdom Viridiplantae; phylum Streptophyta; class Magnoliopsida; order Myrtales; family Combretaceae; genus Lumnitzera; species Lumnitzera racemosa. Next base: position 71,046,909 of record JAMXBC010000004.1, on the reverse strand, counting down.
ATTATAAAACCTAATAATTTCCCTAAAGTCACTTTAAAAGTACATTTCTCTGGGTTGAGCTTTGGTTAAAATTTTCTCAACCTATCAAACAATCTCCTCTGACTTTCTACATGATTCTCTCCTTCCTTAGACTTAATAATCATACCATTAACATATACTTCAACCTCTTTGTGTATCATGTCATGGAAGATTGGTACCATAGCCCTTTGATAAGTTACTCCAACATTTTTTAGTCCAAAAGGCATCACTTTATAACAAAATGTACCCCAAGTTATGATGAACATTGTCTTGGCTTTATCTTCTTTAGCCATTTGGATTTGGTTATACCCGGAAAATCCATCCATGAAAGAGAAAATATGGTTTCTAGCTGTGTTATCGACCAAGACATCGATATGGGGCAAAGAGAAATTATCTTTAAGGGTTGCTTGATTAAGGTCTCAAAAGTCCACGCACACTTTAACTTTTCCTTTCTTCTTTGTTATGAGCACGATGTTAGCCACCACTTAGGATAATCAAATACCTCGATAAAACCAACCTCTAGTAATTTGTTTACTTCTTCCTTGATTTTCAACAGAACATTAGGTCAAAATCTTTTTAACTTTTGTTTCTTGGGTTTGATATTCTCTCGTGTGGTAAACGATGAACTACGATCGATGGATCTAATCTGGGCATGTCTTCATAATACCATGCGAACACATCTTAGTATTTGGATAGTAATGTTGTCATCTTTTCCTTTTGATCTTCTTTCAAATTTCCCTTAATCTTCAATACCTTATGGTTATCATTGGTCCCGACATTAATTATCTCAATTAGCTTGTCAATAGAAATTCTTCTCATTTCATGTTTTTTCTAGCTTTCTTGCCTGTCATTATAGTCATTGACATCACTCCCAAAGATTAACTTAATAGGGCTGAAAGTGATATCAATATTTTCATCACCTATCTATGTGAAGTATCTATGGCCTTTATTTGGATTCTTAGATCTGGAGAAAAAGAAAAGAATGTAAAAGGAAGAGTGTAAGTAAGGCAAGAGTAAAGGGAAAAGAAACTAATTTTATTTAAGGGAACTCTCTTTTGAGTATAATCATTTGAAGAACAGAGGTAATTTATTACAAAATTCCATAAAATACTGGATCACGATTCATCCTTTACCTTAGGGAAGACTTATTGTTATTCACAGGGATGGAGAACCAATTATTCAATTGTTAGATAGGCTAGCCCCTTCAGTTCTATTGGAAGTGCCTTCTTTAGTAGGCCTTGAGTTCTAAGCTTCAACCCAGATGAAAGTTTCTAACAATGGGGGGAAAAGCCATCAGAGTGTGATACAACTTGTTACCTTTTCTGCCCCTAGCTTATATTATTTACAACTCTTCCATTGAGGTTGGAATGTATCCTAGCCTATAGGACCCAAACTGGAATTCTTTCAATTTTGGCCTCTCTCCCTTTTGTTGATTGGTGATTATGCACACCTCATCAAACATTTGGAGTCCAAAGTCTTCTTGTTTTTCGATATCGATATAGGGTATGGCCATCTCTTTATAGATTTCATAATCTTGGTCACCTAGAATTGTGATGACTTGGCCATTGGAGATGAACTTAACTTTCTGATGAAGAGTTAACGGTATAGCTCCTGCTAAATGTATCAAAGGCCTTCCTAATAACAGATTGAAGGTCTTCAGAATGTCTAAAACCTGGAATGGGATGTTGAGCATCTATGGTTTGATATCAACTGGTAAGTCAATCTCCCCTATTATCTTTCTCCTGGATCCATCAGAAGATCTTACCGTTGTGGAGCTCAATTTGATAGTAGTTGTATCGGCACCCAATAGATCTAAGGTGGCCAAAAGACAGACATTTAGAGATGACCCGTTGTCGATGAGGACTCTTGTTGCAATGATGTCATTTATCCTCACTATTATGAACAGAGGCTTTGTGTGCTGATTGCCTTCTTCGCCCAGTTCCTCGGTGGAGAAGGAAATTTGATCCATAGTGAGGAAGGAATTGGTGACAGAGCTAATCCTTTCAAACGAGATTTCACGTAAGACCTTGACTTTCTTTAATGTTTGGAACAAAGCTTCTCGATGTGGGTCTGATGCCATTAGCAAACTTATGAGGGATATTTGTGCTAAAGTCTTAACGAGCTGATCCGTTGTTTTATATTCTCTAGACTTGATCATCTTGGTGAAGGCATTCAATCATTCTTCATGCTCAGTTTGTTCAATGCTTGGCATTTCCAACACAACCTTCTTTTTTAAGTCTTCCGTCAGATTATAAATTATATCAGAGCGAGTAATATCCCCTATAAGTGGGCTAGACTACCCCTGGTTTATTGCCTAGTAGTTGAGATGGGTAGTTTTATAATTTTTTTGGGCCACAAGCATATGGAAGGTATACCTTTTAGTTTGTGGAATTTGCTTCTCTTCTTTTTTGTAGAATCTATAAACCTTGGGTTCTCAATTAGGACTGATCGTATTGATGGTAAGCTCTGAGTGGTAAGATATCATATTGATGATGGGCCTATGGTTTGGCAGGGGGTTGTTGTTGACGTTTGGAGTAGGAACTTGCACAAAATCCAGTTGTACTATACCTTCATCAATCAAGTCTTAGATTTTGTTTTTCAACCTCCATCACGAGTCAGTTGAATGGCCTACTTACCCCAGATGATACTGGCATCTTGCATTGGGATAAAAAAACCTCGGCCTGTACCTTTCATTGGGAGCCTCAAAATGGAGCAGATTATCTCTCCTTAACTTTTCAAGTACCAAACTAAATGGAATGGGTATTTTACTGAACTATCTCGGGGTTCTGCTAGCCTGTAGTTGGCTTCTGTACTGTTGTTGAGCTAATGGGGGATTTGTCCTAAAAGAAAACAGGAGGTAGGCTTTGCATTAGAGTTGACCACGCTGACAGTAGCTTTTTTAGGCTTGCTGGTGGTAGGTTTAGCAGAAAGTGGTCTTCTATCTGCTGTCTCTTGTATCTTGCTAGAGGAAACGACACTTTTAATTCGATACCCTGCTGCTACTACTTCTGCAAAGCCAAAAGAGGCTTGTCCAATCAAGTGAGCAAAATAGGGCCTCTCAAGAGTGTTAATAAAAGTTGTGGTCAGCTCTTTCTCAGTCACAGGGGTAGATACCCCGCAGCTAGGGACCTCCACCTTTGAGCATATTCTTTAAAGGATTCATTGTGCCTCTTCCTTAGGGCAACCAAATCCATCATTGTTGCCACCACTTCGACGTTAAATCTATATTGCTCATAGAACGATTTGGCTAACTTCTCTCATGTATTTACCTGATTCAAGTCTAACTGAGTATACCAAGTGAAGGCAGGGCCAGTCAAGCTATCCCGAAAGGTTTGGACCATGAGCTGGTCATACTGTACATACTTAACCATCTTGTGTACATACAGTTAGGTATCCAACATGAGGCATCCAGTCCCGTTGTATTTTTGAAAGTCAAGTACTTTAAACTTTTTCGAGAAGCTTCTATAATCATAGGTAAAGAAGTCTGTTATGTTAGCTACTTGAATCCATGACACCCTTCAAGCATTTTCATTTTTTCGATAAACTGTTAAGTTTGCCGCTCTTCAAGCTCCTTCAATCTGTCTTGGTCAGCTTTAGGTCTTGGGTTGACCGAGAATGAGTAAGCATTTGGCTCAAAAGTTGGGTTGGCCTTTGGAAATACCCATTCTGTTTCAAAGGATTTGAAGCCTTGATTGACCTTAAGGTAGGCTTCTTCAAAGGGCGGGGCTTCAACATTCTTTTCGTATCAGGTTTTGGAACTTTCTTCATTCGACGAAGTCGTAGACCTAAGCAAAGAGATGCTATCAGTAAGAAAACTCAGTTGATTCGCAATCTTCCCCACTGTTTGTTCCAAAGACTAAAACCTCAGCTTAGTGGGATTGATAACCTCAGGGTTAACATTGTCATTATTGGTGTTAGTGTTGTCATTTCCTTAGTTGGCCATTTTGGTTTGAGACCTGGTTTTGATAGGGCTTCTTTAGAGGGTTTGACGTTTGGGAGCTATCTTGGCGACCTAGATAAAACCACTTCTCAACAAGTTAGTACACGGATATTTTTATTTTTGAAAAAAAATGCAAATGAGCCATACGGATGGAAAGGAGAGAATTGACGAATAATTAATATAACAGTAAGTTATTTATTAGCTTTGAATTCCCAAGGTCTTATTACATGAAAGAAAGGAAAAGGTACAAATTCATCTATACTAATTTTCTTTTCTTTTCTTTTCTTTTTTTGTGGGCCAGATGGCATTTTCTTCTTATTTTGGTCATGCTTAATTGCTTCTTCAAACTCTTGAATCTTCTTTTGCGCTATCATTAGCTGGTGTTCCAGGGCATGCAACCTTTGTCTAGACTCTCAAAATAGCTTTACCCATTTGTCTTTTTCATCATGGAGGACCTTGATACAAGCTTTCATTTGGTCCATATAAGTCACCATTTCAGAGTTAGGGCGCACTGGGGAAGGTTGAAGGACTTCTGGTGCTCGATATCGCATTACGCTTGCCTTGTGAAGTTGATCATATAAATACTCTTTGGTAACCCAATGCTTATCTACTTCACCTATGAATTCACTCAAATCGACGTTAGGGCTTATAATCCCGGTATCCTACTAAGCTTTGATCTTATGAAGCTTGGATACCTTTTCTGTTGAGTAAGGCTCTTCAAGTCGAAGGTGAACGACTTCAATGAAGGCTTGTGAACTATATCTTGGATCCCCCTAAACTGCCTTACTATGTTATTTGGGTAGTAACTTGTACACTAACTCATTTTAATTAACGGTACAGCATGGGAATCCTTGCAAATCAGTATGACCTTAGTGTAATTGCTCCATCTAGTAGTCCATAGTATGTCTTCGACTCAAAAATCTTATAATACTTTTATTTAGAGAGAGGTGAGGATATCTTCTGGTAATTTGATCTTATCAACGAAAGAGTCAATGAGATCAATCTTATTAGCAAACGCTCCCCTTATCAGGTCCAACCTAAAGCATTTGATGTGACTAATGAACCATACCATTAACAGTACCATGCATAATCTGAGATTTCTATAGCCTCTTTTCTTAAGGAAATTAAGGTTCCTTATTTGTTCAGCAAATAAGGCAGGAATGTAAGACCTCCCTTCCCAGAACTAAGCCACTAGCTTTGTCACCCCCAAGTGTACAAGAAAAGATCCACTTAGAAATAAGATAGTGGCGAATATTGCTAGTACATAGGCCTTGATTCGGTTTTCCCTCCAATTTCCAAGAAACAGAGCCCATTTATTAGAGCTGGGTTCATTCTGGAACCAGTGAACTAGATCCCACATCTTGATAGCGTGTTTGTTGCAATCATATAGGGCCTCATTTACCTCAATTTAATGGATCTATAAGAATTTTGAAAAACTGTAGGCTGGACCAAAGCTGAGCTTTGGAATGTATATTTCATCTAAAGGAGGAGCTTAGAGCAGTTGGGTGTATTCTTCTAGAGTTAGACTAATTAGGTGTAGCCCAAATCAAAATGCTACTTTTTTGGGCTCCTAGAAATGGACTAAGGCTCTTACCAGCTTGATGTTAACATCCACTTTAGCTAGTGAGAGTACGGGCCTAATCTTGTCAGTAATGAACTGTTGTTCTGGGTTGAAGGTTGAAACAATTGGTTGAGTATGGGCTTTAGGTTTATGGGTTTGTGGACATGAATCTCCTTGGCGAAGACCTTAGCGTTAGATGAGCTTGCCATTTCTGAAATGTTATAAGGAAAACATAAATTACAAAGGAAAGACTATTTACATGAAAAGAGACTACAAAAAACAACTCCTTACATACATGAATTCTAAGAAAAATATGGGGAAAGAAATCTCTGGGTTTCATTATTTTTTCTTCTCTCTCTTTTTTGATAACATTGCCGCTTTGTTAGTTATTTCGTCAATCCTATGAAATGTATGCAGAAAGGGTAAGTTCTAAAGGTCCTTAAACTCTATGACCTCACACATTTATGGAAAAATGATTCCTTAGTCACATTGAAGTTTAAGTGGGGTAGCCTAATAGGCCTTAAACGGTAGTTGCCCTACTACGCTTGGAACTTACATAATGGCTCCCTGTCCTAAGGTCTTAAGATGGCTCGGTTCAATTGTATCTATCATGCATTCATGGTACGAAAAAACAAATTCCTTCCCTCCCAATTATTTAGATAAATAAAATTAAACTTGCAAAGAAAATGTTAGCATAATCATGATAAATGACAAAGAACAAAAGAAATTAAATAAATTACATTAGGGTGATTTTTAGAGATCAATTTCAATTTTAGAAAGTTAAATAGCTAACCCTCTTAACGTCCCCAGTGGAGTCACTAAGCTGTCGAGCCTGGTTTTTTACCATCCCGATTCTTTTTATAAAATTGAGTCTTCTCTAAATCAACCAGTATTAAACCTTACTCGTTTAATATAAGCCCCTCGACTAGGATTTAAAGAAAATCGATCCTTTTATTTTTTTTAAAAAAACCTCGGAGTCGCCATCCAACTAGAGTCGAGAAAAACAATTAAGTTATAACCAATTAGGTGTATTGGTTATAACTTAGCCACTAGTCTACGAAAAAACCAATTTTTGAAACAACTTTTTGAAAACTAGATATTTAGGTTCATGGGGTTAAAGATTTAAACCCTTATAGGTATCATTAATTTTCCAAAATTAGAATTAAACTTTAAAAATCACCTTTTAATTTGTAAAGACAAAAATTGGTTATTGATTACTCTAACTAGATAAACAAAATAATCTAAACTAAAGAAAAAGGAAAATTAGGTTTTTTTTTTTCATTTTTATCGTCACCCTGTAGATGCTTACATATCCGCTATTCGAAATCAGATGTATGTAGTTCTTTTTAATAAAAACTTTAATAGGTTGAGTTGATTTTAGTTTTTAAAATAATCGGGTTTACGTTTTTACCTATTTTGATTTATTTAAGAAAATTTCCTAAGGGGCCTTAAATTAGTTTTTATTTTTAGAAATTCTAAATGATAATAATTTGAAAAATGGTTAATTTATTTTTGAAAAATCAACTTTCTAAGTGAAAAAAAGAAATAATATTATTTATTCTTTCTATTTACTTATTTATTTTTATTTTTATCACTTATTCTATCTATTTTTATTAAAATAAAAATAAATAAATAAATAAATAGAATACTTCCTTCTTTTTTCTTTTTCTCCTTTTGTTTTTTTTTCTCTTTCTTTTTTCTTTTTGGTTCTTTTTTCTTTGTTACATTTACAATTATATAAAAAAAAAACTAAATGATAAAGTAAAATAAATAAATTAAAAAAAAAAAGAAAAAGGGTTGGATGCAATAGACATGTGCGGTTCGGATTTAGGCTGGATTTCGAGTCTAATGTCGAGTCTTCGAGTTGGGTCACGCAGATTCGGGTTGGGTTGCGTAGATCACCATTTGCAATAGTAACAAGGCTCGATTCAACTTGTTTCAACCACCAAAATGAGTAGGTGAAGTGTTTTTTTTTTTTTTGTGAGTTTTAGATTGGGAATTGGGGGACAGGACGGTAGGTTCAATGCCGTAGCATTTGGAGCTTATTTAGGTGGTTTTGGAAGTAATGGTCGATGGTAGTAGAGCTGCGTTCACGATGGTAACTATTGGACGTGAGTGTTCAGTTGGGGTAAGGGTTTTGGATTATGGGGAGTTTGGCCGTAGGATTAGTTTGGACCGAAAGTGGCTAAAAGTGGTAGTTTGAAGGGGGTGAGCTTTGGTGGTTAGGGTTTAGGGTGGTGGTTTAGTTGAGCGGCCAATGGTTACGACGGCAACCGAGGGTAGTCACGTTAGGGAGATGATAGAGTGGGGGTCATGGCTATGGTGGTAGTTGAGCTTGGGGTTGGCTAGAAAGAGAAACCCAAAGAGAAAGAGAGTGGGTTAAAGAGAAAGTGATCATAGGGAGTGAGAAGGGTTGTGTCGAGTGGTTCTATTAGTTATGAGTATTCGTGTGACCTCCTTCAATACCCTTTATACCTGAATCTATCCCAGAAACATAGAAAGCTTGAATTCAGATTTAATGAAGAATGCCCAGAAAATCAGTTTTTATTCCAATTTTTGGAACTCAAATTGAATGCTCCTTTGACTGCATTTGGACGTATTAATGGGTTCAATTCATAGTAGGCTATGTAGAGGATGAATTCACACCATTAATTGGTATGTTTCAATAAGGAAAAAGCAGAAAATCAAAGGCCAAAGTGAGGGGATCAGGCTGTTCTCAAGAAAAAAAAAGGAGGAAAATCAAGGGGAAAATAAGGGAAAATGCTTACATAGCATTGATGTGGCACCACGTCAACCGTACTAACCACGTCAACCGTACTGACCACTTTTGACCTACTACGTGTCATCATGTAACACGAGGCAGCTGACGTAGCACGCCACGTAGCACCACATTAATAAGGCCGCCCAACCCGATGCTACCATGTGTCAAGACATGTGGTGTAATTAGATCCTGACATGTGGCAGTATGTTAGTTAAACAAAAAAAAAAAAAAAAGATTTCCTTGCTTTTGCTAAGATTCAAACCCAAGACTTCACACTCAAACCCCATGCCTAATCCATATGCTTAATTATTAAGTCGTTGGCCTGTACCTTATCCATATATACGATCAAATTGCACATATGGACTCAATTAGCTTAGGCTAGATTTAAATCTAAGCCCAAGTTTAACGGCCTAACTTCTAAACCAAATTAAAAAAAATAAAAATTTACCCTAATAAAAAGTTATTTTCTAAAATATTTTATTTTCTCTAATTTTTTGTAATATTTCAATTTTCTAATTTTTTGTAATATTTCAATTTTCTAACTTTTTTCCAAATTTTCCCACTTTCTAAATTTCTCAATTTTTGTGTTTTTTATCCAAATTTCATATTTTTTATGCCTCTCTTATTTTTTGAAATTTTTTGCTTTTTTTCTTAAACTTCATATTATGGGTTTTCTTATTTTTCTATTTTTTTGTACTTTTCCTAATTTAAGGCCTATTGAGAAAAGAAAGAAAAATAATAAAAATAAAAATAAAAGGGGAGAGGAGGGGAAATTAGGTGTCTACATGAATTAGCTGGTGAGTCTTCTAATTTAGAGAAGACATAGTTAAATGAAAAGCAATCCAAACCTAAAACTAAAAGGAAAACCAAAACAGTTAGCCAAGAAAAAGAAGCTCACCAAAGCTAAAATTGATAAACTAATGGCTAGGGTTATGGACTCTTCAGATGAGTTTGTAAGGTTCATAGATGTTGGAAAAGGGAAAGGCTCAAAAGATAAGAGAACTATAGTGCACGGGGAAAAGAAAAGAAACAAGGTTTAAATAAAAGAAAAGCAAAAGATGAGTTAGAAGATGTGTCAAAGGATATATTAGAGGAACAGGATATTTTTGTAGTTTAATCAAAAATCAAAGGATCAAAGAAAAACAGAATATCCAAATCTATCTCCTCAAAGAGGAAATTAGATTATATTGAACCCTCTATGTTCGATTTTGACTATTTTATTGCAAATAGATTTATTGAGACAAATTTTTATGTGTAATCAATTGCAAAGTGATTTGTGTTGTGGATACTCTAGTATATGGAGAAGTAATTTTTGAGTTTTATGAAAATCTAGACTTAAGCAAAAGACATAGGCTGAGTTCTACTGTGTTGGGAAGGGAAATTGAAATCACCAAGAATTACATTGTTGAGTGTTTCGATTTAGCTACTATAAATAGTGATAAAAGATTGATGGCTATGGGCAAAAGTAAAGTCTAACATCATTACAAATGGAAAGTCGAAAAGGGAAGCTAGAGAAATATTTGTCTTTGACTGTAAACTTTTAATAGGGTTAATACATAAATTGGTCATAAGTTGTATTTTGCCAAAGCAAGGAAGTACAACCGCAATTTCCAAGGAAGATGCATTAATAATAATCCCAATGTTGATTGGAAAAAGGATTAATCTTGCTAGTCTGATTATCAAGCATGCATTTTTTACCCAAGCAAAAGAACCCTATGGCAATCTTTTAATAAAGTTATTTAAATACAAAAATTCAAAATCCCATCTATAGCAATGAGGCAATTATCTATTAAGGTGATTGGGGAATATAACATTAATCACATGGGGATTAATGATATAAACGTAATTTGGTATACAGATGATTGGGCCTTTTATGTGCAAGTAAATCGTAAAACGCATAAGATATCAAAATCTTTGTTTAAAGGGGAGGGTTTAGAAGAAGAATCATAAAATGAGTCAAATGATCCTATGGAGGAAGATTCAAAGAGCAATGAGGATATAATGAAGAAGGCTAAGGGAAAGAAAGTAGCTAAGCCTAAAGCTAAGAAGAGTAACATATATGATCTGTAGACCAAAGGAAAGTTTCAGATTAATGAAGAGAAGAAAAGGAAGAAAGTTTCTAATTCGAAAGATGAATTAGATGATTTAGAAGATCACTGGCTAAGAAAAGGAAAGAAATTTTGGTTTGGCTCCAGTAGTAGGATATTTAAAAAAGAAGTCGAGGGAATTATGGATAAAAAATTCTTAGATTTTCTAAAACTAATGAAGACTTGATTTAGTAAAACTTCTGAAACCCCTATCAATGAAGCTCTATCTACTGAACACTCTTCACCATCTACTCCATTACCCAAGAAACCTAAGCAATCTCACCAAGACCAACAACTAAATCAACCATCTTTATCACCTTCATCACCAACAAGCATTGTTCATGCTGACAAATCTCTTAAACAAATCTAGAAACAAATTCCTATCACTGCTTCTATTCAAGAACCCAATTAGCAAGATCTCATTTCACCATCTGAATAAGTTTCTGAACCATCTCTTGATCTGATCTCTAATCTACTACTTTTAGCTAAAAAACTGCATCCATAAGTTCCTGAAGAGGACCTTGCTTTAGTCCAGACTTTAGTAGGACAGATCCTTTATCTCCCTTAGAAGCTAAAGTAATCATTACCCTCAAGGAGAATAAAAAAATCTTACCTGACCTAGATTTTTATTAACAATCTTCAGTTCCTTTTATCTTAAGTTTATGTAGACATTTGTTATGTTTGTCTTATATGTTTCAATTCTATCACTAGTATAAATCCCTATTTTTGCCTCTTGTAATTTAAAAAAAAAATTAGAATAAGAAAAAGGGTTCTAATTTAAAAAGAGTACAAAAAATAAAAAAAAAATTGAAAAGTACAAAAAAATAGAAATTTAAATTAAAAAAAGAAGAAGTAGAATAGGATAATTTGAAATAGCTTTAGTATTATTTAGGTTAGGTCTTAAATAAATAAATAAACATATAGGGGATGTTAGGCCTAGGCTTAGATTTAATATTTGAATCTAACCCAAGCCATCGTAGTCCATATATGCAATTTGATTATATATATGAATAAGGTACAGGCCAATGGCTTGATGGAAAGGACGCACATGAACTTAGAAGAGGTCAGGGTTTCAAAGCTTCATTCAGGCATGAGTGCCTATTTTCATTTTTTCCCCAAAACTGCCACATGTCACATGGCAATTGGTGCAGAGGTCAAAAAGCCCAGTTGACTCCATTAACTTTAATTCTCCATCTATACTAATGAACTCTATTCATGGCCATTTTAAATTGTGATTTTTACATGATTTTACTAAATTAATGGTAGAATCATGAAGGTTTCATGGAGATATTTTAATGTGTACTGAGAATACGACTAGATTCAATCTTTTAAACATTTGAATCGAACTCTAAAAATGGAAAAAAAAAAAACAAAATCCGATATTCAAGCTTCTCTTTAATCCAAACATTAAAGTAGAATTTTAAGCTGTTGGATGTTAATAAAAGCAAGTTATCTTCCTACATGTGGATTGAACACATATAATCTTGGTATTTTGGTCAAAATCAAAGATTGCATGTATCGGTCATCAATGGAAAATTCTACCTTTAATGAGCTCTCTAAGCTTAGATGAACTAGCAAAACTATAAATGGAGCATCACTAAGCTCGTTAGGGGAGAAAGACACATTCAAAAATGCTCCTAATCCCCTATTTGAGTCCTCCCCCCCCCCCCCCCCCTCTCTCTCTCTCTCTCTCTTTTCGAACTACCACAACCACTTTTAAAGTTCGAGACCACCATGATGAGCTTTTCTACAACCCAAGCTTTCAATCCCAAGTAGCCCCAACGCCTGCCATAGCTCCTAGACTTGCACCAAGACCTCTAATGCGAAACCCTAAGTTCTGCAACAACCTCTCTTAACCACTACTCTTTAGTGGTTTTCACCTTAAAACACCACCTTAGCTAGCCTCTCTATCCTTAGAAATCCTTAACCCGGTCAACGTTTCACCACCAACTACCCCAACCTAGTCTACACAACCACCATCGTTGACGCCTATCCCCAAACCATTACTATATGACCACTAAACATGGTAGCAACGCTTCCAAGCCCCCATCTCTAATAAAAACCGCATGAAAAAAGGTTTTTCCCGCAAAAAAATCCCCTTAGAACCTCTTGAAGCAAGCTACCGCCATTGTCTATTTCCACCTTCTTGAGTCTAGCTCGGTTCCAACCGAAATCCAGCTCCCTGACTTGCACACCCTTCTTGATCTTGGTCCAACCATCCTTCTTTTTTTTATTATCTTATTTGTGTTGTAATTTTCTTTTTCTTTTTTTAATTATTTTATTTTATTTCATTTCAATTGTACCAATCGTAAAAAAAAAAGAAAAAGAAAAAAGAAACAAAAAGAAAAGAAAAAAAGGGATTAAAAAAGGAAGAAGAAAAGAAGAAAGAAAAAGAAAAGAAAAGAAAGTTTTTATTTTTTATTTAGGCTTTAGTAAAAAATAATAAAAAAAGAAAAAAAGTTAAAATAAAAATAATAAAAAAGTGAAAACCATTTTATCACTTAGAAAATCATTTTTCAATAAAAAATAAAATAAGATCAATACTTTTCAAAATTAGGATCCTTTAGAATTTTCAAAAATAAAAACAAACCAATTTAAGAACCTTTAGAATTTTTCCTTAAACTCAAATCAAAGCAAAACATAAACTTAACCATTTTTTTTTTCAAAAAATAAAAAGAACCAATACATGTAAAGTTTTAGGATAAACTATGAAAGTCTGATCCTGAATAGTGGGTACGTAGACACTTGTATGAAATTATGAGGGGACTTAAAATATAGAAAAATTTGTTTTTTCCATTTTTTTGTAACATTATCCTTTTTTCTATATGCAACTGAATGAACTTAGTTGCATGTGAATAGATTTTATTCTTAAGGGTATTATTGGAAGATAAATTTAAATTTGGAAAGTTAAAAGCGATTAGTAGCTAAATTATAACCAATTTACCTAATTGGTTATAATTTAATTCTTTTTCTTAACTATAAATAGTTTTAAAAATAAAAAAACAAGTTTTTCTTAACTCTTAATAAAGGGTTAGTATTGAACTGGTTAGGGTTTAATATTAACTAGGTTAAGGGAAATAATAAAAACTAAGAAAAAACCATACTTGACGGCTTAGCGACTTTGCTAAAGATGTTGGGAGGGCTAGCTACTTAAAAACTCTCTAAAATTAAATTTGCTTTTCAAAACACCAATGTTATTTATTTGTTTATTGTTATAATTCATTTTGTGTATATACTTTATTTTAATTGTTGTGTTTATTTTACATGCAACATATATTAAGATATGGAGGGTCATTTATTACATCAAAGATGCAGGGTAGATACGATTAAACCTAGGCCGTCTTATGACCCTAAGAGGGGGGATATTGTATAGGTTCCGGATGTTGTGAGGTAACCATCGCTCGAAGCTGATTAGGCTACCTTACTTAAACTTTTATGTGACCGAAGAACCGTTTTTCAAAAACATATAAAGTCATAGAGTTTAAAGACCTTTAAAACCAACCCAAATTGCCTACACTTAAAATATGAGTTAATACATTACTTCTAAAAGTTGCAATCCTATTAATATTAGAGTGTTTTAGAAACTAAATCATTTTTCTTTTCAACAGTAAGACTGCAAATTAAGGAATGATGAATTAACCCAATGTAACTAGCATATGTCGATTCTTGTCTACGAAATGTTTAGCTATAAAATAGTAAATAACCAAGCAAATAGTTAGAGAAATGATAGGTTATAGGATCTTCCAAAGATTCGCGAGTAGCTACTATAAGCTTAGATTGCCTATTTAAAGGAGAAACTCAAATGCTTTGAAGCTCACAACCGGGCCTTAAAAGCCCTTCTTGGACAAGTCATTGGGGAAACCCATGAAATTCTGAAAGACCTTAAAGCTCATCTACAAGATTGAGTTTATGGTTTTTCTAGTTTATAGTTAAGAAGCCTAGAATAAATGTTAAGTTTCATCAAATAAAAATCGAGAATAAATGGTAGGCCCTCTCCCTTTGTTTTCTATACTTTGATTTTTCAAAATAATAAAATTTCCCTTTACTTTATCGTTCTTCATTTCTTAGTATTCCTTTTTTGTAAATAGTATAACTCATTGTTCTAAGGAAAATGTAAATAAATTCCATAGACTTAAAAATAGAACTCCAAAATTACCGTTGTTGAACCCTATTTTGATTTTCTTAATTTAACCTATATTAAGCTCAACCCGCTTAATATAAATTACTCGAATTAAACTAAGCAAAAGAAAAAAAATTATTTTAAAAAAAATGGAGCCACAAATTAGTTCAATTGGTAAAAAAAATAAAATAAAATTAGGGTTTTCGAAGGGGGGAGGGAACCATAATTTGACCACTAGTACATGAATATTCTAAAAAAATTAATTTTTAGAAAATTGAATTAGAAAACTGGATTTAGAGACTAACCTATTACGACTAAGCCACCATATAAAAATAAAAAAAAAATGATGGCTTTATTTTTTATAATTTTCCTAAAAATATTAAAAATATACCTAAGTTCACAAAAATGTAACTAAAAATGATATTTTACTATTTTTTATTTCGAATTTCTAAGAAAAGGGGAAAAAAAGTTATTTTATTTTTTAATGATTGCCTCAAAGGTGTTTACATACCCACTAATTGGGATCAAATTAGCCGTAGTTCTTTTTTTTTTTATAAAATTTTTAGTGAGTGGGTCATTTTTATATTAAAAACCGAGCTAGGTTGATATTTTTATCAATTTATCATTTTAAGGAAAAAACTTAAAAAATCTAAGTTTCCTGAATTAAATAAAAAAACCCTAACTAATTGAATTTTTTTTAAAAAAAAACCTCAATTTAAATTAGATTTTTTTTCCCAAAACCACTATATGTTAAAAATATTTTTTATTTAAAAAAACACGATTTAAAAAGAAAAACTTAATTCAACTAAATTTTATTAGAAAATAAAAAATTTGTAGTAAGAATAAATAATAAAAAAACTACACTTAAACACAAAAATAGTTAATAGAGGAAAAAAATGTAACTAATAAAGTAAATTAATAAAAATTTACCTAGCATTGGATCATGTTGGTGTTGGGTAGTGGATTGGGTGCTGCTGGGCAACACTGGGTGGTGGATTAGGCGACTGGTTGGGCGGCAGGTTGGACGCAGCTGAGCGAGAGATTGGGTGCTATTGGTGACGCTAGGTTGTGGATTAGGCGCTATTGGGTGACACTGGGTGCTATTGGGCAATGTTGGGCGGTAGACTGGGTACTGTTGGGCGATGTTGGGTAGTAGACTAGGCGCTGCTAGATGGTAAGTGTAGGTTAGGCAACAGGCTAGACGACGCTGGGCGGCAAGCTAGGCGCTGACTGTAATAGTTGTGCGGTGGTATTAGGGTGGTATTGTGTAGTGTTGTGTAATGGTTATGTGGTAACGCGGTAGTGTTTTAGGTAGGAATGTGATTAAAAAAAAACATTTTCCGAATCCCCTGTTAATGTACTTTTTATAAACTTAAAATTGAATCTTTCGTATCAAGGATACAGAAGATACAATTGCGATTCTTCCAAGATTTACTCTAACTTTTAGAAACCCTAATTTATTTTGGGCTTTTTTTATTCTTCCAAGGCCAGATCCGATCCACTACAATTTAGCCCAATAATTCCCTAATCTGATTTAAATCCTTAAATTAGATGAATTTTATTCTATATTGGTTTAGCCCAAAATTAATTAAGCTCATATTGTCACCTAATCTGACAATCCAACTCAATTCAATTCAATACACCACGACACTTGCTACGACTTAACTTGACTTGACTCGATATAATTTGACTTAACTCGATACGATATAACTTGATATGATTCTCTCTTCTTTATTTTTTTTTTTGTTCTTTCCTTTTTCCTTTTTTCTTTCTTTTTTAATTTTAGTTTTTTTTTTTAATTTTTCTATTTATTTAGTAACCTGACTCAATTAATAAAAAATTGAAAAAAATGAGGTGTCTATAACCGTCCTTATTTGTAATTAGATTTCTTAGTTTCTATAAAATAAAGCTCCATTTCTTTCTCTCACAAAGCAAAAAAATAAAAAGAAAAATTATAAAAAGAAAAAAGAAGAAATTTGCTAATGGTTATAAATTTTTATGGGCTTGACTCAAACATGAACCTTTGACTCGTTAAGGTAACTAATCCAAGCACGACCACTTGGCCCTTTAAGGCAGCTAACCTAAACATAAACTACTTAGCCCGTTAAGGCAGCCATCCCAAACTTAGCCTCTTGTCTCATTAAGGCAACCAATCCAAACAAAGCTACTTGGCCCATTAAGGAATCTAACCTAAATGTAAGCCCCTTAGCCCATTCAAGCAACCAAGCCAAACACAAGCCCCTTAACCCATTCAGGCAACCACTCTAAATACTAACCTTCGGCCTATCAAGGCACCTGAACCAAACACAATTCCTGGCCCATCAAGGTAGCCATCAAAACCCCTAATCTAGAGAGAAAATCTAACCCAACCAAGTTAAGACACAAAATTAAATACAACCTCAGTCTTAAACTTAGATTGAATGAAAAGTATCATTTCACACTAAGGCATATTTTAAGAAACTGGGGGTAAAGTCCATCTTTGCCTAAGGGCAAATAAATGTAGATTCCTCCCTAAGGAATTTGTAACTCATTTTTAAAAAGTTCAGAATGAAAAGAGGCAAACTAAACCCTAAACACCAACCTTAAAATACATACACTTTAAGAATTGAGTAACATCATAGTGATGACTCATTCCTTGAGCAAGGTCAATTTTGAAATTGTTATGTAGATTAAAATGAAGTTAGGAATTCACTTTCAAATCTTAAAACACAATTGTCTTTTGTTAGCCCATTAGATTAACTGGAAGTATAATCATTTTTAAACCCTATCAAAAACTAATCCATATTAGGGCAATTCGAAGGTTAAGATCATTGATTAAGAGAAAAGGATAAAAACCGGTTTGTGCTTACTTCAATAACATTAATTTAAAGATGATTTTTATTTTTGATAAGTTATTTTTCTTTAAAATGAAGCAGAGTCAACCCCTTTTCAAATACCTCAAACTTATAGATACCCCATCCAAGCCCATACACTAGAAATCCATGGATTTAGGACCTTAAATCTCTTAAGGACAAAAAAAAAAAAAAAAAAAAAAACCTTAGCTATGGAAATGATTACTCTCTTGGGGCTAACAAAAAGAAAGAATAGCAAAAAATAATGGAGCAATAAAAAAATTTTTAAAAAAAGAGAGAGAGAGAGAGAGAGAGAGAGAGAGAGAAGGAGAAGAAGAAAAAGAAAAGAAGTCGAAAAATGAAAGCCCTAAGAGATATGTCGCATCCTAACAAGGGCAGCAAAAATGAATCAAGGGGCTTGGAATCAAAGCCTAAAAGATGCAAGGCCCTAAATCACATTCCAAGCCTAAATACATAAAACTTCGTATCTACTCTAAATTACACTTCAAAATCATAAATAGAAAACTTTCATACCCATGCTAAACACATAAGGCCTCCATACCCACAATATCTCTCACACTAGATAAAAGCTCTTCTAATTTTAAAAGATAATTTATCTTTAATAAAAGTTATTTTTAAAACTGGGGTAAGCATACTTTTAGTTTTTTCTTAAAAGTTCTTGACTTGTACACTTAGGTTAAATAAGTAAATCCTTTAAGATAGGCCTTCTCATGAATCCCTCTTGAAACCATCTGGCCAAAAGCCTAAATTAACAATGTTAACCAAAAAAGACCTAGCTAATTGATCAAAGCGTATAACTTATAAAATGGACTATAATTTTTAAAATAGTAGTTAAGAGTGAAATCTTGACCGAGAGTACGCAAGGAAGTCTTCTTCGACTAAACTAATCATGAGATACTTTTTCCTAAGGAAAGGAATGTTTGAAATTACAAGGCCTCATAAAAAAAACCCTATATTAAGGTCAGGAGACATTTTCAAAGACTAAGAAGAATATGAGATGCCCCATATGATTACCAAGGAGGAAGATGGTTATAACATTATGCTCTTTAATAAGAATTTATACCCGTTACCAAAATTTCAAAAAAAAATAATTAAAATTAAAAACCTTTAAGATAAAGAAAAGGTAAAGGCCAATTATAAGTTTTTTCCATCCATTTTCAAGTCTATGTCGGCCCGAGTGGCCAAGCTTTCTATTCATGTCACCTATCTTATTTCTAATATGGTCATACTTTTTAAGTTGACCATAATAGTCTAGATCATTCTCACTAATGTGGTTTTTTATGTCCATTAACTCTTTTTTAAGAATAAGGGACATAATCCCTGATACCTTATTTATCATAAATGGTTTTTCACCAAATTCTTTGTTTGAAATTTTTTTTTCCAATGGGTTTCATTCCTTACTTTGCATCTTTAATTTATTTTTAGATTTCTAGACATCTTTTAGAGCACTATCCCATTTTTTATCCTTTTCTTTTAGGATTTTAGCCAACTCTTAGAGTGTTATCCCATCTTTTATCTTTTTTTTGAGGTTCTAGCTAGCTTTTAGAGCATTGTCCTGATTTACATTTAGCTTTAAGATTTTAATCAACTCATAGAGCACTATCCCGGCTTACATCTCTTTTAGGGTTCAAGCTAACTCATAGAGTACTATCCTGATTCAAATTTCCTTAAGGTTTAAGCCAACTTTTAAAGTGTTATCCCATCTTTCATCCCTTTTCAAGGTTTTAGCCAACTCATAGAGCATTGTCCTGACTAACATCTCTTTTAGGGTTTAAGCTAGCTCATAGAAGGCTATCCTGATTCAAATTTCCTTAGGGTCTTAGCTAGCTTTTAGAGTGTTGTCACATCTTTCATCCTTCTTTAGGGTTTTAGCAAGCTCATAAAGTGTTGTCCCAACTTATATCTCTTTTAGGGTTCAAGCTAACTCATAGAGCAGTATTCCAACTCAAATTTCCTTAAGGTTTTAGTTAGCTTTTAGAGTGGTATCCCATCTTTTATCCATTTTTAGGGGTCTAGCTAGCTCATAGAGGGCTGTCCCGACTGACATCTCTTTTAAGGTTCATGTTAGCTCATAAAGCGCTATCTTGATTCAAATTTCCTTAAGGTTTTTATCTAGCTTTTAAAGCGTTGTCCCATCATTCATCCTCATTTAGGGTCATAGCTAACTCAAGGAGCACTTCACCCATTTACTAAAGTTTGTTAACTTAAAGGAGTACGGGTAGGGTCTCATTTAAGGTCTTAGCTAGCTCAAGGAATACTTCGATTGTTCACCTAGGTTATTCAACTTAAAGGAGCATGACCAAGTTTTCATTTAGGGTCTTAACAGGCCCATAAGGTTCTTCCCTTTCCAGGTTCTCATTTAAGGTCTTAGCCAACTTGAGGAGCGCTTCACTCATTCACTTAAGTTAGTTAGCTCAAAGGAGCACAACTAGGTTCTCATTTAGGGTCTTAGCCAACTCAAGTAGCGCATCACCTGTTTGCCTAGGTTAGTCAGCTAAAAGGAGCATGATTAGGTTCTCATTTAGGGTCTTAACTAGCTCGAGGAGCGCTTTGCTCGTTCACCTAAGTTAGTCAGCTCAAAAGAGCACTCAAGGAGTGCTTCGCCCATTCACCTAGGTTAATCTACTCAAAGGAGTACGACTAGGTTCTTATTTAAGGTCTTAGCCAGCTTGAGGAGTGTTTTGCCCATTCACCTACGTTAGTCAACTCCAAGAAGCATGACCAGGTTCTCATTTAGAGTCTTAGCTAACTTGAGGAGCGTTGTCCCATAAAATCTCTTTTTAGGGTCTTAATTGGCTCAAGGAGTACTTTACTCATTTCGCCTAAGTTAGTCAACTCATAGGGACACGACAAAGCTTCAATTTCTCTTTTAGGGTCTTAGCCAGTCTAAGGAGCGCTTTACCTGTTCACCTAAGTTAGTCGGCTTAGAGAAGTACAACTAAGTTCTCATTTAGGGACTTAACTAGCTCAAGGAGCGCTTCACTTGTTTACCTAAGTTAGTTAGCTTAGAGGAGTATGACCGGGTTTTCTAAATTGATTCTTATTTAGGGTTGCTAGTCCCTTAGAGATACTCCTACTTAGGTTAATTGGCTTAGAGGAGTATGACCAGGTTCTCATTCAAGGTCTTAGTCAGCTTAAGGAATGTTTTGCCTATACACCCAGGTTAGTCAACTAAAAGGAGTACGACTAAGATCTCGTTTAAGGTTCTCGCTAGCCTATAGGGGCACTACCCTATTTCAGTATCAAGGGTTCTTATAAACCTATAGGGGCAATACCCTTTTTCAGTATTGTTTAGAGTTCTTGCCAACTCATAATAATGTTACCCTCCATTTTAGAATCATTTTAGGGTTTTGCCTACTCTTAATGTACTACCCTTCACTCAAAGTCACTTTTTGCCAACCTTAAAAGCACTTCTCTTCCTTCAGGTCATAGCTAACTCATAGGGTCCTATACTATTCTAAAAAACTCTTGTTTTAATAAGCTCTTAAAGTGTCACCCTTCTTTTCAAACTATCTTTCACCATTCACCAAATCCTCAGTATATCGGACTTAGGATAGCTAACTAGTTTAACGCTTCTTAGTGCAAATTTATTTTCAACGCAAAAAATGGTATCTTCTTTTATCTTTGTGGTAAAGTTTTACTCAAACTTCACCACAAAGAAGACTAGATGCAAACACCCCATTTTTGCTCTATGTAATTTTAGAAATTTTTTTAAAATAGGAAAAAGGGTTTTAATTTAAAAAAAAAGTAAAAAAAAATGAAAAGTAAAAAATATATAAAATTTAAATTACAAAAAAACAAAAAGAAGTAGAATAGGATAATTTGAAATAGCTTTAGTATTATTTAGGTTAGGTCTTAAATAAATAAATAAATAAAAACATAAAGAGAATGTTGGGCCTAGGCTTAAATTTAATGTTTTGAATCCAACCCAGGTTAACTTAGTTCATATATATAATTTGATTACATATATGAATAAGGTACATGCCAACAGCTTAATGGAAAGGACACGCATGGACTTATAAGAGGTTAAGGGTTTAAACCTTCATTCAGGTGTTGAGTGCTTGTTTTCTTTTTTTCCCCAAATGTAGCAGTTGACTCCATCAACTTCAGTTCTCTATCCATATTGATGAGCTCTATTCATGGCCATTTTCGATTGTGATTTTTGCATAATTTTACCAAATTAATGGTAAAATCATAAAGGTTTCGTAGAGATCTTCTAATCCATATCGAGAATATGACCAGATTCAATCTTTTAAACATTTGAATCAAGCTCTAAAAATGGAAAAAAAGAAATTTGATACTTGTGTTCTTTAATTTAAGCATTGAAGCAAAATTTTAAGCTATTAGATGATAATAGAAGCAAGTTTATCTTCCTACACGCGAATAGAACACACTAAATCTTAGTATTTTGGTAAAAATCAAAGATCATATGTATTGGTCATCAATGGTGGATTTTACCTTTAATGAGCTTTCCAAGCTTAGATGAACTAAAAAAACTATAAATGAAGCATCACTAAGCTCATTGGGGGAGAAGGACACATTCAAAAATGCTCCTAATCTCCTATTCAAGTTCCCTCTCTCTCTTTCTCTCTCTTTTCGAACCACTATAACCACTTCCAGAGTTCAAAACCACCATGACAAGCTTTTCCACAACCTAAGCTTTTGATCTTAGGTAGCCCTAACACCTGTTGTACTTCTTAGACTTACACTAAGACCTCTATTAAGAAACCCTAAGTTATGCATCCACCTCTCTTAAACCACCACTCTCCAATGGTTTTCACCTTAAAACATCACCTTAGCTAGCCTCACCATCCTTAGAAACCTCTAACTCGGTCAATGTTTCACCTCCAACTACCCCAATCTAGTCCATGTAACCACCACCGTCGGAACCTATACCCAAACCACCGCTATAAGACCTCTAAACACGATAGCACCACTTCTAAGCCCCCATCTCTAATATTAACCACATGAAAAAGGTCTTTCCCACAAAAAACTCCCCTTAGAATTACCTAAAGCAAGCTACCACCGTTGTTTGTTTCCACCTTCCTTACTACGACCCGCAAACTACTAGAGCCTAACCTAAGTTTGACTCGGTTCTGACCTAAATCCAGCTCCCTAACTTGCATGCCTTGCTTGATCTTAGTCCAACCATCCTTCTTGTTTTGGTTGTTTTATTTTATGTTGTAATTTTCTTTTTCTTTTTTTTTATTATTTTATTTCATTTTATTTCGATTGTACTAATCAAGAAAAAGAAAGAAAGAAAGAAAAAGGGATTAAAAAGGAAGAAGAAAAGAAGAAAGAAAAAAAAAGAAAGGAAAGTTTTTATTTTTTATTTAGGCTTCGATTAAAAATAATAAAAAAGTTAAAATAAATAAATAAGTTAAAATAAAAATAATAAAAAAGTGAAAACCATTTTATCACTTAAAAAATCATTTTTCAACAAAAATAAAATAAGGTCAATACTACCCTTTAGAATTTTCAAAAATATAAACAAACCAATTTAGGACTCTTTAGAATTTTTTCTTAAATAAACTCAAACCGAATTAAAGCGTAAACTTGACCCTTTTTTAAGGAAATAAAAAGAACCAACACACATAAAGTTTTTAGGAATGAACTACGAGAGTCTAATCTTGAATAGCGGATACGTAGACACTCATATAAAACTACGAGGCAACTTAAAATACAGAAAAAAAAAATTTTCCACTTTTTTGTAAAATTATATTTTTGTATATTCAATTGAACAAACTTAGTTGCATGTGAATAGATTTTATTCTTACAGGTATTATTAGAAGATAAATTTAAATTCAAAAAGTTAAAAATGGTACCCGTTAAAGGTTTAAAAAAGTTAAGTACCGGACTCAAAAATCTGGTTTTCAAAACTGTTTTAAAAAATTGGTTTTATTGAATGACCAATGAAAAAGAATTAGACTCGATTGGGTGACGACTCTAAACAATTTTAAAAATAAAAAACCAAGTTTTTTTTAACTCTTACTCGATGGTTAATATTGAATGGGTTAAGGTTTAATACCAATCGAGCTAAGGAAAATAATAAAAACTGGGAAAAAATTAAACTCGATAGTTGGTATGTTCTGAATTGTGATAAACTTATGACTCTCGTTGTTGTTTGAAACATGGTCAAATTTTTTATTTTTTCTCAATGCTTACACTTAAGGGGAGTATTTAATTGAGGGGAGATTTTTTTCTTTTAAATGATAACATAAAGGGCGAGAAGATAGGATATTATTATTATTATTATTATTATTATTATTATTATTATTATTATTATTATTATTATTATTATTATTATTATTATTATTATTATTATTTTGTTATCTTTGCTTATTTTTAGAAAATAGATCTTTTTTAAGGGTTTTGTTATCATAAAAAAGAAGGAGAATGTTAAAGTTCTCTTCATTCATTTTTATGATAATAAAAAGGAATACATATGTATGTGTATATGTTTGTATATGTGTATGGTTGTATATATTTGTGTATTCTAGAAACAAGACAAGCTAGAATTACTTTCAAAATTTGATGTCTATCAAAAGGTCAATTAGAGGGTATATTAGAAGGTGCAAATATAGGAAATAAGAGCATATATTAAATAAAATTATCTTACAAACTAGATCAAGATCAAGTCAAGAAATCTTCAAGATAAGAAGGAGACCCATACATTCCACAACAGGAGGATACAAATTGTCAAGCTTAATATTTTCCTAATTTTTAGAAGTTTCCTTAACCCAGTTAGTATTAAACCTTAACCTATTTAATACTAACCTTCGACAAAGAGTTAAGAAAAGCTTGGTTTTTAAACAAATTTTGTAAATTTTTAGAGTCGTCACTTGACCGTAGTTGGGAAAAGGTTTAGGTTAAACCAAATGAATGGATTTGGTTTTGACCTGGACACTAGTTTACGTAAGGAAAACCGATATTTTGAAAAAAAAAAAAAAGAGGTTTTTCAAAAGACTAGAGATTGAATCTAGGGGTTAGATTTTTTAAACCTTTACAAGTACCATTAACTTTTTAAATTTAAACTTAAATTCCTAAAATAACCTTTTTTGAATAACATCTTAAAAATTACTTTTAATCAAATAATTTTAAACTAAAAGAAAGGAAAAACCTATTATTTTCATTTTTTTTTACATCGCCCCGAAAGTGTTTGTGTACCTGCTATTTGGGTTGGATGTACATAGTTCCTTTCGTAAAATTTTAGTGTGTTGGATTTGTTTCAATTTTAATAATACGTCAAATTTATGTTTTTAATTTGAACTGATTAATTGAGGAAATTTTCTAAAAGAAGTCCTAAATCGATGTTTTATTTTTGGGAAATTCTAAATAGGACCCTAGTTTTGGAAAAAGTTCAATTATTCTTATTTATTTGAAAAATAATTTTTCTAAGTGATAAAAATCTTTTTTTTTTTTATTATTTTCTTTAATTTACTTTACTTATTTATTCATTTATTATTATTTTTTTTTATGTTTTACTAAATAAAATAAAACTAAACCTACTAATAACTCTGATTTTAAACATATTTCATCTAGTGATTTTATAGTATTTTCCTTACATATTTTGTGTTCTTTAAAGAAATTGATACTTAATTGAGTAAAATTTTGATTTCTAGGTTTGAACGCATTCTAGGATTGAAAACGAAGAAAAAGAATCAAATTTCACTCAATTCAAAGTTCAAACAAAGAAGTTATGAAGTTTTGAAGTTACACAGTCCATATAGAAAAAAATTGGTCAGGGGCAAAAAGTTACACGACCTGAAGACAAGGTCATGTCCCAGGTCATGTCTGGTAAAGAAAACGAAAACCTTTTGATATACTATGAAAGGACAAACTAGGTTTTCACAAAAAACAAGAGACATTAGAGAAGACAAGAGACTTGAGGAGAAGGAGAAGGAGAAGGAGAAGGAGAAGGCGAGAACAACGCCGACTTCAAGATTAGAGAGATTGTTCATCAATTAAAGGGGTTTTCCATGTTTTATTTTACATTTTTTATGGAACTCGTTTTTAGATTCATTATAATAGCTTAGAATTCGTGTATTTAGGATTATGGAACCTAGGGTTTCATGTGATTCTTGGATTGATTTAGAATTTTCAATAAAGTTTCTATCTTTGCTTGATTCAATTATGTCGTTTAATTGTTAATTGATATTTCTAGAATATCAATATATGATATTTCTAGAATATCAATATATGATATTATGCATGTTGATTGAGAAATTACATGTATAATTAGATCCTTACATAATTGGAGAGAATTACATGTATACTTAGAGATAAGATACATATTTCTTTCGGACTGTTAATTAATTGGGAGGGAATTCGTTATACATTAATGCAATTCTAAGTTATATTACTAAGTGAAGAGATTCCGATAAATAATTTAGGATTAGGGTTAATATACTTGAGAAAGGTATTAACTTTAGTTGTGAATCCCTCCGGTCAAGAATAATAGAAACCGAATTGAATATATTTTAAGTGATCACATGATTAACTCTAGGGGAAATAATTCCTAAATACGTTATTACTTTCTTCAAGTCGTTCTTAATTTTATCGTTTTTTCAATTACTTAATTAAGTCTTATAATAAAGTTAGTTTGTTAATTTTAGTATTTTTAACTAATTCAAACTTTCATAATTTTCCGGTTAGATAATAAAGCTAAGGTTAATATTAGTACTCGAAGTCTCTGAGGGATCGACTCGAACTCACATCCGCTATATTAAAACTGATAGGTGCACTTGCTTGATATCACCTACCTATCTTTTCTTTTTCCTTTTCCCTCTTTTTTTTTATTTTTCTCTTTTTCTTTTTACAAGTACAATCGAAAATACAACAATAAATAAAATAAAAAATTCACAAAACAAAGAAAAAAAATTGAAAATAAGAATGGATGGGTCAAGTCACGTACAAGGGCAAAGAGCAACAACAGTGGCTATCAGGCTTCCTTCGGGTAGCAAATCACACAGTAGCGATGGCTAATGTTGTATTTGGAGCTTCACGGCTGTTGTGGATGGTTGTTTGTGGCTCGACGATAGTTGGGGATAGGGTTGCAAGGAGAGAGAGAGAGATGACGCGATGAGAGAAATGTAGAGAGAGAGAGAGAAAGAGAGAGAGTTTTGTTAATCGTGTCCAGGAAAGCTTCTTCGATGATCTTTTTATATTAAGAGGGTCAAATTATGTTTAGTATGTTTGAAAATTTTGAAAATTAACATTAAAAAACTTGACTCGAAATCAAGTTTTTGTTCAATTTTCAAACTTGATTTTTGCTATGTAATTGGTTGAATTTGGATAGGTTTTGTGTCTAATTCAAAATTAGGCTACACATACTACACAATTTCATCATTAATTCTGTGAAATTATGTAGTAAAAGAAGTAAAAAATTACCTAAAACTGAGCACATGAGTAGGGAAAGTAAGTTGAGAATCGAAGGGCGAAAGGAAGAAGAAAGGGGAAGAAGACAAGGGGGTTACGTGCAGAGCATGTGACAAGTATGCCCACATACACATGCAATGTACGCGCGCTTTGGAAAAAAAAATGGGTGCACAATTGTACACTCGTCCCTTGCCAATTATAGATCAAGACCTTGGGTCCTGTTTTCGGCAATGTAGACTAGGTTTAAGACCTAGTCTGAACCAAACCCATTCCCTTTTTTATTATTGTTATTACTATTTTTATATTACTTTCTATAAATTAAACACTAATCCTAGTTCTAAGCCTAATTAACTAAGTTGCATACACACACTAAAAATCTATTGTTCTTAAAAATTTTATTTATATACATATTTTTATTATTTTTTTCTCTTTTGTATTTTTCTAGATTCTCTATTTATTATATTTTTTGTATTATATATTTTTTGAACTAGGACTGCTTACCTTATTCTAAAAATCCTAAAATTGAAAAGAGGGGTAAAATGAGGTGTGTACAGTTGCTCCTCTTTATATTGAAGTTTGAATAAAACTTTGTCATAAAGACAAGAGAATCACTATTTTTTGCCCCCAAGGGTGAATTTATCCTCAAAAGTGCTACAACTAGCTAGCTATCTTAGGCTTATTCCACTAGGGATTTGGTGAAGAGAAATGAGGTGTTTTAAGAGCTGATTAAGACACAAAAGTAAATTTAGAAAGGTTCTAATGCCCTACCTGGCTAGAAAAATTGGTTTGGAACTTAGTCATACTCTTCTAAGCTCACTAACCTAGGCGGGAGCATCTTTTGGGGATTATTAACCTTAAATTGGAATCTATTTAAAAAGACACGGTTGTGCTCCTCTAAGCTGACTAACCAAGGCAGGAGCATCTTTAAGAGACTAGCAACCCTAAGTTAAAAATCGATTTGGAAACTTGGTCATGCTTCTTTGAGTTGACTAACTTGGGCAAGAGCGTCTTTAAGGGACTAGCAAACCTAAGTTAGAAATCGATTTGGCAACTTGGTCGTACTCTTTTAAGTTGACTAACTTAAGTGGGAGCGTCTCTAAGGGACCAGTAACCTGGTTGTGCTCTTTTGGACTAACTAACCTAGGTGGAAGCGTATCTAAGGGAATAATAACCCTAAGTTGGAAATCGATTTGGAAACTTAGTCGTGCTCCTCTGAGCTGACTAGCCTAGGCCGAAGCGTGTCTAAGAGACTAACAGCCCTAAGTTAGAATTGATTTAAAAAGACCTAGTCATGCTTCTTTGAGCTAACCAACCTTAATAAGAGTATTGATAAGGGACTAGTAACCCTAAGTTAGAAATCGATTTGGAAAAAACCTAATCGTATTACTCTGAGCTAACTAACTTATGCAAGAGCATCTCGAGCGGACTAGCAACCTTTAATTATCTTAGAAGAAGTGTCCTATGGGCTCACGAAAAGGAATCGATAATGAAAGGAAGTATCTTATGGGCTCGCTTGAGAGAAATTGGTAAAGGAAAGCACCTTACAGGCTCATTAAAAGACAATGATGAAGAGAAGTGCCTTATGAGCTCGTTAAAAGAAATTAGTGAAAAGAAGCACCTTATGGGCTCACTAACAACTTGGTGAAGAGAAACGTCCTATGGGCTTGCTAAAAACTCTAAAAGGAGGATTGGTTAATAGCTAAGATCTTAAGGGAAATGAGTTAGGATAGTGCCTTCAAAGGTTAGCTCAGACTTAAAAGATTGTGCAAAAGGTAAGCACACTATGGGTTGGTTAAAAACTCTACTCAAAAGACTGTTAAGAGAAAGAAATAGTGAATACTAAGGTATAGTCTAAATGCAAGTGCAATGTTCAAAAATCAATATGTTAACACCGTATAGAAGTGCTTACCTGGTCTTGCCGATAGCATCTACACTATCAAACCTTTCTTTGAAAAGTCTTGTCAAAACCAACTAACTTGTTCCTCAAAATGGGCTCAACCCTAAACCCTTGTCATCAACCTAACAGATCTTGTCATGGAGCCTCTAAGGCTTCACTGCCCCTTTAGAGTAGTCATGGAAATTAACTTGATACAGAATGTTACTTACTATTTTCTTCCATCAATAAACCAAAACCCTTATCCTTGACTAGTAAATATTTATCGTGAGGTGATTACCCATCTGGATTTCACTTTTGCTTGAAAAATAGACAATAAAACTCCCCATCGATGGGGGATTGATCTGTAATAAAGCATTTTAAAGAGCTTTATAAATTATCGATGTTTTATATCTTACTTTCAACTTCTCTCGTGTTTTCAATATATGGGTTCATTCAAATGAAATAAGGGAAACTAGACCTTTTGGTAGAGTAGGAAAAAGGGATAGAGATTATTCCAATGCCGACAACTACCCAGGATACCAATTTTACTTGTGGAAGATGAAAATTAGACTACAATAATATTCAAGAAGATTGGCGTTTTCGTGTTCTGAGTAAAAGTCCATTGATTTTCATGAGTAGTACAACTTTACTTACAGAGTCAACATTTATAAGGTCTTTCAATTCTAAACCATCCATTTAAGATAAAATTAAAGCCTCTCCTGGTAACATTCACTTCATAATATAAGGGCCTCCGTAGGTAGGAGCAAATTTTTCTCTAGAGTCTTATGCATTGGGGAGAGCCTTTCTCAATACCATATTACCCTCTTTAAAGTTTTGAGTCTGTACCCTCTTGTTGAAAGCTTGAGCCATTGTTTATTGGTGACACTGATTATGATACATGGCTGTCAATCTTCTCTCATCAATCAAATTCAACCACTTGATGTATTTCTTTACCCATTCGACCTCTATATTCTAAGAGATGGGATCTCAACTTCTACCGGTAATACTGCCTTAGTATCATATACTTAAGAGTAAGGCGTTGCCCTTATTAATGTTCTGGTAGAGGTTCAATAGGCCATGAGCGTAAATGGTAACATTTCATGCCAATCTTTGTATGTAACAACCATCTTTTTTATTATTCTTTTGAGGTTTTCATTGGCTGCTTCAATGGCTCCATTCATTTGGGGTTAATAAGAGGTAGAGTTCCTGTAGATGATCCTAAATTATTGGCATAACTTTGACGTAAGCTTATTATTGAGATTTGTGCCATTATCTATGATGATCATCTCTAGGGTGCTGTATTGAGTTAAGATATCTCTCTTGATGAACTTGACTGCTACCTCTTTAGGAACACCTGAATAAGATGAGCCTTTAACCTACTTACTAAAGTAGTCCATGAAGACCAGTATGAAGTGATGCCCATTGGATACCTTTGGAGTGATCGAGCTAATGGTATCTATACCTCACATTGAAAGTGGCCATGGTACAGAAAGTGTATGCAATTCTTGAGGTAAGGTGTTTATTTTATTTGCATAAACTTGGTATAAGTGACAATACCTAATATGTTTGATGCAATCGCCTTCCATTGTCGACCAGTAATATCCAAGCCTCATAATCTTCTTAGCAAGCATGTGATCATTCATGTAAGGCCGCATACTTCTTCATGCACTTCTTTCATCAAAACCTCAGCCTTTTTGTCATCTACACATCTTAAAAGTGTACCATTAAAAGATCGCCGATACAAGGTAGACTTGCTTACTAAGAACTGGGTAGTTAATCTCTTGATCATCTTTCTGTCCTTTTTCTTAGGTTCTTCAAGGTATATGCCTTATTATAGGAACATTTTAATATCATGGTATCAAGGCTTTTCATCATTTGTACCTTCAATTGCTAAATAGAAGGCAAGCTTTTTCTTCAATTTCAATGGTAAGGGGTTGAATCTCAACTCCACTGGATATTTAGACCATAGATGCTAGGGTAGCTAATGCATCAGCAAATTGATTCTGTATTCTCGGTATATGAGGGAAAGTAATTTCTTTGAATTTCTCCATTAATTTAATCAAGTGTCGATAATAAGGTATTAGTTTAGGATCTTTCGTCTTATATTCTCCCTAAGTTTGGTTAATAATGAGTAGAGAATCTCCATCCGCTTGTAATTCTTGAATGTCTTTATCTAGGGCCATTTTGTATCCTATGATACATGCTTTGTATTCATCGATGTTATTGGTATATGGGAAAATGAGCCTCATAGCTACAAGGAATCGCATACCCTCAAAGGATATCGGTATTGCCCTAATTCCATACCCAGACACATTAGTAGCTCCATCAAAGAATATCTTCCACTTCGAGGGTTCATCATCTTTTTCTTCATCAGAACTTCCTTCAACTATTAAGATATCCTCATCAGAGAATCTGACTCGTACCTCTTGGGAGGTATCATTAGAGGGATTTTCTGTTAACTAATCTGCTAAAGCTTGCCCCATGACTGAATTATGGTTCACGTATGTAATGTCAAACTCTAATAGCAACATTTGCCACTTTAAGACTCTGCCAATTAGGGCTGGTTTATCTGCCAAGCACTTTAGGGGATCATGTTGAGTCAGCAATTGAATCTGGTAATAGAGCAAGTATTGCCTAAGCTGATGCATTACCTAGAATAAAGTGCGGCTTGTCCTTTCAATTTCTGAATACTTCCGTTCCCCTATAGCAAACCTCATACTCAAGTAGTATATGGCCTGCTCTTTTCCTTCCGCATCCTTCTGATCGAGCATATACCCCATAGATTTTGGTTATATTGTAAGGTATAGAAATAAAGGCTTCCCAAGTTTAAGAGTTACTAGAATTAGAGAATTCATGAGGTATAACTTGATTATTGTGAAGGCTTGCTCGTATTCTTTATCCCAATTTATTTTGGCGTTGTTTTTAACAACATAAATAAAGGATAGCAATTATTTGTAAGATGAGATAGGAATCAGGCTATGTAATTTAAGCAGTCCAATAAGCCTTTGATTTTTTTAAGTGTGCGTAAAGGGGGCAAGTCGATTATTACTTTAACTTTATCGGGGTCCACTTCAATGCCCATTTGGCTGATTATGAAACCTAATAATTTCCTTGAAATTACTTCAAAGGTGTAGTTTTATGGGTTGAGCTTCAATTGGAATTCTCTCAACCTATCAAACAATCTCTTCAGGTTATGTACATGATTTTCTCCCTTTTTGGACTTTACAATCATATCATATACATATACTTCAACTTCTTTGTACATCATGTCATGAAAGATTGCAACCATGACTCTTTAGTAAGTTACCTTGACATTTTTTAGTCCAAAAGACATTACTTTATAGCAAAATATACCCTAAGTTGCAATAAACATTGTCTTGGCTTCATCTTCTTCGGACATTCAAATTTGATTATATCTAGAGAACCCATCCATAAAGGAGAAGAGATGGTTTCCAACTGTATTATCTACCAAGACATCAATGTGAGGTAAAGGGAAATTATCTTTAGGAGTTACCTAATTTAAGTCTTGGAAATCTACCCACACTCTATCTTTTTTGTTCTTTTTCATCATTAGCACAATGTTGGCTACCCATTCAGGATAATCAGATACTTCGATGAAACCAACCTCCAATAATTTTTTGACTTCTTCTTTAATTTTTAAGAAGATATTTGGTCAAAATCTCCTTAGCTTCTGCTTCTTAGGTTTGATATCTTCTCGTATGAGTAAGTTGTGAACCACAATTGATGGATCTAACTCGAACATATTTTTATAAGACCATGCAAACACATCTCAATACTCAAATAGGAGTACGGTCATTTATGCCTTCTATTCTTCTTTCAAATTCCCTCTAATATTCAGAACCTTGGGATTGTCATCAATCCCAACGTTAACTGTCTCAGTTGGCTCGTCAATGGAAATTATACTCATTTCATGTCTTTGCCAACTCTCTTGTACGTCACTGTGGTCATTGACATCACTCCCAACGACTAACTCAATAAGGCTGGAAGTAATATCAATATTTTCATTACCTATCTGTGCAAGGTATGCCTAGCTTTTATTCAGAGCATTGGATCTAGGCCAAACGTATGTAAAGAAAAGAGTGTAAGTAAAGAAAGAGTGAAGAGAATGGAGACTTATTTTTTATTAGATTAAAAGAAATTCTTTCAAGTACAGCATTATAGAGGAAAGGTAATTATTACAAAACTCAACAAAATACTAAACCATGATTCGTTTTTTACCCTAAAGAAGACTTCTTGCTATTCATAGGGATGGTGAACCAATTATTCAAGTGTTGGAGCTTTTGGGATTGGCCCTCTATTTCATTCTTGCTAGGGGCAGATTCCAAGGTTTGAACATCTGCTCGGATGAATGTCTCAGTCAACGGTGGAAAGGTCATCAGGGTATGATACAATCCATCACCTCTATTGCCCTTCGCTTGCTTGTTTCACAACTTTTCCATTGGAGTTAGAATGTGACAAAGCCCATAGGTACCAACTTAGCCTTCTTTGAATCTCGGTTTCTCATCCTTCCCTTGATTGGTAACCATACATACTTCTTCGAATATCTGGAGCCCAAAGTCCTCTTGTTCCTCAATGCCAATGTTGGGTATGGCCGTTTCTTTATATATTTATGACCTGGCCATTTGAGATGAATTTAACCTTTTCATGTAAACTGGAAGGTATAGTCTCTACCAAATGTATCCAAGGTCTTCCTAATAAAAGGTTGAAGGTCCTCGAGATGTCTAGGACCTAGAATCAGATGTTGAAAGTTTGTAGGCCAATATCAACCGGTAAGTTGATCTCCCTAAAATTTCCCTTTTAAATCCGTCAAAAGCCTTAACTCCTGTTGAACTTGTCTTAATTATAGTTGCATTAATACCCAATAGATCCAGGGTAGCAAGAAGGCAAACATTCAATGATGACCCGTTGTAAATGAGGACTCTAGCTGTAATAATGTTGTTTACCCTCACTATTATGAAGAGATGCTTAGTCTGTTGATAACCTTCCTTACCCAACTCTTCAATGGAGAAAGAAATTTGATCAATAGTAAGGATAGAGTGGGTGACTGATCCCATCTTTTCAGTTGATATTTCATGAAGGACTTTGATTTCCCTTAGAGTTCAAAATAGAGCCTCCCTATGTGGTTCAGAAGCCATCAGTAGACTCAGAAGGGATGTTTATGCCAAAGTCTTAGCAAGTTGATTCATTATCTTATACTCACTAGACTTATTCATTTTGGTAAAGGCAAACAATCCTTCCTCATATTTAGCTAGTTCGTTGCTTAACCTTTCCAGTACAGCCTTTTTATTTTTTTTTCAAGTCTTCTTTTGGGTCATAAACCCTATCAAAGCGAGTAATCCATCCTACAAGTGAACTTGATTGCCCTTTATTTACTGCCTGGTAGTTAAGAAGGGTGATTTTGTAACTTTTAATGGCTAAAGGCACATGGAAGGTATATCTTTTGGTCTTTGGAGCTTGTTTCTCCGCCTGTTTGTAGAATTTGTAGACCTTCGGCTCTTAGTTGGGATTAATCATGTTGATGGTAGGCTTTGAGTCGTCAAATATCATATTGATGACATGGCCATGGTTAAGTAAGGGGTAGTTGCTAACGTTTGAAACTAGAGCCTCCACGAAGTTTAACTGGATTTTACCTTCACTAATCAAGTCCTGAATCTTGTTTTTTAATCTCTAACACGAGTTAGTTGAATGGTGCACTTACCCCAAGTGATATTGACACTTTGCTTTGGCATAAAAAACTCTTAGCCTATACCTTTCATTAGAAAGCTCAAAATGGAGCATATTATCTTTCCTTGAATTTCAAGGATCTAGCTGAAACGAACTAGTATTTTATTGAACTGTCTTAGGTCCCTATTAACTTGTAGTTGGCTTCTAAATTATTACTGAACTGGTGGAGGATTCTTCCTAAAAGAGACCTAAGCATTGGGCCTAGTGTTTAAATTGACCATGCCGACAGTAACTTCTCTATGTTTACTGGGGGTGGGTTTAGCAAAGGGTCGTCTTTTTTTTTATGGTTCTTGTAACTTGCTGGAGGAGACGACACTTTCAATCTAGTACCCTACTGCTACGAACTCTGCAAAACTAGAGGAGGCTTGCCCAATCAAGTAGGAGAAGTATGGTCTCTCAAAAGTGTTGATGAAAGCTGATATTAGCTCTTTTTCAATCATCAGGGTAGATACCTTTGTAGCTAAGGATCTCTACCTCTAAGCGTATTCCTTCAACGATTCAATGTTCTTATTTTGCAGGGCAACCAAGTCCATCATAGTTGGTGCCACTTCAACATTAAATTTGTATTGCTCATAGAATGTCCTAGCCAGCTTCTCTCATATATTTACTTGATTCAAATCCAATTAGTTGTACGAGGTCAAAGCAGGGTCTATTAGGCTGTCCTGAAAAGTTTGTACCATGAGCTGGTCGTATTATACATATTTGCCCATCTCTCATACATATAATCTGGTATGCAGTTTGGGGTAACCAGTCCCATTGTACTTCTCAAAGTCAGGTACCTTAAATTTTTTAGAGAAGCTTCTATAGTCACAAGCTGAGATGTCTATAATACCAACATGCTCGAAACTATCATAACCTTCAAGCATTTTCATCTTTTTAGTGATCTGCTAGGTCAATTGCTTTTCTAGTTCTTTTAATCATATTGGTAGGGTAATAGCCTATGTAACATTTCATCCCGATTAGGGATATTACTCGATAATTTTTATAGGCTGGGATTACTTTCTTGAAGTTACTCCATCTTATTATCTATAAAATATCAGCGATTTGGAAATTTCACAATACCTCTACCCAACAGTAAGTGGACTTCTCTTTCGGGAGATGGACTTTATCAATGAAGGAATCGATTAAATCAATCCTATGGGCAAATTCTCCTCATATCAAATCAAGCCCAAAACACTTCATGTGGCTTACAATCTATACCATTAATAAAGCTATGCTAATCTTTAGTGTGCCATTGTTTTTCTCTTTCAAAATATTGAGGCTTATAATTTGTTTTGTGAGGAGGGTCGGGACATATGATTTGCCTTTAAGAAATTGGCCCACTAATTCAACAACTTTAAAATAGATGAGGAACTTTCCATTAGGGAATAGGAGAGTCTTGAACGTAGCCAGGATAAAAGCCTTCGTTCTATTTTATCCTCGATCTTTAGGATTGCCATAAAAGATGCCTAGTTTGTTAAATTTGGGCTCAATGGTAAACCAGGCTTTCAGTTCTTCCAATTTGATGCAGTTTCCATTACAGCTCTTCAAGTTCTTATTTATTTCAGCTTTTCTAACCCCAAGGAATCTTGGAAATGCATTCACTGGGTCAACTTCCAAATTTGGAGTGTATATATCCTCCAGGGATGGGGCTTGAAGTAATTGGGTATACTCTTCAAGCGTTAGACTAATTGGGTGAAGCCCAACTCAAAAATCTAGTTCCTTAGTTTTCTAGAAGTTAGTTAGAGCCCTAATTAAATTGATCTTAATCTTTACCCTCGGAAGTGACAATTTCTTGTTCTCCCGGGTTAAAGTGTTGAAGCAATCAGTCCAGATCAGGCTTAGGGTTGATGGGCTTATTAACGAACCTTTGTCTGAAATTGATGGAGTTAGATGAGCAGGCCATTTCTTTGGGTTGAATTACAAAGAAAATGTTTGTTAGAAGATTGAAGAATCGCTATTTATAATAAAGTATAAAACAAAGACAAAAACCTATTTTCATTGACTCTAAATTTACAACAGAGTGAAATTATAAGGGAAATTAAAGAAACTCTAAGCTATTACTTTTCTTTTCATCTTGCTTGGTTATTTGTTGGTTTTGGATGTCATGAATGCATAAAGAGTGGGTTCTAAAGGTCCTTCAGCTTATGTGACCTTACTTCTTAAAAAAACACTTTCATTGGTTACATTAAGTTTAAGTGGGGGTGGTCTAATTAACCTCGAGCAATAGTTACACCATAGCACCTAGAGCCTACACAATAGCCCCTCTGTCCAAGGGTCTTAACACAGTTCAGTTTTGACCACTTCTATCACACATTTATGGTGCATAAAGTAAATTTCCCCCAATAATTTAAATAAATAATTAAAGCTAAACCTGTAGAAATGTCAATACAACTATGGACAAATAATAACGAATGAATAAATAAATAAATGAATTGTACTAAGTAAGGTGATTTTTACAAATTAATTCTAATTTTGGAAAATTGAATGCCTAACCCTCTTAACGTTTCTAGTAGAGTCACTAAGCTGTTGAGCCTGATATTTTCTCGGTTTTTGAAAGTTTTCTTAACCCGTTTAATATTAACTCTCAATTAGGAGTTAAGAAAAGCTTAGTTTTTAAACAAATTTTGTAAATTTTTAAAGTCGCCACCCAACTAAGGTCAGGAAATGGTTTAGGTCAAAAACAAATGGGTGAATTTAGTTTGACCTAAACACTAGTTTACATGAGGAAAATCAGTTTTTTGAAAAAAAAAGAAGAGGTTTTTCGAAAGACCAAATATTGAGTCCGAAAGGTTAGATTCTTTAAACTTTCACGGGTATCATTAACTTTCCA
Organism: Lumnitzera racemosa; assembly: GCA_024138005.1. Classification (NCBI taxonomy): domain Eukaryota; kingdom Viridiplantae; phylum Streptophyta; class Magnoliopsida; order Myrtales; family Combretaceae; genus Lumnitzera; species Lumnitzera racemosa. Next base: position 71,009,759 of record JAMXBC010000004.1, on the reverse strand, counting down.
AATTTGAACTTGAATTCCTAAAATCACCTTTTTTAAATAGCAGCATAAAAATTACTTTAAACAAAAAGAAAGGAAAAACCAATTTTTTTTCATTTTTTTCTACGTCGCCCTACAAGTACCTACGTACTCGTTATTCAAATGGGACGTACGTAATTCTTTTTGTAAAATTTTAGTGTATTGGATTTGTTTTAATTTTGAAAACATGTTGAATTTATGTTTTTAATTTAATCTGATTATTTAAGGAAATTTTATAAAAGAAGTTCTAAATCGAGGTTTTATTTTTGGGAAATTCTAAATAGGGCTTTAGTTTTGGAGAAGGATCAATTATTCTTATTTATTTGAAAAATAATTTTTCTAAGTGATGAAAATGTTTTATTTATTATTATTATTATTATTATTATTATTATTATTATTATTATTATTATTATTATTATTATTATTATTATTAGTTCTTTTTGTATTTTACTAAATAAAATAAAACTAAACCTACCTATCTTTTCTTTTTCCTTTCCTCTCTTTTTTTTTTCTTTGCTCTTTTTCTTTTCTTTTTTCTTTTTACAAGTACAATCAGAAATACCACAATAAATAAAATAAAATGACTTTACAAAACGAAGAAAAATAAATCGAAAACAAGAAAAGGAAAACCAAACCAAATCTGAGCTTGGGTATGCGCATTAGCTTCGGTCTTTTGGTCAAACGAACTAGTCAGGTCACATGTACAGGTAAGGAGCAACAACAACAGTTATCGGGCTTACTTTGGGCAATGGATCATATCGTGGCGATGGTTGATGTTGCAGTTGGAGCTTCACGGCTGCTATGGATGGTTGTTCATGACTCAATGATGGTTAGAGATAGGGTTACGAGGAGAGAGAGAGTTTTATTGATCGTGTCCAAGAAAGCTTCCTCAATGCTTTTTTTTATATTAGGGAAGGTCAAATTAACCTTGGCAAGTTCAGAAATTTTGAAAATCGACATTGAAGAACTTAACCTAAAATCAAATTTTTTTTAATTTTCAAACTTAATTTTTGCTACGTAATCGGATGAATATGGACAGGTTTTGGGTCTAATTCAAAATTAGGCCATGCATACTATACGATTTCACCATTACCTAAGATCGAACACATGAAGAAGGAAAGTTAGTTGAGCATCGAAGGGAGAAAGGAAGAAGAAAAGGGAAGAAAATAGGGGAGTCACGTGTAGGGCATGTGATACGTATCCCCACGCTTACATGCGCGCTTTGGAAATAAATGGGCATGCAATTGTGCGTCCGTCCCTTGTCAATTACAAATCAAGGCCTTGGGCTCTATTTTTGGCAATGTGGATCAGGTTTAAGACCCAGTTTGAACCAAACTCATTCCCCCTTTATTGTTATTGTTAGTATTATTATAATATTACTTTATATAAACTAAACACTAATCCTAAATCTAAGCCTAATTAACTAAGTTACATACACATACTAAAATTCTATTGTTCCTAAAAATTTTATTTATATATACTTTTTTATTTTTTTCTCTTCTGTATTTTTCTAGATTCTCTATTTATTATATTTTTTGTATTATTTATTTTTTGAATTAGGACCACTTACCCTATTCAAAAAATCCTAAAATTAAAAGGGGGCTAAAATAAGGTATCTACACAAATCCATATGGACTAAAATTAATTCAAAGCCAATTATCTACGAACCTTGTTTTCATTGGATATTTTTCGTATTTTATTAAGACTAATGAAAGCTTTAGATACATATCTGATTAAGAAATAATAAGGATAGTAATCAACTTATTCTAGAATATCTATCACAAAAATAATTCCTTTTATGAAGATTAAAATAAGGAAAAGATCATCTTTCTTATAGCATGGTCAAAGCTTTTATAAAGGACAAGATATCATTTCATCAAGTATCTAGCTCATAGCATGCGATCTTATGGGAAGGCTCTTTAAAACAAAAATAGAAGGAAAACAATCAAATAAGATTATTACATGCCTTCAAAAGATAAGAATAAAGAGGCGAAGAATATTTTTTATGAACCTTCCATAGTTCAAGTACCTAGTTGTTGCAAGAAGCAATATATAAAGTTTCTATTGTTTTAAAGATGAGGCGCATTATAAAAAAATAATTAGAAGTGATGTAGTAAATTTTTTGAAATCCTTTCTATATAATAAGAACAACAGATCTATTAGAAGCTCATTTACAAATCTTTATTTTGTTCTTATTCATTAAGGAAGTCGTTATATTATTTTTCTCATTATTTCATTGTATTTCTTTGAGAGCATAGTGTGTTTATTTGGAGGGAGACTTATATAATCTCTGTAGTTCTGAGTGATTAGCATAGGGTGATGCTAAGTGAGTTGGAGAAAAGGATCTTTTAGTTGTAAATCTCTAAAAGTTGTGTTTTGTGAAAATGTGATAGTGGAACAACTCTAGTAAGGTAAACTGGGTCCTCAACGATAAAGCTAGAAGAGTGTAATATGCATAAGGCTAAAATAGTATGATTCGTTTTCTTAATCTTCTATCCGTACTCTTTTACTTTTATGCATTTTATTTATAACTTTTTTATTTTACATACTTTCAAGATGATCAAGGTACTAGCATACCAGTACACTTTGTCGATATTCATACCGGTACACTTTGCTAGTATTCATGCCGGTAGTACATTTGCTTATCGTCAAGCCGATAAGAGTAAGGTATAAACATGCTGGTAAGCTTGTTTCATTTAGCCGTTGGAGCATTTAATGCACTATAATAAGAAGAATTGAATGGGTTAATATAAATACTTAACAACTCGACTAAGGACTATAGAGAGCTGATCTGTTGCTGTAATATTCCAACATTCTTTTGTACTCTTATTGTCTATTATTCTCACTGTTTCTTATACCTTAATTTGCTAATATTTAGAGAGATTTGAAGTATAGTGCTTGTAAGCCATTAGTTACTAAGTATTGAGAGTTAAAAGTACCATACCAATAATCCTTGAAATTAAGTTTTATATTGTAAGTTGAGATTGTGATTTGTGTTAAGAGTTATAAGTGAGAAACTTGTGTAATCAAGTTTATGTTTATGTAGCTCTTAGAGCTTAGATTGAGAATTCAATAAAGTGGTGTGAAGTCCTCGATTAGAGGCATTGTGTGTTTGTGGAAAGTAAGGGGCGGTCTGAACTTTATATTAAATTTGAGCTCGATCTTATTTATCCCTATCTCTTTTAATTTCTGTACTTATTATTATTTTATCATTGTCTTTATCATACTTTTATTGTATTTAATTGGTAATTTTGAAAAGAATTGCAATTTGTCCAAATAAAACTCAATTCTCTCTCCCCCCCCCCCCCCTTCCCCCTTTAAGTTTAACCTATTGTTCTTCATAGAGGAGTCTCTTCTTCAAACTTTAGAGCTTAGGAAGTGCATCTAGAACTGGCCTCCTTGGTCATTAAATGAGGTGATAGAGGCATCGGGGTAAGGTGTTGAACCAAAGCAAGACTGTTTTGGCTAATGTATTAGGGAAGGCTTTGCATATGATTACTTCGAAGAAGTTATGGAGGCTCATCATTGTTCAAAAGTAGGCGAGGTGATTGTCCGGGTTAGTAGTACCATCATAGGTGTTGAGATGCGGCAATCTTGCACTTATGGGTAAAGTTTCTTATAGGATTAAGGGGGTAAAAGGGCTCTTCGTTGTTGTGGAGCGTGATGTATAGGATAAGGACTCCACTTTCTTTTGGTCACATACACTAGATGCACGGTAAATGTGCTCCTTTAGTTCATCGATGTTCATGTCCTTGAAATTTTGCTGTTTTGGTGAAAAGTCGTCGATTGGCCTGCTTGTTGCTATATGCTCACCTTGTGTTTACGTTTTGCCACAACTGCAATTCAGCTGGTTGCACAAGTCTTCGTAAACCTACTAGCCATGCTTATTCTAGTCATGTGAATGCATTAGGCATATAGTTCATAGGTTATGATTGTTGTTCGGCTTAAAAGCAGAGCTGAAGGTCACTTCATCGTTGGGGTGTTTTTGGGATGTATTCTTAAAGAGCGCGACATCCTTATGCAAAGCTACAATGGACTCTTGGGACTTTATGTTTTCCTCAAGCATTTGTTGAAGAAGTAGTCTAAGTTGCTGAACTGTAATGTTTTCATTTTCCAGTGGTGGAGATGTTGCTATATGTCATGGTAGAAGCATTGGGACCACTTTAAATAATTTTAAAAATCAAAAATCAAGTTTTTTCTTAACTCTTGGTTAAGGATTAGTATTAAACAATTTAAGATTTAATACTAAGCGAGTTAAGGAAAATGTTAAAAGCTGAAAAAATCCAAGCTCAACAAATACTCATTTAATTAAGCTGAGTTTACGTATTAGTCTAGTTTATAGACCTTACTTATTTAATAAGCAACACTTAAACTGCACACTTGTATTGTAAGTCTTGAAACATATAGCGATGTCTATCTTGATATTCATATTGATAGTTGTTAACTATACATCCCTTGTAAGTATTTTGTCTTGATAATTGATTTTGTTATCATTCTTTTATTAGCTTCCTTCTTTGGTTAAGTTTAGGGCTTTTAACTAAATAAGGTCCATTTAGATCATAGGTCTTAAAGGGCAAGTGGGTCCAATTAATATTTCACTTATTTTGCACTCACAACTTAATTGGTTAATTACTTAGTTTATTAAGGGTTTAATCTTACTATTTAGTACACGTATTACCTAATTATTTTGTTAAGTTTATGGCCTTAATATGCTTAAGGCCCCATAAATTTATTCTTTAATTTAGTCCTACTTGAGATAAGGCATTAAGAGAAATGGGCCTAACCAAGTTTATTAGAGGTTGAGCCCATAAGTTAAATCATTTCTTGAATTGGCCCTCAATCCAACCAAGTTATCTTGTGTTTAGCCCATCTTCTTTCTTATACATTTTTCATGCCCATTTGCTATTATATTTCATTGAAGTCAAATTCCTTATTTAGATATGAATTTAAGGCTTATTTCTAATATAGACACAAAAGGGCTAATGGGCCTAAAAATATGACTTTAGGCCTATTAAGATTTAGGGTTGGGTTAAATTACTTCATTTTAAAATTCTTTAATTTGGGCCCAATTATATTTTGCATATTATGCTCATTTCCTCATTTAATTATTTCAACATGTTTTAGCCCATTATGCATATAAATGTGTAGGTAGCAAGATTGACCTTAGGGGATTAAGGTATGGGTCGATCCTATTAGGTCGAGATTGATAAGCTAATATAGGAGTTGGCCTAGCCTTAGACCATTAATTCATTAGTTCTATTTTATTTTTATTTTTGCTCTAAAACATACAAATGCATCTAAGTATGTAGTGTGAGGCCTAATGAGCCTCCTTTTGATGTAGCAATTATGTTTTTGTTATATATTTAGGCCTAAGGTTAAGTTACCTTATCTAAACCCAATTTTACGAGCAATTTAATCCCATCCATTCTAATTATTTCACTAAGCCCTAAAACCATAGTATCAACATAACAATTTCACAAAATATTTTTAAATATCCATATGCATGTAGTGACCAAACTTTTGAAAATAGCAATTAATCTTTTCGATGCTAAAAATCATATTATAGGCATGTAATGCAACATACATTTGTTATATCTTATCTAAACATCTCTTTTATGCCCAACTTTTACAAGAACACCTAAGGTTATAGTTAATCATGAGAAACTATTGACTATCACTTTATACTATGATGCAAATTCGTAGTCTATTGTGTTCTAAAGCTAATTCACAAGTTACTTATTGAAAATCTTTAATTAATTAATGGAATCAACATATTTATCGTAATTGCCACTTAAATCATACATCAAGCCACAAAGCATCACATAAATCAATATCTAAGTATGTCATTGATTTCAAATTATGTAAATCAACAATATCAATGTGAAAATTTCATGTGTTAGTGGCAGCATACAAGAAGAACAAATATTATCAAGTAAGGTTCTACTAATCTCTAACTTAGCTTACCTAAATGTTTGTCTAACTTCTATTTAAACATACCTTTTAACTTATCTTTCACATGGAACTGATAAAACACTCCTAAATCCATGGTACATGTAAGTCTCCATTTAGTTGTTTTACTTATAACTTAAATATTTCTCCAATGGCGTGTTCAAATTTCACTAATTTCATCAACTTAATGTGATTTGGAGCCTTACCTCTCAACAAACTTCTTCCAAGCTCTTCAACTCCACTAGGTTGCCACCTATAATGCCTTCAAAGGGTTGTTTTTCTTACTCGTTTAAGTGAACTTCTACTATTAAGTCACTTTATTTAGCACTATACATGAAGAAGAACATTTGGGATGTACTAGAACACCAACAATCAACTTACTAACTCTTGTTTCTCTTCGTATATGTATTGACCAAAAGCCTTCCTTAATGCTTCACTTGTTTCCCGAAACTTAGAAAAGACAAGCAACCAACTAAAGTTAGTAAGTTGTTAAGAGATGGTGAGAGCTAAGTTAGGGTTTAAGGTAAAAGGTTTAGGTGACTGTATATTATCTCAGTATTTTTATTATACTCCTTTAGTTAAGCGTTATCAACGCTACTTTTGAGACTCTTATGATGTAGGATGACTGTACATATGGTTATATACTTTCCCTGATATCGTTATTATATTTTAAGCCCTTGTAATGGGCTAAGTATGTTCTTGTGAGCATGTGCATCTAGATGGACTTTTTAGAGCGATGACGACTTTAGGCTTTTGGTTATTATTTATGATGATGTTATCTAACATCTTGTGGTTTTATATATTTATGCAAATTAAATCTTAAACAACTATTTTACTTAAATAGTTGTGATTTATGAATTATTATAAATGAATAAGAACCTACTTCAATTTACATAGCCTTAGCGTGTAACATTCTAATGTTACATGTGACGGACTATTAGATCACTGACGAATTCGAGGTGTGACATTAGGTGTTTGATTTAGGGTTTTTAATGTATGAAAGTTGAATTAGGGTTCAAATTGTCTTTTAGGATTTTATGTTTTAAATTAGGGTTTTCAAATGTAGTATTTTAGGTTTAAGTTAATTAATTCATTGATTTTAGGGAATATCATATGGACACTCTTTATCAAATTCAGATCCTACTTAGGATATTTAATACGGGGTTTACAGGATAAGTTTGTAGAGATGCTACATAAAGATTATGTGTTTAAATTTCTTAATGCCACATAAACTTTTATAAATTAGTAAAATAACTCTTTATGTTAAGAATAACCTCTTAAACTTTAATTTACTAAATAAGTTATGGGGGTTATTTGTCAATTTATAAAAGTTTGGAGATAAAAAATTATACTTTAAAAGTTTAAGGGGGCAATTCGCACTGAAAGTAAAGTTTAGGAGGTTTTTTTTGTATTTTTTTCCTTTATTTTTTTTTATACTTTGCATACCTAAGATTTTCTTATTATTGGAATGTTGTGTTATTCTTAATAATTTGCTATTCATGATAACTAAAAACTCCAAAATAATTTTTCCCTAACTCTTGTTCATTATAAACTCAAAATAGGAGAACCTCTTCTGAATATTGAATCTTAACTACAAGCAAAACATAAATCGAGCCTAATCACATTTAGAACATACTCGATAGGAGAAAGATGATAACTTGAGGGTTTTTAACTGCCATACTCATCTTATGTGCGTTTCACAATAATATGACTAGAGATGTATCCATGTATCCATAAGATGCAAAGGGATGTGATGCATCAAGCCTAAAAATAACATTTAAATTTAAGTTTGACTAAAATAAGCTTGCATTTATATATAGTTGGTTTGTTGGGCCAAAGTCAAACACATTCAACCCATAAAGTAAAGATAATAGCCTGCAATAAATGAATCCATCAATCACCATAAGCTACAATTAATTAATTGACAACATTCCCCAATTTGTAATAAAGATCTTTGTGGTGTGAATTGGCCTCTGATTTGATAATGTAAAGTGATTTTTAAAAATTTTTATCCTATTTGTTAGCAACATTCAAGAATTGTTAGGTGTGTTTCGATTTCCATAGTTTTTAAAAGAAAAAAAAACACATAAAAATAAATTTTCTTTTTTATAAATAAAAACAAAGAATTATTAATAATGGGATATATTCAAATCCAATTTACAAGATAAAAATTGACCGCATTTATAACTTATTAAAGATACCAATAGATTTACCTAATTTACTGGCCCAAAAAGAAAAGAATGGAAAAATCTTTTTGTTGATTTATACTTACCTTTTATAAAGAGCAATTAATTATAAATATTTGTTAGCATTCGAAATTTAAGCTAAAGCATCATTTATAAGAGTTAAAAACCATGATCAAATATTATATTTTTTTTTCCTTTTTAATATCAAATCACCAAGTTTTATCATGGTACTCGTATGCATGTAGGGGTTGCTATTACTATTATCACTCCCATCTGGAATCAACACCATAAACTTTTTTTTTTTCCTCTTCCTTAAGATTGGCATTCTACTAGTACCACGAACTCTAATTTTGACGATATGTTGATAGCCATCCTTTTTCTTTTAGTACTTTCTGTATCTATACCCGAGTGTATAAAGTTAAAACACAACATGGATTTGATAAGTAAAAAGAGAAAACTTTTATTTATTCATTCTTTAATTAACCAGGATTGTTTTGTTAAGATGGAATATGATATAAAAATATTAACTGATAATGGTAAATACAATTATTGATGAGGGGCAAAATGCAAAAAATGGTAGCTAGATTTTCAAAATAACCATTAAAAATACCACAAATAACACCACTTGGTGGCATGTATATGCATTTTCAAGGTTAAGAGAAGATTACGTTGCACTTTAAAAATTTTCTATCTTATTAGTAGTTTAAATAGGATGTATTTACAATTTATCTAAAACTAACCTATTTATTTGGAAAAAAATTTCAATTTGGATGGAATCAGTTTAATTATTTATTTTATCATTTATTTATACTATTTTAAATTGAAATCATTAAATTCATAACTTATTAAATAATTTAAATTTAAAAAATATAAATTAAAAAAGGGTAGATGAGTCAATTGGTCTCCCAAAAAATATGTCCATTTATTTGATATATTATATGGATTCGGTTTGAACCATTTTACCCCAGTTCCGTCTCCCTTAACTCGAAACACTAGGGCTTAAAATTAAACCTTATGGGGGAACTTAAGAAATGAAAATCATTATAAACACCTTACATACTACCATATTTCCATATTACTCTCACATTTCATTCTCACTTCCCTCGAACTGTCACACTTCTTCAAATTCTCAGCAAATTAGGGCTCGAAACAAACACCGCCATTAACATTTTCTATTTTCTCCCTTTCTCCTACTAGCTTCCTTTTCGTTATCTTTTCCAATGGGAAAGGCCGTGATTTCTGACGATGAAGGTTTGTCAATCAAAAACCCTAATTTCTTAATCATTTTCAGAACATCTGTTGATTTCGTGTTGTTTTCTCTCTCCTTTTTTTTTGCACCTTTATTTTGCATTTTGTGTTTCGTCCAGATGAGGTTGAAGCCGGAGAGGACGAACGACAGCCTCTCGAGGATGAGGACGTCGGTGAAGGAGGAGGAGGAGGTCGTGATGTCGACGATGACGAGGATGAAGACGAAGGTATTATTTCTAATCCGTTTATTTATTTATTTATCTTTTTTTTTTTGAAGATGTTCATGTGCGGTTTATGGTTATATTAGTTATACACGTTTTTTGGAATTGGTGAAGTGATCAAGTCATCTGTTAGGGTTTTTTTCCCCCATCACTGAATGAGTTTGTGATCATGCTAAACGGGTTAAGATTGTGAGTCTAATGCAGTTTTTCTTTTGAGTTTTTCGATATTTGTGTGTTAATTGAGGGTTTAGGGTTTTTTGGAATGACTTTAGTCTTGTCGAGTGGAGATGAGTTTTTCATAGTATCCATCTTTTATGAATGGAGCTGGAAACAGTTTTGGGTTTTCCTTAATTATCTTGGATGGATTGCAAATACATCTCCATGTAATCTTTGACATGGAGCGTTTAGACACCAAGTATTTGAAAAATGTGCTTTTAGATTTTATTTTACTGTATGACCATTAGATAAAATAATAAAAAAAAATACTAAAATAGAAAAAAAAAAAAAGGGGATAAAATCAAGGGCAAGGTGATCACGTAAGAATTCAGATGCACTTGCTTCAAAGAGTTGGGGGTCGAAAGTGCACATTAAGCAAATATTAACAATGCATTTGCAATTTACCTTACTTTTTAGTGTAGGCTGAGGTCGTAATGGCTGTAATTGGACCAGCTTCCTCGAGCACACGAACAACCTTGGGGGATACATGCACCATATTATATTAGCTTGCGCAAAGAGAAATATTTTCGAGCTATTTACTTGGAGGTAATGGAGAGGGAATAGAATAATTGTTCCTCCTCAATTGTCTATTACTTTGTTTACTTGAAAAAATGGGAGAGAGGCATAATTCCTGGGGCTTTTCTATCCCCACTATATTGGGAGTAGATATACCTAATGAGAGAATAAAAAGTTCTAATATAGTGGTCACATTATACCCTCATTAAAATGATTAAATAATTTTTGGTTATTTTCCAAAATGATTAAATAGGGGCAAATTGATAATTTTTTCTGTATTTCCAACTTAATACTGCTATTAATAAGTAAATATTGGAATCGGTATTCCTTATAGTGAAAAAATTACACTAAGTAAACACTAAATAAAAAATTCCCAGTTATTCCTGGTCATAATAATCCACAAGACATAACTCTTTTTTTTCTATCTATTCTATTACCTCTAAGTAAACGGGCCGTTAATATGCTTGGAAAATAGTCCATTATTAGGTCTCTTCCAATTAGAATCTGACTTCTTTCTAATGACTGGTTGTGCTGCGTAGAGACTGTTGGGTAAATGCATTCTCTAGATAGAATGATCTTTTGAAATTTTAGTTGGCGTTTCATGCTCTAGTGACTGTAGGAGGCTGAGACCTTTTTACCTCTGTGGCGTAGAGTCCAGTATGCTCATTCTTGGAAATCTTATGTTGACATTTACTGCTGCCTGAAACCATCATTTAGTAGTTTTATATCTATGGCTAATATTATCAATGTACTTTGATTACTTTGGCTCTTAGTCTCTTATTGTAATCCCATGTAGCTTGTGACTGTGGATTTCTTTTGGATCTTGAATGGAGTTGATGATTTTCTTCAATTTACAGATGAGGGACCTGATGAGTATGAGAAGGATGACTTCATTGTAGATGACGTAGATGAGGAAGAAGACCAAGAAGATGAGGATGATAGGGCAGACAGTGATGAGGAGAGGCAGAAGAAGAAAAAGAGGAAAAAGAAGTAATTGCTTGATTTTGTTTCTTCCAATTTTATTGCATGCGGCTGCTCTCCTTTATTTTTTATGTTGAAATCATTGACTAACAGGAAGAAATGTATTTTGGTAATTGAATAATTTCATTGATAAAAAGGATGTACAACTGCATTGACTAAAAATAGGAAATTGGATAGATAGAATTTTGAATTCGAAGTTATTGTGATTGTTTCTTTTTTGCTGGCTAGAGTTATATACTCTGAGGATATGGTTGCTGTCTTCTCCCTTCTTCCTTTCTTATTGTATTCTTAAGCAGTTCAAGCATTTTAATCTGTCTGCTCTTTTATTTGTTATTTTATTTTTTCAGAGAGGAATATGTCCTAGATGAGGATGACTACGCCCTGCTTGAGGATAATAATATCACTGGATTTCATCGCCCTTCAAAGGTTTATTGAATGTCTTTGTCCTTGTATCATGTTTGACATGCATTATATAGATGGAGTTCTTAAATAATATGTAACATCCAGACTGCTTCCACATAAAATACATTCAAGTAGAAGCACAAGTCATCTCATTTCTGTACTGTCACATTGAAAATACCTGCATGCTTCATAATTGAGTTTGAGGAAATCCATTAAGGAGGTAGCGGAGAAATCAGTGTCACGTATTAGCCCATTTCAGTGTAAGGACTGTGCTTTAATTGTAGGCTAGTCTTCTAACATGATAACTGTTTGTCTTTCAGGATAGTAAAAAGTTCAAGAGATTAAAAAAAGCTCAGCGGGATGCTGAGGACGAGCATTCTGGGTTCTCTGATGAAGAGGAGTTTGTGGGAAGTGGTAAGAGTGGTCGCAGCACAGCAGAGGAGAAGCTCAAGCGCACTTTGTTTGGTGATGATGAAGGTATTTGCCTTATTTATACATTGGGTCAATTTTTGGTGGGAGAGTTCTCCTTTGATTTTAGCTTATGATGACTTTTTAGGAGTGCCACTTGAGGATATTGCCGAAGAGGAGGAGCCAGTAGAGGAAGAAGAAGAGGATGCGGACATAGGTGATGAAGATGAAATGGCGGATTTTATTGTCGATGAAGAAGAAGTTGATGAAAACGGGGCTCCTGTTAGGTACCTTAATGTGCCAATAATTTCATTTTTTGAAGGTGAAATCATTAAGCTAACAAGCTGTAGTTATTCTGCAGGCGGAGGAAATTAAAGAAAAAGAAGTCTAGACAGGCACCCGGAGTGTCTTCCTCTGCTTTACAGGAAGCTCATGAGATTTTTGGTGATGTCGATGATTTACTGCAGCTTCGAAAGCAAAGCTTAGAGTCTAGTGAGTACAGGGAAAGAAGACTTGACGAGGAATTTGAGCCTATTGTTCTTTCTGAGAAGTATATGACTGAGAAGGATGACAAGATCAGAGAGAGAGATATACCTGAAAGGAAGCAGGTGTGTATATAACTTTTTTTATATTTGGATTCTTTGTTACGATATGGATGGTCTGGTGCTATTTTAATGTTCTATTCTGCTTAAAGGATATTTTGTTTCTTGAAGATATCTGATGAGAGCATAAATGTGAGAACTGAGGAAATTGACATTGAAGAGGAGACTAACTGGATATACAATCAACTTGTGAGTGGTGCATCATTCTTACTGGGCAAGAAAGATGGCGGGCAAGATCTGGCTATAAACAGGGATGACATTACACGATTCTTGAATCTACTGCATGTTCAGAAGTTAGATGTAAGTATTCATATTGTTTTTTGTTATTTTTATTTTTATTTTTTTGGCTTCAATTACTGTTTTCTTAATATCGGCATTTTTATGTGCTTTTAGATTCCTTTTATTGCCATGTATCGAAAGGAGGAGTGTCTAAGCCTCCTGAAGGATCCTGGAAGTAGCCAGGGTGATGACACTGAAGAGAATGTTGAGAAAACACCCACCCTGAGGTGGCACAAGGTAATTTTACTCCGGCTGGTACTCCATTTTACTACAATTGGTACTAGTTCATCAGTTTCTTTGATGCAGGTGCTTTGGACAATTCATGATTTGGATAGAAAGTGGCTGTTGCTTCAGAAGCGGAAGATGGCTTTGCAGTCCTATTATAATAAGCGATTTGAAGAAGAATCCCGTCGAGTGTATGATGAAACTAGGCTAAATTTAAATCAACATCTTTTTGAATCAATATCGAAGTCCCTTAATACTGCAGAGTCTGAAAGAGAAGTTGATGATGTTGATGCAAAATTCAATTTGCATTTCCCTGCTGGTGAAGTTGGACTTGATGAAGGCTTGTATAAGAGACCAAAGAGGAGGTCCCAGTATAGCATTTGTAGCAAGTCTGGCTTGTGGGAGGTTGCAAGCAAGTTTGGATACAGCTCTGAGCAGTTTGGACTGCTGATATCTCTGGAAAAGAATGTAAGTAATTTTTTCTGGAGTCTATGAAAATTACTTCTTTCTAAATGTTTTTCTGTCCATTTGTTTCAGAGGACTGATGAATTGGAGGATCCAAAGGAAACTCCAGAAGAAATGGCTTCAAACTTTACTTGTGCAATGTTTGATTCTCCACAAGCTGTGCTTAAAGGGGCAAGGCACATGGTATTAATTGTTATTTTTGTCTCTATTTTAACTTAATTTTGCTTGTGATCTTGACTTTAGTTGATCTATATTCCTTTTCCCCAATTCTAGAGGAAGATGATGTAAGAACTCTGATTCTTTTCTGTCATTTATTTTGGGCTTGTTCAGGCAGCAGTTGAAATTAGTTGTGAGCCTTGTGTCCGGAAGTATGTCCGTAGTATATTCATGGATAATGCCCAGGTTTCTACAAGTCCAACACCTGATGGAAATTTGGCTATTGACTCTTTCCATCAGTTTGCTGGGGTCAAATGGTTACGTGATAAACCATTGATTAGATTTGAAGATGCACAGTGGCTTCTTATACAGAAAGCTGAGGAGGAGAAGCTTATTCAAGTCTCGATAAAACTTCCTCAGATATCATTGGACAAGTTGCTGAATGACTGTAAAGAATATTATCTTAGTGATGGTGTCAGTAAATCAGCTCAATTATGGAATGAGCAGAGGCAGTTAATACTGGATGATGCACTTCAAGGTTTTCTTCTGCCATCAATGGAGAAGGAAGCACGATCCTTGTTGACTAGTAGAGCAAAAAACTGGTTACTGATGGAATATGGGAAGAGTTTGTGGAGTAAAGTTTCTGTGGGTCCCTATCAGAGGAAGGAAAATGATTTCAGCTCAGATGATGAAACTGCACCAAGGGTCATGGCTTGTTGTTGGGGTCCTGGCAAACCAGCAACCACTTTTGTAATGCTAGATTCGGCAGGTGAAGTGCTTGATGTGCTTTTTGCAGGGTCACTTACAGTGCGCTCTCAAAATGTAAACGACCAGCAACGTAAGAAAAATGACCAGCAGCGTGTTTTAAAGTTCATGACTGATCACCAACCACACGTGGTTGTTCTGGGAGCTGTGAATTTGTCTTGCACACGGCTAAAAGATGATCTATATGAGGTGACTGCTGCTAAGTCATTTCAGTACTATGCTCAAAGTGTTCCTTATGTCGATAATGAGGGACCTGCATTTTTTGTTATTTACCATTGGTTTTTGTTTTTGTGTTTTTTGGGTCCTTTCTTCTTTTGTTGTTGTGTTGCTTAGTACCACGGTTCAATACTTTCCTCTGTGTTTCTAGGTTATCTTTAAAATGGTGGAAGAAAATCCTAGGGATGTTGGTCATGAGATGGATGGCTTGAGCATTGTGTATGGGGACGAGTCCCTACCTCATTTATATGAAAATTCTCGAATCTCGTCTGAACAGTTGCCTGGGCAGCCTGGTAAGTAAAATACTGCAGCTGTCATTATTGTTGTATGGAGTATTGTTCGAAACACACCCAAAAAAAAAAAAAAAAGAGAGAGAGAGAGATTGATGATTCCATCTTTCAGGTATTGTCAGGAGGGCTGTTGCTCTTGGGCGGTATCTTCAAAACCCCTTGGCAATGGCTGCAACTCTATGTGGTCCAGGGAGAGAGATCTTGTCTTGGAAGCTTAATCCTTTAGAGAACTTTCTGAACCCTGATGAGAAGTATGGTATAATTGAACAGATTATGGTAGATGTAACCAATCAAGTTGGACTTGATGTTAACCTAGCCATCAACCATGAGTGGTTGTTCACTCCTTTGCAATTTGTAGCTGGGCTTGGACCTAGAAAGGCTGCATCATTACAGAGGTCCCTGGTGAGAGGTGGAGCTATCTTCACCCGCAAAGACTTTGTCACAATGCATGGACTTGGGAAAAAGGTTTTTGTGAATGCAGTAGGATTCTTGCGTATTCGCCGAAGCGGGTTAGCAGCTAGCAGCAGTCAGTTCATTGACTTGTTGGATGATACTAGAATACACCCTGAATCCTATAGCCTTGCCCAAGAGTTGGCCAAAGATGTTTATGAGCAGTATGGTGATGGTGATGCAAATGATGATGAGGAGGCACTAGAGATGGCCATAGAATATGTAAGGGACCATCCAAAGCATCTCAAGGCAGTTGATGTTCATAATTATGCACGAGGAAAGATGCGTGAGAACAAAATACGGACACTCATAGATATAATTCGGGAACTAATGCAAGGATTTCAAGACTGGAGAAGACAATATGCGGAACCCAATCAAGACGAGGAATTCTATATGCTTACTGGTGAGACAGAGGAAACCCTGGCTGAAGGAAGAATTGTGCAAGCAACCATCCGCAGGGTTCAACCTCTGAGAGCCATATGTGCGCTGGAATCAGGATTGACTGGTGTGCTTTCTAGGGAAGACTATTCAGATGATTGGAGGGATATATCTGAGTTGTCTGATAGGTTGCATGAAGGGGATATCCTTACTTGCAAAATAAAGTCAATTCAGAAGAACAGGTATCAGGTCTTCCTAGTCTGCCGTGAAAGTGAGATGCGGAGCAATAGGCATCAAAATTTACAGAACCTCGATCCGTACTACCATGAAGACCGGAAATGTTTGCAGAGTGAGCAAGAAAAGGCTCGCAAAGAGGAGCTTGCAAAGAAGCATTTTAAGCCCAGGATGATTGTTCATCCCAGATTCCAGAATATAACTGCGGATGAAGCCATTGAGGTATGTTCTGCTGATGTTACTATAGTATGTGCTAGTTTATAATGTCATTAAATTAAGTGCTTATCAAGGGTTGAGTTCTGTCGTTTTCAAATTTTATGAGCATGTTATTAGAAAATTTGTTCTTGTAATTCTAAAGGCAATTCTGGTCCAGTGAAAGATTGGTTATCAAATATTAAAATGGACTTTTTTTTTTTTTGTATTGAAGGGCATAGTAATTATTGAATCTGCAACATCACATAAACCACCCTTTGAGATTCATGTACTGTAAATCCGACTAATGTTGGTTAGGTGTTTCCAAGAATAGATTTTGGTGTGAAGTAAACTCACTTATTCATTCTATTTGTCATGTTAATCCGATCTAGCTGCTAATCTAATCCCTTCAAGTTGATTAGAAAAACAAATTTTGATGTCCCATAAACCTGAAATAGATAATGCAATGTGAACCTGGATGAAATTCTTGAGTTGCCAACCATGTAGGCTTTCTAGATTCTTTGGATGTGCTATCTTGTATTTAGCAATAAATTAAGCTTTTATGATGCATTTAGCTAAGGTTAACTTGATAGGCAGCGTGAAGGGTGATGTAATGGTCAAGATGGGTCTCCCCATTGTAGCTAGCTCATTTTCATTGCCAAACTGACCTACTCTGGAACTTAGTGCAAACGACCACTGGCTATGAGCGGTTAAATATGATATTCTGCTGGCTAGTGGGATTTTCTTCTTTTCTGTTTTGGAACCTTTTTGTTGGTGTTGGAAAGAGGTTCATCTTATTTTATGGGATGTGTCTTACCTTTCTTTGTGTTGACAGTTCTTGTCCGATAAAGAACCTGGTGAGAGTGTAATACGGCCAAGTTCTCGTGGACCTTCTTATCTCACACTGACTCTTAAAGCGTATGAGGGAGTTTATGCTCATAAAGATATAGTTGAAGGAGGTAAAGATCACAAGGACATCACGAGTTTACTTCGCATTGGGAAGACACTAAAAATTGGGGAGGATACCTTCGAGGATCTAGATGAGGTTAGTAGCATACTCCAGCTCTGTTTGGAACCGGGACTGTGATCAGTTGTGTCAATGAGTCCCAGTTTCTTTTTCAAACATGCCTTGCACCTTGCATATGTAGCTGTTTCCATCATTTCAGTCTTAATATATCTGAGGTACTTGCATGCTTTCTTAAGATTTTTTACATTTGGTCTTTTGGTTGTAATTGCACCTTGCTAGGGTGGTAAATTGTTGTGAATGATTTATTATTTGAACAAAGATTATAACTATTTGTTATTGCTCAAAGGTTGTAGATTAAGACATCCATGATAAATTACTTAATGCATAAATTCTGGTTATCTAATTCACTGTAAATTTTCTTTACCCAAAGAACTCCATAAAATTTTACTTGTTGCATATGCATTAACCCATCCTATGTTAAGATTTCACCTTTACTAGATGACGGGGCACCTGCACCATGGGCCCTTAAATAATAACACATGATTATGTAAAATTCAATGGGTAAAGTAAAATATTAATTAAAAGACACAGAAAAAGAGAAATTCAAAAACAAAGAAATCATATGAAATTAGGGTATTTATATTAGGGGTCCAGTTGTTCCTTTTCAAAATTTTTTGGGAATAAAATCTTTTTCAAAGTTTCTTCGAATAGCGGCAGTTAAATTGTTTATAAGGGAGTTTTTATCTGAATTATTGCGAATGTTGGATGATGGTCAAGATGTAAATAATTCTAGAAGAAAGACTACACGTTAAGATTTCATGTTATAACTTTTTTAAGGGAGTGTGGAGTCAAAGCGAGTTCTTCTCTCTTGTTAATATAGATGCTTGAAAGGGGCACTGTATTGACATATTAGATTTTTGTTGCTTCAGTCAAAAGAGCAATAGTTGAGGTCAAAAGCTGTTCAGCATTTTGAGACTACTCAAGAGTTTCTCTGATCTTCCATGAATCCATTGACTTTTCTATATTACTGTCTATTGCTTTATTCGGGCTTCCATTGCTGTGGTAATGCTGAAACCTCGATTTCTAAGTTCTATCTTTGCTGTTTGGTGCAAGCAATGAAGAGTTGTATTTTCTGGTTTGCTTTTCGTATGTAAATGGAGGTGGTGATAGCCTTCTGTCATGTGCTACATTACTCTTTTTGACTGTTCACGAAGTTGCTTGTGATGTAGGTTATGGATAGATATGTTGATCCCTTAGTGGGTCACTTGAAGGCCATGCTGAATTATCGCAAATTTAGGAGGGGAACAAAGTCAGAAGTTGATGAACTTTTAAGGGCTGAGAAAGCAGAATATCCTTTGAGGATAGTTTACTCATTTGGCATATCTCATGAACATCCAGGCACTTTCATCCTAACTTATATTCGGAGTATGAATCCACATCATGAGTATATTGGTCTTTATCCAAAAGGATTTAAATTTCGGAAAAGGATGTTTGAGGACATTGATAGGCTTGTCGCTTACTTTCAAAAGCATATTGATGATCCTCTGCATGACACACCTTCAATTAGATCGGTTGCAGCCATGGTTCCTATGCGAAGCCCTGCACCTGGGGGCTCAGGTGGAGGTGGGTGGGGTGGTTCCGCAAATGAGGGTGGCTGGAGAGGCCAATCTTTTGATAGGGATCGAAATTCTGCACCAGGATCTAGAAGAGGTACTGTCTTTGTAGTGTTTCTTTAGTCTTTTGTTTCTGGTGTCATTTTTCTTCTCTCTTGTTTGGTGTAACTTTCACCATGTATATTTTCCAACTTGTTGCTGTAGGTGGTAATGATTTTCTCTATGTAAAATGAAAAATTGTCTTTTCTTGAAATTTTTGAAGTTGTAATCAGGTTTTTTGTGGCTTTTGTTTGGGTAAACTCATGGTTGTGGCTGTGGGATTTCTTTGTGGTACTTCTCGTTGCTGTTTAGGATCTTTTTGTTACTCTTTAGTATTTAATGCGTTGGGCTTAACTTTTTGATCTGTCTTTGTTTTGAAGTATTTCTTGCTTATGCATTACGTGTAGGTCGAAATGATTATAGAAGTGGTGGTCAAGATGGACACCCTAGTGGAGCACCTAGACCATATGGAGGACGTGGACGTGGACGTGGGCGTGGACGTGGCTCATATGATAGAGGAAATAATAACCACCGAGAAGATTCTGGATATGACGCACCTCGATGGGATTCGGGTAACAAGGATGGAGGGGAGGGGTGGGGTAGCTATTCAGGTTCTAAAGCTCAAAACTCACCTGGAAGAGATGGTTTTGGTGGTGGATGGGGCACTGTTGGGAGTAGTAATGGTGATGCTGACCGTGGTGGTTGGGGAGGTGGAGGTGGGGGTGGAAGCGGTGTAGGTGGATGGGGTAATACTGGTGGGAGTGGGAGTGGTGATGCTGATCATGGTGGTTGGGGAGGGGGAGGTGGAGGTGGAGGTGGAGGTGGAGGTGGAGGTGGTGGAAGTGGGGGAGGTGGCTGGGGCAGTATTGCTGCTAATGAATCTGCAACAGATGATGCTGGTGGATGGGGTTCCAGCGAAAAGAGGAACTCTAATGATGGTTGGACTAGTGGCGGTGGCGGTGGCGGTAGTGGAAATAGTGGCTGGTAACTAGTGGTTTTTTATTTTTCCACCGGTACTGAAATTTTGCATGGGAGCAAAGCATGGATGGGTTTATTATTCCTCATCTCAGTAGCGGTGATTGATTAGGTTTAATCTTGTAGTAGGGTTGTCAGTTATGTGCACAGGAGGAATTATTTTCCTGCCCATGCTGGGATGATGCTCTGTTTGATGTATTTTTGAGGTCTTGTAAGTATGGCGGTAACAAGAAAGAAATGAAAAGCTTAATTTGTTTCGAAGAAAGCTCTGGTATGGTAATGGCTGCTTTCTTCGGACCAGTTCCCTTGCCTACATTTTCAAGAGGTGCCCTTTTGCATTTGAATGCTTTTGTTTGTGTTTTTGTACCTTCTTGGCTGCTGTGTGCTTTGTGTGACAACGGGTACCCATCAATGGTTAGTCCTTTTACCGGTTTCACCTGAAGGGTGGGAAAAGAAGGGAAAATGGGTAAATTATTTTGGTCGAAATCATTGAAATACGACTTGTGTGAAGAAAATTCGGAAGGCAGGTGAAGGTTCACTAAGCGATGCGGACTCATTGCCTTGTGCCATTTTTGTTTTTATCACATTCAGATGCAGGGGAGGTACTGTACGGCCTCCATGACCACTTCGATGATGGTTATAAACCTCTTGTTCATATCTACTTTTGTTCGAAACTTGTCTACCTAAACTAGAAAAGTTGGATGGGATAGTCACATAGGTTCGTGTGAACCCGAGTGGCTCATGAGCAAGGGCAAATTCCAAGTAAATCACATTTTGGGGGTTTCTTGGGTTGATGGGTTTTAGTATGTTTAATATGTGTTTGAAAATAGAAGATAGCCATCAACTTTTAATTAGATAGTAATAGCAATCAAAGAAAACGACGAGGAGGATTGATGTATATCGATGTCGCTCACAGTAATTTAATAATCAAAGGTTTTCTACAATCCTCGGGATATGATTGATAAGAACAGAAGCGAGATGATGGTCTCTTTAGTATTTTCAATGAAAGGTGTAACACACAATGGAAGTAAGCCCTTTGAATGAGTTCGAGGGTTAAATGAGGGTAAAAGAGTCATTAAATAAAATACAGCATGGAACTTAAGCTACAGTAGTAAGTTGCGATTGATACCACCGTAGCCAGATAAAATCAATCATGCCGCTTGGTTAGTTCTCAGTCACATCTCGAAACTTAAAAAAGAAGAGACTTTTTAAGTATGTGAATATCGCTTTTGTTTCCAATCATCCATCCAATTGACTAGGATTTGACCTCTCAAGTCCAATATCTTCTTTGGCTTATGACTTGGAGCGAAAAAAAAAACTCTCTCCACCTTGCTTTGTTTTACCCTATGCAACTGAATCTCTCCTCAACTCTTCCGATCATAAGTAGGAGGACAATCTTTGAGCAAAGGACAAATGAAGTAAGAACCCAAATTGGTGCAACTACCACCATCAGTAATTTAAAAACAGATCTTGCCTTTTAAGCGTCAAACTAACTTTTCCCTCGTATTCCACTCCTACAAGGTATCCGACATCATGATCATGAATTATTATCTCCTATAAGCTCCACCAATAGTCTCCTCAATTATTTTCATCCACCCCTCCCTTCGTCTTCTTCCTCACCGGTTACTCCCAAGTTTTGACATACCACCCCATCACCACCATCTCATAGAAGTTAGGACACTGAGAATGCTGTATTGAAAACCGATGCATTTAAAAAAAAAAAAAAAAATCAAATCTTTTTCACTAGATTTCTTCCTATGTTAGCCTCTAATCCAAAAACCTGCATGTGAAATGTGGTGGGAATTTTCTGTCTTTCACCGTTACCTCTCGCCCCGTCATGATCTTAAATCTCACCCTTCTTACCATCCCTATGCATATCATCAGATCATTTATAGTAGGTCCATTAAGGAGGCCTCGGCATCAAGTAACTCTTTAGGCTCATTCAACTCGTACTCAACCATCGTTACCTTAAAATCCTTCACGGAATCTACACACAATCCGTCTTTGCTACAATGTTAATAGCATCTCTTGTGGTTAATGGGTGGTTATAAACCTCTTGTTCAATCCCTCCATTTTACCTTCACATTCTATTAGTTGTTGGGATTCATATTTTTTTCCACTAAAAAGCCGCGTATCCCGTTAACTCAAGTGCCGCTAACCGCACCTTGGTACCTTGTACTGGAACCCATCAATACTAACTCTTTGTATTAACGATGGAATGGAAGAAAATGTTTTCTTTCATGTTATTAATTTTATTTGATTTTCACCAGTTTCACTTCGAATGTGGAGACAGAATCATTGGATTTAAAAGCAGAAAATGTTTCCTCTGATTCCCTCTATTTCCACCCTTTTTCACCCTCATTTTCAATATGTAAGTATAATATTTCCTTTGATTTCCTTCCAATTCTATAGTTTCCATCGGTTTTCATCAATGTTAAAGACAAGGTTAAAATTTAGCACCTAATGTCCGGTCATAATAAATTAGATGTTTATATACCATGGACTAACTCTAGCGATTTTCATTAGGTTCTCTTCTTCATTGAATAGAATTGTATAAGAACCCTCTCCACTACCAACCAAAGAAAAACCACTCGTGAATGTCTATAAAAGTTGTAATATTCGTAGTAAGAGCCTATACAGCCCAAAAGATCTTGTAAACAATTTAATCACAATGGCTTTTTATTTTTTATTTTTAAGGGATCCTCGGTTGTAGCTTTTCATATTACGGGAAAATCCACTTGTTTCTTCTTCTTGTTTTTTAAACCCTCCTTTTTTGGGGGCAAAAACAAGTCATTCCTTATGTTAAAGTGAAGCAAAATGACAGTTTAACTGCCTACATGGTCATAAAAAATAGATCATGTATGTCTCTAGGGAAAAAAAAAAAAAAAAAAAAAGAAATTATTTAAGCCGTTAGTTTGTAAAATAACCCAAAACATAAACCTATGTCTTTTATTATTTTTTCCCTTAAACCTTTTCTTAGAAGTTCATAGACACTTTAGTTAAAAACTCTCTTTCCTCAATTACTATCTTCACCGTAGTTGTAACAAGATACAAAAGAAATTTATGCAAACACCAAGTTTAAATCCAAAACACATCAATTCCAAATCTGATAATTTTCAAAGTATCAAACGTCAAACATATATGGATAGACGAAAAGCCAGACTTATAAGACAGTAAAAAAAAATTAACAAAGAAAAGAGAGAAAATAAAAATTGAATACGTGATGCACATTTGGTGTTCAGTTGTTATCATGAAGATTGCATATGCTCGGGTATGTGACTCTAGACTATTGATTTGCTAGTTACACTGTGTTCGGTTATTGTTGACAAAAATGAAATCGGTAAAAAGGTGTGGAAAATAAAAGAAAATGGTAGAAATGGAAACAAGTGTAACTTTTATTTTGTGTTTCGTAACATACAAAGTAAATGAATGGAAATGAAGAGAAATGGAGTTAGTATTTGATAAAACCATCCCTATATTCATTCTGATAAATGTTGTTATAAATGACAATTTTCTATCCTTTTCCGATTCAACCGATGATATATGATTTTCAGCTCCTGCAAATTTTCTACAAATTGCTTGGCAACGACATTTATATAGTCACTGCCTCTTATTTTCAACTACCTCCTCATCAAACTCAGAAAATTGCATAAAAAGTCATTGACGATTGTCGATGTAAGAATAGAAGTTGAATGCTGCAGGTTGTTAGGTTGTAGCCTTTAGCGCTTGAAGCTCCTTAACAGTTGTAGAACCGAGATTAGAATGCCAAGGGAGTATACATAACTAACATCATGAATCCACAGCTGCACTTGTATCTAGCTTTGCGAGGCAATCAATCAATAAGACAGCAACAATTGCATTGGTATCTATCCTCTGCAGCTTAATGCGGATCCTGGCATATTTCTAAGGTCAGAGTACTCCATACATCTTTTCCGTTTTAAAGACACTTATGCAAGAAGGTCCAATCCATAAGAGAATTTTCAAGGTGCAAATCGCTTCTCCAAGGGGAGCTAAACCAGTCTGGGAGACGGAACCCAAATGCAACAGCAAAAATACTTGGAACATAACTTGGAAATTTCTCATCAGTACCCAGGATTGTACTTTTGCTATATGAATTCCATATATCAGCAAAACTAAATCACACTTCATACCAGTATCAAGAAGAGACAGACACCGCCAGCTGCATAAACACTCTGTCAACAGTAACTTGATCATCATTCACAAACCTATAATATTCAATTAAAAGTATAAACATCAATGAGAAAAGCTCCATAGAGTATGATTACCATGTGTTTTCACAATATTTACCAAGCGCCTGCTGCGGTGCATAAAAACCAGCTCTCTGTCTTCCTCTATCTCTCTCTCACACACGCACATCGACTTGCCAACGAGCAAATTGTGAAATTGCAAGATCCAGTTAACCAACGGAACAATTAGAAAGGCATATAATACAGATAAAATTTCGAAAATAAGAAAACAATTGGTTAAATGCATACCCACCCTCGATTAATCACTAGAAGGGACTGCTTTTTCTAAGCAATTTTTTTGTTTGTCCATTGAGAGGTTCTGACAGGTACATATGCCTTTTCCCCCCTAAATACTGAATACAAATATGTTCCACTTTAACTGCACATCATGCATTCCACAATTAATCTAATACATATTCTGATTAGCTTTCATTTCTTGTGATTGATTCTGGCTCTAATAATTTTGTAACTTGATGCCAGATACAAACCCCACCACCACCCACCCCCGCGCGCCCCACCCCACACCCACACCCACCCCCACCCCCCCAACCAAAGGAAAAAAGAGAGAGAGAGAGAGAGAGAGCAAGAGATAAATGATAGGCAAAAGCAGGAAAAACTTTCAAGATAGAAGGCGACAAACCAAAGAATAAAATAAGATAAAATAGATCATTTGTCAAGCTCAACTTAAGAACTTGAAGCTAAAGTTTACCAAAGTCTGATTCGACAGGCCTGTGCAATCAAGCTTGGCTTCAAGTGATATTCACACATCTAAGCTCACCTTACTCAGGCTCTATGACCACGAAGTGTTGGGGAGCCCAGGACAAAGATCCTCACCAGGAAGGATCATAAAGACACAAGCCCAGCAACTGAGGATCATATGAGTATAGTGGCCAAATAAACATCATAAGACTGAGGGGCAACCAATGAGAATGTAGTAGCTGCTATTGGATGCCCTCAGACACGGTGATGGCAATGGCTATGTTACCAAGAAATGTGGCTTTTTCCCTTTTTGGTCCTGTTTTTTCTGGCCCAAAAGAAATGTGGCTGTTAAATGAAGGATTATGGCTACTGAATAAGAGCACTGTGGCTAATACACATAGTAGGAGCTGAGTGAAGCAACCCGGCTCACACACTACTATACACACTAGAATCAATATTTACTACCTTGATTGTAGTGCTATGCAGGTAGCAAACTCAAGCATCAGTACACTTGCTATGTTAGGCTCGCAACTTTGATCAAGCTCAATTTTAGTTCTAAAAAAAGTCTTAAACATTGCACATCTGCACTACCAACTATTCAAAACCTTAATTGTATTTCATAAACCACCCTCACTTGTTCTCCTTTTTTTTCTAGTAATCACCTTCCGCAGCCATATGACAACATTCTAACACCCATTTCCATCCTTTTATTCCTTAAGCCACACAAAAGGATTTGCCCAACTGACTTAATAGTAAAACTTGGGCTTCAAGTTTTTGAGCCAAGCTTGAGTTCGAAAAACTATGCCATCTTGATTCAACTTCAATCATACCCTTATTAGAGGGGGTTATGACTAGTGTATTGTAGCTACATGGACGACTTAGGATTTCATTTAGGGGGCACGAGTTGCAAGACATAATTTATAAGAAGCAAAAATAGATGAATGGGTAGTTATAAAATTTTTCCATAGCTTCTAGGTGTAAATTTTGAAAATTTTCAAAGCTAGAGGGGGTAGCCACTGGGAACCCCTCCTCAGGTCTGCATTTAGCAGCATGGAGTCATGGGGCCATGGTGATTGGTCTGGGTAGAGAAAATGTGTTGATGGAGACGGTGTTGGTCAGTGGTGTGTGGATTTGAGGGTATTCAATGTGGCCTCAAGGTGGAAGGTAAGTGCTCATTGAAAGATATAGGAGGGCTGCCAAGATAGTTAATTTTTTATAGTTAAGGTTCCAAGAAAAAGTGTAAAGATGTAAATATACAATAATATGTTTTAATAATTCCTCTGAATTTTTATATGAGCTTATTCCCAAAGAATCAAGCATCTAAAGCTCAAGCATGCTTTGATTAGCTACTTTAATAGGTTAAGCTTGCTATTGAGTTATGCTTGACTTGATCCAACTTTAGATGGGTCAACTTTGAGAAAACATCTGATTGAATAACACCTACAACACCAAGTAGGGGTTTCTTGTACTCGAGAATGGATGGACCACAAAAACCACAATCCTAAAAGCAATATTCTATCTTCCAATGACATCAAGCATACCAGATACTATTCCTGGTGGTTTCTTCTCCTTCACTTTGCTCAAACCATCTCATAGAATAAATGCAAAACTCTTCACTATGATATTCAAGTCTGCTTCCTGCTTCCTGATGGTTTTTGAATTGCTTATGCTTAGGAATCATGCTGTCCAAAGGAAAAACCTAAAAACCTCCCATATTCAACACATTGATCATTGATTTAAGGTGCCTGAGGTCCTAACTTAGCAATTGGTTTCCTTACCCAAAAAAAACTTAGCAATCTGCTTTCATAAAAAATGTTTCCAATGATCCAAACACAAATTTATAACAGACATCAAAACAGCAAAAGGATGTTCCTGACTCCATAGTATCTTCACCAATGAGAACCACACAGCTAGATGCAACATTTCATGACAATATGTACTGTGAAAACACACATATAACAGCCAACAGTGATCAATTTTTAGCAGTCAAACCACCTCCTAAATAATCCCTCTTTTCCTCAGTTATACACTCGTGTCAACCTACTTGCAGCATTCCCTGATAATCAGTAACTTAAAATATATACATTGAAGCACAAAATCCTAATCTTAGAAAAGGGACCACTCCACTGAGTGGTGACAAGAATTTTCTGTACAGTCTTCACCTTCCTGTATGAAAAAATGGGTAGCATGGTGGGATACTTTCTATCTCTTCAAAGTCCTAGCATTATCCATCTTCATATATCTCTTTTCACCAATGGTCATGTTCTTTAGTTTTTTTTTCAACAAGGTCCATCTTGCTTTAGTTGAGATATGCTCATCTAAAAATATACAATGCATGCTAAACCTGAAACTAGTCATGATAGTTATAATGTTATCCACCATGTTCTTTCAAAAGCACCATCGTATAAGAAATTATGCTTGAAATTTCACCTTTCCGGATAATAGGGGCCATCAAATGTGTTTAAACACAGATAACCAGAATTCAATAGCAAAAGTCTCTCACTTTTGAAGGCAGCAATACCAAAAGTTGAGGGAGTGGACTCATTGCTAACAATGTATCAACTTTAACAGTGCAGTACTAGTAAAATAAGTTATAGCTTTCCAACATAACAGTTAGAAGTATTCTAATTTCTCCTTTTTTTTTTTTTTTTTATAGATAATTCTCTTTCTTGTCAACAAGAGAAGAATGACCCAATTAAACTACCCAATGGTATGTCTGGGCTATCAAGTCTATAAATGGTAAGATCAACTGGAAACCTAAAGAGGAAAAGAATCCTAAAGCTCTAAATCCTTGCTCCATCACATATTTCTGAAAATATGAGGAATTCAAAAATGAAAAGCACCCAATTCTAGTGCTTTTTTCAGTGCAATTGAGCTACATGAATAGCTCTATACAATGGAGAAAAGTCTACCAGCTCCTACCTACCATTGTGGGGTAACTTTCCCTAATTCAAGCATAAGATATAACCATGTTTAAGAAAGAAATTTCCTTCTTTCTTAAAGAACTTGTCAAGGTAGGTAGGATCTACTAGACTTTCCACCACTTTAAGCAATTGAGATCTTTTCCTTAGTATAATAAAACAAGTCTTCTTAGCAATCACTCTTAAAAGAATGAGGAATGAATAAGAACCATTGATAACTTGCAAAAGCCCCTTCGAAGATCAAGTCCATTACTAACATCTAGAAAGATATCTATCCTCACCAAAAGTCCGCATGATCCTAAATCTAGTCATTCACCAACAAACTAAATGATGAATGAATGGCCTAATCAGGAACAAGTAAAATACTAACCACTTCCCACAACATTCCTTTTAAGAACCATCTCTTTCAAAATTTGAAAACCTGAGTATATTGTCCAGGGGAGCACACTCTACACCTACATGGGTTTGCTTTGTGGAAAATGTTTGTAGGACTTAGAATTACCAAATATTTTCCACAAAGCAACAAGCAAGTGATAATAGGAGGTCAGGGAAACAACAAAGAGCCAATGGTACATATGTTCAAGGAAAATAGAGAAAATGATCTTTTTTTTTTCATTTTAAAAGGTCAAAATCATTTTCTCCATTCACTATTAGCATTTCCGTGTCATTAACCACCACCATTCATGGCCAGCCACTGACATGACCTTCCACCGTCCCTAATTGTTAAAAGCCACCAAAATCTGAAACCTCCCAAGATTAATGCATCATATTTGATAGGTGCAAAGCTTCAACCGTAACAGATTTTGAAAGAACAAAGTCTTTGCTAAGAGATCGGAGAAAAATCACTAGTATTTCGCTTTAATAAATCTGTCTTGAGCAGTAACAGTCAATCCTATTCATGTATACTAACAATCTCTTGCAAATCAATTGAATTGTGTTCTAGGATAATACGAGCCAAAACAAATCCCAACTCAAAACCTGCGACCAAAGAAGCAACACTGAGGTTCGCTCACTTCATACTCAAATGCACTTATTGACACATGAACAAACAGCAAATCATCTCAAAGAGAGATTGCAATTGCATATAGTAAAATTGTATACTTTTTTGCTCTTTAAATAATCTACATAAAATTACAACAGCAGCGTTAATTTTAAAATTAAAGAAAAATTAGGAGGAAACAAAAAATTTAAAATTTGCAAAAAGAGAATCAAAATGAAATGGATACCTACAATAGAGAGAGAGAGAGAGAGAGAGAGAGTACAAGACGGGATGTAGATGGCAGATAACTGGATATTACAAATGATGCACTCAGATATATACAGCCCTGTTGAAATATATTTCTTTTATATATACATTAGTATGCGTTAAGTTTGTAAAAATAAAATAAGATTGTATTTTATAATTTATGACGTACTATATTGTAAATGATAATATTTTATTTATTTTTATTTTAATGCAACTTCCAAGCTTTTAAAAGAGATAAAAAGGAAAGAAGTTTTTTATTTTTTATAATTACATATTTGGCTATTGCTATTATAAAAGATGAATTTAAATTTGTGAATTTAAAAAAATAGATGATGTTGGTATATTGGATGTTAAACAATAGTAGTTAAAATTAAAATGTAAAATAATAATGACACTAAGTTTTGGTAATTATTACTAGTTATTAAAATTCTTTACTTTAATAATATGAATATATATACACATTATGTTTATTTGAAATATTGTGTTTAATAGGCTTTTCTCATTAAATAAGGAAAAAGAAAAGAAAATTCCAAAAGTGCTGCTTTGGGGAAAATAATCCAAAAAATACAGTACTTGAAATAAAATCGCTTTTTGGAAAGTCAGTTTTAATATTATCGAGGCTAAAAAGACCATTAAGCCCCCTTCTTTCTCTTTTCTTATTTTAAACACAGCACACCCTATAGAGAAAAACTTAACACGTATCCCCTCCCTAGGAGATTGGTTTTTACCTAATTTTTTGTCGAATTGACACTAGATGTAAGTTCTTAGCATAGTTACAAACACTCCCATCATTAATTTTGAAAAAACAATGAAAAATCTACATGCAGTGGTTCTTTTCTCTCTCTAGATGCAAAAAACAAAGAGGTATATATATATATATAATATATTTTTCTTACTTATGCACATATATAATGCTGAGAATGAAGCTTACATGTGTATATGTTGCACTACATTGTTGTTTTCATCAATTCTTTTCCTTAAAATTTGTCCACCTAAAATATTGTGAATGCATGTGTGATATGTGTAATAATTACTAGTGTCCATGAAGTGGCATGTATACCATGAAATTACGTAATTATAAACTCTTGTTTATAGGAAATTGTAGAATCTCGTTAAAAAGTTAGATTAGTCAATACTATATAATGAAACTGAGCGTGACAAGAATTGTTATCTAGGTAGATAGATTTGCATGTATTATGTAATGACATTGGAGTTTTGTACATGTATATGTTGGTAAATTTCAATTGAGCTAGTCAACTTTATAGTGATTTTTATTTGGTTTTGTGATGAAGAGAGTAAGAATGAATAATGTGAAAGTGATTTGTTATACTAGGTGAAAGAATGTAGAAAGGGAGGATGGGGTACACTACAACAGGTGTCTAATAATAGTAGTTGGGATTTTAATTGATGCAACTTATGGTTAGTTAGTAGATTTGATTTTTAATCGTCTTCAGGTTGACTTAATGATCCACTAAGTTGAGATGATCCAAAAGTATCCTCTTGTAGGAGGCATTAGGGATTTGTTTTCTATCGTACCATAAACGATGATTATGATGTGCAATAGTTATTGGCATTCTCCTAAGGACGTAATAGAGATGTATGTGGAAATTCATGAAATCAACAACTCTATAGTAGCTAGGTAAGATTTAGGAGAACATGAGGACAATGTTAGGTTTCAAGTTAAAACCCGAATGTATGAAGGTTAACTGGTTCTACCCACTAAAGAATGGCGCAAGAGTTGCATGCCCTGTTAAGCTAACATCTTGAACACAATTGAATCCAACAGAGATATAGATGTGGAGAATGAATTAGCTTGTGAAGATATAGCTGAAGATTTTGATGATACTGATTTTGATGATGGTATTGGTGTAAGTGAAGCTTGGCTTCAAACTGTAGAAGAACCTCATAGGCCAATGAGGAGGAATGATTGGAGACATAGGTTTACTGCAGATGTGGATGCAATTGGAAGTTCAGAACTTATGCCTTTCTATATGGCTAGTGTAGGCAGCGAGTTTTGTATTGTCTAATGAAGGCATGAATGATAGTAAGTAGAGCTTCAGCGATGAATTTAAGGTGGGTATGCTATTTCAAAAAAAGAACACTTGATCCAGGCTATGAAGATGCACCATGTCTTGAACTATCATAATTTTGTTGTTGTGGAGTAAAAAAAGAAGCTTTATTTTATTAAGTGTGCTAACAGTGACAAAGGTTGCAGGTAGAGACTTTAAGCATGCCAAAAAAAAAAAACATGTTGCGAGTTTTTAAATTACTAAGTTTGAGGGTCTACACATGTGCTTGAACCCTACAATTAGCCAGGACTACTCTCAGTTGGACTTAACTAACTTATCATGCTATATTATCAAGGAAATACAATAATCATCGAGTGTGAAGGTAAAACATCTCTAAGCAACCATCTGTAAGTAATATGGATACACTATACATTTAAAGAGAGTTTAGAAAGCTAAGTGTAAAGCTTTTGAACAAGTCTATCGAAGGTGGGAGGAGTCATATGTAGTCCTTCCACATCTATTAGTTGTTATGCAAAAGTCCAACCACTATATGCTGGTTGAGTGGAAAACTTGAGAAACTAACATTGTAGGCCACGAGTTCTTTGAATGGAGTGTTTTAGGCATTATATTGAAGCTTTTGTCCATTAGAGGTATGATAATATACTACACTCTTGTAACTCTGGACAAGTAATAGCTTGTCTCAATGTAAATGAGTGTATTTATGAGTTTATTATTTTCAAATTGGTGATCACTATCGATAATACATTTCTATATGGAAAGTACAAGCATAGCTACTCATAGAGACCGGAGTTGATGGTAAAAATCATATTGTTCCATTAGGATTGGCACTTGTAGATGAAGAATGATAGGACGGTTGGGGATGATTCTTGAAGTGTGTTCTCATGTACGTGATAAAGGAGTAGACAAACATATGTTTGATATTCGATCGTCATGCTGGTATATCATTTGTGGTTGGGGGAAAGAATGTAGTGTGGCCAAATGGTTAGCCATAGCACTAATTTATCTACTATGTTGTTAGTAACTTTAATTCCTAGGCTAAGAATAAGGAATGCAAAGAACTAATAAAAAAAAGTAGTGTATTCACAAATTTCATGCATACTATGAAGAGGCCAAAATGATGAGTCCTTACACCAAAGTATACTTTAGCGAATTGCATTTAAGGATGTGGCCCCTGGCATACAATGATAGAGATCGTTTTGGTCATAGGATCACAAATATTGCCAAGCGTTATAATAGTGCATTAAAGGGCACTAAGAACTTGCTCGTTACTGCATAAGTGAAGAAGACGTTCTATAACTACAACGATTACTTTAACATGTACAGGATTGAGATACTTATACAGATGGGCATGGATAAAGTGTTGACAAAATATGCCAAGCTAAAGTTCAATAGGTGGCGCAAAGAACCTAATAGTCATTGTAAGCTTCACAAACAGATATTTGAGGTTCCGATCGATTAAAGGATCTGATCGAATCTAAATTATAAAGTAAAACTAGAAATATTAGTAAAAATAATGCTTTAAGTTTGAATTTAGGAAAATAAGTAAGAAAATAAAAGAATATAAAATTTTCAAATTTTAAGTATATTACTCGTTAAATGCATTTAGATAACTAATGAATCGCTAGAGATAAATTATATGTATACTAAAAATTATAGAATGACCTAAATAATATTTAGGAATATTTATTTGTATTATATATGAATTTTCATGTAGGTATAAATATGCGTAATTATTTAAAATATGCAAAATATGTTGAAATAATGTAAATAATTAAATAAAATTTATAATTAATTAAGGAAAAATAAAGAAAAATCAGAAAAATTAAGAAACGATCCAGATTTGGGTCGTGGCAACGGGGGAAAAGAAGAAAAAAAAATTTAGCCAATTAAATTAGAACAACAAAAAAGGCAAATTGAAAGAAGATAAAGCAATTGTCTAATCAAATTAATGCACAGTAATTCCCCAAGACCTCTATTAATATCATAAATTTTCAGAAGCTCATTTTGAATGTTTGGAATTGTAAAAAAATTAGAGAGAGGCGAAATTGAGAGGAAATTATGGTTTTACAAAAAATTATAAAAAATCTATGCAGTCAGGGCTTTAGAAGGAAACCCACATCTGAGGGTCACTTGGAAACAAACAACCACCACCACACCACTCCACCACCACTGCCCAACTTGACCGACACCCCTAGGGCCACTGTTGGTGGCTAGAATCCAACGATCAGGTAAGTTTGACTCTAGCTTGATTTTGTAAAATTTATTAAAATTATTAATTTTGCTTAGAAAATTATGAAATTTGTTATTCTGATTTTTTATTGTATATAGATTTAGGGAAAATAGTGATTAATTTTAACCATATTTGTAAATATAGGATGTTTAAGAAATTAAACAAAACTAAGCATGTTTAGAATTAGAAATAACTAGCCTTAAGAGTGTAGTTTTGGAGTCAAAATTTTTGTGTAGACTACTTAAGTGATATAGAATAGTGCCATGAAGCCTTTTTTTCAAAAATAAATTTTCAAAATTTTTAGATAATTTTTAGACCTTAAAATGATGCATAAAATGGGTTATTTTTTGTTAATTAAGTAATTAAATAGTTAATTATTGATTTAGTGAATATGATATTTAGGAGACCCAAAAATAATGTGATTAATTTAACGTTATGGGATCGAAATGGGTTTTAAGGTTCGTGTATAAAACTGTAATTAGAAACTGAACTAGAACTTAATTCAGAAATCGATGCGGAAACTAAACCAGAATCTAACCCCAAACTGAGAATAATTGTAAAAGATTTGAGAACCTAGATAATTGGATATATTAAACCCTAAACCAAAGATAACAATAAGTGTTATATGATAAAATAAACTTATAACAATTATATGAAAATTGAGACAACGTTGGTATTATAGGGATCATTAGTGATAGACTGAACGAGTCCCATCTCGAGTGAGCAAGTGAGGAGTCGAGATAAGTTGAGATTAATACGTTGCTATATTTTGGAGGCTTGAGAATATACTCGATTGTACTTTTTATAAAGTTGGTTGTGTGTATGTGTTTGATTATGAGTGATACTATGATTTTGTTGTTGTTCTGACTTGTATTGTACGAAATGATTGATCACCCTAAACTAGGCTTAACAAATATATGGCTTGTAACCATAAATCAAACCTACATAGCAACCTATTGGGGAAAACCTAAGATTTTCTAGCCAAATACCGACTTCTTTGAAAGGGATAGCATTGAATAGCATAATGGATCTCTTCTTCATCCTTAATCGAACTAAATGACAGGTGAGGAGGTCGCGGTAAGAGTGAAGTCAATGGTTCAAAGGTAGTCGTAGGAGGAGTGGTGTCTCTATTGCATAAGCCTGAGTTTGGTTATAAGATGTTGCATTAACGGTAACTCCTTAACCCGGATTAAAGAGGGCGCAATTTCTCTAATCTCATGACGGACCGGACAACGTTATGCAATGGCATTTGCTTGAAAATGCATTGCAGCTAATAATTTAGTTGGTAACCTTGTTTGTGTTTGTGGTATAGTTTTAAGTCTTCGTCTTAACTTACTAAACTATGGTTGCTAACATCCCTATAGCCGTTATTGTAAGTACTAGCGATGAAGCAGCCTATAATCACCTTGACACTAGCAACTACAAGATCTTGAAGAGTGAGGATATAAACTGAAGATCAAATACACTTTCTAGTTAGATTTATTTTAAAGCTTTTAGCATTAGTTTACAAATTACTTAATTAAATTGTGACTAGATTGCTAAATCTTGTAAGATACTCAAATTATTTTAATGTAAGTATGTACTTTTCTTAAGTTTATAAGTAAATAACTTATTTAAATTATGAACTATTTACTTCAAAGAGGGTTAGTCATGGGCGTCTTATGTAAATTAGGTTTAAGATAGTGGTTGTATGACCAACTTTTATTTTAGAATGGTTTGTACGACAGGACTATTATGACTCTACTGTTTTGGAGCGTGACATTCATCGTATTGTGATTTTTTATTACAATGAGTAGTTATTCAAGGTGATGACCACATATCACATTACCATGCATAGACAAAAAGGCAAAAATAGCCATACGGTTGCACTTAGGACCTGCCAGTGTACTTGCAACAAGAGGCAAACAAACAAGATTCCATATTTCCATACAATGGCAGTGATAGGAAAAATGAGCATGGATTGTACATCACATTTTAATTATTAGTATAAGCAGCATAATCAACTGCATTTGCATGTATATTTACGTTCTTTCATGCCATGTTTTGATAAGGCTAATTAGCCTCCCTTAAACATTCTAGTGTGGCACTTAATTAAAACGGTAACCAGGGTAAGAAAACAGGGGATGCCCTAGGAAAAAAGACTTCAAAATGAGATGGATATTCGAGAGGGGCCTTTAAGGTATACATGTGGTTTATGTGAGCCTTGTAATCTAGCGTAATTATTATGAGCGAGTAATTTAGGGCATATGTAAAAGTTAGCTAGTTATGATAATATTTCACGAATAAGTTCTAGGAGTTAGTCAAAGATACCCCATAGGTTTGAATTGTGAAAATATAGTAACACAATGATAGTATAGCCAATAATAGTTAATTTTACTAATTTATATTGTATTGAATTTCATATCTGTAAATACGTGATTTAAGTAACGAAAATTTACTAAACCTTAAATATAAAATAATGGGACTGTAAAATTATAGAATGGCATATAATAATACAGGAAAGTAGAGTATGCTTCTCGGGTATAGTTATTGTATTTAAATATATACCTGAATTTACCTAAAATACTTGAAATTATATAAAACTAACTAAAATAATTGGGAAAAATAGTAAAAGTCATTAAAAAATTATTAAGGACAACAAATCTAAAGAGTAGGAGCATAGTAAAGGGCTGGAGAAGTGTTAGTGCAAAACCTTTATGTTAAGACGCTTAGCAAGTGACTTTAGGAAGATATATATAGGAAAAATCACAATCCTCTCCCTACAAGTCCCTTTGAGTCTTACATATCTAAGAAAAACCATAGAAGTAAAAGAAGAAGTAAGGAAAAGGCATAACCAGGCAAGGTGGCAGAACCAAGGTTCAAGGAGATGCTGGGTGCAAACCACCATCACCGACCAACAGTGGTGGCAGTGGCTACCTTAGCCAACAAAGGGGTGGTCAGAGTTCATGGTTGGATGGTTGGATTCTAATAAGTGACCATTGTTCATTCAATTTTCTCCTATTTTCTAAAAATACTAACTTAACTTTAAAAATTATGATAAAAATTATTTTGAAGTATTTTTATATGTACCACTTGAGAAAAATATCAGTTTATAAAATTTTTGGGTGGATATATGACTTCCTTAACAAATTAAGCAAAATCGAACAATTTTCGAAATTGTTTAAAATAACCCTATTGTTGTTGTTTCAAAAGAAAATTTTTCCTAAAACTTCCCTACACTGCATGTATGAATCTTATAAAAAAATTTCGGCCAAAAATATTTTTCATGATTTTTTGTAATTTTTTAGCCTTTAAAATTTAGTAAAAATGCTATTTTTTGGCTATTTTTGTGTAATAAATTCTATAAAAACCCATTTGTACTAGTTCTGGAGCTCATTGGTATCATATGTTACTATGGAGAGTGATCTAAAGTTCATTGGATTGAACAAGATTTGAGATATATACAAACCATTGGTTATGGCTTACATGCACTAAGGAGAGGGTATGTAGATTTGGAAGTTTCGGTGATATGGTGGTCATAAGCATGATAGACATATTGTTTGACAATGATTTATCATATTTCTAAATTGTAATAAGATGTTGAAGCAAGTAGCATTGTGCAAACTAGTGAATTGAATCTATTTGGGTGGGTTTTTCAAATGATTGATTTGATAAAAAAATGACTTAAATTCTTGGTTCAGATATTTGACCAAAAGGTTAGCTGGTACGGGAATCTCGATTATAACAAGGTTAGAATTTTGGTTAAGATGTTATTTGGTACAAGAAGCGTAGTTATAATGACTTCAAAATATGCTTAAAAGGTTGATGGATAAAATGTTTTTAATTCTAAATAAGTTAGAGACTCGTTTAGGAGGTCATTTAGTATAAGAAGTGTAATTGTATTGATTTCAGAGACTTGACTAGAGGGTTGGTCTATAAAGCGAAGGATTGATCCTTTAATTCAGAGGCTAGATCAGAAGGTTGGATAGTAAAAGGGATTTAATTATACCCCATCATAAACTTATTGGGAGTATGTGCTAAACGAAATGTAATTGAAATACCTTTAGGGACTTGATTGAAGGATTGAATGGTGTGGAAGACTCAGTGGAAATGACTTTATTGGCTTGTTCAAAGAGTTTATTAGAGTAAAGAGTACAACTGAGATAACTTCAGAGACTTGATCAAAAGGTTTTGAGACCAAAACTTGGTATTAGGCGAGTTTTTAATACCTTGTTCAAAGACTTTAGTAGTAAGTTGGAACTTAATACAAAGCTTTTACGTTTTGCTAAAGATAAGTCACAACCATACTTAAATTATTCAAATTAACTCATTCACTTTATATTTAGTAAAACTAAAATAAAAATATTGAATATGTAAGGAATAAACTGAAGCGAACGAGCCTAACCATCAAGACCCTCGAGTATTACAAGTCCAAGTAATTAAGATCAGTGCTTTACCGCATTTTAGCATATTACCTAAGGACACTTGGAAGCTTTATGATATGTCTTGTTTGTGATCGTATGTTAGTTACTTGTGCGTATGCGATGTGTGTGCTTGAATATTGTTATGCTATATGAAGTGCTAAACTATGTATTGGTTGCTTGGTTGGATTGTTTGGAATTGCTTAATCATCACATAAGTTTGAGCTTGTATGGAGTGGTTAGGTGAGGACTAATAAGTTGCACGGCAACTCTAACACAATTTCTTATATTCAAAGTAACATGGTTTCCTTTCATTGTAACTTACAAGAGAATTGCTAGCTTAGATGCCGTAGACCAGATGTAATATTCAGATGTCGGGATAGACAAGAGATACTAATAGATCCATGGATGATCCCTTACTTCAAGCAGGCTAATTTTCTTGGTACGCCGATGTCATTCATATAGCTTGACTGGAATTTGATCACTAATGAGTCGATGGGGAGCCAACTTCGATGTCACCGAGCTTCTTACACATGCTGTTGCCCAGTATAGGAATGTAATTGACCGACAACGTCTAGAGCAAGTACTTATGTTACTAGCCTTAGTATTTTTAGCTTTTCAAAGTTTTGTGACTGTATATTTTGAAATGTTGATTTTGTAGCTTGTATGGACCCCTTACATGTATGACAACATGGCCAAGATCCTTATGTACTTTTGGGTCGAGGATGATATCTGAATAGTATGAGTACTGTTGTTTTACTTCCAAATTATGGAATTATATTTCCCAGATCATGTGGCTAAACAGTTTGGCAGGATCTAGGAGATTCCTGCTTATATAGATACCTTACAGGTGCTATACGAAGTAAACTTATGGGTTGGATAGATATGAATTGGACCATTACCTATGCGACCTGGTTAGATCAATGAGTGGATCTTTGTAAAAGGATAGTTTATATACAACCACCACCCAATGTAGCTCTAGACTATCACGCTTAGTACAAATGGGACACTCGTTAATATATCGATAAATTCGAAGCCTCTTAGGTATACATGGTATGCATCTGACTTTATTGTTCTTAACACTTCTTTAATTTTGTCTTTATATGCTAACTATACTGTTATTTATGATATGTAAGTAGATTTTATACATAGGTTACCACAAATATCATATGAGGATATCAGGACAAAGCAACTGATGGTAGACGGCATCATTTAACAACTTAGGGACATCCATCTACACGATGTTATCAGGCCGGGACTAGATATCAAGAAGGACTCTCCATCACACGAATTGCAACATAAAGGGTACCATTGAGGACATGGACGAGGTAGAAGGTGAGGATGTTGACAGACCGTGTTGGGCCTTTGGGACAATCCTTCCCTTCAGCTCTGCTCACTTCCTACATCCCTTATAGTGCCTGAGTTCCAATTTTAGACACTCTTCGTTGGATAGAGCTCCAACAGTCAAATCTACACTATTCCTGCTCTACTAAGGAGGCTAGTTAGAGATTGCTATACACAACCTATTTTTCACCCATTTTATAGCTTAATATTTCCTAATTAAAAAAATTTTAAAATGAATAAGTACAAAAAAATTTAGGAATAACAAAATTTTTAGGAAAATAAAAGCCATACTAAGTCTTTTTTAGTGTTGTTAAGTTGAATAAGTTATTTTTTTTAGGGTTAAAGCACATACAGGTAATTTAATGGTTTTTGGTCATTTTGAATTTTTTTTTATGAAATACTTGGATCCCATTTAAGTTTAAATTAATTTTTAAATAAAGATTCTTAGAATTGTTAAATTAGATATAGTTTGAAAATCAAAATAATTTCAACTTGTGCGAATGCAACTTGGTCATTTAGGATTTAATTTTACTTATTTATTTATCTTTCCTTTCTAATTTTCCTCTTTCTTTCTTTTTCATTTTATTTATTAAAAAGAAAAGGGGTAAAGGGAGGTCAAACTAGGTTGCACTTGGTCAATATGAAACAGGTCAAGGACGAAAGCCTTACATGTAGGTCGATGCCTACCATACTTACACAGGTGCTTAGTGCCTGTTTCAACTTTAAAAATACGCATGTAGTATACGCATTAGGCCTAGCGAATGCAGACATACTATACGTGCTTAGCCTGAATCTTTTTCGTCGATTTCTTTAGCTTCTAGCCTTTTCCCCAAGCCATTTCTACCTAAAACCTAGTTCTATTAGCTACTTTTAATCCATTTTTTACCCTTGTTTCTTCGTAGTAAACTAGGGGTATTATCAATTGGGATAAAAAAATGCATCTAGATACAAGCATCTTGAGCATTAAATTGGCCTAAAAAATTCAAGAAAACTTAGACTTGAGTTAAAGCTCAAATCTTAACTAAGCTTGATTCAAGCCATTACAATTGCTTTTGAAGCTTCTGAATGATGGATTAAGAAATGACAAGGCTTAGGAAATACATTTTGGTCAATGATTTCAATCCAATTGCGATTTTTTTATTCAATTCAAAATTTATAGTGGTCAAAACCCATTTACTTTAATTTTCAAATTCAATGCATTAGATTGTTTCCCATAATTTCCTTAAGCTATAAAAAGGGGTTTGGGAAGGCCATTAGATTACCAGGAACTATTGGGAACACATTCCTAAAGCTTAAATCTAAACTTTCTCTCTCTATCGTTTGTTGTCACGGACCACCCCCAACCCACCTCCTAACCCACATTCCTTCTCTTTCTTTTGCGTTATGTAGATATGTAATTTTTTTTCCCTTCTTTTCTTTATGTTTTAAAGTTTTTTTCTTCTCCTATTGTTATAAAAAAAAAAAAGAAAAAGAGGAAAGCATTGTTATTTTATAACACAAAGTATATATCAATCAAAACATTAAAAAATATATATAAATAAAAATAATAATTAAAAAAATTTGTTTTATCACTTAAAAAAAATCTTAGAAAATAACATAAATAAAAGTCTAAATAATAAAATCGTTTCAAAAAAATTCTTAAAATTTTTTCAAATCAATAAACACTTAAATAGTAAAGACCCTTTTAGAATTTTTTTTTTCATAGTTGAAAATGAATTGACAAAAACATAAAGCTAATTGTTTTCAAACTTAAAGGAAATTAATACACTTAAGTTTTTGTAATAACCTACAGAAGTCTTATCCAAAATAGTGGATATGTAAGCACCCGTACAAATTACAGAGCAACATAAAATAAGGAAAAAAAAATTATTTTTCCCCTTTTGTACATAATTTTTCAATTCCTTTTTTTTTAATTTTTTGTAAGTAGATATAATTTCATTTAGTACTTGTGAATAGATGTTATTATTATTTTTAGAAGGATATTTGGAAAAAAATAAATAAAATTCGAAAGGTTAAAGTGATATCCATTTACGATTTAATAGGTTAGCCCCCAAACTTATGAATCTGATTTTTTAAATCTTTTTTTTTTAACTTTTGAAAATCACTAGCTAGTGGTTAAATTAAAATCAATCCGCTTAATTGATTCTAATTTAATTACCTTTCCTAGTTTCACTGAGTGGCGACTACAAATGTTTAAAAAAAAAAAAGTTTTCCTTAACTTTGGTTGAGGGTTTAAACTAAATAGGCACATGGTTTAATTTAAAACAAGTTGAAGAAAACAAGTTAAAAATTTTAGGTTCGGTAGTTTGGCCACTCCACTGGAATGTCAAAAGGGCTAGCTACCTAAACCTTTTGAAATTAAATTTATCTTTCAAAATACTTATGTTATTTTAGGTTTCTTTCCTTGTAAATATTTTTTCTTTTAGTTATATTCACATTTGCATGCAATATACTTAGGATACCAGGGGAGGTTATTGCATCAAGAATACAGGGTAGATACAATCAAACTAGGTCGTCTTAGGACCCTAGGATGGGAGGCCATTAGATAGGTTTCAAGTGTTATGGGATAACTACTGCTTAGGACCGATTAAGCTACCTCACTTAAGCTTCAATGTGACCAATAGACCATTATTTGGAAACGCGTAAAGCTACAGAGCTTAAGGACTTTTAGAACCTATCCTAATTGCATACACTTCCTTTAAACCATAAGTTAACACACTACTCCTAAAAGTTGTAACCTTATTTGAGTCTTAAGAATGTAATCACATTTTGCATATGTTCTGTTATAAAAGTTAGAGGTATTTTATAAACAACAAATCAACAGTAAGGTTACAACTTAAAAAATAATGTATTAATCTATTGGTTCTAGCATTTGCATGCTTCCATGTGCATTCTTTTGTTTCATTAATAAATTATTCTTTTTCATGAAATATCTAGGCCTACAGATAATGGCAAGTGAACAATCAGAGAATTGATAGGTTATAGGACCTCCTTAGGATTCGTGAGCCACTACTAGAAGCCAAGATTACTTATTTGAGAGAGAAGTTCGAATGTTCTAAAACTCACAACCTAGCCTTAAAAACCTTTCTTGAACAAGTCCTTAGGAGAACGTAAGGAATGCTGGAAGAACTTAGAGTTTGGCTTGGACAGTTAGAGTACGGTTTTTAGATTATGGCTAAGTGGCTTAGAATGAATGGCAAGTTTCATTAAATAATAGTCAAGAATAAATGTTAAGTCCCTTTCTTTTATTTTTCTCTATACTCCGTTTTGTCAAGATAATAGAAGTTCCCTTTACTAGATCAATCTTCATTCCTTAGTTTTCCCCTTTTGTAAATAGTCCTTCAACAGCATTCATTTAACACTCAAGGAAATGTAAATAAGTTCCATAGACTTGTAAATAAAAACCTTAAAATCCCATCTTACTTGTAATTAGATCACTTAGTTTTTGTAAAATAAGGCCTTATCTTTCTCTCTCATAAAAAGAAAAGGAAAAAAAAAATGAAAGTTACTAATGGTTTCAAGTTCTTATAGGATTCAGAATAAACATAACCCTTGGCCTATTAAGTTAGCTAACCCAAACACAAACCCTTGGCTCATTAAAGTAACCAACCCAAATGCAATCACTTAGCTCATTAAGGCAGCAAACCCTAACACAAACCTTTGACCCATTAAAGCAGCCAACCTAAACACAACCACTTGGCCCGTTAAGATAACCAACCTAAACATAAACCTTAGCCTGTTAAAGCAGATAACTCAAATACAACCACTTAGCTTGTTAAGGTAACCTAAATATAATCACTTAGTCTGTTAAGGTAACCAAACCAAACACAAACCCTTAGCCCGTTAAAATAGCTGACCCAAACATAAACCCTTGGCTTGTTAAGGTAGTTAATCTAAACACAACCACTTGGCCTATTAAGGTAACTAACCCAAATACAAACTTCGGCTCATTAAGGTAGCTGAATTAACCCAAGACCTTTAACCCATTAAGGAAGCCTGCCCC
Organism: Lumnitzera racemosa; assembly: GCA_024138005.1. Taxonomy (NCBI): domain Eukaryota; kingdom Viridiplantae; phylum Streptophyta; class Magnoliopsida; order Myrtales; family Combretaceae; genus Lumnitzera; species Lumnitzera racemosa. The sequence continues at coordinate 70,966,651 of JAMXBC010000004.1, read as the reverse complement.
AAGCACAAAATAAAGCCAAACATGACCCCAGTTTCGAACTCAAGTTGAATGAAAGGTGTCTTCTCACATTGGGGCATGTTTTAAGGAACATTTTTAAGAGACTAAGGGCTAAATTCAATCCTCACCCTAAGGCAAATCACAAACTCCTATCTAGGGAAATAGTAACTCACTTTTAAAAGGTTTGGAATGAAAATAGGCAAATTATATCCCACACATTAACCTTTAAACACTTTGCAAGTTGAACAACATTATAATTAGGATTTTTAAACTTGTTCCTTAAAGGAGGTCCATTTTGAATTTAATACGTAAATCAAAATGAAATTATGCATTCATTTTCAAATCCTAAAGATAATTATCCTTTGCTAATCCTATTGAGCTAATTTGGAGTCTTCTCAAATTTAAACTTTGTCAAGAACCCCTCACAATGGGGCAATTCGAAAATTAAGGTTTTTAATTAGGAGAAAATGATAAAAATTGGTTTGTGCTTATCTTAGTGTCATCGATTCAAAAATAATTATTATTCTTGATGATTTATATTCTCTAAAATGATGAAGAGCTTACAATCAAACAATCCAAACACTTCGTAGAAAATAGTCACTTTTTGGTTGAAAAAGAGAAATGAGTGAAATGGGAAGAAACAATGTGGCAAAAAAAACAAAAAGAAGAAGAGAGAGATAAAGAAAGAGCAAAAAAGAAAGAAGCCTGGAAATAAGACTCAATTTAAAAAAAAAAATATCCTAGAAGATATATCTTATCCTAATAAGGACAACAAATTTGGACATGATTCCTCTAATTCATCAATAAGGATCAAGATCAAAATCAAAAGCCTAATCATCCTAAAAAATACAAAGCCCTCATATCTATTCTAAAATCACATTCCAAGCCCCTAAAGTACAAAGCCTTCATATCCGTTCACAATCACACTCCAAACCTTCTTACCCATCTTGAATCACAAACACGAAGCTTCCCTACCTGCAAAATCACTCATACTCAATAAAGGCTCTTTTAATCATAAGGAATAATTTATCTTAAATAAAAATCATGTTTGAAACTCGGGTAAGCACAGTTCTAGATTTTCCTAAAAGGTTTTTGACTTGTAAACCTATGTAAGATAAGTAATTCTTTCAAATAGGCCATCTCATCAATCCCTTTTTGTAAACATTTGACCAAAAGCCAAATTCACAATACAGAACTAAAAAAGACCTAATAGATTTATCAGTTGCAAATTGAATTGTAATTTTTGGAACAGTAGTTAAGAGTAAAATATAGATTAAGAGTATGCAAGGAAGCCCTTTTCGACTAAACTAATCATGATTTACCGTTTTCTTAGAAAAGGAATGTTCAAAATCATAAGGCCCCATTAGGAAACTCAGCATATCATCAATTTAGCCCTGATGATGTTAGGGTTAGAAGATATTTTCAAAGACTAAGAAGAGTATGAAATGCCCCACATGGTTACTAAGGAAGGGAATGGTTATTGCTCTTGCTTCTTAAATAAGAATTTATACTTGTTAGCAAAATTTCAAAAAAAAAAAAAAAAGAGGGAGAGAGAAGGAAGGTGAAGGCTTGTTAGAAGTTTCCCACACATTTATGTTAAAACCTTCAAATCAGGTTGTTTGCTTCCTTCCATTATGGTTATACTTTTTAAGTTGACCCTAATAGCTTAAGTCATCCTACTTGATGTAGTTTTCCTCATGATTAATGTTCACTAACTCTTTTTAAAGCAAGGGACCTTATCCTTAATGCCTTTTTTGTTATAAATAGTTTTCAATCAACAATTTCCTTGTTTGTAAAATTTTTAAATTGGTTATATTCATCTCTTTGTTTCTTCAATCGCCATTTAAGGTCTTAAATTAGCCTGTAGGGCACTTCCTTTCACCAACTTCTCCTTTAAGGTTCTAGTTAGCTCATAAAGCATCATCTCGTCATCATCTCCTTTAGGGTCTAAGCCAATCCCTAAGACACTTCCCCTTTACCGGTTTCTCTTAAGATTTTAGCCTTTCACTAATTTTTCTTATGGTTTCAACCAGTTCGTAAGGGCGCTTTCGCTTTCACCAATCACTCTTAGGGTTTTAGCTAACCTGTAAGAGTGCTTTCCCATCATTAATTTCTCTCAGGGTTTTAGCAAGCCCCTACGATGCTTCCCTTTCACGAACTTCTCTTAGAGTCTTAGTTAGCTCGAAGAGTGCTTTGCCCACTTGCCTAGGTTAATCAACTTAGAAGGGTACTTTCTTAGTTAGGGTTGCTAGTTTCCTAAAGACTCACTAGTCTAAGTTAGTCAGCTCAGAAATGCACTATTAGGTTTCAAATCACTTTCTCATTTAAGGTTATTAGTCTCTTAGAGACTCTCGCTTAGGATCGTTAGCTCAAAGGAGCAAGATCAGTATTCAAATCGATTTCGCATTTAGGGTTATTAGTCCTCTAGAGATACTCCTGCTTAAGTTAGTTAGCTCAAAGGAACGCTACTAGGTTTCAAATTAATTTCTCATTTAGAATTGCTAGCCCTTAGAGACACTCTTACTTAGGTCGGTTAGCTTAGAGGAGTACGATCAGGTTTCAATTTGATTATCATTTAAGGTTTTAGCTAGTTTAAGGAGCATTTTACCTATTCACCTATATTAGTTAGCTCAAAGGAGTATTACCAGGTTTCAATTTGATTCTAGTTTAGAGTTTTAATTAGCTCAAAAAGCATTTTACTCGTTTGTTTAGGTTAGTCAACTTGAAAAAACACTACTACGTTTCATATCCATTTCTTATTTAAGGTTGTTAGTCTCTTAGATACACTCCCACATAGGTTAGTCAGCTTAGAAAAACACTACTAGGTTTTATATCAATTTCTCATTTAGGGTTATTAGTCTTTTAGAGACGCTTCTACCTAAGTCAATTAGCTTAGAAAAGCATTATTAGGTTTCATATTGATTTCTCATTTAAGGTTGCTAGTCCTCTTGATACGTTCTCGCCTAGGTTAGTTAGTTTGAAAAGCACTACTAGGTTTCATATTGATTTATCATTTAAGGTTACTAGTCTCTTAAAAAAACTTGACTCAGTGAGAGTGTAAACCAACAAGTGAATTGACTCGTAGAAATAGTATAAACAGTGAGTCAAGATCGTATTCAATAGGGAGTTAGATACTAAGTACTAAACTAATCAAGTTTTTCCCTAAACTAAGCTATCGAGAGTTGAATTAAAATGGAGTAAAAATTAATTAATAAAGTGAACACTCAACCGAATGTTCTAGCTATACTGAGAATCTCAATTCAAGAGATAAAAAGATAATTTGGGATTTGCAAATCTATTCTTATTTGAATCAACGCAATGTCTTAATGCAATATTTGAAATTGACTAAACGAGATTTAAAGAAGATTACATGTTATAACATTTTAAAGATAATTTAGAGAAGATTACATGTCATAACATTTTAAAGATAATTTCAGAAATCTTGTGGGGGTTACATGCAAAGTCACGTGCATGATACCTCATCCCTTCGTGGCCTTTGTGGAGCAGGACGTAAATTCTCAGCAAGATTCCTATGCCCATCTGAACGCAAGTTCTCATAGGAGCCCAAAATGAACGAAGGCAACAATATCTACCACCGACCAGCGTTCCAATGCCTTGCGAAGTCCATATTCACATTACGGCGGATTCCCTGGTGCTAACGGCTAATGCTTCACAAAATGCTACTTCTGCCATCGGAACATCGTCGCACAAGGCTTCTACAGTTAGCGACGTCCTAATTGACAATTTTTTGTACTATAATTAGCACTAATTTGCTGATTTTTATTTTCTTTTGCTTTCTCTATCTCTCTTTTTTGTTGTTGAAATATTGGCTCGAAATGGATGTTGTTCCATGAAATTTTAAGCAGTTGACATGAAACTCGATGAGGTGACCATATATACATATACTGGGTTCTTACTTCGACAACATATTAGATTGAGTTAAGATCCAGCTCTTCACCGTGTCGAGCATAATCGCGGAACTTGAGGCGCCTATTACAAAATGGTAAAGCAAACAAAGAAATTTGTAATTTCCATGAATATTCTAGTAGCTTTGTGACACAAAAGTTGTCAAGTAGAAGTACTCGAACTTAACGTTAACGAAATAGCACCATGTGAACCAAGTGCCTGCCAAGGAATTAGACACACCATCTCAGACCTATTACATAAATATATATATATATATATATAAAAGCAAAGGGAAGTCCAGCATTTGTCTGCAAACGAGAAGTAAGCTAATACAAAAACATAAGACAAGAGCCATAAAACCGTCTAGGTGGAAAATTTTACCAATGAAGAGTCATTTACAAAAGAAGCATTAGACAATTACATACTAGACAACAAAAATCACAGCAACCTTCAATGTCTAATACCCCACTCCACTCGAACAATCCGTCACATTATGATTTGCATTCACATAGATTACAACAGTTGGAAAGCGCATGTACAAAACTTTTTCAGGATTCAGTCGAAAGGCCACCCAGAATACCCCATTTGGTGGTTATTATTCTCGCGCATTGTCGGTGAACTACTCCTAGTGGTTCTATTGCTATTAGAACTAGAATTAGATGAGCGAAACGGCCACAGGTACGAGAATAGATTCCGCCTACCTTGGTTTTCCCTTCCATTGCTCCTACTTGATCCATTAGAACGACTACTGCTGGAACCATTCAGTGGCAACTCTTGTCGACAGACAGGGCATGAATTGTGCTGGACTAGCCATGGGACAATACAATCTGAATGATACATGTGGTTACATGGCATTTGCCTAGCTTCTGAACCCAGCTCAAATTTTTCTTTACAAACAGGACAATGGGAATCAGACCGAAGATGCCTCTGTGATATTTTTATTGTGGGCATCGCCTCGATCAAAGATCTTGCCGCAGGAGGAGGGCCTCGTTGGTCACTGGCGGATAGCTGTTCAAACATTTCCTCTAAACCAGGGCCAATAAAATAGTCACCGGCATTACCCCTTGTTAACCCAATTCCGGGTACGCCATTGAACAGGGCATTGAATCCTCCATTTCCAGATAATCGGACAGGAATTTGGCCGCCAAATATCAACAATGGACCTATTCCAGAATGATGCTCAGCAAATGGATCTGACCTGCCCCGAATATCATGGCTATGACCTCTGTCTGCCAATTGATGACCCATCATAGCGGAAAATGCTTCCATAAAGTCATAGTGAGGGTCGCGATCTTCATTATGACTGAAGAACTCAAAGGGGCCACCACTCATCATATCATCAAGCTCCTGAATAAATCCTCCTCCACAAGTGGAACAAACTGGATCCCGACCACGAAATCTTATGGGTTGCCTACATCTATAACACCAATGGGTGTTTCTGCCACTTGACATCCTCACCTCTCTCTTTCAACCTGTGAAGTGAGAAAATAGAATTTCAGCAATTACAAGTTTGCTCAAAGTAGAAGCAGCGTAATATCCATAGCCATGCAGGCTTTTCTCCCTCTAAAAAGCTTTGCCGATTGGATATGAGCATATAATGCTGAAATTGGAAGGAAATTCGACCCTGAATAGAAATATTACAAGCAAACCAGCAGCTCATCTATCCACATATATATGAGCATCATTCTTTTGAAGACACTTGCAAAAGAAATTTCTAAATGTGCACTTTACAGCAATTCACCAAAAAGTCTAGCAATTTCAGAATTATGCCTTCTCAGAGTAAAAACACAAATGGTTCACTTTCAATGCCACACCAAAAACAGACCACTGAAGATGGTGATGATTTAAGAATTGATAGGAAGATGGAAGAGCTCAAGGAGGAAGACAAAGGATCAGAAAAGTGCACATTTTGGCTACTCCCAGTGACCAAGCCTGGTATAGAAAAGTTCTCCTATCTATGACTGTGATTTTTAATCTGCCCAGAGCCTCTCATTCTAATATTATATTGTTATGGAGAGATTGATCAATCTTCTGCAGTCAGTTACCTTAAGAGTTTTGTGATTCGCAATTTCTTTGGTAGGAAAAGAAGATAGGCATATTTTTCATTGATATAGAGAAAGAAAGGCAGAAGATCAGAATCAAGAAGTGCCGTTAAACATGTATGGCAGCAATGAACAGAAAGGTAACATAACAAACTCAAATTCGATATACTTTATTTTCACAGGATTTTTCTTTAACACCCTATGCTGCAACTTCGATCACTCTGTTCATAGCCACCTAAATTATTATCAGACGATAACCTGTATTCTTCCTACCTATAGTGCAAATAGTAACAATTTTACTCATGTACATCTAATGTTAACCTCCTTCTATTTGAAGGTTTTGGCTACAAACTTAAGATATCAAGTATGAAATACAACGAAACAAATATTGAGCTCCTCATCTGTTGTTTTTTCAACATAAATATTACATACCAATCAAAACGTTCCATTGAAGAGCTATGAGATTTGAGATGGAAAACAAAAAAGTTAAGATGCTAAATACTGCAGAAACGTAAACATACATATGCAGTCTGTGGACCGTAAACCACAAAGCAAATTTAAGACTAACAGAGTTGAAAGTTAGGGATAACATTCTTCATCAGAGGCATCTAAAGAAGATTTAACAATAATGGCACACGAATAAAAGATCCAGCAATCCTGATTCCGACACAAATACAACATGCTAACACTAAGCAACAGCAATGCATATGGAGTCATATACTAGGTCTACTCCGATCACTAATTCACTATTGCTATATTTTTTTGGTAAGTTTCACTATTGCTATATTCATAAGCATTAAGAGCAATTTGCAAGCATATAAGCCTTAGAACTTTACATTTTGAGATATAATTATCATGCTGTTTTGAAGAATAATGCCATTTCTATTAAATTCTAAAAAGCAAGAGGAATTACGAGCAACAAAAAATTATAGAAATTTTATACTATTTGCTAAGTAGGTAAGCTTCTATCGGCTATAAGTTAACAACGGGTCATAGGATATTAAACAAGAATCCAAGCCACTAAATTAATTTCCAACTTCCTAAAATTTACGTGAAGAATGGCTTCTACCATAAACTTAATATCAACCCCTAAATTTGGAAATGGGAGTCCAAAATCATCTCCTCAGCAAGTCTTCACATCAGATCATGAATATTGAATTGGAGCTCCAAAATCATGAATATCTTATGACTGAAACTACAATTCAAAGTCACTTCACAAAGCCCATCTCCAACTAAATAACAGACTTGCACTGTGGAAAAAAATCTCAGCCAAAAATGAATTCCATGACAAGTAAAATCCATCAATAAAATTACCAAATCCTGGTACTACAGATTTAAACTATATGCCCTTAAAATTCTAAGTCAATGCCAGTCTCATGCAACCAAACAAAACCTCAAAAACCCGAATTCCGACACCAATCAACACAATTGCTCAAATCTCCACCAAAATTCCAACTTTACATATTTATCCACCAAAATCAGCTTAATCTAACTCGAATTCAACACAAAGTTCCAACCTTTTTTGCCCACACGAATAACTCTTAAGTAAATTAAAACTCATTTACTATGTCTTTAACCATATATTCATATCAAAACCAAAACAATACGCAGACAAACAACTTTTTTCCACTTAATCTTCAACGTCCGAGCAAAACAAACACAAAATCCTATATACCCAACGACGTTAATGACATTTCAAAGCAAAAATAACATTTAAGTACTATTAATTAACAAAACCCAATATAGATTCGTCTTGAATTACCGTGAATTTGAGGTAAGTACCTCTGGATCTAATGGAGTTCTTCTTCGTGAAGAAAGGGAGAGAGAGAGATGAAATGGAACCCTAAGCAAAGGGAAATGGAGTTATTTTCTCCTACGATTTAATTTTTGGCAGACAGTGCACGGAGAGATACCGACAGAGAGAGAGAGACAGAGAGACAGAGAGAAGATGCTAAAGCTATTCGGCTATCTGGAAATACACGTGGCGCGATACTATGCCAACTGGATTGTCACGTCATGTCACTGCAGCTATACAATTAATTGGCTGGTAATGTTCGCTTTTTATTTATTGCTGAATATCATCAGGCAGACAACAAAAGGAGCCGCACTGGAAGAATATATTCATTCCCACGATGTGTAAATAAAACATGTATCGCCAAATCGTCCAAAATGATTTTAAGGTAGGGAAAAAAAAAAAAAAAAAAAGAAGAAGAAGAGAAGAGTTAATCGTAAGTTTCTAAAATCGTAGGTAAGGTAGTCAAATCTAGTTTTAAGACATATTTAGTTGACTAAGCGAAGTAAAAAAGAATAGAGTCATTATTACTTGAGAATGAAATAAAAATATAATAAAATGATGAATAAATATTATGATGTTTAAATGAATATAATTAAATTAATATTATTTTGTTTATTTTTATAAACTAAATAAGAAATAATATATGAATAAAAAATAAAATACCAAAAATATCCTTCATATAATGAATTTGACCGGTAGCCATGGGAACTGTTTAGGGGCACTTCTTGTAAATAATGAATTCGGGGGAAGGCAATCTTGGAATGGACGTGATGGACGGGCAAAGGAATTCCAATTCTCTGGTTTTGGTGCGGAGTACAAATGCATGTACAACATGTAGTTAACTTTCCCGTGGAATGCGAATTGCGGATGGCGAAAAGCAAGTGTGCAAATTTTACCGACATGTACACAGTATTAAGGTTTTAAAGAAAACTTACTCGATCGAGATTAAATTTTACAATTTAGATAGAAAATTAGTTAAAGTGATTCTATAAAGTTTGATTTTAAAAATAATGATCCAAAATTTTAATTTTAATTTTAATTTTAAAAATATAATTATTTAATATAAAGTAAAAACAGTCGAAATCATTAAAATTAAGTTTGAAATATAGTTAGAATTTAGAGATAAGTTGATTAGGTTATAAAAAAATAATATAGTATAATATACTAAATGATTATATATGTATTTTTATAGATATACTCAGCATATATAATAATTATACTTATAAATTAATTCGAAATTATATAATTTTATATAATAAGTGATAAACTCATAAAATAAGTAGAAAACATATCTTAAAAATAAAAAATACATTATAAACATAATTATATGTGTATAATTACACATTATGTGTAATATGTATAAATGATATATACACGAATATTAACAAATTTACAAAATATTACCATAAAATATATAATACTATTAATTAAATGAAAAACCAACTAAAAGTTATCCAAATTTATTGAAATCAATCTGGAATCAACTAGACAATTCCCATAGTAATACATTAGAATAAGACATGATCAATCAAAAGGCAAATGAATGAAAAATGGACACTTCCTGCTTAAAATAAAAGGAGAAAAAAAAATCAAAGAAATTCCATGCGACAAAAATCAACTCTTATAAATAACAAACTACATTAGAACTTCAATAGTTTAGCAAATTGAAACCTACAATAGAGAGAGGAAAATTTCTGGAAAAAAGAAATAATTTAGAAAAAAATTACGAAAACAAAGCACCCTACGAAGCTTGTATGGTCCCTTGACCTTTCCATGACCTATTGTGAAACCCTTCTAGCTATCACTGGCTCACCTCGTGCCTAGGCTTTCTAACAACCCTTCGTCAAAGTTTCAATGAACAAGTGAGTTAATTTTCTACCTAGTTTTTCATTAAATTTAAAAAATTATTAAATCCACTAAGAAAATTATGAAATTTTTTATTCTTAAGTTATTTTAGATATACTTTCATGTAATATTTTTATTTTTGTAAAATTTATAATATTTGATGTACTTGCTTTAAAAAGTCACTATTCACTCGAATTTTGACTTTCAAAATAGATATATCAAATGATATAATTTCTAGATGCAAAATTTTTATGTCGAATACATATGATATTTATTTAATTTTCACATAACCAAATTTTTAATTTAGGTGTTTTTTTATATTTAATGCAATTTTTTGGCTTAAAAATAACGAGAAATAGGATAAAATGATAAAATAAATAGGTTTTTATAAAATTAATTGATGGAAATGATAGATACTAACTTTTAGTGAATTGTAATGATGTTAGGATATATTGAAAATAATTTTGTATAAAAAGGATAATATTCGGTTAATTAAATGCAATTTAGAGGTAAAATTGTAATTTCAAGCATGTAAGCAATAAATCGAAAGCGTGAAGCCATGTAATGACTAAGTTCCTTGTATTTTTAAGAGTCCACAAAAATTTTTGGAAAATTATTTGGTAAGCTAAGCTATTTATTACTAATTTACATAGTAAAATAGTTTAGATTACGAACCAGAGCACATTTTTAGTAATAATAGGTTAAAATGTAATAAATATCAAAATAAAAACTATATATATATATGTGCTGGTTAAATTTGGTAAAAATGAATTATGATATATTTAATGATAATTTTTCGATCAGGTTATGACATATACATATTAGGATTAGATAATACCTATATTATTAAGTTATATTAGCAAATTATATAAAATATAGTTTAATTACATAAAGTAAGTATAATATGATAATACTTATTATAGGCACATATGGGTATATCAAAAACTCAAAATTCCCTTTAAAAGTCATCTCTCGAAATAGAACCCGTATTACATATTGTTAGATGTGTATGAATCCAATAACATTATTTTTACTAAAATCGGACAATTCTTAGAAATATAACTTATATCTCTATAATATCACGAGAGTTTACGTACTATGATAACTTTACTTTAATTGAAGCGTGATTTAACTGATTAAAAATATGTTTCAATACGATTAAAAATATGTTTCAATACAATTGAAATGATATATTATACGTAATAGTATAACTATGTATATTATCGATATTTAATTACTTAACTTAACTCATATAATAAAACTATATTTCATTATATATGGAAAATAATAATATACTTTAGATATATAAATATATATTTATATATATAACTGTCTAATGAAATACAAATAGATAGAATCCTAATATTTTCGTAATTCTTACAAAAACTAAATCTGGATTTCGTATATATACAAGGTCTCTTAATAAACAGAGTGTTGAAGACATGAATCTTCCATAGTAAGCATTTGGATAGATAAGTTGGATTATGACTTTATCACTTGTTAAGATACTGTGTTAAAGTATTTGAAAGCTTAATAGTACTTTTGATTGTGGTTGTAAATTAGCTATCTATACGCATGTTATGTATATGGTTGATATTCTGATTGTGATAGGAGTTAAACTTCTTGGCGTACTGTTTTACATGATTATTTTGTTTTGTTTTGTTGTAAACTTATCTAGCTACCCTTAAATGAATTAAGAGTGATTTGACTATTAACTTAATTGAACATGCATAGTAACCATTATGGAAACAATTAGGAGTGTTGAGCCAAATATCAATTCTCTTCGATAAGGATAGCTGAAACGATCATTTCTCCATCTTTAGTCAAACTAAATGATAAGCGAAAAGGTCATAGTAAGGGCATGGGGGAAGGTGTTCTTCATTACACAAGCTCGAGTTTTGTTTGATTTTAAGTCACAGAAAACTCCTTAATTCAAGTTGAAGCGGATGCAATTTTTTTGATCTCATAATGGTCCGAATAACATTGTGTGATATTTCAAGTGATTGATTGTGTAGCATTTAATTATAATTAATAGCCTTGTTTATGATTGTATGGTACTCTTCTAACTCCATTCCATTTATTAAGCTAGTTATGTTCACATCTCCATAAACTTTTTTGTAGGTAGCAAGTGAAGGTCAAGATGTATAGATATCATCACCTCTAAGTTAGTGTGCAATTTAGCTTAGAAAGTGAGGAACAAAGAATCCACTGAATTTGGGCTTTTGAATTTTCTTTTGAGTTTTGAGAAAACTAACTGGAAATTCTTTAGGATACCGACTAGTTTCCTATCTCATTATAAATAGACTATAAGATCTGTAGTTTTTGGTAAACTTTGAGTGTCAATTATAACTTTAGGTGTAAAAAGTTTATGTAAATATTGTTGTGATATTAGACAACAAGTTATACAAAAGAAGTATTTTATAAAGCTATATCATAAGTTTGATCATTTATGAGTACTAGAATGGATGCTTCAAGCTAGTTGAATAGGGTATGCTTTATGTAGATTATATCTATAATAGCAGCTATGAGGTTAGTTTTTATCTTAGATTAGTTTATTTGGCGGGACTGTTACGACTTTTTTTATTTAAGGCATAATAATAATAATGAAGAAAATCATTGATTAGTGAGGGAAAGTAAAAGGATTAACTTTTTGAATTAAAATTTTTCTAGGTCCCATATGAATTTATTTTCTTCATGTATGGAGGTGGAAATATTGGGAGGAATATGTATAAAATTACTCAAATACCTTTTTGTTGAAAAGATACATGAAATTTAAGGACCTTTTGGTAATTTAGCAAACTTAAAAAAATATTTATTCAACTTTTCCTTCATAATTATTCCTTTCTATTTTATTTTCTATCCAAACAAATATATTCCCTTCAATTTCTTTGCTTTACGTTTCATTCCTTCCATTTTCCTTCCTTCATCTAAAACATAGTGGTAATGAAATTATGATTTAGGTTTTATCCTCTTTCCTATGTTTAAAAATGTTATTGAAAGTTTAGATAGCAATTATTTAGAATCAGCAGTTTAACTTCTAAGAAAAATTTTGTTCTGCCTTTTAAGGGGTGTAGTTAATTCTATTCCAACCTCATTAATAAAATTTATAAAAATAGGCTTTTGATATGCAATGCATATTTGTTTCATTTACAAACTAAGGGAAATTTTTACGAGTAATATTATAATACATAAACAAGACATTTTCAAATATAAGAATAGATTTGTCATGTCATCTTAATTTCACAACCATTACAATGATCTTTAGTGGCTTAGCGTAGGAGACTTTTGGAGCTTGAATGCTTTTAAGAGTAAGTTTTTTCATCTTTTCCCCATCCAACTTAAGTTGTATCTTGAATCTAGCTTTAGGATCCCCCTTAGGTTGGCCTCCATCAACTCCAGCTACAAGCCCTTAAAGTTATCATTGGGCCAATAATGCTTTAAGATTTTTGAGTAGGCCTACCTCCAAGATTTTAAGCTCAAACCGATCCTTAGCATTAACTACTTATTCCTCCAACTATTTAATCCACCCATTTAGTATGTTGACTTGTTCATTTAGCTCTTAGTTATAGGCATTGAAGGCATTCTCTTCCCTAATGTTTACTTAAAGTGGCCTTCAATGTTTAGCTTACCATAGACTTAGGCCATCTTGGCTTCATCTTCTATAATCTCCTCAAATGCCATTTCTTTATGTTGTTGAGACAGTTCAAGATCAAATGTTTATTTTTCGATCTTTTGGTTAGCCACTTATTGATCATGTTGCAGACAATTAACCTTGGCTTAAGCTACCATTGCTTATTCTTGAGCTACCTTGGTCTCCGCCTGTGTGATAACTAGATTGTCTTCAGCTTGAAAGGATTTTTAGATAGCTGAAGAATTTTGGATACAAAATACATTCTTACTATTGTGAGATTTAACTAAATTTTCTCATAAGTAACATATGTTCTCCATTTCTAACCGCCAACCCATCATTAAAGCATACGCTTTACTAAGACTGCAAAAGTACAAATAATGGTGAAGCTTAAACAAAATGAGTTATTCCAATGACAGCTAAAAGAACTTGATAACTTACATCATACAGGCTGATACAAAGGTGCTCCTAAAGTCGTGTCTAAAGTTGCAATTTCCACTCTTTGCTTGTTCTTAAGAAGCACCTCCCTACACAACAGTTTAGCACAAATTGACCTACTACCTAAAGTAGTGTCCTTAACATGAATCTCAATCCAGGGCGAAGTTAAGGCCCTTATCGAGTTCAAAAGTGGAGATAGAAGGCCAATTAAACTCTAGCAAAGGATGCAATCAGAGTGGTGTAGACATTTCATTTTATTAGTTTTATTGAGTTAGGAAAATAAAAAATAATAATAACAAACGAAAATTGAAAAAATAAAAATGAAGTGTCAAGTCATATCAAGTCTAGTCATATTGAGTCGAGTAGAGTCGAGTCGAGTTGAGTTGAGTCGAGTTAAGTCGAGTTAAGTCGAGTCATGTCGAGTCTAGTCGAGTCATGTCAAGTCTAGTCGAGTTGTATCGAGTTAAGTCAAATCGAGTCGGGTCGTTTAGGATCGAATTAGATCATGGTGAGCGATAAATTTAGTAAATTGTAAGTTGTTGAAAAGTTAGGCTTCATTAAAATATTTTAGTCCGATCCGATATAAAATAGATTTTTATTTAATTTATATTGGGTTATAATAAACTTAAGATTTATTAAGTACACTATTGGGCTAAATCAAATTGGATCGAATCGAGCCCAGAAAATAGAAAGCTCAAATTAAAGTAGGGTTTCTAGAAACTAGGTCAAATCTTCAAAAAATCCAAAACACATATTCCGTTTCCAGGAATCGTTATCGTATCTAGAGTTTGTTGGGATCAACTCTATATTTAACAAGATACGAAAGATTCAATTATGAGTATTATAAATAGAAATTCAATGGTAGACTTGAGAAAGTTTTTCACAATCCCACAATACAATCGCTTTACACCATGAATACGACCCTACACCCAATCTCTACGACCATCTCCACGAACATAACACATACATCACCCTTCATGCCATAATTTACTCCATACGCAATAGCTCTATTACCCCTAAGCGAACAGCCACTGACCAATGCCTGTTCCTTGTCTGATCATACAATAGTCCCCCCCTGATTCCACGAAAACAGAGAACCCAATCTTCATGCTGATCAGACGATAGTTCACAGCTCCTCATCGACATATTAACCCTTACCAATCACAACAGCCATACACCTATTGAGCTCACGCACTGTACACTTGCATTACATACATACCATAACATATGTCCCTCGCCTACACTTATATTGATTATGTTGCTAACCCTCCTCCCCTGACTAAACAGTTTGTACACACTCGTACGCCCTTAACCACATAAGCTATACGTCGATAGCCCGATCCCTTGCACCAATCCACACATATACACAAACACAGATCACTGTACGTTGTACACTTTGAAGCCCATGTACGGTTACACACTTTCCAGACACAGCAACCATACGTCTACACAAAGTTGCACATATTGAAGTCCATATTCACAGTCCACATGCACAACGCATACCCTGATCACACTTACAGCATATTGCTGAAGACCCATTGACTCACATCACACTAGCACCAATACACCAACACACTAGCACCTGTACAACACAACATACAAACCAAGCACGCCACACTTGCAAATCATGCGTACACACTGATGCTCACATACGAACACGTGAACACGTCGACACTCATGACATGATTCATTTAGGTAAAAATTAGTTTTATTTTATTTATTTCATTTCATCAGTTAATTTAATTATCTTTTACTAATTTATTTTTTTTAGTGTAGTTTTTATTTTTGTTTTTATTATTGTCATATCATTGGATACTTTTTAGATAATTTTGATTTTTTTTTAAAAAAAAATTAGTTAGTTGAAAAATTGCATTTTTTAAAAAATAACCATATCTTTTCTCTAGGATTTGTGTCTTTTTTAAAAAATAATCTAGTTAAAAATTGCATTTTTTAAAAAATAACCGTTTCTTTTCTCCGAAATCTATATCTTCGGAGAAGCTACATATCATGTAGTTAAGATTTAAAAAAAATATGTATCCAGATCGTATCTTAACGTATCTTACGGTTATAATTTAGAAAAGATACGTATCTTGATACGTATTTTAGCGTATCTTATATGTAGGATTTAGAAAAGATATTTTCTACACATAGTGAGTTTTTTTAAAAAAGTAAAAATCTTAACCAGGATTAAAAGAAAAGAATTAGTTAGTTAGAGTTTTCTTAGATTAGTGAAATTAGATTTTTTAAGTTTTTTTAAAAAAATAATAAATTGTTAAATAAATGTAAATTCGACTCGATTTTCAAAAATAAAAAATCTACTCACTAAATGTTTTATAAAAAGAACTACGTTAGTTTGATCACAACTAACGCGTATATACATACCTTCGAGGTAATAGTATAAAAAATTAATTTTTTTTGAAAAATTCATAATAAAAAGTAATGAAAATTCATTTTAGTGATCTTTTGCATTTTGTATATATCTTAGTGTTTTCTAGAAAAATTATAAAAATAAAGCCCATTATTTTTTTTTTTAATTTTTACATGGTGAGTTAGTCTTAATAGGTTAGCCCCTCAACTTAGTTTTTTTTTTTTTTTTGTTAATTTCATTTTTTACTAATTGAACTGGTTGGCAACTTCAAATTTTTAAAAATGTTTTTTTAAAAACATTTTTCAAAGAAAAATGTTTCCTTAATTTTATATCGAGTAATTTATATTAACCGGACTGAACTTAATATGGATTAAATTAAGGAAAACAAAACAAGGCTTGACAAGTAGATTTGAGACTGGTTTTATAAAATTTGAATTTGCCCCAATAGGTTTAAGTTTTTCCTAAAACCTTATAGGATTTTCAATCCCTTTTCCCAAAGCCTACCCCTATAAGGTTTCAAATTTTTCAAAACCCTATAAGGTTTTTTTCTATTATTATTAATATTCGTCCCTAAAGTCATTATGTATTCTATACCCAAATCACCATATGCTAATTGCATAAAATATTTTATTTTGCTTTTAATTTTTTATTTTTTTTAGTATATTTTTAAAGGATTTTTATAAACAAATGATTAATATACTAATTAATTTTCTTAATAAAATATATATAAGATAAAGTCAATGAATAATTTATTACTTCTTAATAAGTCAAGTTTTCCTATTCAGTTTTTTTGTAATCCTAAAACCCGATCCTAAACTCTATAAGTATTACCCTATAGGGTTTTTTATCAAGTTTGACAGGTCTAATACCTTATATCAACCTACTCTAGTTACATCCCTAATTTTAGCTCATTCTTCTTTTGTTGCTACCTCTCCTCGTCAAGTTCAAGGAGACACAGCCTCTCTTAGAAGCTTGAATCATGACTTAGTCATTTGAAACTTCAATGACTTTGGTATAGATAAACATAGAAATTTTCATAAGTTGGGCTATATTAGACGACTTAATATTCTCAAACTCTACACCCCTTTTCTAGCCTTTGTCCTTCATAGAGGTAGAGGCAACTATAAATAAGCCCCCCTAAGTAACTTATTCTCTTATTTTAATTTCCTTCACTAAAGCTCGATAAGGTAGCTGAGTGTCTCCTTTATTACTATTACCCCTTTTCGTAACCTTATTAGGCTCATTATCTTAGGACCATCTCTAGAGAAATACATACTACATCAGATAATAACAATAAAAGGGCGTAAAGATATATCATGACGATTATGAGTGCCTAAGGAACTTATTCCCAATTAGCAATAGCAATCCACTCTTTTCTTGTTGGTGCCCCCTCAACATAGTGACAAGTGCAGGATATATATATATATTCTACTTCTTTCCTCTTCTTTGTATTGCTTACACATTTATCACTTTCTAAAATTGAAGACTATATGGGTTTTAAACAAGTAAGTCACCTTGATAAATTAGATGCGTACTTAAGCCAACTCTTCTTACTTCAATCTTAACATCAAGGTTTCGTGTTCCATTAATTTAACCTACTTTGTCTAGAAATTCAATTGCCTTAATGTACCATGAGATATGGTACTATAGGCACTATACAAAGGTTGAGAGATAGGCATTATATATAGTTCAAGAGATACTATTTCAAAAACCAAAAGGAAACAATGAGGTCCTTAGTCTACACCATGATCAAGGTTTTCAACATCCACAGTCAATGTAAAGTTTTCCTTCTATGCAATTACCCTCACTACTACCAAAAGGCTAAAACTTCCAACCTCCATCTTCACCACTTTTTGTGACATTAGGGGTTTAGAACTTTAGGAACTCTTAGATCAAAGGGAAAAGTAGAAAAAGATACTATTGGTTTCATAATTAATTAAGCGTTGAAGGTCTTTGTAAATAAGAAATTAAAAGAAAAATGAAAAGTCTACTAAAAAAAGGAAAAACTTAGAGAATAAGAAGTTTCACAGTGCCCAAAATGTGAACAGCGTGATACAATGATAACTCTTATTTTAAATATATTTCACATGGTGATTTTATAGTATTTCCCTTACATCTTTGGTTTTCTTTAAAGAAATTGATACTTAATTGAGTAAAATTTTGATTTTAAGGTTTGAACGCATTCTAGGATTGAAAACGAAGAAAAGGAATCAAGTTTCACTCAATTTGGAGTTTAAATGAATGAATTATGAAGTATTAAAGTTACATAAACAATAGGAATTTTGGTCAGAAAGTTACACAGTCTGGGACACAACTGTGTCCCCAGGCTATGTCTATGCAGAAAGATTTGCCAAGGTTAGTAAGTTACATGACCTAAGGACATAACTATGTCTAAGGTTGTGTCTGGTGACGAAAAAAGAAGCTTTACAATACATTATAAAAGGAGTTACTAGGGTTTCGTACATAATTTTTGGACATTCAAAAAAGAAGAGTCTTAAAGAGAAGGGGAAGAAAAAGGCAAAAGAAACACCTAACTTTAAGATTGAAGAGATTTTTCATTAACAAAAAGAAGTTTTTCATTTTTTTTTCTTGATTTTGTTGCAATTCATTTTTAGTTTCATTATGATAGCTTAAAATTTTTATATTTAGGATTGTGGAACCTAGGGTTTCATATGACTATTAGATTTATTGATAATTTTCAATAAAGTTTCTATATTTTCTTGATTCAATTATGTTTTTTAATTGTTAATTGATATTTCTAGGATATTAATCTATGATATTATGCATGATGATTGAGAAATTACATGTGTAATAAGATCATGACATGATTGGAGAGAATTACATGTGTACTTAGAGATAAGATAAGATAAGATACATGTTTCTTCCAGAAAGTTGTTCTTTTGTATAGGAATTCATTATACATTAATGCAATTTTGAATTATATTACTAAGTGAAGAGATTCCGGTAAATAATTTAGGATTAGGGTTAATATGCTTGAGAAAGGTGTTAATTTTAATTATGAATCCCTCCGATCAAGAATAATAGAGATTGAATTGGATACATTTTAAGCGGTCACATGTTTAACACTAGGGGAAATAATTTCTAAATACGTTATTACCTTCTTGAAGTCGTTTTTAATTTTATCGCTTTCTAAATTGCTTAATCAAGTCTCATAATTAAGTTAGTTTGTTAATTTTAGTATTTTGAATTCATTCAACCCATCACAATTTTCCGGTTAGATAATAGAGCTAAAGTTAATATTAGTACTCGAGGTTTCTGAGAGATCGACTTGGACTCACATCCGCTATATTAAAACTGATAGGTACACTTGCCTTATGTCATACAACGACCTCCCTTCTATAAAGAGGTGGAGCCCACGAAAGGGGCAACCATGTGAAAAGATGTGATCGTTATGCCATCAAACCCTAATTATACATCCTACCTTAAAATCAATCTACATGCTCTTACGCAAAAAATGGATGGATGGATGAGATCAATCACATTATCATAATACCTTTATAGTCATGCCTTCTCTTTGCTTGACACTTGACCATTGGCAAAGGAAGTACAATCGTCATATTAAATTTGTTGAATATGATTCTTTCTCTAACTAAGTCTAAAGGGCATGGCAAGGCCCTAGTCAACTGAATTACTTGGTAATGCCTTCCCCATATACGTGTTACTACTACTACTTCGAATTAGATTGATTGAGCTACTACTTGAGCATAAGCTACATCATTTTAGTGACTTGATTGCCAAATGCCAATTTGGCACAATATTAGGTTGGCATCCCATTTAATGGCCAAATAGCTAAACTATAGCATATCTCTTCTTACAGCATACCTAAAGTTAATTAGGTGTCATGAGACATTCAAAAGAGATGTAAGAGATATCTCGAATGCTAAGAGTTGATTAGGCTATGCCTCACATCAATTCTCTAATCTTTGATTGATGTCGGTACAACCATGTCATGTAGTAGCTTTAGCTTAGATGTTTGGAAGCCTGATCTCTGTTACTGTAAGCCCCAAAGTTCAGCTAAGTAACCATAGGATTGAACTTAGAACCCAAGGTTTAGGACGATCGGCTAAAGGATCCGATCACACCCAAATTATAAACTATTGAGAGAAATATTAGTAAAAATGACCCTGTAAACTTAAATTTAAGAAAATAAATAGTAAAATAGGAGACTATAAAATTTTCAAATTTTAAGTATAATAGGTATTAATCATCGAAAATGCGAAAAGTATAATGAAATAACTAATAAATTACTAGAGATAGATTATATGTATACTAAAAATTTTAGAATGACCAAAATAATATTTAGGAATGTTCACGTGTACCCCACATGTATTTACGTGTAGATAAAAATACGCGTAATTACTTAAATTAGCCTAAAACTAAGCAAATAATTAAAGAAAAATACAAAATAATTATAGAAAAAATCAGAAGAGGATAAGCTGCAACAAGATAAGGTCGTGGTCAGCAAGAAAAAAAAATAACCAATAAGAATTTGACAAACAAAAAGCCAAAAATCATGGAATTGGGGCAAAATCCCATCAAATTAATGCACATTAATTTCTAAAATTGTCTATAAATAGGAAAAAAATTCCAGAAGTCCTTTGGTCAGTTTATGATTTTATAAAAATCAAAACACCGAAAAAATCAAGAGAAAATCCAGAAAAAAAAAGGAAAATTGTGCAGTTAGGGATTTTAAAGGGAACCCACACCAGACGAGGAGCTGGGAGTGAACGGCCACCACCACCACACGGTGGTGGCAGCGCCCAGGCCGGCCGACAATGATAAGGCGGCCCGCGGTTACCGGAGCCACCCAAACCGGTGAGTCCAAATTCCAGCCCGATTCTTGTGAAATTTTGTAAAAATAGTAAATATAATTAGAAAATTATGAATTTTGTTATTATGGGATATTTTTGTATGTAGTTTGTAGGAAAAATATTATTTAGATGAAAACATATCCCGTAATATAGGGTTCTTAAGAAATCATGCAAAACCGAACACATTTCGGTTTAGAAATAAATGACCATAGGAGTGTAGTTTGAAGCTCAATTTTTTTTGTAGGATGTTCATGTGATATAGAACAGTGCTATAAAGCAATTTTTTTAAAATTAATTTTTGAAATTTTTAAGTTAATTTTTAGCCCTAAAATGATGGTAAAATTGGGTGATGTAGGGTTAATTAGATTATTAGGATGTTAATTACTGATTGAGATAGTAATTAGATGTTTAGGGATGTTAATCTCTTATGTGGAAACCTAATCCTAGTCTATGGAGTGTTAAGTGTAAGTAATGAAGGTGTTATGTGGTAAATGTAGAAAATTAGGAATATGTAGAATTAAAAATTAATAAATATGGAGAAATTAGGTTTAATTAGATAATAAAATAATGAAAATCAGAACATAACAAATCTGAAACAAAATTCAATTTTAGGTAATTATATGAAAAATGTAAAAATTTCTCACAACATAAGTAAATTCGGTACACTAATACGGATTTAAGTGTACCGGATGGAATAAAATGCTGACTAGGGGTAGTAATCGTATTTAGGAGATCGGGAAGTAATGTGATTAATTTCACATTATGGGTTGAAACGGATTTCTAGGGTTGGAATTTAAAACATTACTTAGAAATCGAACTAAAAACCTAATTTAGAAATCGATGCGAAAACCAAACTTGAACCTAACCCCAACCCTAAAATAATTATAAAAGACTTAATACCTAGATAATTAGGTATATTTAACCTTAAACAAAACCTAACAATAAGCGTTATCGGATAAAATGAACTTATAATATTATATGAAATACTGAAACCACGTTCGTGTTATAAGGATGATCGGCGATGGCCTGAGCAAATCGGACCTCGAGTAAGTGAGCGAAGAGTCGAGGTAAGTTGGGATTAATACGATGCTGTATTTTGGAGGCTTAAGATTATGCTTGGTTGTGCTTGTTAGATAGAGAATGTGTGCATGTGCTTGATTATGGGTGATGCTATGATTCTGTTTGTTGCTCTGGCACATATTGTATGACTTGTATGAAAGGATTGATCACCCTAAACTGGACTTAACCAAATATCTGACCAGTAATCATAATCGGACATGCATGACAACCCGTTAGGGGAACTTAGGACTCTTCGGCCAAATACCGACCCCTTCGGAAGGGATAGCGCAGGATTGCAAAATTGTCCCTTCTTCATCCTCAGTCGAACTAAGTGACTGGAGAGGAGGTCGCGGCGAGGGTAAAGACAGTGGTTCGAAGGTAGTCACGGGAGGATCAAGGTCTCTATTACACAAGCCTGGGTTTGGTCGTGAGCTGTTGCATTAACGGCAACTCCTCAACCCGGATTAGAGCGGGCGTAATTTCTCTAATCTCACGAAGGGCCGGGCAACGTCATGCGATGGCATTTGCTTGCACATGCATTGCACCTAATAAGTGATTGAAAACCTTGTTGTGTGTATGGTATAGTTTTAAGTCCTCCGTCCTAACTTACTGAGCTGTGGTTGCTCACATCCCTATAGACGTTGTGCAGGTGCTGGCTAAGAAGCGGCAACCAATTACTCTGAAGCTAGCAACTGCTGGATCCTGGGGAGTAAGGAAAAACATTGAAGAATAAACACATCTTTTAAGGTCTAAGTTTTTATTTTAGAATTATTTTTCATTTCCGAATGATATAATACTAAGGAATATATTATAGAGAAATGTTGTAAACTTTAACTGCAATAACTGAATGATAACAGATATATATAATTCCTCACATTTATAGGTAAATGATTTATTTAAATTACAAATTGTCTACTTCAAAGCGGGTTAGTTGTGGACGCCTTGTGTGGATCAGGTCTAAGATAGCGGTTGTGAAGCCAACTTCTATCTTAGGGCGGTTTACACGGCGGGGTTGTTACGAATATCCCACTTTCTATATCCATCCTTCCCGCACTTACAAATATCCTTAAAGCTCTTAAGGTAAAGGATTCAAAATCGTAGACTCTTTATGTTCATATTCTTATTGCCATTATTAGCCTTCTCCTTGACTTGAGATCGGAGTGCATACGCTGAAGTAACCTCTGGTACTCCAATAACTTGTGTTTACTCTCTAGCAAACTCTTGGAGCTTACTTTGACCACCTTTTAGGCCAAAACTTACATTAGTCGAGAATTCACCAACAATAATGACATTTTGAAGTTAAATATGTCTCTTATGACATGTGCCATACTCTTATAGGTTATTCGTGTCGATGTGGCTAATAGAGGAAGACGAGGTTAGTTTGGCTAATATAGATGACCTTAAAAGTTATATTATGTATAAAGTGACAAGTTTAGATTTCAATTAGTTAATTATCCAAATGGACAAAGTTTATATACCAAATATGATATTATCCAAAAAAAGAAAAATTATTGTAGATGATATATTTCCTTATTCAATTACTTGCATACAATTTTTTCAATATGAAAAAACTTTTGTGTGATTTACATAAAGAGAGTTAACAATTTCTAGAATGATGATAGCTATTAGGATATCATTAGATTATTAATGGATAGAGAAGTTGCATAGTACTTTCAATAAGTATCTCAATCATACAATTTAATAGTAGGAAAAAAATCGTAAACTAAACTAAATCAAATTGGAAAAATCTTTTTTCTTTTTTTTTTTTTGCAATTTTTCAGTTCATGATTCAATTTATCTTTGTGCAACTAGTTCGTAGTTCAATTCACTTTTTCGAATCGGATATGTTGGTTCAACCCTAACTTAACAACTAACTAGTTTGAAAGAAAAAAGGAAAAGTTAGTTGAACCTATGATGTGACCTACACTAATAAGACCATAGTCTATGATTCCCTAACCTTAATTACACAAACACAACATAGCGACTCTTCTCCTATTTTAGTATCTCTCGACTCTTTGTTTCTCATGTGTCAATCACTTATTGGTGGTTTGTAGGCCACCTTACCACATAGGCACCTCCTCTCTCTATCTCCCTTATCTCTTGACTCTTAGTCCCTTACAGTCATAATCTTTGTGCCCCTTTTCCTAGTCTTTCGTTTATGGGCCATGACACCACACCATACCAGTTACTAATCTTCATATTACATTTCGTGTTTGCTTTCCATTATTTTAGGTTTATCATTGCTTTTATTAGATTTTAGTACGCCATTAGGGCAGTTGCAAAAAAATAGTATGAAAATAGGCCTCGGGTGAAAGATATTACGGGTTTTAGGGAGTGAAGTCATATGCGAAGCATAAGACTTTAATTAGGATCGAAATTTGCATTGAAGTTATATGGGAGGTACGCAACTTTAGTTCTACCATATAAACCTCGAATCTTAGCTGTACTTCTCATTATCACACTCACAAATTGTCTCTCTAATATATTTTCAAGTACAAAACTCTCTCTTTGACTCATGTATTGGTACCCAAATACTCCCCTTTTTGCACGAATTAGTTAGTTTCATTTTACCCATCCTTTGAACCAATTTTTTTTTTTGGTTAATGTGTAATTATTATTATTTTTTTTTGAAATTTTAGTATGCATAGTTATTTATATTGCATGGAAAAATTTGTGCTTACTTTGTATAAATTGCATCAGTGGTCTATAAGCTGTCGTAGTAGATTAGAAAGATTATAGTTAGTTGTTGATGATTGTGAGAGAAATATTTGTTTAAATAACGTGAGTAACATATTCAATGAAGGGCCTTTTGAAGATAGGTGTTGTATAATTATATTATCTTGCATAGAAGTAATAATTTTAAAGAGTAGAATATGATTACTCTATAGGGTTTTTGCTAACTTGATGGTAACTTGTGTAATAATTAGGGAAAGAAATGGTGGATTATGTGAAAATCATCGTCTATACATATGGAAATATTTTTAGGGATAACGTGTGAGTGAAATATAATAAGGAGCCAGCGAAAAAGCTAAAAATGAATAAAAGGTCAAACTATACCCATTTTTTGCATAGATTTTGCAATAGGCATTGGAATTGACACTACTGGGGTAGAAATTATTCATAGACATCCAATATATTATGAAGGCGGTGTACCATGAGTTGATGCCCATCAAGGATGATGAAGATGTGGAAAACTTCATTAAGATGGCGAAAGCGTTCGACAAATGAGGTATACAACGCATTTATGTTCAAATAGGTGGGTAAACTAGTGTAGCCTTCAGTGATAACCCTCTGAACATTGTATTACAGCAAGTGTACTCTTTTCAAACTGATTTTCACATGGCTAATGAGAGTCAACTTCATATTACCATGCATGACGTAGTGTAAGATGATGTTGTCAAAATTAATGTAAGCGAAAAAGTACTTGATGTAGAGTATGGAGAAATTTGGCAAGAAGATTCGACTTATAATCCTTATATGGAGAGGATTACTATGAGTTTCGATGGTAGTGGCGATGAAGATGATGAGGATGAAAGCAAAGAGGATGGTGATGGGGGTGAAGAGAAAGGTAGGGACGACGACGATGAAGAAGATGATGATGTTAGAGACATGATAAATTTTGATGTCGTAGAAAGCCATGTATCTATGGTCAATCCATTTGTGCTTACGTCAATGTCTATTCAATCTCCTATGACATAATACAACTGGCCTGTTATATGAGATCCAATTTCATTCCTGAATATGGGTTGTAACAATGGCTATGTTACATTTGAAGATGAACAGAATGTGCAATGTAGTAACACAGCTGATAGTGACTAGTTAAGCGTTGGCATGAGATTTGGCACTAAAAAGGAGCTATAGGATACAGTTAAGAATTATAACATAAAGCAACATTGCGATTTTTTAGTACATGTATTGGACTAAACGTTGTGATACATTCACTGTACATAAAGGGCTAATGATGCAAGTGGAGTCCAAGAGTGTATAAGAAAAAGGTGTATGGAATGTTTATGATAATGATTCTAAAGGGACCATACATATGTGTTAACCGGATAATAAGACAGAATCACCCCCAGATTGACAATAATTTAATGGCTAGGTACTTCATTGGTAATGTTAACATGAACCCTTATGTTACTATTACGGACTTAGCACAGAATATTCAAGATGAGTTTGAATAAGAGAAAAACAATTGAGATGGTTTACAATAATTGGGAGAAATCATATAATAAACTTCCAAAACTTCTAAATGTCATCAAGATAACAAACTTGGGATCAAAGGTAAAATGGGAGTGGAAAGGTTCCATGGAGCTAAGCATATCTAAGATGAAGTAGGTGTTCTAGACATTTAGACTTTGTGTACAAACATTTAGATATTGTCGTCTCATCGTTTGCATGGACAGTATCTTTTTGTATGGCAAATGTGGCCATAAGTTGCTCATTGCATGCATAATGAATGGAAATAACTACATTGTACCATTAGCTTTTGCACTTGTTAACATGAAATCCGAATGATGTGGTCTTGGTTCATTTATAATTTGAAAAGGCATGTAGTTGACAGACAGGAAGAGACTATACGCTTGATTTCAGATAGGCATATCGGTATTAAGAAGGCATTCGATAATGTGAATAATGGTTGGCAACCACCCTTTGTGGTATGGAGATACTACATAAGGCACATAACTAGTAACTTCAACCACAAACATAAAAACCAAACTTGTAAGAAATTAGCAATCATTGTAGGCATACAAGAGTAGTATAAAAAATTTTCTACTTTAACGGAAGAGATGTGGAAAGTGAAGGAAGATGCTTTGCGGTAGTTTGCAAAACTTGACATTGATAGATGGACATTGTATGTAAACAATAATTACAGGTTTGGATACATGACGTCTAACATGGTTGAGAGCTGTAATATGGTCCTTAAAGGGTCTTGTGGCTTACCAGTTATAGCTTTGGTAAGAAGGATTTTCTATAACTATGTTGCGTTGTAAGAGAGGAGGGATGAAGGAATTTCGAAGGCCAAGTTGAGGGGTAAGGTTTACATTATATACGCATAATGATCAATAGAGAAATGGTAAAGGCGGGTAAGTACACACAAGGTTACCAGCTACAGTAGGCGTAATAAACTGTTTAAGGTGAAAACTAGTAGCCCAAGGGAGCTAAATGGAGTGATAAAGGGTAATCGTAGAGTTCACACTATGGATATGGACAATCAAAAGTGTACATACCAAAAATGGAAAATTTATGGAATTCCTTGTGCCCATGCATTCATAATTGTAGTAGAGTTTAGGATGAATGCCTTAAACTATGTTGGTCCCTGGTACAAGTGGACATACCAACTTGACGTGTACCAGAGACATTTTTACTCATTAGGTAGTGAGATTAACTAGTTAGAAGTGGATTATCTAAAGCTCAAGCCATGGTTTAAGCAAAAGAGAGTAAAAGGCAGGCCTAGGACGAAATATTACCACATAGAGATGGATGTATGTAAAGCATCTAATAAGAATAGATGTAATCATTGTCGAAGGGAAGGACAGAATAAGCGTGGATGTCCAGATCTGAATAAGGCTAGTAAATCATATTGTTATAATTTGCATACACATATGCATAAATTTAGTATTCGTTTACATTATCTAACCATTTCATATTACTTACAGCATCACTAACAACTGTCAAACACTTTTGCAGATTAGATGGATTCGAGACCCATCAACACCTCGATTCTAGGTCAGTAGGCATCCTATCGCTCCCAGGACGTATGGTAGGGATAGGTACATCTTTCACGACTTCTACCATTCATTTAATATGTTGTTTAAGTGTTGCTATGCTAATATTTATGTCCATAAAACTCAATGTATACATTAGGCACTCTTATGGTTAGATGGTATAAGTTAGCCATAAAGAAGGAGGAGCTCATCCTGCCAGATCTACACACGATGTTGTACTTAGAAGAGCCTTAATTCATGGTTGTTAGCCAACTTCCATTCATCCAGACGAACTGGCACTTGATTACTGCCTTAGTGGAGAGATTGAGGTCAGAGATGCATGCCTTCCACATGGCGCATGATGAGATGACCATTACATTGTAAGATATTAAGGTTCAGTTGGGATTGTAGGTAGATGGTGCCACTTTCACCGGAAACACTAATATAACATGGGTAGATGTGGCGAGAAACTTACTGAGTGATGTTTTACCTTCCATGGATGCTGAGGACGGGCGTATACGACTATCGTGGCTGGCTAGTAGGTTTAGGATTATACTTAGACATACAAACGAGGAGAGGGTGAAGCGTTACACTTGCGCATATATCCTCCAGTTGATTGGGGGAATTCTTATTCATAGATAAGTCTTCTAGTTACGTCCATCTCATATATCTTCCCCTGATTGAGGAGTTTTAGATAATAGGGACTTACAGTTGAGGTTCAACCTGTCTTTTCTTGTTGTATCGATAGTTATGCAATGCTGTACAGATCGGTATATTTGAAATTAGGGGCCTTATGATTCTACTTCAGGTTTGGGTTTGAGACCATTTTCCATACATTGCCCTCATCAATAGGTCTAGCTTCATGTTTATGGATAGTGTCCCTCTAGTTGGTAAATAGCGAGTAAAGAGGAACACTACTCAGGGCCATATGTAGTCCAGTAGTATTACGAGGCATTTAACTCATAGACGAGTTATCAAGTATACACTTTACCCTTTCAAAACTTTAATGTCAGACATACTAATATTTGCTCTTCTAACTAATGTATATTTCATTGCAAGTTGTATAACAACCTTACTTCGATGACTTACTACAGCTTCTACCTCCTATATGCACGATCAGTCGGGATATATGAACAGCTAGAGTTCCTCTCATCCGCTTCCACATTATCATGTCATCAGCCAGTTTGGAGGTTTCCAAAAAGAGGCCCAACTAGTGTAGATTAGTGAATAGTTTTACTAGTACAATCTCATAGGTCGCACAAATATCAATTGGAGAGTGGTGCATGATGGATACATTTGGCAATTGGCAGACTAGAGCTCATGGGTTGTTCATCTCTAACCAATTTTCGGTGTAGACCCTGACCATTGGTGGTGGTATAGGCAGCACACGCGTCGATACATTATGTATTCAGGTGTGGTAGTAGGTCATCTGGTAAGCACAACCAACATATTTAACTGTATCTAACCCCATTTATCATATTGTATGATTGCTAATGGTTTTTCTTCCATGTAGGTCGATACATACTATTAGTTCAATTAACTAATGACATAGGGATGTCTCATAAGATTGTTACAGGAGGCTTCCAATTCCTAGAAGATCATGGTGGTATTGTCTTACACCATCCCCTTCCACAGGATCCACCACTGAATGAAGACGACCAACTTAAGCCACTTATACCTCAGTTGCTATGTGCCAAAGTTTGTATTAAAGGAAGTAGGGTTAGAATGAGATAAGGAAAGGATCGAGGGGATCCAAAAGTTCCATCCATAGGGTAACGTTCCGTTAACTTAGGTGAGATTGGACTCAACTCCACACCTTCTTATGTTACACCACTCTCTCATCAGCCTTTGGAGGTTTAGCAACGCCCCGAAAAAGGCGTACCACACACTCTTAAAGTTCTACCATAGGTGAGGGGGTCACCCATCACCAGTCACCTCCATATGTTAGCTCTATCTTGCCTAAAGACTTTTTGAATTCTCTGGTTAAGCTTTTCTGAGGGTTTTTCAAAGAAACGACAGTCTCTCTTATCTAAATAGGGCGCATTCTTAGGTTAATGTAAAATTTAACGTTAGCCTATCCCTTGAATGCTATGATGTTTAAAAACTAATATACTTAGATCGTGATTAAATTTTATTTTTTAATTACATTCTAATTATATGTATTTGTGGTATTGATAGATGAATACATAGCTAATGTAAAGTTCATGAATTTGATATTTGTATTTGAATGAAAACTTAGTCACATATTGAATGTATTTGGAAAATTTGTATTCATCTGGTTTTGTAATGGAGTCACATTCCTACAATGTGAGCTTAGATATAGCAATACTGCACTAAAGTTACATGCCCCCCATGTGACTTCGGTACATGTAACTTTGATACTGGAGTCACATGCCTACAAAGTGATTTTATATATAGGAATATTGAACTGAAGTCACATGTGGGCACGCGACTTCAATGCAAATTTCGACCCCAATTGAAATTGCATACACCAAACCCATAATATTTTTCATTTAGGGCCTATTTTCATACTTTTTTTTTTTTTTGCAAGTGTCCTAATAGTATACTAAACTCCTTTTATTACTATCAAATCTATGTGATTCGATTACCCATGATTAATGCTCACTCAATTTTGTATGAATTGCAATTCTAAGTCTTAGCAGAGTTATTTTTTAGGTTAGTATGTTATAAATAGAAAGTAGAAAAAGGGTTAAGTTTGGGGATTATTTTCCAATTTTGTTAGTGTAAGAAGTAATTTTCCATTTAGACTTAGCGATAACTTGTATACTAAATTAGACTAAACTGCTTTCTTATGTTTGAAGAATTTATGAATCAAGTCATATATTTAAGTTCAATTGAAAAAAAAAATCAAAGAGTAATATTCGATTCGATTTAAGGAGGTTTGCATTGGGAAGCGAACTTTACTACATCAAACTTTGTGCGTACCTCTACGATTTAGCTAGCTTGCTATAAGGAGGTCACAAGAAGGAGTATCTAGCTATAACTTATAGGTGAATCAAAAGTTAGGAAAGTTACTCCAACTGAAATCATGAAAATTGCTATATTTGTGAAATAACATACTTAGATTCCTTTAATATTTACACTAAATTATAAAATGATTAATGACATGTAAATATAAATTATTAAATAATAGCGATATTCTATTAGAGTAAGTAATATATAACGGATTAATGTAATAGACTTAGTTATAACTTATTGAAAATACTTGAAATCAACTCATCCGAGTCATTTCATATAGAGTGCATTACAATTTATGTTACTTTAATATTTCTGAATTTTGATAAAATTCGATCACAATTTAGTATAATTAAAATAGTTATGGCAATATATTTTTATAATATTGCTGGAAAATTTAAGCTACTCAGCATTTGAAATTTTGAGAAAAAAACCAATATATTTAGTTAGGCTGTTCGGCATTTGGATCATGCTCATGTGTTGCTTGTCTAAGTAGAATGTTGCTTGTCCATGTAGAATTTTGCTTAGTGTCGGGGTCTCTTTTTGTAAGATACTTATACTAACAAGGGGTCATTCTTTTGTACATATTGTAACATAGGGGGGGGGGGGACTTTATTTTTGTGTAGTTAGGGCCTTACTATTATTAGAAATTTCCACTTTTAGAAAGCGGAGTCATTTCACCAGTTTTAATGTCTCCTCCTGCCAGGCCCAATAATGTTCGTAACGCTTTTTACGGGGGTATGAGTACTCTTCTAGATTGAAGCTCTTACTCACCACATTGGTTGATTATGACCGACGACACCTGTTACATACACTGTATCCCCATACACATACATTGCAACCTTATATTACTGTCGGAATTAATAAAAGCGTGCTATTCCTTTTTCCATTCGTGATTGTGTCCCTTATAATCTATTAGCTTTCTTCCTTGGTTGTGTTGCTTATAGGTTTAGGCCTTATTAGCTAGCGTTGCGTATGAGTTAAGCTTGCTTACTACTGCAGAGGCAGGATAGTATGTTTCTGTGCTAAAGAAAGCCTCAGACTGTAACAATTGGTATCAGAGCCTAGGTCATTCCAACGAAAACGACCATGACACGACAAGAGGAAGTGAGCAAGAGGCTAGATAGCCTTGAGGAAATCCTTAAAGGAGTGTCTAAGCGAATAGATGATTTGGTTGCATTGTTAGTAAGAGTGGCTGAAGTTGAGACCAATCATCAAGAGATGAATGCTAAGATGACTGAGAAGGCTAAGAATTTTGGTGTTACAGTGCAAACCCTCAGAGAGGAAATGCACATAACGACTGATGAGACAAGACAACACTTGGAGACTCAAGTAGAAGACGTGAGAAGACAAGTTACTACTTGTGCCTCAATCGAGACTGTTAAAGAGCTATGGGCACAAGTAGCTATTTTAAATCGGGCTGTGGGAAATGCTCCTATCGCTGCCTCCGTTCATGTTCCTGCTCATGCAGGACATCTAAAGATGCTTGAGCCCAAGGCATTCACTAGCGTGAGGGATGCCAAGTTGTTAGAGAACTTTCTATTTTATATAGAGTAGTACTTTGCTGCTGTAGGGACAAATGATGAGAGATCAAAGGTCACTATAGCTACAATGTACTTAACTGGTGATGCCAAACTGTGGTGGCGCACCAAATATGAGGATATCCAGAATGGCAACGCTCATGTAGATACATGGGTTGAGTTGAAGGCTGAGTTGCGAACTCAGTTTTTCCCTGAGAATGTTGAGTACAATGCTCGAAAGAAGTTGAGGGAACTTCGACAGGGTGATGACATTAGAAAGCATGTCCGTGAGTTCTCACCATTGATGTTGGACATCAAGAGTATGGCTGAAGATGACAAGTTATTATATTTCCTAGAAGAACTGAAGCCTTATGCTAGAAATGAGTTGCAAAGGCAACGAGTTACTAACTTGGCTACAGAACAAGCAGCCACTGAGCATTAAACTGATTACACTCATGATAATAAAGGGAAGAATGTATCGACAGGACATGAGGGTAGAAAGTCGGTCAAGTCAGGCAAACCCAAGAGTGGAGGAGCCCTAAGTTCAAGTAGCAATAGTAGTAATACTGGAGGGAGTCAAAGGAAATCCTATAACTCTCACCAATCCGGAAAGAGTGGGGCAACCAATGGAGATAAGAAGCCCTTATTCTCATGTTTCTTGTGTAATGGCCTACACAAAGTAGCTGAGTGTCCACATAGGGCAGCACTCAATGCTATGGCACAAAAAGTAGAAAGTGTCTGCCAAGATGATGAGTCGAGGAGTGATGGAGAGGATCAACCCCAAACAAGCGCATTGCACATGTTGTCGGCTATTGGAAAGAGTTCTTCGGTGTGACGTAAGCCCAAGAACAATAATGAGTTGATGTATGTCCAGTTAAACATCAATGGCAAGACTGCCGGTACAATGGTAGACTCCGGTACTACATACAACTTCATTGATGTGCCTAAGGCGGAAAGGTTGGGGTTAGTGCTTGCTGAGGACGCTAGCCAGATTAAAGCTGTTAACTCCAAGGCCCACCCTGTCCAAGGAGTTACAAGAGGAGTGAAAGTGAAGGTTAGAGATTGGAGTGGAAATCTCAACTTCACAGCTGTTCCATTGGATGACTTCAGCATAGTCCTTGTAATAGATTTCTTAAGACAAGCCAAAGTTGCTCCCATGCCTGCAGAAGATTGCTTGTTATTCATGGGTGAAAAGCCTTACTGTGTGACAGTTCAGAGGAATAGGGCAAACAACAATGGCAAGGAAGGGAAGAATATTGGGGCTATGATGTTATTAGCGCTCCAATTTAAGAAAGGGCTCAAACATCAAGATCTAACTTTCCTGGCTTTCCTCATAGAGAAAGAGGAAGCAAGAAAGATGGAGAAAGAGGAAGCAAGAAAGATGGAGATACCGGAGGTAATAGAGAGGGTCTTAAAGGAGTACGATTATGTGATGCCTAATAAGCTCCCAAAAGAATTACCTCCTAGAAGGTCGGTGGACCATGAGATTGAGTTGATTCCTGGTGCCAAACCACCCGCTAGAGCTCCTTATAAAATGTCGCCTCCCGAACTTGCGGAATTGAAGAAGCAATTGGATGAGTTGTTAGAGGCAAGCTTCATTCGACCCTCAAAAGCACCATACGTGGCTCCTGTTCTATTTCAAAAGAAGCAGGATGGGAGTTTGAGATTATGTATTGACTACCAGGCTCTAAACAAGTTGACAGTGAAGAATCATTACCCAATTCGTCTAATTGCTGATTTGTTTGATCAACTGAGTGGGGCTAAGTATTTTTCAAAACTGGATCTTCGCTCAGGCTATCATCAGGTTCGCATTTCTGAGGGGGATGAGCCCAAAATGATGTGTATAACCCGATATGGCGCTTATGAGTTCTTGGTGATGCCCTTCAGTCTCACTAATGCTCCTGCAACATTTTATACCTTAATGAATAATGTATTTCATGAATATCTCGACAAATTTGTAGTCGTCTATCTAGACGATATTGTTGTGTATAGTAAGACATTACAGGACCATGTGAAGCACTTACGAATGGTTTTTAAGAAGCTGTAGGAGAATCATTTGTACGTGAAGCATGAGAAATGTGCCTTTGCCCAGAAGCGCATCAACTTCCTGGGTCATATTATTGAAGAAGGGTGGATCCAAATGGATATGGCAAAGGTGCAAGCAATTAGGCAATGGCTAGAGCCCAAGAGTATAACGGAGTTACGATCCTTCCTTAGACTCGCAAATTACTATAGAAGATTTGTTGAGGGACATTCTCGTCGAGTTATACCCCTTATAGATTTATTGAAGAAAGACCAAGCTTAGTCATGAGATGGGATATGTCAGAGTGCCTTCGAGGAGTTGAAGCGTATAGTGATGGAGGAGCCAATCCTCGCACTTCCTGACATTTCTAAGACTTTTGAAGTCCACACAGATGCCTCAGACATTGCATTGGGTGGAGTGTTGTTGCAAGAGGGTCATCCAATGGCATATGAAGGTAAGAAGCTGAATCAAATAGAGCGTAGGTACTCAACCCAAGAGAAAGAGTTACTTGCAATTGTTTACTGTCTAAGGACCTGGAAACACTATTTACTAGGATCTAAGTTTCTAGTGAAGATAGACAATTTTGCTGCCAGCCATATATTGACTCAACCAAAGCTTTCAACTAAACAAGCTAGATGGCAAGAGTTTCTTGTAGAGTTTGATATGGAGATCGAGTACCGCAGTGGATGGACTAATCAGGTGGTAGATGCTTTAAGTAGGCGAGCTGATTTAGCATCCTTAGCACAGATTGCACACCAGTCAACGAGTCAAATCTCGACTTCAATTCAAGAGCAGATCAAGCAATACATAGGTCAAGACCTATTGGCCAAAAATCTCAAGCAGTTGGTTGAAGAAGGGAAGACGCGCAGATTTTGGGTAGAAGGCGACCTCATTTATACAAAGGGGCACCAATTGTATGTCCCGAAGGCGGGCAACTTGAGAAGGGCACTCATGAGAGAATGCTATGATACTTTGTAGGCTAGACATCCAAGCTGGCAGAGGACATGGAGCTTGTTGAAGCAGGGTTATTACTGGCCGGATATGAAGGAGGATGTGATGACTTATACGAAGACTTGCTTAACCTGCCAGTAGGACAAAGTTGAGAGGCAGAAGGTGATAGGCTCTTGGAGCCACTTCCTGTGCGCTCTCGCCCATGGGAGAGTGTCTCCATAGACTTTATCACTTCCCTACCAAAAGTGGGGGAGCACTCATCCGTTTTTGTTGTTGTTGACAGGTTCTCTAAGTATGCCACCTTCATTCCTACCACGAAGAGTTCAAGCACAGAAGAGACAGCCCAGCTTTTCTTCAAGCATGTGGTGAAATTCTGGGGTGTACCCCAAAATATTGTGAGTGATAGAGACGCTAGGTTTACAGGGAAGTTTTGGATAGAGTTATTCCAACTCCTGGGCTCCGAGCTGAGCATGACCTCCAGTTACCATCCCCAGAGTGACGGACAGACAGAGAGATTTAATGGGTTGCTGGAGGAATACCTTTGATACTTTGTCAATGCCAACTAGAAGAATTGGGTTGACTTGCTGGATATTGCCCAGTTTTGTTTCAACATCCAACGGAGCTCTTCTTCCAACAAGAGCCCTATAGAAATCATTACGGGTCAACAACTACTGTTACCCCATACGGTGGCAATACCATATACCGGGAGATGCCCAAGAGCTTATCAGTTCACCAAGGATTGGAAGCAGAGTTCAGAAATAGCAAAAGCGTACCTTGAAAAAGCTTCCAAGAGAATGAAGAAATGGACAAATCAGAATCGCCGACCTAGAGAGTTCAATGTTGGAGATCAGGTTCTCATAAAGCTTCTTCTAGAACAAGTCAGATCATTGAGGAACAAGGATAGAAGATTAATCCAAAGGTACATTGGTCCAGTTCCTATCATATCAAAGATTGGAAGAGCAGCCTACAAGGTCGAGCCTCCTGCGTGGTTGAAGGTCCATCCAGTTTTTCATGTCAACGTCTTGAAGCCATATTATCCAGACATGGAAGACCCATCTCGCAATGTGTCTAAGCGATCACACGTCAAGATCAAGTTCAACCTAAGTTAAGCCATGGAAGACATCCTTGTAGAGCGAAAAGTTAGAGATCCCTCCATTGGAGAAGAACAAAAAGAATATTTGGTCAAGTGGAGAGATCGAGGAGAAGAAGATACTAGTTGGGAGACTGAAAAAGATCTGAAACCCTTATCCGAGAGAAAGTCAGCCTTGCCAACTAGAAGACCTCCGCCACCAAATCTAAGCTCCAGTACATATTGCCAAGGACGTCAATAGAATTAAGTGGGGGAGGATGTTAGGGTCCCTTTTTGTAAGATACTTATACTAATAAGGAGGCATTCTTTTGTACATATTGTAACATAAGGGAGGACTTTATTTTTGTGTAGTTAGAGTCTTACTATTATTAGAAATTTCCACTTTTAAAAAGTGGTGCCATTTCACCAGTTTTAATGTCTCCTCCTGCCAGGTCCAATAATGTTCGTAAAGTTTTTTATGGGGGTGTGAGTACTCTTCTGAATTGAAGCTCTTACTCACCACGTTGGTTGATCACGATCGACGGCACCTGTTACATACACTGTACCTCCGTGCACACACATTGCAGCCTTGTATTACTGTTGGAATTAATAAAAGCGTGCTATTTCTTTTTCCATTCGTGATTGTGCCCCTTATAATCCATTAGCTTTCTTCCTTAGTTGTGTTGCTTACAAGTTTAGGCCTTGTTAGCTAGCGTTGCGTGCAAGTTAAGCTTGC
Organism: Lumnitzera racemosa; assembly: GCA_024138005.1. Classification (NCBI taxonomy): domain Eukaryota; kingdom Viridiplantae; phylum Streptophyta; class Magnoliopsida; order Myrtales; family Combretaceae; genus Lumnitzera; species Lumnitzera racemosa. The sequence goes on along the minus strand of JAMXBC010000004.1, from coordinate 70,929,761 downwards.
TTACTACTGCAGAGGCAGTATAGTAAGCGTCATACGGTCTGTTTTGATGCTAAAGAAAGTTTCGGACCGTGACACTTAAGGCTATAGAGAGTGAGTGCTCGACCATTTGAATCTCTAGTCGTCTGATAAATGTGTAAAATTGCACATTTATCCCCACTTAAAGCAAATGTTCATACTTGGAATGTTGCTAAGGAATTGATGAAAAGCTTGTGTTCAAATCTCTTATGTAAAGATCTAGAAAAAGGATCAAATTTTAGCATTACATGGTTTTTATATGGTTATAACGGTTTGTCTAAAGTATAGATCATTCTTGTGTACAAACAATGTGTGATCATGTTCAATTTTTAGTTGCAAGGTTATGGATTATTAGTGCATCACTGCTTGAGAACCATAAGGCAAATGATTTGGAAAAAGAAGTCTATTACTAGTTTGCTCAATATTTGACAGTAGTTGATGCTAATTTTTAATGGAGAAGAATCAACACTAGCAAGTTTCATACATGAATTAGCAAGGAAAAGGGCTGCTTATACATCATCAACACCTGAAACCAAGCAACCGTGCATGAAAGCAGCAGAAATGGTTGCATTTGAACTAGCACCCAAGCACTCCATCCACTGACACACACTGATCAACATCGAAGAGGCGCTCTTCATTAAAGACAGAGCAGCAGATATTAGCGAAGAGTCTCACTTCATGATCTGAGCTTAGCAAGGTGTTCGCCTGAGCTGCTGTCTATTGATGCCGAGAATCCTAGCCGAGGGTGCAGCAGCTGTGCATTATCCATCACCAAGCATGATCAAATATGGAATTCAGTAACAGCAAAACCCCATTTTTATGTTTCTTGCAGCAGTTCATCAAGAAGAATGATACATCATCAATCAGCTTCTCAAATCCGTCCCAAGCTTATGATCTGAGCGACTCAATTGAAGCAAGTGACCCAAATATACACTATATTTGACAGCCGTCTGCACACTAAGATTCATTCCATGTTAGTGCGGGTTGTGAAATCGAATTTGCAGCAGGCCGTGAATTTCACCAAGTAGCTATGCCCGGAGCAGCCATTCCAAAGTCCAATCCGAGCACCAATTGAGCAAAACACACGCCTGATGATTTGAGCTCCTCCTTGCTGCACATTACAATGCACCAACAGCAGAAATGTGACCGAACAGAGCACACCTAATTCTAGCAGTCCGAGCAACTCCCAGCACACCGCCAACAGCAGCTTCTTGTGGAGTAGAACTGAACACTCAATTGGCACTCTCCACAATCCACTTGTGCTCTCAAAACAAGGACGTGGAACGCACAATTTATTTTTTATTTTATAATTCCTCGTTGAGGCCAACTTAACTCATTTTAGTTTGGATAACCATATCGGCTTATCATTTTCTTTTGATTTGTTTGACAGGTAACATGGACAGTAATTATGAGAGTGAGCAACTCGAGCACTTGGAAATATAGAACACAGCAGGCCGTGAGCTTCAATGTTGACAGTACGCCATGCCGAGTAAATGAAAGCTCCACGCGACAGCAACCAATGTAACCGAGCACCTGCAATAAGCCGAGAAGCTCACCATCTCCATCAGCAACAACACACGTCCACGACAGCTTCTTGGAGTGAAGACAAGCAGCAGCTCCATTTAAGCTACAGCTGCAACGAACAGCAGCCCGATGATACTCTACAACCAAGCAACATTCCAAGACCGAACTCAGCTGCTGAATTTTCTTAAGTGCAGCCCATGTCACAACTGCACAGAGCAGGCGCCAACAGCTACTCCTTCTCCAAATTGGTCCAAGCTTCAGCGCAACTCCGAGACGAACAGCGGCAGCAACCAAAAACAGCAGGATAGTCCATGCAATTAGCATTTCCTGGCACCAACACGCAAGAGACAACTGCTGAACTTCATCCAACTTAGAACCAGCTAGCCAAGAGCGCAGCAGAGCATTCGATATTTGACTAGCAGCCACGGTATTCAACTTCCAAGTGCCAGAGACCTGATTTTCATCACCGAACAGCAGCACCAAGAGACTAGAACTCGAGCTCCAATTATGACAACTCAAGCTTTTAGCAAAAAGATGAACCGAGCTGCATCGTTAGCCTTTCCAATTGCCCAATTTAGTTTTCTATCGTACAATTATTTTTAGAGGCCAACTTGCCTTATCTTTGTTTGGCTTATTGCTACATTTTGGTTGTTTGACAGGTTTATGAGCATGAGTTATGAATTCCAGAACCAAGCTTAAATTGCTGCAGCTTCTTAACTCCAACACAGCCAGCAGCTGTCCAAATAAACTTGCAGGCCGTGGATTCAATTTCAGCAGCGGCACACCAATCTGAGAGCTCCACTTCACTCAGCAGCTGCAAACCCCACAGCACAAGACAGCTACAGTAGCGCTGTGTGCTACAGCTCCTAGCCGCGTGACAGCAACAACCGAACAAGTCCTATGCCGAGCAATCCAAGCACCAAGAACCAGTAGCAGCGGCGGCCAAGGACCAAGCACCAAGCCATCCAATCAAGCAGCCACGGCTCTCTAATACCAAACTTGCAGCAGCTCAATTCAGGCGAGAACAGCAACTACACAGCCAAGCAGCAGTCCACAATAACAGCTGACGTGAAGAACCCTGAATGACACTTAATATTGCCAGATTGAAAAATGATATGAATTGGTGATGTTGCAAGTAGATAGGGGAGCAACACGTGGGGTCATTTGTTTCCTTGTTATTTCTCTTTAGTTATCATGAAAATAGAAAACAGAAGTATATTTTGGCAGCCCATTTCCCATTCAAGAAGCCCATGTCTATCTTCAATTGTCTTATTATTGGGCCTTTGCATAACATATATAACTAGTCCCTAACATGCCCAACATAACATATAAAATGTAAAAACCCAAGTGTACTCATCTTCTTCTTCTTCTTCATTATTCCCCCTTCTTCCTAACAATATAACTATAATATTATAGTGTAAGAAACTATTTTGGTTTTGCATCTCTTAAATTTATTTTTACTAACAAGTTCATGCGATTATCCTTTAGTTAAAATTTATATCTATTATCACACAAATATTTAAACTTTATTTATAATAAATCGGTAAATTTTCTTTGTTTTAGTATTTTTTCTATTTTCGTGCATATCGTATTTTCCATTCTAGGTAAGGAGACTAAATACCCTAAATGGACTCTAATTTTCATAAGAGCTTTCATTCTTAAAATATATTATATTTAATCTTTTTTTTGTTTTATGTATAAACATCATTAAATATACGTCCATCTACTATTACTATATGGGACATACAATTTAGTCACGTTCCATCCCATATGAATAAACGGTATTTGTGTCATTGGTCAAGTGATTTGATGAATATAACAAGAATATAGAGCACCATAAGATGAACATAAATATAAGCATCCATAATATGAAAATATCCAAGTTTAGAATTTTGGTTTACATACAAGGAAATAATCACTTATGAGCCTTGAGATTTGAGTATCATAGTCTTAATCGATGTTATCAAAATTACATTGAGATGTTGACTTGGTAATAAGAAGAATCAAGAGCTGAGAAGGTCAAATTTGGGTTGAACTAGGATTAAATTATGAACAAAAATATTAGAATGTAATTCTCATTTATTTATAAAATAATAAAATTATTCACATTTTTTAGATTAAAAAGTTTAAGAATTTTTTATAATTTATTATTTTGTTTTTCATGGATCTATATTTATTTCTTTAGTAAAGTACTGCATTTTTTTTTAAAAGAAAATGATGCATTTTGTCTTGGAAATCCAGTTGGATCATATAAGAATTACGTTAGTTAGACCAACCTGTTCAATTCGATTGAACCAAGATTACTATGAATCAGGATTAAGGCGTAAATTGGATTAGTTTTATGAACGGGTCATGTCAAAGTAGTTTGTGTCAAGTGGGTCAACCCATATTTGTTGATGTTTATCTTAGTTTGGAAAACCAAAGATTTGTGATCTGGGTAGGCTAGGCATGAAAGGACTTGAGTGGGCCCAAAAGCTAAAGTTGTTTTCTATTGGCTAGTAGCCTATAATCATTAGGCATGATAATCCATGGTTAAGTAATAAAGATCCTCAATATAGCAAATCAAACCCCAAAATTAATTTCATTTCTATCATATCCCAATCCCTAATAGTCTACTTTTTCCTACCTTTCCTCATAAGCACCCAAAACTACTCAATCAACTCTCAAATCTTTCTAATCTTGTCCATTTTCTTGCCAAAAACATAAAATAGGTAAAATTGGCTATGAAAAAAGAAAAAGTAGAGAAATCATGTGGAACTGCTCATTTGCATGGGTGCTGGGTGCAATGATAATGTTTTGGTAAAATTGTAAAAATGTGATGAGATTTGTGTGTAAATAAAATGGTTGGCTCCATTGTAATCCTAGCAAGATACAAAAATGACATTGGTTGGGCCGAGTATGGCCATGAAATCAAGATGGGCTGGCCTAATACGACCTTAACCATCATTATGCTTAATATGGGCACAATCATGAATATGATGGTTGTATGACGATAATGGCATGGGTCCAATACAATGGAATGGCATAGGCCCATATCTTATATGTGTTTTATAACTTTTTTCTTTTTTAATATCTAAAGGAAAAGAGTAACCATGATCATCTCCTTTTTATAATAATGGGGTGAATTATATTAGCCAACACTAAAATCAATTCTAAAAAAAAAAATACGAAGGTCAAAATAGATTTATAGGACTTGAGGTTTAAGTCCATGCACAATCTGAACTTAACTCTTAAGGCTAATGATAAGGTTTAGAGAGTCAAATTCATAAATTTAATATTGTTTAATGAGTTTTGGCATAATGGACTTTAAACAATTATCATCAATTCGACTTTGTTTGCTCTCTACCTTTTCTCTAGGAGTTTTTGCATTTAGAGAAACTTTCTATAGCTTAAATTTAAGAGGAGCCATGAAAGGATCCATCCAAAGAGAATTCATCTTAGCTAACCACTAATATCATTCCATGGATATTGTTAACGGTTAAACTCTATAAATGATCAATGAATTCTCTTCATTTAAAATGATTTAGAGATTAGAGAAAGTGCTATGAATCTTTTGCTCTTGAGAATTAAGCAAGGCCATAACGAAGGACAAGCCACTTTTTTTTTCTTAAGAATAGCACAGTTGATGTTTTGTATCTACTTATCACTTATGCATTTGAGATTATTGAGATTGCTTGTTCCCTTCTTCTTGTTTCTCTCTTCAAGTTATCTACACATGTCTACTTGACCTCACTTTTTTGAGGTCATGTGAAATGGAAGACTTATGTTGTATGCATGTGATCACTTTAATTAGAGTGTGATTATATTTTAAAGTTAAGGATGACTCGACAAAATTTAGAGAGAAGAAAGCACTTAGAAAGAATTAGAGTAATTGTATTTTCACAAATCCACCCCATTTTAAACATAAGCTTATTCACACAATCTAATAGTTAACTACCTACTTAAATATCTAGCTAAAAGTATCGCTCATCCATTTGTATATCCTTATGATTAAATTTAGGTAAGGGTTGGGTCCGAACTATGAACCGGCTCGGCCTGTGGGAGACCAGGCTGAACTGTACTACACCCTCCCTCCCCTTGAAAAACCGCCCGAACCAGTAGGTCGCAAATCATAGAACTGGCCTACTATTAAACAGGCAAGTTGGTCTGGTCGATTTACTTAAAAAAAAAAAAAAGAAAGAAAGAAAAAAGGGAAGTCATTATGTCGAAAAAAATAATTGGATAATATCTGATAAGTCATTATATGTCAAAACTACTTTGTTTAGTACGATAAACGACTAATCATAAATTAATTATATATTAAACATAATTGAAAAATTCAATTTCAGTTAATGTATGTCATTTTTATAAAACTTGTTAAATGCTAAGGACTTGAATATAAGAAAAAAATAAAATTTGAGGAAAAAAATAAAAAAGTTAGAATCACAATAAGTTGGAAATTAATAAAAAAAATTAGAAATTATTAATTAATTAGTTTACTTTAAAAAAAGAGAGAAAGAAGATTACATTATTAAAAATTATTAATATATTTAAAAAGAAATTAATAAAAAATTGAATATTCTTAAAAAAAAAAACTATTCAAGAGTCAAACTGACTTTTAAACTGCCAAGTTAGCTGAATTGGCTCAAAATCACTCCCCACGAGCCAATCACGATTTAGCTATTGCTCAACTCGTGAATTGACGGTTTTGAACCGATTCAAGATCGAGCCGGTTCAGTGCCTACCTCTACTTATGACTAGTAGGAGATATACTTATCAATTTTCCAATGTAAATAATAAGAGGGAAGAGTGCAAAAAGTGAATATGGATGCATCGTGGAAAAAATGCATATAAAATATTTATTAATGTTTTAAAAGGTTTAATACAATGTTAATATTATTGAAAAATAATAAATTTAACTAACACAAAATTACGAAGCACGAAAGTTTGATATGCTAGCAGCAAAAATGTGAATTAACTTTCTTAGATAGAAACTAATCATATTATAATATCTAATTTCATGTTCCGTGATTTTTTTTTATTATTAATATATTTCTATAATTACATTAATTTATATGAAATTTAGTATTCCATCTGATTTGTATTATTAGTATGGTATCATTAGTAGTATTAATTATAATAATTACATGAGTTTGTATTTAATTTAGCATTCCAATATCTATACAAAGATAAACATGTTGAGAAATGAAAATCATCTATTAGTTGAATTACTTAAAAAAAAAAAAAAACATATTTCTGTACACCATTTCCCATCCATTATGATCTTGGAAAGCATTTACACGCTTTGCCTTTTGACAGATAAGAAAATCGGAATATATTTACAATTTTTTTTTAAATTATATTTTTATTTGCACATTGCGTAAAATCTTTAACTAGTTTTTCAAATATAATAGAGGATCGAGATAAACAAGTTTGGATATGGCGTCAACTCATGGGCTATGGAAAGTTTGCGTAGTAATTTTTATCCCATGAAAATAGAATTGAGGTTAATATAATATATTCATCTGTTAAACAAAAGAATTTATTCCCCATTTATCCGTACCAATTTTTTTTTTTTTTTTTCAGAAGATTGATATGAATTTGATACTGTTGAAAGATGATACAATTGAAATAACATAATATTTCTAAACACGAAAGTTCCAATTTGCTACCAGTAGAAATGTAAACCAACAAATAGACCAATTTTTTCAAATAAGCTAAAATTAGGGTTGTTGATAAAATCAAGCTAAATCGTAAAATATAGTTTGGATTCGATTTAACCTGAAAATCTAACTGAAAAAAAAAATCATGAATACCCTCAGTTGGAATAATAATTACAATACCATAAAAGTAAAATATAAGATTGAAACAATAATTATATGTTTATATTATTTAAAAAAAAAAGAATCATTCTCCCACTGTTAATATACATAATTGACATTTGCGAAAGAGGAAGGAAGTTGGCTTTTGGTCCATGAAAGAAAGGACACAAATATTCGATATCCAGAAACATTTTTGCAAAGCAAAGAATTCTTTTTCCTTTTCCTATTTCTTTTTCCCCTACATTCACGATCCTTTCATTTTATCATGTTTATTTTTTATAATCATGTATGCTTTCTTTTCTTTACTTTTGCCTTTTTATTTTTATATTGTTCTTTTTAGTATATGCTTTTCTTGCGCTAAACGCATTGCACTAAGGGCCTAGGCCACTAACTATCATTTTCGATGTCTCCTTTTCCTCTAAAAGATCCCCAAACATTTTAAATGTTTTGTTCTTACGTGCGTTTCTTTTTGTGACATATACTATGGACTAGGTGGGTGGATAGATCGAACAGCGAAGCAAATAAAGTAACCTTTGCTTAATTCTTGATCGATCCCAAAAAGCAAGCCATATGCTCCATGCAACATGGGTGCACTTATTTAATTTGGATTTATGTAAACTTGCGAAAACAATTTGAAGTTGCATTGTTATTTTATATTGGATTTACTTGTCACATTTAGGTATGTCTAATTCATTTATGTTTGAAATTAAGAAAACTTAAGTCCTTAAACCGAATTCACCATGTTGATAGGCCTTTTTAGCTTAGCTTTGTACTTCTAAGCCTAAGTGTCGAGGCATGCTTGAGACCTCCAAGCATCTTTTAGGCTAAAGCCTCAATTCTCCTTTTAAATGCTTCAACATGCCCGGGGCTGTGAGAATAGGCTAGCTCAAATTAAGATAGGCAAATGATTAATGTGTTAAGTACCAAAGCAATGTGCTCAGGATTGCCCCAAGTGCTCCTTCGACCTCAACCAATAGAAGAAATTGGAAGCCTCCGATGAAGCACTTGGGGTACCTGACTTAGCACCTAAGCTCCAAGCCTCAAGGATCTTATGTCCTCAAGATAGCATGATCCATAGCCTAACAAATCTACTCCGATCTCGAGACTCCAAACACGTGCTAAGTGCTCAACGCTCAGGTAAAAGGGTACAACGTTGAGGGATGAGTTGCTTATTTCCCTCATCTCTTCTCATTAAATGATACATGACAGTCTACTACACAACTTAAGAGTCCAGCCATCCAACCTATGATGTTATTCATATTAATGTGATAGACTCTCTCCCAAAGATCCACTTAGTGAAAGAAAGCAGCTATCCTTTCTTAAACTAAGCACACCTCCATACTTAGATCACGTACAAACCAATCCTCTTCCAACATGTGGCTCTAATAGGTAAGCTTCATACAATATAAATAGGACATGGAGTCTCAAGTATTAGATCTTCCTCTCCTCAAATACACACAAAACTCTCTCATTTAATCCTTAATACTCTCCTGGATAACTTTGGCATCGAAGAGCCCTCATAGGTAACGCTATAGGAGGTTTTCTTGTTGATTTACCATCATTTACAATAGCCAGATCGCTAAGGTATCACCAAATATTCTCCTTAGTGATAAACACTATCAAACACTAGGAACAATGCATATGTAATATTAGGGCACATATTACAAATTTAATGAGAGTAGAATTGCACCTAAATCCTGATGGAAGATGCATAAAGAACCCAATTGATGGGTAGTCTTCCAAATCAATTACACAATCCTTAGAGAATTCATTCTCGTATCCTTTCTGATGGTGTGAAGTTTGAGTAATATGTATCACTTGGGAATCACAAGCTTTTATATATATATATATATATATATCCCTAAAGGTTTACACTCTATCAACCTTTTATTATTATTTATAATTTATCCTATCATAGAGTTGAAAACAATATTTTAGTCTTTTACACATAAACTTGTACATCATTTGATGCGTTAAATTCTATAGCTATATTAGATTATTTTTATTTAGATTTTATTTTATATGATAGTTTTATTATATAATTATTATTAAAATAAACCTAATAATTTAACCTTAGTTTTGGCAAAGTAAAAAGGTAGGCATCCCAATTATGCAAAGTTAAATATTGTAAAGTTTATTATTCAAAGTTTTAAAGTTAAGAAATTTATATCTAACTTTATCTTTTTTCTTTCTTGATTATCATTGCCTTTATATTGTTACATGAACCAATCTCCAATTAGAGGATGGAAAATGTGCCTTTTGTTTTCATTTCTCTCCTCCTCCTCCTCCTTCGTCTTCTTTTTTATTTAAAAATATATATATGAATAAAATGTAAGCACCAAATCTAATAATTAATTAGTTATTTTTCTCTCACTTTAGGGTTTCTAATGGCAACAATTGTAAACTCATGATTTGATCATTTCGAGAGGTCGCATAATCAATTAACTGTGATTTTGGAGGAATTAACAAGACTAAGATAGATTATGTATATTCTCGATTATGGTTGAATTAACTAAGAATTAGTAGGCTCGAGTAGAGCTTGGATGGATTAGGCTTGAATCGCATCTCTTATTCCTTGATCCCTGTAAAAATCCCTCTATGATTGTAGCCACAGGTGTCTTTCGATACTTAAGTTAGCAAGAATAATTAAGGGAAAAAAGGGGTGAGCACTAAGAAGTCAAGGGGGTAGTGCTCGTCCAGTATGTGTGTAAGATGCTAAAGGTTAAGATTGTATATAAAAAATGAGCCAAAAGAGTCAAGAGGATCCCCTTACCTCATAGTGTCTCCTACCTTTATAAGGATTATTTGGACTTGTGGTAGTTCAGGGTTTTCTCGTACTAGTCACCAGTAAATAATAGGTGCTATAATGGAGATTAGGTGCAACTCTGAAGGCAGTTGACCATGATCAGTCTGGTAATAAAATCTATTACTTAGAGATCTAACATTTGTAGGAGTTGTCAGGTGTACTAGCCATACCACTTATGTTAGATGACCATTAATGGATTGTAGTGGAAAGCTAATGCTAAAGACAAATGAGGCGTTAAAACGTCGGGTCGGGGGAGGGGTCAATAGGTGCTCAATTGAGGATAACTTGAGACCAAGTGATTAGCATGTGCAGGCTCGGTAGTCAAGCCAACTTGCTCGAGTGAGACGTTGTAAGGCTTACCAAGCAGATCATAGTATAGAGGATGAGCTCATTGTTTACCTGCATGTTTTTTGGTGAGCTTTCTCATATGAGGAGCCTCAGACCAAGTAAGAATTGGGTATCAATATATATAAAATATTTGTCAAATATAAGTTGAAATGTTAAATTATACATTTTCTTTTCAAACGGAGTTTCAATATCTATCTCTCCTTTAAAACTATGTATTATTTTTGGAAGATTAGTAAACGTCTATCATTGGTAGGTTAAGTTTAATCTTTTGTTTCTAGAAGATAAATATTGCAAAAGATTATGGAAATGTAATAATGAGTTAAGCATTAACTTTTTCACTTTATGGAGTATGAGTAGTGTACTCTCTTACACTTTTATGCCTCAACTAGTTGTACTGCTATTTTTTATTATTGGATTTATGATTTATTTTGAATTTCTTTGATTTCGGAATAAAAGTTTCATAGAATCAAACTAGGTCTTTATTTTTAATTTTGAAAGACAAAATTTCATTTAGGAAATAATTAATGTATTTGAAGTTTCATTATGAACATTTGTAGATCTATTTACTAGAAAATGTAAAACCCTACAAATTCTTACCGACTCACAAGGGTATTATTAGTATATACAATCAAGCTGTTAGGCCCCAATCGCAAAACATTGTACAAATCATAAATGATACTTGGGGAGCATCATATCTATATATCGATTTAAGAAAAAGGGTGTAAAACTCAGTGAAACGTTTTTTTTTATCAGATTAACATAAAATATATTATATTATCCTCAGAAAAACATAAGATACAAGGCCCCTATATTGACCGCCAAAAACCCAAAAGCAACAAGTTGAGATTCAAATGAAATCAGGCCACTATTGCATATATATCTTTCATCAAAGACTTTAGGGAGCTGGTCATGCAGAGGATGGGAATGGGCAGTGGGATTGACCTGCTACTTCTGCATACTGGTCCCAATACCTTTTTTATTGTAAAATTTGGAATCACATATAAATGGGAATGGATACATAATTCTATGATCAAGACAGTGCTGACCCATCTGAGAAAGAACGAATGGTCACTGCGTTGGGACAATTAAAATAAATACTTTGTTTTAGGTTTGATGTTGGTCTTTGTTGACAAAACCCTATCTGCATTTCTATCTGCTCCACTTTGCTCCACAAGAAACGACCCATGACTTTGTACATATGCAGATGACATTGTGGTTTAAAAATAAGACATTTGTTTAGACGAAAAACAACAAAATATGTAATATCATTGAATATGGGATTTTCCTTTTTTTTTTTTTTAACCATTTATGTCATCATTTCTGGCATCAAAAACGAAAGTTTCACATCATGCACATGCCTCATCTAGATAAAATATGATTTTATTCAAGTTGTTGGAAACTTTTATAGTCTACATTGAAAAGCTAAGCCATGAAATAGAGGACTGAAATATGTATATAAGCTTCAAAAATCTTGATGCTATAAAAGAGCACAAAGGAAACAAAACTTGTTGAATAAAAGAATGCATCTATATAAATATATGGACTGTAATTATTAATTATACTTAGATACATAATAATAATAATAATAATAATAATAATAATAATAATAATAATAATAATAAATAGTTTTTTAAAGAATTACTACTCAATTTGTAACATGTTTGAAAGTCACATTGTGTGTAATATTCATAAATCTTTTTCTGCCACAAGAAAGGTATGACAAAAATCGACTCTAACTACCGTGCTAAACGCAAACTCACGTTAAAGGCTACATTATAACGTAGAGCATCATGCTGAAGTCTTAACGTACCCTCCATATATTAGCAAAGTTTTAACATTAATTTATAAAATCTTGAAACTTTAACGACCAATTAACTCTTGATTGTGATTTATGAGTCAGAACATTCATATGAACTTATTTTGTCCAATATATACCTATATATAATCAATAATTTATAAAATCATAGCAAAGTTTTTTTTTTCTGCACGTGCATAGTAAACATATCATATGTAGAATAAATACTTACAAACACAACATACCATATTATTATAATATAATTGTCGATTGTATTAGAAAATAAATATAAGTATTTGTGTGATATATATATCTATACATATATATATATATATATATCTTTTTCATATGCATTTTGTTTAGTGTGATTATAAATACATATGTATACGTCGTAGTACTAATATATTTACATGCAATTGGAGCTTATATACCTATTGTCACCTTAAATCTTTTACCAATAGAATTTTTGGGTCTATTAGGGTGTTGTGGATCTAGTATGAGAGGTTTGGGCAGTAAGGAGCACACATCTTGCAAAATAGACAGGGGTTTTAGTTATTATGCAAGGATTGCCTGACATTACTACTTTGATACTTAACTTAAAGAGAGAGAGAGAGAGATTTGAGCTCAATAGAAGATATGAAGAGTGTGTGAATGAGATTCTTTTATTCATTCTTTTTGGGCTTAAATTGGACTTACCTTTTGAGGGATCTAAGTGAAGGTTTTTATAGGATGTACCTCTAGGTAATTCCAAATGTGCGACCCCAAAAATTGGAGGAATTGATAAGATTTTCCAACATCAATAAAGGAAATGATTACTCTTAGATCTTATGCCTATCTTATCCTCCTTGTTATTATACAATACTTTACAGTCGAGCCATATTGGTTGATATGGGATGAGCCACTGATTATTATATCACATTAAATATCATATGAATATCATACGGACGAATAAGGACAAACCTATTGAGGAGTACCCCAGAGGTTGTAGGGATTGGTCTTACTTTAGGTGAGTTTCCATCTTAACCTTGTGGTCAGGGTAATTCAACTGTGGTGATACATAGCTAATTGGCCATGTAAACTAAATCCATATATATATATATATATGTATGAAATATATATGTAATTATTTGTCCTCGTATCACACAATGTTATTGTATAGATGGTGAAATTTTATTATTATTGTTCTTCTTCTTTTTTATATAAAAATTAATTAATATAGTAACCAATTACTTCAACTTTCTTACTTTTCATTTTTCATTTTTTGTTTCTTTTATTCTCTCTCTTTCTCTTATTCCCCTAATTTTCTCTTCCTACATCCTATTTTCTATTTGGTAAATTACTTAGACTTTCATTTTTCAACATTTTATATACTCATACATTTTACCCTAATGCTTTGCATTCCTACATTTTATATTGAACTACCACTATTAATTAATAAACATGTATCAATTTCTAATTGGTTTACAATAATTAATATAATCAAATATATTTAATAGAATAAATATTCGCTAAAAGAAAAAAGAACATAAAAAGGAGATATATCTAGGTTCAATTGCTCCTATCCTTAGAGTAGTTGGCTATAGCTAGAATTAATTGATAAATCATTCAATCTACCCATGCTACTAGGTTATAGGTGATTATCTATTATCCTAAATATTAAAATAAAAAATAATTTTGTATGAAAGCCTCAACTATGACCCTACTGATTTTTGCCTTTTTTCCTTCTCTTCTTTTAATTAAATTGTAAGGGTGGTGTATATCATTTCGAAAAGTTTGGTCTTAAATGTGTTTGAGTAATGATTTTTAGTCTTAGATAGTGTTTAGGAAAAAGTATGATACATAAATGACAATTGGGATGCATAAAGTTTCAATCTTAACGAACGGATGGTTGAATATAGTGCAAATTCTTAACTTCTTGGATTTTTCCAACATAGTCATGATCTAAATAATGCTAGATTTACGTAGTAAATAAAGCTCATGATGATAAAACGACCGATTCTAAGGTTTAATGAGTATATATATGTCATATGATGAATATATGTTTTTATAGTTGCATAAAGCTATGATCTTGGCATAAAATTAGTTGAATAATGTTAAAATCTTCTTATTTTCCCTGAATGAAATTAGCTAACTAATGTCAAATCTTTTTATTTTCCTATATTGTTGTGTGTGATTTTGATGTTATTTATGAATTTTCAAATAATCTTAATGTATGCTAATGATTAAGTGTGTTTAGAGTTTAATTTTAATCTCATTCCAAAACCAAAAGTGTGATTTAACTTTTTGAAAAGTTGTTTGAATGCTCATCATGATCATGGTGAATATTCATCATGTTCTTGGCAAATTTTTCAATCAATTTCATCAAAAGAGTGTCTTTGAGCAAGATTCAAACCAAAAGTATATTTATGTAAATTTTGACCTCTTGATATCATCTCCATTTTCAAAGTCATCAAGTTCAAATCACATAATACTTGGTTTTGGATCAAAAGTTGAAAATTTTCATGCTTAAAGGCAAATGAGAATGAAAAAAGTTGTTTGTGAATAAAATTTTAACAAATTAACGGAAATACATAAAATATGAAAATAATAATAATTAAAATAAAATTAGAAAGTTAATAATTGATTTTGGCGGGTTGAATCAACTAAGCCCCAAATTGGTTCACCTAAGAACTAACCCAAGCCACCCCCTTTACCGATTGATATCACTAAAATTTAGCTTGATTTATTTTAATTGAAGAAATCAAATAATAAACCTAAAACATAATATAGTGAAGACATCTTACCTAACGACATCTTTTAATTGGCTAAGTACAAATTTCCCAAAAGTACTTAAGCCTATTTACCCTATTATGGACCCATATCCAAAATGGGCCCTAAACCAATAACTTGTCACGTGATCTTAGTAGAATAAAATTAGAACTTGGGCTAAACTTAATAACCAATTAAATGGACAAAAGCCAACTAAACTAATTAAATCTTTATTGACCTTGTAGGCCTAATTCTAAAATTTATTGAGCCCATCTTCCTCTTAGGGCTTAAAACTCATGTAGGCTTTAATAAAATATAAAACTTAGATGTAGAATAAAATAAAGTACTTAACTTTATAATAGGCTAAGAATTAGTGGGCTTTAACCTAATCAAATTAACAGGTTTGATCATAATGAATGCAGTATGAGAATCAATGGTTAATTCATGTTGACTGAATAATAACTTTTATTTTTTAATGGCATGTAAGTAGTTCTGAGCTTAGATGTAGACTTACACTTATGTTCAAATATGGAGACTATTCTTGATTATGGTTTGAACTCTGGTAACGATACATAGTGACTTATGTATTCCGTGTTAAGGTAGAAATCTAATAAACTGGATTAATATTTAAACTCGACTAATTAATTGCATGTTGCTTGTGCAAAATCATCTTGAGCTGGAAAGCAATACCCTTAGATTATGATTATGGCTGCAATTGTATACCATGAAACTATCGAGGAATGGTTACACAGGTGGCTAGGGTATATATGAACTATGAACAATGAAGACTGACAATGGCAGTAACACCTAAATAGGACTACTTTTGGTTTCGGTTTTTGGATCAATGTAGAGGTTAGATACTCTTACTAAACCCCAATGGTCACTGTGGTAGCATTGGACCTCAGGTCTCCATTTATGTTGTTTAGAGTCATGAATACTCTTGTATTACTTGTTTATTTTATCTAAATAATTATATTAAATAAATTTTCTTGATCCATTAGATGCAAGACCAAAGTTTCATACCACATGTGCTAATGTCAATATCATACTAAATCTACTATAGTTCACTCCTTTCTTATGTTTTTTAGGTACTCATTTGACATTGTGACTTGTACGCGATCTCAAGTTATGTGCTAATGCAAGTGGAGTGTTTGAAACTTGTATTGTAACTGTTGTTATTTTTTATAGCTAGGTTGGTAGCAGTATAAAGGACTTAGACATTCATAAATCATTCTTATGATTATTCTTTTTTCCAAGAAAAGTTTTTCCACAAATTCAAAATTAATGAAGGATTTTCTGAAATTAAGAATGGGTAATTAGCTCACCATTAAATGATGCAGTAGTTCTGAAACCTTACATATCATATTTAAGTGTGATACGTAGCCGACTATCAACACTATTTAGGTTTTAGGGCATTACACATTTGAAGGCCTATCATCTTAAGAGGGTTGCATGGCTTTCCCTTAAGTGTTGGTAAAAAACTACCTAAGTTTGATGTGGTCAACTTTGTCCTTAGGGTTTTTTTAATGCTTGTTTTTTTTTCTTATTTTTGTATATTTTAACAATTTCTTATTGTAGATCAACTTGAAACTAACCTGTATCCACTTTGTAATAGCAATAGTGATAAAATACAACACAAAAGTTCCATAAAGGAATATATAAATATGTTGGCATAGAAAATGAAATTCATCACTTTGTTTCTTTATCATATCACTTACTTTTCTTTTTCCTTCTTGTTGATGGTAGAAAATGAGAACCATTGACCAAGCCTAACCTAGAGAAAGACCCATGACAAGCGAGTTTGGTGACTTTCCTAATGTTTAAACATAAAACCGAGCATTGAAGACAAGAAATTAGGTATAATCCTAATCGCATGACTCTAGATGCACCTTAGGGACAAATGACAATACAACACCCTTAAAGCCTTAAATAAGAAAAGATAGGCACGTGGCTCTAAGACCACCTACACTTGGACCCCTATTAGGAAGTCCGATTGTCCAAAGGTAGCTTTTGGCTTAAAATTGATCCAAAACTAACTGATTAGTCTGTAACCAGACCGGCCCTATAAGGTTTATCAGTCTTGGGCAAGTTTGAGCCTTGGACCTACTAACCCCATAAAGTTCTCTTAAAAAAACGAAGAAGAAGAAGAAGAAGAAAGTTGAAATACCTAACACACACACACACACACACACACACACACACACACACACACACACAAACACACACACACACACACACACACCACACACACACACACACACACACACACACACACACCACACACACACACACACACACACACACACACACACACACCACACACACACACACACACACACACACACACACACACACACACCACACACACACACACACACACACACACACACACACACACACACACACACACACACACACACACACACACACACACACACACACACCACACACACACACACACACACACACACACACACACACACACACACACACACACACACACACACACACACACACACACACACACACACACACACACACACACACACACACACACACACACACACACACACACACACACACACACACACACACACACACACACACACACACACACACACACACACACACACACACACACACACACACACACACACACACACACACACACACACACACACACACACACACACACACACACACACACACACACACACACACACACACACACACACACACACACACACACACACACACACCACACATATATATATATAGAGAGAGAGAGAGAGAAGAGTGATAGTAAAGAATCTAGCAAACGCAGATGTTCCATGAATTATTGCCTATTGCATTGCTAATTGCAATGCATTTTCCAATCGAGGATGAAAATTCTTAAAAGATACAAATGAGCTATCTCTTATGATGGAACATTGACTTCACTTTTGGTGATGTATGGTACATATACGTTCATGATAAAATGCATGAAATATACTAACAGTTAAATAAGTATTGCAAACAGTATTTCTGTATGTTCTTGTATTACTTGTTTGTACAATTGATTTCAAGTGGTTTCTCATTTGTCCTTCCCCATCTTGTCACTAATTTCCTAACACGCCTAATGTAAGATACCTTTTTTAAGTATTTATATCACTCAGAGAAGACCTTACTAATACCAAAGTTCAAAAAAGTAAACCACAAAGAGAGAGTAAGGTGGTTCAAAAAGTATGAGGAAAAAAAAGATGACTAACCACTTATACCTCACGAGTAAAATAAGCGCTAGAATAACACATGGGAACACAATTTGCAATACTTATTTAACCGTTAGTATTTTCCATACATTTCACTATAATTCTTGTGTTTTATTCAACGGCGTCAATGTACATGGAAATCAATGGCACGTCAAAGTAATCTTCTTCCCCATCTCTAACTATTGGTGTCTACGGTTAGCCTAATGCCTATCCTCTACTTTAATCACTTGAGGTTTCAATAATATCGACACAATAGTAGTTATTGTGATACAAGTTATAGAACAACTTGTGAGATTTTTTAAAGTGTAACAAAATCAACGTTGCAACTTTTGCACCACCTTAGCAATTGTTTGTTGGGGAAGTAGTAGTCCTTATTTATTTTTCTTTCTTACAACTAGGTTCCATTTAATAGTATAGTACTCCCAACAATTAGCTAATGAAAGGAAGATGGGAACATATAATTCTAAGATATAGGGAGAGATTTTAACACTATTCTTAGCACAAGTGCAATGATAACTACTAGGTTAGATATATGAATCGGTAATCAAAACTCTGAATCACTAATGCTATCTCATATTAAACTTATAAAAGGAAAAAGAAAATCAAAATTTATGATTTGATTTGTTTTTACATCAACATTGTGAGTTTATGGTTCTAGGTTGGTTATGATTCTAATAAACTAAGGAATGGAGGAAATAACTCTTAATAATGGAATGGAAATGTAGTTTTAAATTATAGCAAAATTAATAGAATGTTCGTTCATGTTTAAACTTAGAAAACGTAATGATACAATTAAAGTATAGTCATAATAACTAAGCTAATTGAGCTAAATTCAAACATAAATAATATTGGCTAAGAATCTTTCCACTCCGTTGTTGGATCTATCTACAATCATGGAAGCACACCCTTTGAAGTTTCAAGCTATTACTTTAGTTTTAACCTATTCAATAATTGTACAGTTTGTGTTACGGACATGTATACAAAGTTTGGTACATTGAGTGTTGAGACATGCCACCAAAACCAGAACAGATATAAGGCTGCATTAATTGTCCCCGTTGAAACACTAAAAATTGACACGAACGAGCGCCAAGTTAGATGGATGGATAAACAACTGACAAGTAGCCACGTACATGAAGCTTGAAAAGTTCAATGCCGTCGCGTTTAAGGCTGGCCAGTTCTAAGATTCCGAATCTGGGAAACCGGAAATGGAACCGGTTTACATCTTTGTTGGATGGTGTCCTTGAACGTCTGGAGTCAGGACCGGTTACTTTTTTTAGTTTGGGCTCATAAATAGGTTTAGTTGGTTTTGCCTCTTCATTTTTGTTGTAGAAAAAACCATAAGATCACAACTTTTTTAGGGAACCATGGCCAGTTTAGGTTTCTAAAATAGTTAGCAGAATTTATCATCGAACCTATCAAAACTGGCCATGGTCATTACTTCACGCAATAACGTTCCCTGAGTTTATGAATCTTGACTACACACTAGAGAAGTAAATGCATGTAATATCCCTAACTCATATAAGTCGATGTGATTGATTAATAGAAAGTATTAGGTTCGCAAAACAATACATTACAAGTAGACTCTTATATAATGTTTGATATATACTATTAATAGGTAATTTTGGATCATAGGTTCTTAAAACCTATTCCAACCTTTAAGGACTATGAACGGATCCATCTTGGCTCGTGACTAATCTACCATCATCTAAGTCATGGTCTTGGAAGGCCATTCCTATACCCTGTTTAAGCCCATGGTAAGGATGCTATAGGTACCTCGATCGAACCTCAATTATTCGTCTGCGTGACCTTAGACCTCGAGTACTAGAGAACACCGCAAAGGCAATGCCTAGTGAGAATATTTGATGGACCATGTTATCCTCGAGAATCTTATATCGTATCTATTTAAAAGATTCACTTGCCTAATTGGGCAAGATATAAATCTATCCAAATTCTTCCTAAAAGCCAATAAATAGGGGTCAAACCCTATAAGTAAGATACTTATATGCACACACACAAAAGCCTTGTTGCTCTCCTTTTCTTTCATCTAATCCCACAAATGTAGATATAAATATCAAAGTAGTCATGCCAAACAACCTTCCAGCTCTCACTAACTGTTTCTTGTTTGGCATATCCAGAAACAATTCGAATAATCTCTACCAACAAAATTTAAGTGATAACATATATAATTTACAATAGCACACGAACTTTTCGTGATGGGAGAATACACTAAAACCGAGCTTAGGTGAACTTTACCAACTAGTAAATAACGATGATCTTGGTGTAGAAGACAATTTTTTGTAAGGTTATTTTCAAAATTTTTAAAACATATGTAATTGTACTGTGAAATAAATTATTATATTACCAAACATATGAAACAAATTTTTATTTTTATCCAATAACTTATGGCTTTTTTATCTAATAATTTGGCTTGGTATGCAAACCAACCAATGAATAAAGATTTTATCTAGAACACTACTTTGAAATAATGGCAATCACATGTTAACCATAGGTATCGCTTGGTTATCATATTTTTATGATACAATATTGAGTAATTTCTCTAACCTGTTGTATAATTTGCATATCTAAGTTATTAGATAAAAGAGCCTTGAGATACTGAAATAAAACTAAAAACTAAGTATTATATATTTTGTGGTAGAAAATTTTATTTCACAATACATAATAAATATAATTTTAAAATTCCAAAATAACCCTACAATAAGTTATTCAAAATTACACTACTAAAATCTACTGAAATTTTTAATATGAATAATTATTATTTTCTAAATTTTTTAAAATCATGAAAATTTGTATCCAATACTGTACATACTAAACGTAATACAAGAGATTGTACTATCTCGTTTTATTTATACTATATTATTTAGTTCTCCTTATATTATCCTATTTTTTTAACCAAATACTACCTTAATAGTATAAAAAAAGAAAAGAAAAGAAAAGAAATATGTAAGATCGAGGATCCTACCTTGTACACCAACCAATAAATATGGGTTCAAAAAATTAGAACCGGAATATATCTTAAGACAACTCCAAAATCTATATCTAATAAAAGTTACGAATTTCATGATTTCCTATTGAATTTGTGATTTTTTTAAAAAAATGTTCCAATTTACGAAATTATTATTTATTCATGCTTAAAATCGTGATATTTAAAGCTTGGGCTAATACTGCTTTTAATGAATATAAATATAATGAATTTTAATAAAGAAAAATAGAATGTTGACAAAATATTTCACGTAGAGCATATAGACTGCGAAATATTTCATGTAGATGTAATGTTATATCGTATACCTCACTTTATTATTGTAAGTTTAAAAAATAAATAAATTAGAACTTATCTTATAAACTATTTTGAGAACTACCTTACCATGCCGGGTTAACAAGTGCCAAAATCCCATAACACTGACGCTAATCCCTTGGTTAGCCTACTCAATTTTTGGAGAAAGGTGAGGATTGGGGAATACAATGTAGATCAACTCTAAAAATTGTCTTAAAATCAATAAAAAATTTCGGCTGACACCACTACTGTGAAAAACTATATATATATACATATATAATATCTTTCTGTTCTTCCACTATTTCCCTCTTGATGATGTTCACACTAACCATAATGAAACAATTGATATCCGTGTCCGGATATATTATACGATTGGATGAATATGATTATAGAAAAAGGTTGTCTCTTCCAATCATATTCGAAATAAACCTTTACTTCATTAAGGGGTAAAAATGATACAGTTTTATTATCTTCGAAAATAGCAAGTTTAGGCCTTCAAAACTTAAAAAAAAAAAACAAACAAAAAATTGATGTTTTCATTAGTTTTCTATATAACTATTTATCACTTTAAAAAAATTGTAAAAGGTTATTTTTAATTTATTTAATTATTTTATCCAATGAAAAAATTGTAAAATATGTTCTAAAACCTTTTTTTAAAGAAATATTTAAATATTTAATTGCCCAATTTTGAAAATTAATTAGCGATATAAGTGTATATGAAATAAGTATAAATCAGGAAATTTGATTTTTAAAAAAAAAAAGAGAGAAAAAAACTAAGCGATATTAATATGATATGTATTTGTACCTACTAACCGCTTTTCTATTTGGCCAATAAATGAAATACGGCAAAACATGTAAACAAAGCCTATACGTATATATATATATATATATATATATAAAATTAAACCGAGTCTAGCCTAGCTTAGACAAGGCTAAGCTGAGCCGAGATGAGGAAGAGTCTTCTTGTGGAGGAAGGCTGCCGGTAGCGTTGTTGTCTGTATGTGGGGCGGGGCTAATGAACCTAGACTAATAGCTCTCGGTGTCAGCTGTCGCTCTCATCCAGTCAATGCTTATGTTTTATCTGCTTTTGCTCTCTCTCTCTCTCTTAAAAAGTTTTTCAGATGTCATGAACGCGTCATGACACATCATGCTGCTACGTCACCGCTGGCGACCATTTTTGCATTATTTTAAATTTCAAATAGTGTTTCTAGATACTCGGAGGTGACAGTGTGGGGTCTTCATCGTTATCCCTTCTTCATTGATTGATATTTACGTGTGACTCCACCTTAGCCGTTGGATTCTATAATCTTTGTGTTTTTCTCTTTTTGTTCCTTTTTTTTTAAAAAAAAAAAAAAAAATTAGCCTAAACCAGAACATTATCGTTAAGGTAAAAAAGCTAAGAAAACGAAACAGCGCGTGATGTTGCTAATGGATCCTACATCAAAATCCACCTAAATCTCTCTCAATAAAATTGGGACGATGAGTTACAGTTGTGATTTAAGATTAGAATAATATAATTTGAACAATAAGTAGGCCAATAAAACGAGCTTCACAATTCTAATAGAGATGCAAAATTGTTGTAATTTCATATGATGATTTTACTATTTTATTTTGTAATTTACTAACAGAATAAGGCCCTTAAAAGCTGATAATTAGCCTGCTAGTAGGAAAGACAGAGTAAAAAATATGAGCCAAATCTAACATAATACTTAAGAAAAATATAGAATATACAAGTACCCAAAAGTTGAATCATCATGAAAACACACTGAATAGTGCAACTAAGAAATTAAATGCGAATGTTTTAGGTCTTTTTAATTCATTTGCAAGGAGGATTTTGGTGAAATTTTACAATTTCAATTTACTATTTAATCGTTAAGACGGTTCTAATTTAGTAATATTATTAATAGTCTACCATCTAGAAAGATTAGAATTCAAATCCCCCATCTTACTAGTTGGCAAAGAAAAAAAAAGGTACTATTCAATTGTTCAATCCTATTGACTTACCTTCTATTCAAAATTGTGAAAATTTATGAAAATTGAAAAGAAAATTAATTTAGACAATAACTTATGTTCGTTTGATGTAGAATTTCATCTTTTGAAACTAACTTATCTAAAGGAAGATGTCATGATTGTGAAAAGAAAACCAAAAGATATTACAAGCATTACTAGAGACTAGAGTCTAGAACAAATATTATACCCATTCACCTTAAGCTAAAGAGAAGTAGAGAGGAAATTAAGAGTTGTTGTTTTACAAATTCAAAACTGAATTTTTCCATGTTTATATTTGATCAAGGAGAATCGAGAGAAAATTTTAGAGATTCAAGATTGAATCCTTTTACAGAGATGGAGAATTTTGCACACCAAAGAAAGCTTGAAGGTTTAATTAAGTAAGCCCTTAATATGGTTGACTAGTGAGGCATGTGATCCACTGAATGAACTCATGTCCATTGCTTTTAGCATGTATGTGACATTTCATCCATTTTTATTATATTTAATTAGTTTAATATCCTTTTGTATTACTTTACTTACTAAAATTGTATTTGATTCGCTTTAATATTTCATCTCACGGTTTCTTTAAGAAGTTTTTTCCTAAAATGCAAGTTTTATTTAGTCTGTAATGAGATAAAATCACTTTGTGAATGGCTTTGACAATGAACAAACAAATGCTTTCTCTTAAAAATTGCTATAGTACCCTTTTTTTTCTTTTATTGTGTGAATCAATCATTAACCTAAGTACCATGTGATGTTATACTTCCCTTCTTATTAGTATGAATCCATCAAAAGCTTATCATAGTGGTTTTGCTAAAGAAATTAGTTAAGGCCCGAAACCATGATATATTTTATATGTGTGAAGCCACTTGATATATTTTTTTCGATGTTTATTGTTTTTTTCCATAGAAGATTGATAATTTTCTTACCATATTCAATATTCTTGTTGAATAGATCAAGTTTTGATTTTTTTTTTACTAGAAAATTGAATTTCATTCTTTATAACACATTAAGATATAAGTACATATGGTATTGACCAAATACATCAAACAAAATGTGAATCCAAGTATCTAATTTAAAAATGGATACTTTTTCTAAATGAAGAAGGGTAACATTAGTCTAAAAGAAGTTCTTGTACAATTGTGAAATATAACCCACTACTCTAACTAGGAAGGACAAAAAAAATGGGATGATTAATATAGAAAACAAAACCAATTAAAAACATTTAGATATGAAAATATGACCTCCGACCCACTTTTAGTCGTTTATGTAAGAATAGCTACAAACCTGCAAATTTGAATCAAAACGTTCTCTTATTGTAACAGTTCCTCAATAAAAATAGCAGTTACACTAGTTGAGTTGTTATAGATGGCCAAGATATAATTGTCAACACCCATAAATTTTCTTAAAGAAAAAGAGAAAAAAAAAATCATATATACATATAGAGAGGGACAAAGAGAGAAAGTCTTATCAACATTGTTTCTATGCTTTCTGAATTCATATTGCCCTTCATTAAATTTGGTATCAAGATAGAATCTCCTTTTATCCTCCATCAAATTGGTTTTGGAGCTTATATATAGTGTTCTTTCATAAACCTATTGTCATTTTCTTTTCGTAATTAAAGCATATGATCTTTCTTCGGACCAAACATTATTTTATTTTTTTTCATTTAAAGGTCAACCACAATGGAATGTATTATCACCAAATTTTATAAGGATTTCATGTTTATGTTAGTATAAGGTTAGGTTAGATATACATAATCACATATTCAAAACCTTAATAGATTACATAGATGTCTTAAAAGATGATAGTTTGCTTACTTATTCGAAGAACAATGTAAAAATTGTAACTTAGTCCCATATAGAAGCAATTTGATCTCCTTGTCAAAGAGGATGCTAGTGAAATTTTACCACTGTCACCTACAATTCAGTCTTTAAACCTTACCGAGTTGGTTCTTATTCAAACCCATGAAGAGTGTAAAATATAAATTAATTTAGATGATTAATTATGTAGGTTTATTATAGAATTTTCTCGAAGGGATCTAACATATCTAAAAGAATATGTGATGATTATGTAAAAGAAAATAGAATAGATCAAAAGGCGTTGGATCCTTTCATTGGAACTTAATATTCTTAAGTTGGAGAATTAACGGGGAACATGAAGAGCTATTATGTTGCAAAATTAAAATTAGGTTTTGTAGGTTGTTGTTTGATCTAAAAGGATTAAGAGCAAATTTTCGATTGAGATGTAGTCTTCTTTAGATTTGGGGAAGGAAGTGAACGAGAGCAGACTTGATGGGTTAGATCCTTAATGTGATCGACCAGGAAAACCATGTGGCTGATTGAATATACACTACGATCAATCAACTCTAGCTATTATGCAATATTTCATCTAATTTTATTATTTTTATTAGTTTAGTTGCTTTTCATGTTAGTTTATTTATTAGAATTGCCTTTTATTTTCTTTAATATTTTATTTACAAGTGTCTTTTACAATTTATTTTGTAAAATATAGGTTTTATTTAGTTTATAAATGAATAAATATGTGATCACTTTATGAATAGCTTTTACAATGAATGAACGATTACTTTTTGTTATAAACAAGCATGATGCTTATTCCTCTCTTTGATGTGACTCTATTATAAGCTCAAGTATAATGCGATATCATACATACTCTATTATTAGTATGACACCATCAAGAACTTATCGATGTGACTCCATCAAGAAGCTCATTAGGTTTTCTTATGGAATTCTATTTTCTTCTCAATTATTTATGTTATGAAGTATCAAATTTGATATTGGGGCAATCATCACCTTTTATTTTACATTAAGAATCCATCAGTAAACAATTAAATTTTAGATAGCTATATTAATCCTTAAAGAGAATATTTTTCCCATCTTCATTTAAATACCGAAATGCTTTACTCACCAAAGTGACACAGCTCTTGCTTCAAAATTGTAATAACTTATATGTAGCTTTATCAAAACCCTCTTACTTACAAAAATGAAAATTTCATCTAATTCTATTAATTTTTTCCATCCATCATTAACTTATTTAGGCTTCTTATTGGTTAGAGGATTGGCAACTAAAGTGATCGGGGTTTGCACAATATTTTGCAACTCTTTTACTTTCTTTTTTTCTTATCATTTTAATTATACCATGTAATTGAATATATCAAACGTTATTTTTATGTATATTATACAATTAAATTACATTTAATGTTATTAAATTATTAAACTAACTATTGTGAATAGAAGCTGACATATTTTATGAATAAGAGAGAAATTTAGTGGAATTAGGATGGGAAGAGAGACAATAAAGCTGATTTCATCCCAATATAAAAATAGTGCTAACTCCATAAAAACCTATGCTAGCAGTTCGCGTAATATGCAATAAATTTAACCTCCAGTTACTGACTGTCAGTTCATCACACTGACCTAGCCTAGCTCGCGCAGTGATTAATGGAGAGTCAACAACCCTAGTCTTTTGGCCAGAAGTTTGGTAGTATCCCATACGGTTTGGGTACAAAGTCAAGACCCCAATAATTAATATGTTTGCCGTACCAAATAATACGCCATAAATAATTGCAACAATTAGTTTACTCTAAAATATATTCTTTCAATAACGTAAGTCTGATTTTCTGGATTACTTAGAGTTAGGACTGAGCTGTGACACTTTAACCGCAAGGGGACCTTGATTATAGGATATGCCGATAATAGGATAGAAGAAATGTAGGGAAAGTTAAAAATAACTTCCCCCAACGTTAGTCTCGTAATAATATATTATATCTCCGAACTTTTAAATGATGTGAATGATTTTTTAAATTTTAACTTTAAAATAAAGATATATTAAAATTTCTAATGTTATAAATAAAACCTCTAAACTTTTTACTTTAATGTAAAAATATTCTTTCAAATTTATCAAAATATATTTTAATGCTCCTGAAGCTTTAATCTTGGTGTAGTTTTTAATTAAAAAAAATAACATTCATTTATATTACTAATTTATCAAAATTTAAGGTTATTACTTATAATATAGAAAAGTTTAGAATTATATCCGTACCAAAGGTCAAAGTTTTATATTCCAAAACTGTACTGTGACCACACGTTGGTTGAAACTAGATTTGGAAGAAATGATTCATTAATTGACACATAATTGGTGATGATACTAACCATTCCTATTTTCCATGTAAGTTGTTTGTCATAGATTGGTTCATCGATTAGCTGATAGCAAGACACCCGTGCATGTATTTTGCATTTCTACCTCCACCTCTCTTGTAGCATGTTTATTTTGCTGGATCGGGGTTCTAATTTCTAAAACTCTTTCAAGCTCTAGCTTTTAAATTGCTTGTTTTGTCTCACCATTTTCCTGCATTTACTGAAAAAGATAAGGTGTATTTTTTTTTTTTTCTATATTGCCTTGTAATGGTTGTGAATTCAGGTAATGATTTGATATTGCCTTAAAAGTATCAACATAAAAAGAGTTAATTTTATAATCAAGATTATTATAATCCGATGATATAAACGTTAATTTCTCGATAGAATAGATTATATTCGAATTCTTCTTCATTTAAATTATGATATAGTTAGTTGGCTTAGTTCTATATATATAGTTAAGGCGTATAAATAACATTTTATTTTAAATAATCTGTTCTCTTTTAATCTTGTCGAATAAATAGTATTTTATTTTAAATAATATGCTTCCTATATACTATTTCCTTTCCCATTATTCTTGTCAATTTTTTTCCAAACGGTTCAAAATTAGGTGCTTCTTTTTCCCTCCATAGAAGGCGGAGGTAGTTGTTTTGATTGTTAATGGAGGTGATCAAGGGCTAAGTGAGCTCAATATAATACTTGCTTTGTTTCACTCTTAAGGGAGCCGAGAATTTTTTAAATCAAAGGTAAATAAGTTGTAATTATTCAAGATTAATTTCACAGAATAATGAAAGAAATAAAAACATTTGAACAAGAAAAAAGAAAAGAAAAATTAGCAATTGTACTTTCTATATGAATGTGGCCATATCATTTAAGACCTGTTTATTCTATTTGTTTTTATCTATATCTTAGATATTTGATATGTATCCATTCTTTGTTTGTTTTACACTTATTATTCGTATATATATATATATATATATGTTCATTGTCTTATTATCCAAATGCTCAATTGTAAATTGATATTGAAATGATATCAAAGCAATTATATATAAAAATCCTTGAATGGTCTAAGTCCCTCTTTCAAGTCATAACTAGGTCAGATTTCTTATCTTGTGTTAAAAAATGGTAATATACACATATTAGATCATTATTAATCCTAAAAAAGAAAACCATTCTAATCCTTAAATGTTATATCAATATGTTAAATACTTTTTTTTTCCTTAAGAAACTCTACATTTTATCTTTAGATTATTTCACTAAAATTCTTTCACATTTTATTAAAATAATTTACAACAAAAAATTGTTAGAATTAAAAAATAGAAAATAAATAAGCCGACTTGATTTAGTGCTACGGAACCTAACCTAATGCGATGAAGCAACTCCATGTGAAGTTAAACCTGGGTATCGGGTTGAACTGGTCCTAAACCATTAGTTCAAGAGTTGGTGACACAGTGAACTGTGATCAACTTGTGAGCTGGCGGTTCCGGATCGGTTCAAAACATTTGAACCTTTTTTTTATTAATTTCTTTTTTATATATATCTTAATAATTTCTAATAATGTGATCTCTTTTTACTTTTTTTAAATATACTAATTCATTAATAATTTTCAATTTTTTTATTAATTTTCAACTAAATGCAATTCTAACTTTTTTTATTTTTTTTCTCTTAAATTTTATTTTTTCCTTATATTCAAATCCTTAATATTTAATAAGTTTTATAAAAAAAACTTACATTAACTGAAATTGAATTTTCTATCTATCCTTAACATATAATTAATTTATGATTAGTCATCTATTATTAATTTAATGTTATTATTTTTAAAAATATTGTCATTTACCATCGTAAATAAAGTAACTTTGATATGTAATAACTTATTGAATATTATTTAATTATTTTTTCTGACTTAATAATTTCTTTTTTTTTTTAAGGTGGGTGAATTAGTCAGGCCGACTCGCCAGTTCAATAATGTATTGGCCTTATAGTTCGTTAATAGTAGGTTTCGCTCAAGCGAATTGCTTGAGTTCTTAAAGCCTAACTGTTTGTCAGGACAGTTTAGTCTAACTACTATCGGGTCAAGCTGGTTCATAGTTCGAAATTGACTCTTATCCAGATTTATATGGGAGTACTTCCTTATGGAAAAGCAAGCCAAGCTATTCGGATTGGAGATGGCCTTATGAGCGATTGAGCACATAGTACTACTCCAAACTAAGCATTTGATATTAGATTTTTTTGTTTTTTCTTGCTCCTTAATTTGGATGGGGGTTTGGCAGAAAGATATCTCATATATATGAGATAGTCGTCTAAATCTGGATCTTATTATAACGGTAAAACGGGTCTAAAGAATGGGGAAGGGGAAAAGAAAAAGAAAGAGGAATGAAATAATAAAAAAGAAAGTAAGAGTGCCAAAAGCAAAAGGGGGCTCGAATCCCAAAATTGGAAAGCCACCATCTCAGTTGTCGGTTTTAACCAGTTAGAGTTTGAAAAAACCTACCAGTCTTGGGTGAAGGAGGAGGATGTGGCGTGTAGATTCCGAGAAGTAAAACCATGTACAAGGAAATAAAGGAAACACATCAACTTCAAAGTTACCTAATCTCACCTTTTTTAAATCTTGTTGTGCCCTAGGGCATCGATCACTGGCTCTCCATTCGAGAACTTTGCTAGAAATTGAAAATCAAAAGGCCAAAGCTTGATGATGTTTTGCACGTGTGGCTGGGTAGGAGGAATCTATGGATTTCTTTATCATAGACTAACTTGATCACAAATTAGATTACATCTTGGAAAAAAGATAAAAAAAATCATGTAGGTCCGATGTAAATTATATAATCGATTGGTCTTAAGGTCATTAGCTTTCGTTATATATTAGAATTTGCATTTGAACTTATCGAACCTTAAAATCAATTATATTGAATATTTTTATATTTTTAAGAATTTAGTACTCATATGATAGATTAAACATATGATCTCTAAACTATTTTATAATGTGTCTATAGCTTGTAACATGTATATTATAAGTTCTACATTTAAATATAAGGTACGTGGTAATATTTTTTAATTTGTGTAGGTTACTATGTATCATACATTTAAAATTCACTTATAGATGTAATTGAATTTAACAAATACTTAAGATAATTCAACCATGTAGGCGTTATTTATAATCATTATTTTATACCAACAACCCCTTAGACTAATAAACATATAATACATCTCCATTTTATGACGGTACTTAGTTTATGTAAATTGCATTTGTCCTTTTTTTTTAATTCATTATTTTTAAATTACATTAAAAGTAATATATCCTTTTAATTTGAATATCATGACTTTAGATGTGAGGGGTTATGATCTTTTAAATAAAATAATAAAGTGAAAAAAGTTAATAAGTTCTATAAGATATTCTATATATTTTACAAAATACAGGTTTTATAATGCTTTTAAAGGGTGATAGGCAAGGTTTTAATTTTAAATGGAGCTTTAGGCTAAGATATGAGATAAGGATTTCTACCATACCTATCCGGAACTCGCCTACTCCTAAGTCGTAAGGCTATAAGCATTGGATTGAATAAATGAACTTAGTTCGGAATTTGACATCCCCGTTGTTTATAAATTAACTATGTTGCCCATCGATTGAACACCACGATTATGTATATCTTATTTCAACAACATTGTTTTTGCTTTATATGGCATTAGTGGATCATTAGGGGTCCAGTTTCGCCCAATTTGAGTTTGTTTCTCAAACTCCATTCATTAGTTCCTAGTTTGATTATTTGAGATCTGTTCCTGTATCATAACTACTCTTATTTCAATTTTTCGAGTTCCTATGGATTTAAGCGATGATTGACTTTGGTTGCAATTGCCCCTACTCATCTTAGAGGCTTGTAATCACTTCAATAATATGGGTCACCTAAGAAATTTGTGGAGAAGCATTCAAAAAATCTCACCCATCATTTGGAAGGCCATTAAGTATAAGGTTAGTGGATCAAACTACCAGTGATCAAATACAAATAATGAGAATTTAGGATGACCCAATCATTTTGGTTATCCGAAAATTAGGATTAATTGCATTATTGTTGTTATTATAAGAACTAAATTAATATGTCTTGAATCCAAACTTCTTGTTTGATTGATTGTTACATTAGATTATATTATTTAAGTAATGTTTGTTGTGAATTTTATGCTTTTACATAGAGGGCCTAAAGGTTATTTTTATTGGATGTTATAACTCAGATATATAGCACTTGTTTTAAAACCATTTGGCATATCAATTATTAGAGTAAAGAGTTACCATGGCAAATGGAGCTTTACATATCCTTTTAACTCCATATAAATGGAATGGAATACATGGTGAATTATCAGTTCCTCCATTTTGAGATATAAAACTTACTAAAACTATAATAACCGTTATAAAATAAAAAATTTGTGACAATTATTGATTGTAAGTTGCCACCAAAATATTTTGTTCCTATTGATCTTGTTTCTCCGACTCTCTTTTTTTTTTTTTTTCCTTCTAGTGAATTTCTTCAATGTAATCCAATATTCCTTTCCAAGAAACGATATAATTAATTAATAAAACTCTAATTACGCCAAAGAAAAGATATAATTACGATATCTAAGCTGATCATGCAATCATCTAAACCCAAGCTTTTATAAAATATAAAGTATTGTTCCATCCATAGATAGATAGATAGATCGATCGGTGTGGCTTGATTATTCATTGCACCATCTAGGGCCATAAAAGCATATGATGGATAAGTATATCGATGATCAGCTGGAGATGATAAGAGCTTGAAAACGGACATCCACCAATAGGAAAATAAGGTGATTTTTGGCTTAAAGAACAAGTTCAAATTATAAAAAGAGAAGAGATTCCCTAAGGAATATGAAATGGAGCCCACGCGTTTTCTCTTTGGACCCCAGAGAGCAATGTCCGTGTGATAAGGAAAAGATAGATCTTCTCCATTTTGCATGCTTCGAGGACCCCATTTTCTAAAAGTAAAGCAAGCCATGTAATAGGATAACAATGACTTGCCCTTTGAAAATGAAAAGAGAATAGAGATCCTGTTAACGTCTGCTACAAAATTCTTATCAAATGACGTACGATGAAGTTTTTTTTATGGACTTTCTTTGGTTAATTATATGTTTTTACCAAAAAAAGATGAATGCTCGAAACGATAAAATAAATCACTTCTTAATAAATGATTTGAAACACTCGTTATCATTTTTTTTTTTCAAATAACATTAATTTTTTGATTGGGCAATATTTGTTTTGCAAATCGATTCATCAGTGAGCTTGAATGATAAAAGGTTGCTTCACACAAGTGTGAACACAGCATTTTTGTAATATATAAGATACACATGGTTATCATTAGCGGGACATTTTTGAATCTTCGATTATAGATAATATATATATATTTCTTTTATGTCTATCTGATATATGGTCTTACGTGTGGTATACCTTTATATAAATTGTGATGAAGATTTTTTTTTTTTTTTAATTGATGCCGAGGTCAGTGAGAGATACCTTCTTAGAGTGGGTTTCAAATATATCTAAATATAGTAATACTGAATGGTTGAGGGTTCGTAAAAGAATAGTTGAAAAATAAATAATTATTTAATTAATTAAAGCCTATAGGCAATGGTAAGGGTGTTTTGATATGTATCGATGTGAAAACCTTAGACGAACAGGTCGTGACAATGCAATCAAACAATTGGAAAAAATTATATGAAAAGAAAACTGACAATACAAAGATTTACGTGGAACCCTTATATGCACTTAGGTTGAAAAACCACGATCAAGAATAGAATTATTTTCAATCATAAAATGGGCTCTTTCTTATGCCTAAAGCACACTAAAGTGTATGAAAATAAACCTAAGGCTTCATATGTCTTATAGATGCTGGGATCTAGTTGCTATAATAATGTCAATACGGTACTGAGTATCTTGCTTTACATAGCCTTAAAGGAGTTATATAGAGATAACAATTATAGATTAGTATAACTTGAAAAGAGTTTTGAGAGAAAGAATAAATACTTAGCAAATGGGTGTACTTATAATAGGTGAAGGAGCTCTAAAGCATTGTCTTCACTATCCTTGAAATTTTTGTAAGAACAACTTAAAATATGATCTTCGAAGTCCCTTTAATTCTTGAGAGTGAAACCTTAGTTGTTGGTTCATATTTTTTTATCTCCAAATTGTGTAGAATGGGGAAGCTTTTCTAAGTATTTATAGAGCATGGTTCTAGATAATAACTATAGATTCCATTAGTGATCGACACATGAGGTAAGTCACCTCTTTCATGAGCTTGCCAATATCTGTACCTGATAATTACGTCCTGTTGTGTGCATTAATCTATTAAAGAAAAGCAATTAGGTAAGCTTAATCCCTATTTTGAGCATACTAAGGCTAATCTCCCTAACTTGTCTCAAGGTATAGCCTTAGCCTGTCATGCTCCAAACTTGAAAAATCATAACAGTTTCATTATATAAACCAACCTAAGTTAAAAGTTATTCTCCTTAGCTACTGATATAGATATAGTTTACATAAGGTAAATGATGACTCAACTAGTTTTGAAGTAATTAGATGAGCACTTGTGATATATAATGCCTCTAGAGTAATACTTTACAAAATACAGTTTTCCATATTTACTTATAGTTCAAGTCCTTCATATAGTTTCATATACATTATAAGTTTTAAGACTTTCAAAAGTACTGTAAAACTCTACGAGAAGACCTCATTACATAACATAGATAAATTAACGAGCCAACGAAAACTATAAGGTCTTCTAAGGCCTCTCGAGAAGACCTTATAGTCTCCACACAAAAGAAAAACAAAAATAGCAAGAATATTGACTCATTCATTAGTCTTCAACTCCCCACTCTCCGGCCCATCAGAACTAACATGTAGATAATGTGACAAGGCATCCTTGGGTTCTACTGCACACTTGTAAAACAATCTATTGAGATATAAACTCAACTAACTTAGTAAGAAAGGATGGAATCACAAGAGTGCAGTAACAAACATGGTTGTTTAATCTTTAATTAAATGCGAAAATGCACTAAATAAATGATAGATCATCCAACAACATTCAACCTATTCGTTATAAAGTTCAAGAAATTTCGTTCACTCTAACCTAAATTTTGAGGAGTTTTAATACAACATTATTATACTAAATCCAAGCTTATGCAATGGAGACACTCTCCTCTCTAAACAACATCTAAACCACGATTCCTAACATTGTCACAACCTCTTCTCCTGTCAATTAGTCCAACCAAGGGTAGGAAAAAAACAATTTCTACTATTCCTATCGAAGTATCGGTATTTAGTCTAACAACCTAATCATTATCCCTATTGAGTTGTCATGAATGTCAAGTTAGATCTTAGTCGTCTTCAAATAAGTCCAGATTATAAATTGAGCAACCAAGTTTACACAGGCAATGTATGTTATGCTCAAGCAGAAAACAGTACTCAAAATTCAACTCCCAAACAACAATCAGTGTCATAAGCATACATATGGCACGCGTATAGATAATCTAACTATAACCACAAACAACCACAAACAAGCACTCTTTATTCTCCAAGTATCCTAATACAATACTTTAGCATGTCGTTAAGCATCGATCCCAACTTTCCTAATGTCAACGAGAGCTAATCCTTCATTTTATGCTTAATCCCTTCTTAAGTCCTAAAACAATCAATATAAATATTTTAGTTTTTATTAAATAAAAAGTATATGATTGCTTTTTAATGTCTTACATATAGTTTAGATAGATTTATTAAGTCTTTGGTTAAGTTTTAACTTATTACTAAAGTCTCTGAATAAGATTTTAAACATTAGTCTTAATATAGTTTTTGTTATGGAATCTTCTGAAGAAGTATCTAATCAATAGTGTTAACACAATTTCTATTCTAAAACCCTCTATAAAAATATCTGAAAACAGTTTCGTTAATTAGGAATTTTTGAAGAAGTATTTGAAACTATCCTTATTAACTAGAAACTCTCTAAAGAGGTATCTGAAAACAACCTTACTAAGTAAGAATTCTCTAGTTGACCGGCGAATGCTATATCAACTAAGTATTTCATATCATATAACTCTCTGATTAAGTCTTTGAACCTGGGACTAACCCATTTTTAACTGACCAATCTTTTGAAGAGCTCTCTAACCAAGATAATTTTACATATTTACTTGAAATAAATCATCTAACATCATATTCCAAATTACAGACATGTTAAATCATGTTCATATATCAAGTTTATCTTACTAAATAACACCATACTACTCAAATTTCAAAAAGCTCATATTTATCTCATTAATGTACTAAACCTATATTCACCAACTCACCCATATCATAACTCTAACTCAAGCTACATAACAATATATTATTCTTCACAATAAAATGTGATCCAAGTAAACCTCAAAACCTAATACCAAGGGTTTCGTCAAGTTCCATACACAAAATCTTCAAGAAAATGGTATTTTTTTGTTCAATTTAAAGGCTAAAAAATCCCTAAAAATTCTAGAAATTATTTTGTTCGAAAAATCTTCATGCAATATTCACATGCAATATAAGGACTCTTTAAAAAAAAATTGGCATTAAAACTATGCCAATAAGGTTATTCAAATCAGCTTTGAAAATTGATCGATTTCACTCAGTTTCTTAAGGAAAATCTATTGGAAATTTTCACTCCCCGAAACGATAACCGTTTAGCCACCAACAACCTCCCCTAGTTGTCAACCACTTCAAGCATTGCCACCACTATGGGGTGATGGTGGTAGTTCACCTCCAGGTACTCTCCAAACTTTGGTTCATCAATAACATTCGATTTATGCAGTTTTGCTTTTCAATTTTCCTAAAATTTTTCTACTTACTTCTACTCCTTCAAAATTTTCTAGGATTCCTCATGTCCTTCAAATCACTTAAAGAGGTTTTGGTGAATTTTCCTAAACTTGCATGGTGTGTAATGGGTGTTTTTCTCTCTTTTAAGGGCTTTTATCTTCTTAATCCATACATATTAGATGTCTTAAAGATGATTTCCTAACTCAACAGCTTTCCAACAGCCTGTCCACACCTATTATATTTGAAATCTGGTTGTTTGATAATTTTTTATTATTTTTCCTATGATTATTTAGTTAATTATTAGTATTTTAGCGTATTTTAAGTGTTTCCAGGTATATAAATATACATAATAATTATAGTTGGGTTACACATATTATATTTTTATATTATTTTAGGTCACTTTATAATTTTTATATACAAATAATTTATCTCTAATGTTCGCTTATTTTTCGTTACCTAATTTACTCGTTTTCGCAGGGTAAATTATAATATAATGTAATTTAGTAAAATTGTTTATTTTTAGCTATAATTTTATTATTTTATTATATTTAAATATTCCAAACTTACGACGTGTCATCATCTAACACATGAAGTATTACCCTAATCGGTTAACGTTCATGTACACTCTAAATTATTTTCTCGAAATCCAACATATAAGACTATGAACTCTTGGAATCCGATACATGATTTTGCGGGGGTTCACATAGCCCAAATTAATATACAATCAATTTAGCCTTCTATATTTAATCTCCTGACCAAAATCTTTTAGTTAGGATCTAAGAATTTTGAACATCTTAATAGGTGTTTTAAGTATTTGAATCATTCCTTGGTATGCATTCACTATATAGCTATCATTGGACATCTATCATTTGGTGTGCCCACGTCTTTGAAAGGCAAAGTTCAATAGAAATTTATGTATTTAGCATCTTGTTGTAGTTGACTTGATTTGTAAGTCTTATTACATTAATTAAATACATGCATTGCCTTAGATTTGTAAATAAAAAAATTATGTTACTCTCTTGTGGTTCTTTAATGACTTATCTATGTCCTTTTTATTCATCCTTCACTTTTTTAGCTAAGGTATGATTAGTTGATACATTGTTGTACTTATGCATTTTTAGAGATGGTGGGATCTTCTCTCCTAATTACAAAACAATTCTACTAAAGTTTCTAGTGATGCTCTCTCATGCTCTCTTTCCTCTAATTAGTAACTGTCACCCTAAAATGGAGAAGCATTTCCTTAAGTTCACTTGTTAATAAAGGAGCTAAAATGCAAAGGAAGATTGTATAATCTCAACATCAAGGTGAACAATATGGAATTTATTGTCATCCAAGCCAAAAAGTTTCCTTCTCTAAAAAAGCTCTAGTGGAAGATGCAAGCTTTTATGAGAGAGTTAAAGTAGCAAAGTGCAACTAAAGAGGATCGAGATGACAACCTTAGACTGACATAAGCTTAGTAACTTTTATTGTTAACATAGACTTACAAATGTGTAATAATTATGTTTTGTAGGACGTTGTAATCAAGCATATAAAATAAAAAAGATGAAATTCGTCTACGAACTTCATATCTTCATGCTTAAGTGAATTCATCTTTCATACTTTGAAGAGTTATATCATACATAAGAATATAGGCTCATAGTAATAGTGATGATCTTGAAGTTTGTCAAGGCTTGCCTTAGCTTAGTAGTGCCTGTCAAGTAATTTGTTCAACTAATTCGTGGCATAAAACAACAATTATCTAAACATTCCCTAAGCTTAAAGATGATATCCTAACCTTAAAAGATCATAGTTACAATGTCAAGACATTGTTCTAGGTTTAAAGCATGGTAATTGTAATGTCAAAACATATCTTAGGCTTAAAGCATAATAAACATGATAGTAGAGGATAGCTTAAGCTTAAAAGCATAAATTTAAGGTGTTACCTTAGCCATTTCTCAAGCTTAAAGCATGAAAAGCTATAATATTAAGGTATTGCACGGTCTTGGAGGCATAAGTGTACATCACTTGCAAAGGAGAATAGTTTACTATGTGGTAGCAATGGTACTTGGTTGCTAAGGTGTTACTAAACATAAAGGCTTCATGTATAAATAGCAATAATAGCAGTAAAAACAAATGATATTACAACTACTTTTTTTTTATTTTATTGTTGAGAAGCTAACTTCACCTTCTTTTAAGAAAAGGGGTGATGGGAGTTGGCCCTACCCTCATTATTTATCTTCCATTACTAATCTTTGTTAATATCTTCAAGAGCTAAGATCCAAGCATTGTTAGCCATGAGCGAATCACAACAAACATCATTGTCTTCAATGCTAAACTCCATACTTTCTACACTATGATGGAACTTTCTTTTTAAGGTTTGGCAATCCTTTGTAGGGTAATCTACAATTCTAGATATGGATAATACTTAGGGCCCTTCCTTTCGCCTATCATAGGTTAACGCTTAAACCTTAGCATCTTAATATTGCTATATTTTTTTTCATTGGTTAAAGATGGTATGCACTTTGCTCATTAGTCATGGGAATGGTAAAACTTATGCAAACCTTCTCTATATTTCATTCTTCTATTTCTTTTTATTTTTGAAGTATTCACTTTGGGTTGAGCTTATAGATGTTGTCCATAAGTTCAATAAAACCATTTTAGATCTTTTTCAAGTGAATAATATATATATATATATATATATTTGGTTAAATACCATTTTAGATCTTTACACATTAAAATAAGCAAAATAGGAAGCATAATAAATCAATCTAATGTCCTCTGGTCGACCACCCATGACTGTTGATCAGATGTCAACCATTTAAGCGTCCATCAGTTCACTAGTAATATGAGCCCCATGTCAGTTGGCATAATCTCCTATGTACTCATAATATCGAATATTGACTTTACTTCTGATTTCATGAACAACAAGCTTATTGTACCACCAAGATTGACCCTATACCACATCCAACTCAACTTCCTACTAAAACAGTAACCCCCTACACTAAAAAAGTACCTAAGTTAAACTGTGATCCACATTATTTCATTACCATACTAGCATTAAGTTTGCATATGAGTCACACCATGATAAATTCATTTTGTGTTTTAAGTATCATTGCATACTAAGGTTGGGCCAAAAAAAAAAAAAAAACCAATCGAATTGAACCATAAATTAAGTTTGATCATGCTTTAGGTTCAAAAAAAGAAATTAAGAACTAACTTGAAACATCCTTTAAAGGTTCAAAAAGTTATGAACCAAACCAAACCATCAAACATAAAAAATTAAAAAAAAAAAGAATTATATTTTTACATGAATCATAAAACTTATGTTTTCACCAACTTAATAACACATATGTTTCTCTTG
Source organism: Lumnitzera racemosa (assembly GCA_024138005.1). NCBI lineage: Eukaryota > Viridiplantae > Streptophyta > Magnoliopsida > Myrtales > Combretaceae > Lumnitzera > Lumnitzera racemosa. Next base: position 70,889,871 of record JAMXBC010000004.1, on the reverse strand, counting down.
GATTAGTTTTTTATGCACATATACCTCATTTGAAACTTCCATATCAAACATAGTCACTTTAGTTCCTTACTTTCGTAACTCCCGATTGCATATTTATGTTTAAATCTACATACTAAAACATAAACACCAAGTCTAAAAAAAATTAAAAACAAAACCATAAGGCTAAATTCAAATCAAAATAATAACTAAATCATAATATTAGATTCAATTATTTTTGAAAGAACAACCGTACCAAATCAAATCACATCCACTCTTATTAGATACATACTTCTATTCTTTGATGCGCATCTGAAGTTTTGCAATGGATATGAAGGTGTACAAAAGCTAAAAATTTGCTAACTTTCTTGGTTTTATCCACCCATTTTTATTTCGATAAATCTAAAATTTGCCGGTCATCTTGTCCCTAAACTGTCTTGCGGGGTTTCTTTCTCTTAATTTATTTGGAGTTTTGGACTAGATGATTCAGTGCATCATTATTCTTCCGTAAATGCTATACTTCTCAAATGATGATCATTATGACGACATTCCATGATTTCTAACATGAGAAAATACAGACATAATATTTACATATCCAGAATTTATAGTTGCACTATAATACACGTCTACAAAGGGCAGATATAAACAGAGAGCAAATATCATATCCTACAAAATATTTATAGACTACAAAAACGTTGTACTGTTGGAGCTCTAAGGAGACTCAATAAAAACTGCACATGAGAAATTTCCTTTATAGACACACCAACAATGGTCATATTTGTACGGAGAAATGAATATTATATAATAATTTTTATAAGATGAGCAAGGAACACTTTTATCCAATTCTTATAATATACTCGTTAGCAAAACCAAGATTTTAGTATTAAAATCATTTAGAGGATTAAATGATGTGTTCAGTTGATATTTTCCTATTTTTGTGGAAAATGGGATAACATATGAATGACATTATTCTATCTTTTACAAATTGGTTTCAATGGACATATATAAGCGTATAGCTGATAAATAAAAAACTGAAGTTCGTGAGAAATGCATTAGTTTATCGGGCACAGCTTTGATTAAAACGATATTGTTAACAGTCATTTCACGATGCTTGCTAGCAATTAAAAGAAAAAACTGTTTAGTTGTTTTTGTATATTGTTTTAACTATATGGTACAATCACTTAAATTGACCATATTATATAATCATCAGTCAATTAAGTTCATTAATAGTAAAATATCTCGAATTATAGTAAAAAAAAAAAATACCCATTAATATTGTAAGAAGTTTCGTAAGAATTATGGATAACGTTGGTGAAACCGTTGATAATTTTTCCTTTTAACCATAAATCACCTTCAAATTATAGTAAACAAAGGTCCATTAATAAGTAAAAGGAATGAGCATTTTATATAATCATTTTCGAGTTATCATAGCTTAGTACTATATTTGGAGTGAAGAAAAAAATTAGAAAGGAAAGGAAAGTGTAAATTTGAAGAAATTTTTCCTTATTTGAAATTAGAAGGAAGATGGGAGGGGATAGAATTAAGAGGAAGCTTTTTATTCCCCCTAGGGCGAATATAAGAAAGCCATTCAATCAATGTGTACGATATAAGAAAGCTGTCTTATATACAGTCTTATTTCTAATGTGCTGCATCCTCAAGATAGGTGTTGACAATGGTCTATTTATTTATTACCTCATATTGGAGTGATTTAAAAAAGAAAGTTTATTATCTAAATGGAAAAGAAAAAATTCATTTCCAATAATACTCTTATTTTTTAAAATCTTGTCAATTTTTTTATGATAACATAGTAAATAAATACTTTAAGATATTTTTAAATGTTAGATGGAAATTTAATCCTCCCACTTTTATTCCTTCTCCTTTCCCTTAATCCAAACAAAAAATAAAATTATTTCTTTCCTTATATTGTCTTTGATAATTTTAACTCCTTCCCCTCACTTTTCCTCCCTTTTAATTCTTTCGCTCATCCCAAAAATAGTTTAAAAGAGGAAATTATAAATAACTCCTCGAAACATTAGTCTAAATATCGATTTATCTTCTAAACTTTTAAATATTACAAACACCCTCTTAAATTTTGATAAATTAATAATATAAAAGGTATTTGCTTTTTTTAGTTAGAAAAAATTATTTTATGACCAAAGTTTAAAAGGTTTTAAAGTATATTTTAATAAATTCAAAAAGTATTTTTATACCAAAATTAAAATTTAAGGGATTATATTATTTTATAAGATTATTTGATACTTTATCAAAATTTAGAGAGTTCTAAAATATATTTTAAAATTTTAAGGGATCAAATTCATACCTAAATAAAAGTTTATAAGGTTATTTATATTTTCTCCTAATTTAAAATTTACCAAATGAAGGGTATAATTAACTAAGAATTAACTAGCGCCCCAGGCTCGTGATGGAGCTATTCCCATAACCGCTAAATTAACTCGTCTAGCTTATTGCTGAGGACGGGCAGGTTTGACCGTAACGGCTAGTACTTATTCATTTAATAATTTAAGAACTATGAACAGAAAATATACCTTCGAAAGAACAAAAATAACCATGGAAATAAATATTTTTACTAAGTTAAAGATGAAAAGCGAGCAAGTTGGGAACCGAGACAACGCGTGAAGCTGATAAACGCGGCTTCACTGTCTGAGCGACTGACACATTAGCCGATGTGTGGCACTCGGACTTAGACATGTTTCAAGTAGGCATACCTTAACTTGTACAGTTTGACTTCCTCCCCGGGTTTGACTACTAAAATCATCCGATCCTTGTGGTCAAGGATTTCAATGTTTTTTAATTTTTTACACCTTCTCTTTATATTCGATGGGGGTAAAAATAGATAGAAATCTCAAATCTTATTATCACTATAAATTGTTATTCTAATTTAATACTATATTGAGCATGTATGATAGTGAAAAGTTAAGTGATGAGATTTTTCTTAATTTAAGAAAGAATTAATTCTATTGCTATAAAATATAAATATCACATAATTATATATTTTTATTGAGTGTTGAATAGGTAACTTTTGCTCAAAAAGTTTCAGGCAAAAATATATCTTATTCTTTTTGAAATTTACAATATGTTATTTTTTGATAAAATGCAGCCTTTGTTTTGTTCTTTTCCTTTTTGATAGAGTATGGATTTCTTTAATTAAATTAGCACGTTGAAATATAAATACATACTGTACTAATAAAATAAATCAAAACAACTAAGAAACTAAAAGTATAATCTCATCCTAAATGGTTGTTGATATTAACTAGGAGAAGTTTCTGCCTAATCATGGAATAAAACTCAAGACTTCGGTTGAAAAGAATCTCATATTAAGGTGTCAAACAAAATAAAAAAAAAATTATTGAAATAATAAGAAAATTAGGCTCCAAACAACTTTTATTTGTTGTTTAATAACTGTAACCGGTTTTTCCACTTACATTTCCAAAGATTTAGTTTGCTGTTTTTTCTTCCACCCATTTTGGATGGTCTAACTTGATCAAAATGGAAGTCTTAGAGGGTAAACTCTTATCGAATTCTTTATATACACCTAGTAATTTGGGAATTCTTTCGACAACGAGAATATTTCAACCACTCAAAAGTAACACTAATCTCACTAATTTGATGAACAGCGTAAAATTCGTGGAGGAAAGCAAAAGTCTGGATATTTTCTTATCATATTAGGTTTTTTTTTTTTTTTTTACATTTCTCTCCCTTCTTTCTAACTAGATATACTATACTTGATAAGTGAAAGAATTAATCATTCTCGAATCTATTAAGAGAGTAATAACTGTTTTACTAACAAGTGAATCATTTGTAATTTTCTGTTGTTGCACTAACTTTTCTTGATCACTGGCAAAAGGAATAATCATTCTCGATCCAGCTTGTTTTTATATGTAAGACAAACAACCTATTTTTTGTGAGAATTTTTTCTAATTTTTCTTATTACAACGCCCCAGAACTCATAAGGCTATAACTTACCATGTGTTCTTAAGCTTTACTGATATATCAAGAATCTAAAAACCTATAATCTATCTAAGATATAAAATTTGCCAACTCACAAATAATAATATGCTAATTCACCAACATCTTCTCAATCATTAGTGAAAGAGTAACATGAATAGTCACTCATTTCATCGTACATTAGGATGTTGCATTACTTGTCTAGAATAATATAAATATAATAACTTAATTAGAAATCTCATGGTTTTATAAATAACATAAAATACATAGCTAATAGGAGTCACAAGTGACTCCTCTATAGTTGGCAATAAAATCGAATTCCAGCTTTTGTCCATGCCTATCGTCTATTCTATGTGCAAGCCCACCCATCCTAAGGCAATAATCTCCATTCTCTTCTTAATTATAAACTCAGCTGGTACTATTATAACTCTTAGCAATATCATCTTAACTTGAACCTATAGTTAAAAAACAATAATCCCCGTAAAGTGAGCTAATTTCCAATATAGGATACTATACACATGCATGTGAAACATAAGTAATCAGTTAAGCACACACACAAGTACTAGCATAAATGTAACAAATAACTGTTTTAATATTATCATGTAAGCCCATAAGCAATATAATCTTAACGTCTTGAGACTTGAGGTTATTCAAGACACCTAACACACAATATATATAAGTATTACGTAGGCATTGGTGTTTCGTACTCCCTAATACTCAAGTGCCAAAACCATCCCAAATCTACTTGAATTCTTTCAGTATAAGACTCCATCAAAGACAATATCAAGCAAAGATTGCTAGGTACCTCATTAACATCACTGGACTTAACCAGTGAGTGGTAAAAACTAAGCATAAGCAGCAAACAGTTAAGTCTGAGCTTCATTTGAGTCCAATTAATATATATTAATCTAGCACACGCAACCATCAAACATGTATCCCGAACCTAAAGCTTTTGTCTCAATAAGATTTGCCACCATGCATCCCTTAGTATCTATTCAAAAATATAAATGCTAAGTTTATAATTTATTAAATTTTACGCCATTCGACTTAACACTTCTTCCCCTTTAAGTCAATCCTCTACCTCATCCTCTAAGCTTCTAAACCACCCTCTATATGTCTTTTTATATCCTCTTACTTACCTTTCAACATCTCAAAATATACACTTATATTCTTTACACCACGCATCCGATTTACATATATATAATTATACACATGCACAGTTACACACACCATCACTAAGTTGTTTTATATATAAAATAAAAAATATATGTACATATATATATATATTAAACACATACATACATCATGTTATGCTATACATATAATACATATATATATTTATTTTATATTAAATCTTTACTCGTATTTTATATTATAATATATATAACATTCACATACATACCGACTCTTTTCTTTTTGCTTTTTTTCCCCTCCTCTCTCCTCTATCTTTCTCTCCCTCGTCTTATTTCTTCCTCTCTTTCATTATCTTTCTCTCATTGATCTCTTTCTCTCTCTTGTCTCTCATTGATCTCTTTCTCTCTCTTGTCGCATCTCAGCAACGCATACATACTCCCCTCCACATCGAATAGCACATATACGTTGCACTCTAAAACAAACACTCACATATTTTAGTAAACACACACACGCACTAATTCCTTAATTCACAACCCACACCCATGCACATACACTTTTATATATTATACGCATACATTATCTTATGTTATATATATTATAATATATATGTTATACTAAACACACATACATATACTTTATTATCAACACATCCATGTAATTCACATGCCCCATACACACTTAGGAGCCCCCCTCCCCTCATGTATTACACACACATGCGATTCACCAAAACTTAAGCACAAATGTGACAATAGAAAAATATACGCACTATCACAACATTCCTTACTGACTGGATAACGATTCTCCCCTAACATCACCAATATTAATAAGAAATCCTCCTCCAAAAATCAAAGAAAACCCTAAAAAAAGTATAAATTTGTAAAGGAAAACAAAAATAAAGTAAACTTACTTGGAAAAGGAGTGAAAGGTTGATTCTTTATTGAAAATTTTGTTTCATATTATAAATATTTATTAAGGTTTCGAACTTAAGAGGGGTCTTGGAAGTTTTCTATTTTAGGTGAAAAAATAACGTATTATTGTGGTTGGGAAATATGGGAACCAATAATACCTAATAAGAAAGGAGTGGAAAGAAATATGGGATAGTGGGATTTAAAAGACAATTATATCTCTATTATCACTAATCAATTACATGTTATATCAAACTCTGAAAATAATAATTCCTTTATTTTTCTTTAATTCCTCTATTAATTCAATTATTGACCTAGGTTTTATAACTTTTCCCCCCTTAATAAAACTTTCATCCTCGAAAGCTTACTTACCTATGGGTTGTGGGTTATGGGTTATGGGTTATGGGTTATGAGCTATGCCTTGTACAGAATACTACAAGCACATGTATATGATTAAGCAATAATAATACACATGCATAAACAAGTATCATTAAATATGTAACACGTACCATTTATTATCTTTATTAACAAGCTCATCAAATATCACAATCTTAGCGTCCTAAGACTTGAGGTAATTCATAACCCCTATACAAGCAAATATATAAATATTACCTAGGTATTAGTGTTAGGTACTTTTTAACACTCAAATGCCAAAATCATTATAAATCTACCTAGGTCCTTTCAGTATGAAACTTCAATGGAGACAGCATCGCGCAAAGAATCACTAGGTGTCTTATTAACACCACTAAACTCAACCAGTGCATAGTTAAAGCTAAGCACAAGCAGCAAACAATTAAGTCCAAGTTTCATTTAAGTTTAGTTAATATACACTAACCTAGAACACATAATCATCAAATATGTATTATGTACTTGGAGTTCCTATCTCAATAAGATCTAACATCACGTATCTCCTAACACATGTTCAAAAATTTAAATGCTAAGTTTAGAATTTATTAAATTTTATACCATTCGACTCAACACTTCTTCCCTTTAAAGTCAACTCTTTACCTCATCTTACAAGCTTCTAAACCACTTTCTACATATCTTTCCATATCCTCTTACTTACCTTTCAACATCTCAAAATATACACTTATATTCCTTACATCACAAGCCTGATTCACATATATATAATTATACATATGCATAGTTATACACACTATTGCCAAGTCATTATATATATAAAATAAAAATATATATACATATATATTAAACACATACATACATCATGTTATGCTATACATATAATACGTGTATATATATTTATTTTATATTAAATCTTCACTCGTATTTTATTATTTTTATATTATAATATGTATAACATTTACATGCATATTGACTGTTTTCTTTTCATTTTTTTTTTCTCCTCCTCTCTCCTCCATCTTTCTCTCCCTCGTCTCTTTCTCTCTTTCGTTGCATCGTAGTAACGCATACACATATTTCACTAAACACATATATGCACCGACAACTTAATTCATAACAGACACCTATGCACATACACTTTTATATATTACACATACACACATACATTATGTTATATTATATATATTATAATATATATCTTATATTAAACATACATACATATACTTTATATATCAATACTCCTAGGCAATTCACATGCCCCACACACACTTAAGAGCCCCCCCTTCCTTCACGTATTACACAAACACAAAATTCACCATAACTTAGGCACACATACAATAACAAAAATATACATGTACTATCACGACATTCCCTGTTGGCCTGACAATGATTCTCCACCATCACCATCATCAATATTAATAAGAATTCATCCTCAAAAAATCAAAGAAAACCCTAAAAAAAAAGGTATAAATTTATAAAGGAAAATAAAGATAAGAGAAACTTACTTAGAAAAAGGAGTAGAAGATTGATTCTTTATTGAAATTCTTGTTTGATATTATGAATCTTCATTAAAATTTCAAAGTTGAGAGGGGTCTTGAAAGTTTTCTAGTGTAGATGGAAAAATATCATATTATTATGGTGGGGAAACATAAGAACTAATGATACCTAATAAAGAGTAGAACGAAATATGGGATGGTGAGATTTAAAAGACAACTATATTCTTGTTATCGCTAATCAATTACAAGCCATACCATAATTGAAAAATAGTAAACTCTTTTATTTTTATTTAATTCTTTTATTAATTTAATCATTGACCTAAATTTTACACTTATCATAGCAAAAGTCTTATTGTAGAAAATTATTTTCAATATTTTTTTCCTTCTTTCCTAGAGGCCTTCGCTATATAAATTTGCATTTGATATAGCTATGGCATGTGAGATACTTTACTATAACAAGTTCTTGCCACAATTTTATGATGTCTTATTAATTTTGCAACATTTAAGAAAAATAAATGCATTTGCAATAATATGAATTTCTCACATGAAGATATTGTCTATTTTATTGTATAATATGCCTTACATTTTATACTTAATGCAACTATTTTTCAAAAAGTTTCCCATTTAGAGTGCTTTTCACTAAGAATACTCAAACCTTGAATTTCTAATGGATTTTAAGCCATTAGATCCAAAAACGCTTCAGTTATGAGTGTTTTATCACCACTATACTTGGCAAGACAACCTCTCCTACTTATGAAATTGACATTTTGGTTTGTTTTGTTAGTCATGTATAAGATTACATTAGACAAGAAGAACTCTAGAAGTGTTCTCTTAAATGCTTAAGAGGTGCTCCTTAATGTGGCATTGTAGTCATTGTGGCGCTTATACCTCTCATCTGGATGTTGACATGCTTTGATACCGCCTTATAACAATCGAAATTCTTCACATATTGATATATTGTTTGCTTTTGCTTGGTATGCCTTATAGTTTTATGTTTAATGCCAATATTTTCTAGGAGGTCACCAATTTTAAAAGTACTTCCACCGAGTATGCTTCCCCCTTAAAGTTATGATAAATCCTCAACTATTATACCAAAAGTTACTTGCATGATCAAAGTTCCATTGGAGGATGTCATAATAAAAATATCATTGTAGCAAGTCGTTAACCATAGAAAGTGTGTCAAGGGAATCTTACAACAAGTTCCTCATTGAATCTTATCTACTGTAATGGTATTTTGATGTATTATAAAAAACAGTAAGGCTTTTACAACTAACACTAGCAGTATACTTGTTCATTGCAAGAACACTTTTGCAACAACTTTTATGTTTTTTTTTTTTTAATAAGACAACATGTGCCTCCACAACTCGTAACTAAATTTATTTTCATTGATGTGAGTCTTCTATAATAATGTTTTTAGAAAGTAATGAGTGATTTATAGATTAATTACTAATTCTTTAAGGGTATATATTTGGCTGGGCAAATAAAAAAAAAGGAATTAGATCATAAACCAAACCAAATTACAATTATAATTTTATTTAATTTCCAGTTTGGATCAAAAAAAATTTTAAATCAAGCGAAAAGTCCTGGTTTGATAAGTAGAACCAAATTACTTAAAATTGCTTTCTGAATAGTAAATAATGGATGGAACACTATATTAAAATGTAAAATTTAGATAAATAACATATATAAACATAATCCACGATCCCATTAAATTTCTTTGAAAATGCAAATATATTTAATAAAAGTTCTTTGTTTATCTTTAATTTTTTTTATTTTTGTTTTGTCTAATTTTATAATTTGAAATCAATATGGAAGATTTCAAATAATAACCTATTAGATATTATTATATAGGTAGTCATTACAGTGGTTTTTTTTTTTTTTTTTGTTAACTCAGTGTCAATTCGTTATCTAATTCATACATGAAAAATATAACCTTACATTTTTTTATAACAATCATTCAACAATTATCTCCTTTAATGACAATGAATTTAGGATCTAGCCAACATTTTTTTTTGTCCATTATTTCAAATATTCTTAAAAAAGTTTAGTCGGTCATTAAGTATGATTTAAATCAAAAACTAAACCATGTTTGATAGTTCGAAAATCTCTTACGTGATAAAAATTGAGCAACAAATTATGATTAAGTTTGGTTATGTGAAGTAAACCAAATTAAATTATGTTTGTGTAACATATACATACTCCAACATACACAAAACAATTACAACAAAAAGTGTATTGATGATTAAAGTATCATTGCTTAATAGTTGAGGGGTATCACACTTTGACTCAACCCTTAAAACTAGATTGCAAATAATTTTTTCTTTTTAACATTACTTAAAAGAACTATTTTATTTAGGCATTATGGAAGAGTAAGCTTGATTAATATTTGTTGAACCACCTAAGTAATTGACTTCATTTATGATCCTTGTGATGCATCTCTAAGGTCGAACACATTGAGGAACACCATAATGGAAAGAATCAAAAGAAAATAAAAGAAGACTGATAAAATTCGAGTAGCTACTAACTGAATATGACACACCAATTAATCCTACTCGACCTATAATCTATTGGATATAACTCACTAGTTTGAACTATAACTCACTTGTCACTACTCATTGTTAAAGGAAATAGATAAGAATTAAGGATAAGTGAGGACATTAGGGTTATTCACAAAGGAAATATATAATAATCTGATAATGTAATCTAATGTCTACGTACAATAACAAATGGGGCTTATATAGTAGCTCTACTAGGATTACAAGCACATATAAAAAAACAAAAAAGGTAATTTACCATTTAGAATACATGAAATATACTAAGAAAGGATAAAAAAGATAAAGGATATTCTATACAGAGGGTAAGGGAATCCTTATCGAATGTTGTGTCAGAAAACAAGTATTATATAGTGGTTGGCGTTAGGAGTATGATACAATTCAAACAAGGTAAAGGAAAAGAATTTGCAATCAAGGCTGACCAAATCTAGTTCAAGTTGAAGCTTAATCAGTTAAGGATGTCTAGATCCCCTTCAAGTCTAGTATCTCACAATTCAACGTAGATTGGGGTTGGATATGGTCAGCTTAGGAGCTCAGCTTGGACAAATGTTTGAGACTGGTTTGCTTGGATGTTGTCTGGGTTATGGTATGATTGCTCGGCAAGTTAGCCTGTTGGCTCGGTAGTTTGGCACGTTTGCTCGGTTGTTTCGAAAACTATGCTAGCATACGTGAGAGTTTGGTATTTAGGTTAGCAATTGAGTGGAACATAGGGGTTGGAATAGAAATCCTCATCTTGGATAGGGCTTCAAGCTAGTATTTTCTGCGTAAGGCCTTGGAGTCTACTAGTTTAGTTACACATAATTAATCTGGAGAGTTGATTCCTATCACCTTAATTATTAATTTAAGTCGAAATTTTAATTCTTATAGTTCATCCATTAATAAAATTAGTTATGAAAATACATAATAGTTACAACAAAGTCTTATATGTTATAATTTATACTATGCCAATATATGTTTTCACATTGATAAGCAAACAAATTTTATTGGTTATTAAATGGGATTTTATGGATTTATTTGAATGACTATTACATGTAACGTTTGTATTTGTAAATGAAGTTAAATTAAATTGAGTTGAAATTTATGGTTTAAAAATAAAATCCCAAATTGGATGGCATTATTTTTCGTTGTTGTCAAAGGAAAGATTGAATTTCATTCAAGAGAAAAAGAGACAATGTAAAAATTACTACCTTATATGTTTTTTCAATTATCAATTCAAAGTTTTAAATTGCTAAATTTTATGCATAGTTGAACGTTTACTTATCAATTATCCCACTTGAAATTGTTTATACTCAATACTTTTTATTTAGTGAATATTTGCCATATCATTTTTGTTAAGGTAATAGAGGTAGTAAATTTGATAAATAAAAGTTTTAACAATTATGGTATTTAGTAATTTCGAATTTCAATTGTAAATTTTGACAAGCAAAATTCGATTTCATATAGCATGTAACAACTTTAAACTTAATGTGTTAAATTAAAAAAATATAAAGTTTAGATAATATTTTTTATATTACCCCTTAAAAATAATTACATTAATCGAATTAATTGATATAAGACAACAAAAGTAGATGAGTATATGTTTTCAAGTGTCAAAATATCCCACATAGGGGATACAATTTTTCCTTTTAAAAGAACAAAATCTACCTTTACCTAATGCATAAATGCAACAAATCTAAAAAAAGAGATAACGTAATTCGTAAAAATGAAAAATAAAAGACGAAATTTTAAGAGGAGTTTTAATAATATTAATACACTACATGAATTAATAATAGTAAATAAGTACTAATAAAACTTTAAAATTTAATTTTTTTTTTAAACTTCCTTTCTTACATCCTACATATATTACCTAGTATAGTTAAATTCAAATTAGTCCCAATGAATTATATCATTTTATACTCAGGTCTAGTCAAACCAAGTTAAATTGTAGGGATCAATCTAAATTCAACTAAACCCAAGTATAAAATGATTTGATTCGACTTTGATCTAACTCCAGTTGATTTGTAGTTGAACTTGATTCTATTCCTTCAACTTTAGACCTCTTCATATATTGGGGTTGGATTTAGCTTCATTGATATTAACTGTTCTAATTCTAGGCTACTAGATAAAACCAAACTAAAGTAATAGGATTTTGGATAAAATCTTTAAAAGTATCCGAATTTTAATATCTTTTTATTTTAATACCTAAATTTTAAATTTATTTATTTTAATACGTAAACTTTTAGTTTTTTTTTATTATAATCGTCATTATCAAGAATATTTATTTTATTTCATTTTAAAATGTTAAAGTATCAAAATAAAATAAAAAATAAAGTTTAAACACTAAGATGAAAATAAAATTAAAATATTTATATTATTATTTTAATATTTAATATTTAAATTTATTTATTTTAATATCTCATCCTCGATAGGATCCATAAACATAGAAAAACAACTGCAGCCCATGTTAGTTAGATTCGTCTAGTTTATCTTCCGTACCGCTAGCTGACGCGTGTCCACCGCGACCAACGCGGTTTCTTCCCCACTTCCTCTCTCTTTTCTCTCTCCCCTCACCGTCTTATTTATTTAAACTGCCCCTCCATTCTTTCCCCTCCCTCACTCTGTTCTCTTTTCCTGCTCTTCTTCTTCACCTTCTTCTTCTTCGTCACTTCAACACTTCCTTTTAGATACACTCCTCCCTTCCCTTTTTTCTTTACAAGAAATACACAGGCAGGCCTCACAAGAAAACACTATCGTTCCTGACTTTGCCTCTAATTGACCTCTCATTCGTTAATATGTACTGACGGACGGTACATCGTGGAAAGTTCAGACACCTATACAGCAATTACTCTCGTGAAACAAACGAACATGGCATCATTTGATCACATGACAGCAATCGATTCATGGTTCCTCCGCAACAACAGCAGTACTAATAACAGTGTTTTCGTGGACCTGCCTTGGTTTGCTGAATCATTCACACTTGAGACCGAAACCCTAACCAAAGCCCTGCAACAATCTATCTCCACCAACAACGATAACTCCAACACCTCCAGCTTCTCTACCGACACATTCACTACCCAACAAGACCCACTCTCTCCTTTCTTGGATTCCCTTGTGAAACCCGAGACCACACCCACTTCCGCCGTTTCCAACGCTTCTTTCGGTTCATCCGACCACGAAACCCCATCGAAGTGTCAGAAGAAAAAGGGTAGCGGTGCCCGGGTCGGGGTCGGGGTCGGCGTCGGGGTGAACCCTTCTTCCGGAAAAGTCACGAAACGGAAATCCCGCGCCTCGAAGCGGTCTCACACGACTTTCATAACGGCCGACCCCGCGAACTTCCGGCAGATGGTGCAACAGGTTACCGGCGTGAGATTCGGTAACGCCCAAGGGAACGTGCCTCTTGTACTGAAGCCTGAGCCACAGAGACCTGGTACCCGGTTGACTAGTAGGTGCGTTAGCAACATTTTGCCTACTCTTGACACGTCAGCTTTTCTTTTGGAGCAGCCCCACGTTGATGTAGGACCCACTGTTGCAGCCCCGGCGGTGTCCGGCCCCATGTCTTATGTGTCGCCGCCCTTAGCGGTGGCTGAAGGCGGATGTGCTGGTGGAGCGTTGGATTTCGACTCTTTTGCGAGCTTTCCCACTCTAGAGTCGTGGAATGCCATATGACTACGATAGAATTTTTTCTAGAGTTTTTTTTTTTCTTTTTTTTATGTTTATTACTTATGCATATTGTTTAGTTTTTATTTTGGGGGGCTTTGTAATTTCAATTGCGAAGTCGGGATGGATTTGTTGATATTTTTGGGAGGCCATGTTCCATCATAGTTTATCCTTATATAGTTTTCTTTTATCTACTTTCTTGTGTTAATTTATAGCTTTTTATTTATTTATCTTAAAATTTGCAATGTCGGCTTCCATTAGTACATTTAATGTTGTAATTAGATAACCAGGACTTAGTATTTTAGTTAGATGAACAACTATCATTAAGATATTGTTGCGTGATCTTAAGATTGTTGAAGTTGCGTGCATTCATTAATTATATATGAAAACGATAAATAAGGTAGATATGATTTGATTTGATTGTATCCATCTGGTTTCTTAATAATCGTTTTTGTTTTTCCATCATATCCCAATGGTCGAACCACAAGTTTACGGGGTGTCTGCACTGCGATCAAAAAGCCTAACACTCCTCATGGTTTTGATGGTGGCGAGCCAATTGAAGTTTGGTTGGTCTGATATTTATTTAAGTTTCAATTTGAGAATAATTGATTTTAAGTTTGTACTTGAGTTATTTAAGTAATTAATTCAATCATATTAAATTATAAATTTTAGTGGAGCACGAATCTAAGTAAGATTTTGATATTATTAAATATAGAAGGAAAACATATTTTTGAAACAAATTAAGTTTAAATAAGTTGAATCAAGTTGGTGTTCCATTAAGTCAAGTTGGATCTCATAAATATAAGTTCAAGTTTTTAAATTTTACATCGGGTTTATTATTATATAGTCTTTTAATTTGACTTGTTTATAACTCTAGTTACAAGTTTAGTTACAAGTTTATTTATTTTTAAGTGAAGGTTCAAAACTTGATTGAAAATTTAAAACCCGAATTTGATAAATGCTAGATATTTATAGAGTAAGTTGATCTAAAAAATTATATATTGAATATTGAAATCAAAATTTAGTTCGGTGAGTAAAATATCATGAAATTTGAGCTTGATTAACTCAATTAAATTGTAATCCAATTAAAATAGAGTTGTTAAATTCATGCATACTACAATTAATTTGCCAAACACTTATATATCTTTAATCTATAACTAAAGGCGGGGGGGTTACTAGGGCAACTACAAGTACAAATTACAAGAGTTGCGATGTCTATGGACAGAGAGACAAACAAGAAATTGGGCCAAGAAACAAAGTATCGGAAGTCTCACATTGTATTATGGGACGGGTTCCTGTGGGCTAAAAAGACCTGAAATTTCATGATTCAACGTTCTTGGCGCTCTACAGTTGACCCCTGTTAATTCTAAAATAAACTTGTACTTTGTTCTATTTATGCTCACACTGTTGACTCCATTTTCGTGATTCTGTATTATCCCAAAGTCTTTCCGTCTCTTTTTTTTTTCTTTCTTTTTTAATAGTAGATTTAATTATATATATATATATATTAAAATGACCTTTGTCTATATCTTAAAGTCGTCTGTGGGGCTGTTTTGACGTTATATTATTATTATCACAGCTAACGACTAAGCGGTATTCTATTATTTATTTATTTTTTAAATATTTTACAATTACTATTAATTTAACACCATAGCACAAATGGACACACATGTGAGACAAAACGTATACTCATACCAAATTCTCACAAGCATCTTATAATCACAATTTTTATTCCAACTTGTGTGATGATTTTGAAGTTTTCGTCCTTATTCAGTTTATAAAATGGAATAAAATCTCCACACTTTCCGTTTGACAAACTATTTAATTATTTAGTCCATAATGTTCCAATATATATATATATTTTATTAAAAAAAGCATTTTCCATCATATATACGAATAATTAAAAGGACATTTTAATTTATTAGAATCAATTAAATTATTTTATGCCGCAAATCTTCAGGGTTTTACTAAGTCAAAAAGCTAGACATTTATTTTACGTTATTTGATTTATGAGACCCCATTACGATAATAATCGCACGGTAGGCATTAGGTGACTAATGTTGTGTAGGCCACTAGTTGACCTGAGTCTTTGTGCTCCTTATGAATGCTTTCCTTTTGAAATGTGGATCGATGCTCAGTAAAATATTATCTTTGATTTAGTCGTACTAGGATCAAGTTATCGAAAATAATTACAAGTATTACCATTTCTTTCTCTCTTTTTTTCTTTTTTTTTTTTAAAAAAAAAATCTTCTATGGCTGTCTTTGCTATTAACATATCAACTTCAAAAGTAATTTTCGTGGACAACTGGGCATGTCAAGATCATGTAGAACAGAACGATGAAATAGAAAGTTCGAGGAGACTTAGCACAATGGTTCTTTCAAGCGGGATCACGGCAATGGATTACTCGCATTTCTTGTGGAAAGCTTCACCATTTGGCTTCTATGGAAATAGACCGCGACAGAACCACCTGATATTTCCAAGAAAGCCAATTAAGGGTCGGTGATCCATCATATGGCCATGATTCCGAGCCCAATTTTGGTTCTGATTGCATGATAATTGGAACCATAAACCGGCGGTTCCTTCTTGTTAAGGGAATTAATTTAAAATATGTTTGGAATCATTAAAGAACAAAATATAAGGCCTAAGCAGGCTCATTGGTTTCAAAAATGGTTCTAAAATCATGAAAATCAGTTGCAATTTCAATTCTCCTTTTTGATCACCAAGAACCCTTTGTTGAATTTCTCAACCCTTTGACTGCTGAGATCAATTGAATCCTATTTTTTATTTTTATTTTTTATTGATGGAAATAGAGAATGGATGTAACTTAACAATAAAGTGTCACTAAAAGCCATCAACTTGTGCCTCCTCCCAACCAATGTAAATTTTATTCATTTTGGCCTGAAAGGAGACCAGAACTTTGATTGCTTGCCTATCAAAGAATGAGCCGATAAATCGTAGGCAGTGACATGTTAAGGGAACCCATTGAATCCATAGCGAAAGAAAGTTTTCACAGGGGAAGAAAACAACTAATGTAGCAGAATCAACCAAAAAAAAAAAAAAAAAAGTTTTGGTTTGGGAAGAAACGCCACTCAAATCTAGAGTTATTCCCTAAAATGTGTTGAGGTACAGTAGTTGATTAGACATTTATAAATATCATTTCCGTACAGGCTGTCAGAATGAAATATTTTCCTTATGTTTTGGTAGTTGAAAAAAAAATATCAACACTTTTTTTTTTTTTTATGGAAAAGAGAGAGTATTTCATAAATTTGAACTATGGTATCTAATATATTCATATCTAACAATTTTTCTCACACATGATACGTACAAACTTTCCTTTTTATAATTAGAATTAAAAATATTTTAGGGTTCAAAAATACAGAGAAGATAATTTATCCATTAAAAACAAAAAAAAATTCTTAACATTTTTAGAGGGTTTGAGAAAAGAAGATTTATTCCATGCTCTATGCGAAAATTGCTATCCTCCATATATGACCTCCCAATAGATAATCGTCTATTAGAAGCCGAAAATCTCTTCACGTGGTGAGATGCTAACAATTTACTTTGCCTCTCATGAAAATAAACATGTTCTATTCTTTCCATTTATCCTATGAGATTCCACACGATATTTTTGAAAAAGTGTGCAACGTGTACAGAAAATTAGAAAGATTTGTTCATAAATTTTCGGTTATATTTAAATAGAAAATTAAATGCAGACAAATAATAATCCATCCAAATGGATACAGGATCTCAAAAACCTTTGGAGTTATTATTATTATTATTATTTATAATGACAAAAGTGACATCCATCTAATTAGATAGGGAAAAGGAAAAAAAAAAGGTAAATTTTTTTTAGAAAAATCCAAAAAACTCATTTAAAATCGTCTCTTAAAACGACGATTTTAACCAATCAAATGTAAATAATTCAATCCAAAATAAATTCAAAATAAATTAAAATTACTTTTATCTCGGATTGAGTGAAATCTCCTATTCAAAAAAGATTTCAGCCATATTTTTTAAAATATTTTCCTAAAACCTGTATTTTTTTGTAACTTTTTATTTTCTTTGCAGTTTTTATTTCCTTTTCCTTAATTAGATAACCAGTATGCAAAACACACTTTAAACAAATTTTGAATTAAAACCATTAACGTCATGAGTAGTCAAATACAATCATTGTATCCAGTCTCTTTCGATCATTTTCATGGATTGGGATTTTGTGAATTATTTTATTATTATTTTCATGAAACTTTTGACAAATTTACAGGGACGAATTTGCAAATCGAACACATCAAAATATCCTTAAATTTTGATCAATCTCGCTTATTGGATTTTGAGATTCAACAAATTAAATGCCTTTGTTCGTCCTTTTTGCATTTTTTAATTAGTAATATTTTGACACCCATCAAAATATAAGATACAAAAAAAAAATGAAAATATAAGTATATATATATATATATCCTTTTTTGAAATTAAATACCTAATAAATTCTTCTAAAAATAGATTTACCTATATTTAATTTTACTAAAAAAATCAAATAAAGTTTACTTTCTCCAATAAACTAAGCCGTATTCTAAAGCTTTTTTCTTATAAAAAAATATAAAACCAAATGGATGATTTTTCATACGTCCAAGTTCAAGTAGATATAAATGAAAATAAGACAATATCGATATGGAAATTAATCATCCAAAGTTTTTATTTTTTAAATATTTTAAAGTTATAAAAGTAATTGTAGTATCGGCAAGTTTTATGAAATATTCAGTAATATTATTGTAACATTATATTTCTTAAAAAAAATAAAAAATGACAATCATTAATTTTATAATTTTAAAAAATTTTAGAAAATAGAAACGTTAAAGGATTTAAATCCTATTGACATTTATAGTGTTTTTGCCTGATCGGAGTGCTTGCTGAAATAGATTTGAAAGGATCGCAAAATAGATTAAATAGGGAAACATTTCGGCATTATGATT
Organism: Lumnitzera racemosa; assembly: GCA_024138005.1. Taxonomy (NCBI): domain Eukaryota; kingdom Viridiplantae; phylum Streptophyta; class Magnoliopsida; order Myrtales; family Combretaceae; genus Lumnitzera; species Lumnitzera racemosa. Next base: position 70,870,878 of record JAMXBC010000004.1, on the reverse strand, counting down.
TAGTGATTTTTCAAGGGCGGAAGTAGCCAGTACAGGTGTCAACGTTAAACAGTTGGTAGAGAGGAATTATTTGAGAAATACGGTGGGCAATTTAATATATATATATAGGATGGGGATGACGGGTGCTATAACGTCAGCAACGAGAGTTACATGGTACGTACAGACAAATTAGATTTAGCAAAAAAATCCCCATCCGGATGCTATTCCTTTGCCACATCAAAAGCTTTTGTTTGGATTAACCCTCCCCTATGAAAAATGAAAAACGAGTGAAGCTGTCAAATGGGTTTGCGTAAAGTAAGCTCTAATTGGCATCTCCACACTAATAATTGAACCCCATGTCGCCTTGCCGTTGTCAGTGCACTAGGGTTTCTAGATATATCGAATTTATATTAAATGTCAACCAAAATCTTAGATCTACTTCATAGGTTAGAATAAAATAACTTCATGGGGATTCTTTTTATTGCCTTCGAATTTTGCTCTTTTAAGAAACCAGTGGATGGTCATGGTCTGGTCTGCTCTGGCTTTTCTTCTAGAAAGATGTCTTTGCAAAATCTTTATCTAATAAATAACAAATAGATTTGGCCAAAAAAAATAATAATAATAAGAATAATTAAATAACGTTAAAAATTCTAAACGGATGTATAGGATTAAATAAGGGTTGTGGTTCATATCCGTGCATCAAATTTTCACTTATATAGAATGTAAATTGGTGAAAAAGAAGGCGTAAAATTACATAAAGATCACATGTAATTAGTTTAACACAATAAATATATACCCAATTTAATTAAACTTGTTTAAGTTCAATTATTTAAGAACTTTTTTCTAAAATTTAATTTGAAACCAAAATTCAAACTTAGAATCAAATTTGTTATGACATGATGTGTATGTATTAAACTTGATCAAACTTACAAGCATGTTCTGCCGAATAAATTAAAGTTTAATACTTTAACTCAAATAAATATCTTACTCCAACTAGGATAGATATTCACTAAGCTTGGACAATGTGGTTGGTTTGTACTATATTATTACAACATCCTCTCAATTTTTTTCCTACTTGTATTAAAAAAATAAAGAAAAAAAAAACCATATTTCATTCGAATCGTTGATGGATAATTATACGCAAAAATTGAAAGTAACAGTATTCCTCTTTGTTAATTTAAGGAAAAAAATAATGTATAAGAATATTATTTATAGTCAAAGTTGATGTGCATTTGAGAAGTACATAATTTGTACGACCCCTGTCACTTACCTATCTCTCTCTCACACGAAAACTTTGACTTCGCTATAAGCCAATCCCCACCCCACGTGATAAGGTTCCCCAATCTCAACCGTCAGATTAGATGACCGACCAAAACTCAATCAAAACAGAGGGAGTAATCGTCCGCGGCCGACCCTAGGAAAACCGGGGCTTACGTCAGGAATGATGTGGGATTTGAAGAGAGAGAGAGAAACATTTATAAGGTAGTGGGGGAGGTTGTAATGTTGACTAGGAAAATGAAAAATAATGCAGATGGGAAGTTTGACGTGTCATAAAGATTAACATGTTGACGTGTCGTTTGACTTGAGTCAATCTTCGCCATCCTTATTTAAAAGCGCCTTTTGTTCCTTCTTTAAAAATGTAGGTGGTTGCTTGAGCAGCATAAGTAGATTGTTGGATTAGGCACTTCAACCAATTTGGGTAATATAGAAAGTTCGATCCATCTAATGTTATCTTATCCCTTTTGACCAATTCTTCATGGTTCCTTTATATTTCTATAAAATATTCAATCAAATCATTCATATTTTAATGAATTATTTTAGTTTATTATATTTATCATATCCCGCACATTAAATACAACTATTCTATTTCATATTCATATGATAGTTTGAATACACAATAACACAAAACGCATGCTATTGATGGACAATTTTAGATAGTGTTCTCCCAAAGCCCATTTCGACCTATACGAATCGCAGGCCAACTTACCCCGACCCATAACTGACTTATTGGAGTCCAACTCCTGGTCCTGAAGGACCTTCTATTATATGATTGAGCTTTACTTTATAGTTGACTTACCATAGGTTAAGACCTCATCCCATTTACTATGGTTGTGATCCATGGCATAACTGAGGAGATCTCAAATAATAGAGGTCTATATGAGAAGTTCAGATGTTAAACATCAAGAGAACTGTGGAAGCACTAACTAGTAGGACGTATAGAGGTGCTATGTCGCTTTTAGAGATATCAGACCGTATCTAATTAAATAGATATGTTTACCTATTTAGGTAAGATATGGATATATTCAAATCTTCTCCTCTAAACCTATAAATAAGGGGTCCAACCCTACATGTAAACACTTTCATAAACATACTCTTAAGCCCTCTTGCTTATTTTCTCTCCTCAATCCTACAATTTATTAACTTAAATATCGAAGTAATTATGCTTATCAACTCATTGGCACCTACTAACTATGTTCAATTTTGCAAACACAAGCTCGCAACCCGAGCACAAAACTAAGAATCCCTACTGGCCAAACTCTTACAACAACACTTGCCAATTAACATAATTATATATAATCACTATAAACTTTCAAATACTAATAACTCCAATTATATAGTTCAACCTAAAATATAAGTTCCATAAGTCCTATATATATAATTTGAAAAATCTCTCTTGTCATTAAAATATAACTATATCTGAGTTAAACAACTACTAGATCAATTGTCACATTTCAAGTATCCAGTGGCCCAATCTTCTTGTAATTCCTCATAACCATCCTCATTTTATGTATAATAACATACATCATAAAGATCAATATCAACAACACATGGAGCCAAAAAACTCCAATGGGATGAGCTACAAAACTTAGTATATAACTATTATGTGAGAGCACCCGCATACACACATACACACTTATGCAATGTTTGCACACTAAATGCAAGAAACAAGTCGTTAAATTATAGATATTATTTAGTCTGATCAATCAACAGAATGCTGACAATCAAAACTTGAAATAGTTTTACTTTCACTTTTCACACTTGACTAAACTGCGATTTAGTCCTAATCATAACTCATCTATAATTAAGCCTACAAATCTACGAAACGTGATTCCATGATACATGAAGCATGGATCCATGAAAACCATCACAACAATCTTACACTTAGTTCATCACCTATTATCTAGCAATCAATAATTAGGTCAATTAAATTGTTCTAAGTGTCTCATTCCACTTGTTGGCCCACTATTATAACTTCTTTCCCATTTACGAACCATATCAAACAGGATTCACCCATACCAACGACATGTTAAGTCACTGTAGAAACTTATACCTAATCTAACAACTTCCTCCAAAATGAATAAGATTATGATACTCTTATTTATGGTTGCTACGGACAAGTCTGCATGGCAATTAGAACAACACAACAATCAATTAAGCTACATAATTATCAATTTGGTTTCATTATCCTATTACGCATATCCAACATACAACTACAGTTACTTACCTTTCAACCAACTTTGTTATTCAACAGAAACTTGGAATTAACAACACCAATAATTCAATACATAAAAGATAATAACTTAATTTCATTTAATGATTGTAAATCTTAAAGTTTGAGATTAGGTTCTCCCACTTACACTTTGGTTAAAGCCTATAAAATTCATCTTGCAACCTTAAACACTTCAAAAAGGAAAAAGAAAAGGCTAGCTAGGTCAATCGAAACTTAATAAGTTGTTTTGCTGCATGAAAGCTTAGTTGACCACTTATTTAGATCGATCAATTGGTTTTAAAAGTTCTTTTGCCTAGGTTTTAATATAGGTCAATTACTTTTATGCCTTTCCTCTTAAAATCTACTTGGTTTGTATTAAGATCTACAAATAGAATGCAAGTTAAACATAGGGAAAAAAAAAAGTAAGTTAAATTACTTTTATGCCTTTCCTTTTAAAATATTTATAGTAACATTTCATTCTCTTCTCATAAAATAAATTTCATTCTTGAAATTTACCTACTTAGGTTGAAGATCATATTGCTCTAATTGCTCCACTATCCAATATTTATAGGGACAATTCATTTTCTCCTCTTAAAATAAATTTCTAGCTCCTAAGTGATTTCTCTTTCTATATGATTGCTCTATTGCACTTTTATATATTTAATTATACCTCACATCAAAGTTTGCTCTTTTATGTCCACCATATTTATTAGATACTCAACATAAGTTAGATTAGGTTAAATATCAAATCCTTATAATTGCACCAACTAATCAAGGTCTGGCTTATACTTTCATAATGGGGATACAAGAAGACGTAATACACTCCTACTAAACTTGATAATAAGGTTAGTCTATAAGCCACTTTACCAACTCTTTCTAAGATCTCAAATGGCCTAATATACTAGACTCAACTTCCCTTTTATGCTGAAGTACAAAATACCCTTAATAGTGAGATCTTTAAGAAAGCATTCTCATTGGCTAGAATTCTAAGGGCCATCTTCTCTTATTTGCATAATTATTTTCACAACTTTATGCGACTAAAAATTCTTTACTTAATCACCTAAACTTTATTGACTACCTTTTGAATAAGCACTAAACTTAGAATTTGCCTTTCTCTAACTTTATCCCAATGTAATGGAGATCTACAATTTAGCCCATACAATGCTTGAAATGCTACCATTTGGAGAGTCGCTAGATAATTGTAATTATAAGCAGAGACTCCATTAGTATCAAGTGTTCATCTTAGTTTCCTTTGAGATCCACAGCAAAAACCAGCAACATATCTTCCAAAATCTACAATCTTCTTTGCTTGCAAGTAAAAAGTTGTACTAAAACTCGACTCGGTGCAAAAGACTTTATGCAAACTATGCCAAAAACCTCCCCATAAATATTGTGTCTCTATTTGATACTATGGACACTAGAATACCATACAACCTAATTATTTCTTAATAAACGGCTAAGCAAACTTCTTAAGAGAATAGCTTGTCTCGAAATTAATAAAGTAAGTTGGCTTTGTCAATCTATGAACCATTACCTATACAGCCTAAGAAATACAATCACAACGTTCATTATTACGTGTTCTCATTTTTACTCTGGTATAAGTGACGATCGTAACTCTCTTGTAAGCGTTTGGTGCTCTATCACTATCTACTAACATGCGAGGCATCTTAACGAAAACTCAAATATTTCCGTCTCCATGTTATTCGACGATTAACGTGCCTTGAGATCTCTACATATTTTAGTTCCGTGTATTAAATGATGAATCTCTCCCAATATTTCTTTCTTTTTAAGTCTAACCCTTATGGCATACACATCCTATAACCATATACCATAGCACTCCATTCGTAACCTCCTCAATCTATCCACTTTAACCTAGATGTGTGGGATCGCTATATTATTGTCCATAGTTGCGATGCAAGCCCCCACAGCCACGCATTACTCGGTATTGCAGTTAATTACGGCGTATAATCATTAATCTAATTTCACTATTGATGGTTTTTAGCAAAGACTAACGGCGGAAAGGGAAAGTAACAAGTGACCGATAGTAATAGTGGTTTTTGATCATGACAAATGAAATGACAAGAGAAAATAAGAAATACAATTTAAAATTTCTAAGGAAGAGATTTTCCAAACCATAGAATTTCAGAAAAGCAAGTCCACTAAGCAATTTAAAATTGCGAATCCTTAGATTTTTTAATTCCTTATCATTGACCAAACTTTGGTGATTTTTCTAATATCCACCATAAAAAAATACTTCGTCTCACGTGGCCTCACACTTCGACCACAGAATCGTCAAAGTTTATCGGACGATTGACCTTTGTTTTATCCTTCAGAATATGTTAACCCATTCCCTGGTTTCATCGTGCTATTAACTTGTTAGACCGACATTGATAGAATCCCACCCAATATATATTATATATATACTTTACAACCCTCTTTTTTAAATATCATAATTCATATCACTGAATTGCAAATACCTGAACAACTTTCACTACATTAGGGATTTTAGGCTGTGCATTGTGAAACGCACAGAATGCAGCATTTACAAGGCACGTGCATCGATTTTAAAGGGACGAGACGAGAAGAAATTACTTTATTCTACAATAGAAGTCAAATTGCTTTATGATGAAATGGGTAGATATTGCCATGCAATTTGACAATTGATTTGGTCTAATACTGTAAAATGTCACTGTCAAATAAAGGGATTTTTTTTTTATGGAAATTTTGACTTCAATTTCACCCGCTGTGCCCACAAATCAGGAGCTAGAAACGTTGGAAATTTACTAACCCGATGGTGTGTTATTTCTAAATGAATGAATAAAATAGCAGTTGAACTTGCACCAGAACAAAATTCATTCAATTGGGGTTAGGTCATACCTCCTCTTTCATGCTCCCTAACAGACGACAAGGTGATCAACTTGACAAATGATACCTGAAAGATATTTTTTTGACAGACAAAAAGGACAACGTTTTCTAAGGAGCATGACTCGATTTGGGCAAAACTTTTGACAACGAACTATTACTACATAAGATTCTACAACTCTTCCAATGGACGTTACATTTATACAACAATATGAGGAAAAATCATAAAAACCAGATAGTTGCAAATACTGACCAAAGGTTTGAGAGATTGAAAACAAAGCATTTACCATCCAAGTCTTGCCATAAATCATTGCTTATGATGCTTCGAACGGTGAGGAACCTTCATGTCATTGAAAAGTAGCTGGGTCGATCAATAAAGCAAAAACTAAGTTACCCATGCCTTCAACAATGTCCTTTCTGCCGGTGACTTTGCAATCTATGAAACGGGGTTGATGAACTTGCTTTTATAAAAATGATCAAATTGAATAAAAGAGGGGAAAAGGAAAGGATCTCAAACAAATGGAGTTAAAATTGATTCCCTTTAAAACCTGAAGTTGATGAGTTTCTCGCATTGTCATACTTTTAATTTCTTGGATTTGAAATATATGTTTGCTCAAGTATGTCTAGGGAGATAAACGAAGGCATATAAGATTACAAATTTCATAGAGTTGTATTTATCTCCAAAAAAAAAATTGATAATTGCTAGGAAGCTAAAAGATACCTATTTTTGCACAATCTCTCTATGAGCCTTGAACGACAAAATCACATTCCAAACCAAAGCAATGAAGTTTGCCGCAAGCACCTAAAATTAAACAAAATGTTAATATTGATAACAACTATGGCCAATACAAACACTTGCAGGTCAAATCAGAGTCCATGCATCCACTTGATCATGAAAAAGAGAATAAAGCTCCCTAGGGAGCAAAAACATTCAGATACTTGACATGGATTCCTTTTTTCTTTTTTCCTTCAGATAGAATTTAATACACTAGTTTGAGGATTCACTCATAGTTATTGATCCAAAGTCAAAATCTTTCATATATTAATTATAATTAAGCATTCCCTATGCCGAATGGGAAATTAGTTTAATGTTAGCAAAATTTATATTAGTGACACTTAGAAGTATGGCACTCCGAATGTTCATGTCCAGGGGTTCAATAAGCAGAAAGAATTAGCAAAAGATTCATTAAATTGATTTAGGGTCCCCGAAATTGGGAAGCAAACAGAAGAACTAGTCATAGAGAACCTACCAAGTCTCTTGACAAACATTGTTATAAGCTCTGCTTGGACTCATTAAACTTTCCCCTCTGAACACATGTAGGACTCTCCAAGAGAAAGGAGAAGTGAGAAGTACAAGTACGGTGAGGAAAAGAATAGAGTTTGATACCACATATGCTATGATGTGCCAAAATAACACTTTAAACGATATATAATTTGAATATGAGAGAGGAAAGCCTAAGAGGACTTGGATGGAAATTTTATGAGTAAATCTTCTTTGAAAATTGCTAAGGTCAGTCCTGTTTCTATCACCAAACCACGTTAAGACATTTTTTTTTAAGATTAAACCATGTTCAAATGTCGTCATCGTAGTTTTAAGAACCGCTTGCATTGTCCCTGAATCCCATTGGACCAGTACTTGTGACAAACTATAACACATTAACTGTGAGTAAAAAGCAAAAGAATTAAAGCATGCAAGAAAGAACCTGAAATTGCTGGGGAACAAATCGGAAGTTAAGAAACTGGAAGGGTATCCAAAGTTGCCAATTTGCAAGTACAGCAGAAAACCATTCCTGAAACACCACAGATGTGTCGTAATGAATTACTAAAAGCTGCAAAGGAACGTGTTCATCCTACAATCCGCTACATGCATCATGCCTAAGTTTGCTCCTTCAAAGAGCATAAGGACACACACGAGTTTTTTCAATACCTGCTGGAGTTTGGGTACTACTTGTGATGGCCTGCCTTCCAGTGTAACCAATGTCGATAGGAAGACTCCAATGAACAAGGGAGAGAAAATGAACTGTAATATAGTCGTGTTCCATTAGAGAGCAGAAATAAATGGCAAACTGCCAAAAGGTAACATTCACATAATCCAAACAAAAATAAATGACAGTGCTGGATTACCTGATCAAGTATGAGGCGCTTAAAAGCACCTGATGCACCAGTGGTAGTTACCAGCTTACTCAAATACAAGTACCTGTAGGAATATGGAGCTGTGTAAATATTAGAAATCAGCTTCAAGGACAGGGATGCTCATACTAAACTAATTGGGGCTTGCAGTTTTGTAATTTAGACACCATTTGAAAGCAATTTCTCAAAGGACATCCATATGTTACATTGATTGTCTCTCTAATAGTGTAGAATGTTGGAATCCATTGATACTTAATAGCAAAAACAGGTACAGTTTTCCAGAAAACCGAGAATCTAAACGGAGACTGAAGAGATGAATGTAATTCATACATCTGGTAAATATATATATATGTTCAAGAAAAAACTCCAATTCCATTCAAAATAGAATAATATATGCATGTGCATGTATTCTATAGAAAAGATTATTATTAGCATAATTAACTTTAACAAAAGAAAAAGATATCAATCTGAGGCATACCAGAAGTGCAGAGTTGGACCCACTAAAACCAGCCCAAGAAAAGCAAACAAAGATATTCGCTTCACATCCAGTGATGGCACTTGATCAATGACAAGCTGAGGCATAAAATATCAAGTTTCACATAGTCAAAGCAAAAGATGTTAGAATAACAAGGACTAAAACAACTCCAGATTGCCAAAATATTCAAGTTAAGTAAAACAACTCCGAATCACCAAATTATTCAGGGTAAGCCATGTGCAGCATTCTTGGATAGTTGGCTAAAAATCATTACAGCAATTCATCAACTACAACAGTACCATCAAAGATTTCCAGCAATCTCTACATCATTAGAAATATGTCCTTTATTCACTGAAAAATTAGAACCTTACAGAAACTTGGGCCTTGCAATTGAATTATCCAGATCTTTTCTTTACTCAACATAACTACAGCATGCTTGATCTAAGGCACTTCAAACATCACCCATATTTTTGCATTGATAATTCAAACTTTTAAAGGAACTTCGATTCTGCAGCATAGAAGACGGTACACACGAGGAGGAACTATGATATGAATCTCCATAATAGGTTACTTTAGGAAATGCAAATAACTCCCTAAATTTTGTTCACAATAAGGATACACCCTGAACTTAAAAATTGTACTTTAACAACCCTAAGCTCTTAAAAAGTATAATGTAACTCCAAGAATTTACGCTTCGTGAGTCAGGAGTATATTAACTCTAAGATGAAAGTTTAAGGGTTTATTTACAATTTCCCCGATTACTTTATTTCATTATTATTGTTGTTGTTGTTGTTTGGTAAAGAGAGACCATGACAAAGAAAGTTTTGAAGGAAACAATTAACAATTGATATGACCCTAGTGCGTTACTAGGTGTGTGTTTGTTGATATGCTGATATTTGTGTTGTGTGTGTTAAGGGTTTATTTACAATTTCCCTGATTACTGTATTTCACTACTATTATTATTATTATTATTATTATTTGGTGAAGAGAGAACAGGACAAAGAAAGTTTTAAAAGAAACAATTAACAATAGATACGACCTGTGTTACTAGGTGTGTGTTGTGTTGGTATGCCGACATTTGTGTTGTGTGTGCTGATACGTGTGGTGAGTGTGCTGTAACTTGATAGGTGTCACGTGTGTAATAAGTGTAGTGTATTAAGTGATGGCATATTTGTAAATAGTGAGAAGTAGTATCGATATAAATAGGAAGGTAGTAGATGAGAGGAAGTTAGTCAGAAATTCAGCAAAATAGTCAGCATGTGTGCCCTAGCAAAGAACATCCAATCTAGAAGTGTAGTCTCTAGTCCTTGTAAGATCTTATTAAACATCTTAAGGTCAATTCTTGTTCAATTAATTCAATCCCATCACATTTTCTTCCTTAATTCATCTACTTCTCCACATCTAAATCAACAAAATACATCAATTTGGTGCCGTCCATGGAAACTTCAACTGGACTGATGACAGAAATGGAGCCATGAGTTGAGATGTTGGAGAAAAGTGTCAAGACATTGGAGAAGAGAGTGGGAACAATAGATTTGAAAGTTGACATACTTGATATGAAAATGAAAGGAGACACCAAAAGAATTGCAAGAAGCACAAGAGGAATTCCGTGAGACTAAGGCTAAATTGAGACAAGATCAAGCTAGGTCAAGTTTGAGTATGGCAAATCCAGAAAAATCTCTTGCCATGATATAAAATACATTGCAACAGATGTGGAGTGTTTAGAAACATCAGGAGATATTGAAGGAAAAGGCCAATATCACTGACACATGAATGGAGAAGTGTACTTAGAGAGAGTCAAAGGTTAAGTAAGGAGAAAGCAAAGAATAGATCATGGCAAGTGGAGATCTACACGTATCAAAGTGTAATCTAGAGCTTAAGAAACTTTAGCAATTAGAGAATGATGTTTAACCAGGGAAGTTGAGTAGTAGTCGAAAAAAGGATAGGGAGAATGAAGTGTTGATATCATGTAGGGGACAACAACTAAATAAGAGTGAACGGGCAAGTTCGAGTCACCGAAGAGAACAAACGGTGATGGAATTTGGTTGTGGAAGTCTACTAATGGCCAATGAGTGGAGAAACATGATTAGAGATCAAAGAATGTAGATCAGAATCGGTTGAGGTGACCTATGAATGTTGATTAGAAGACAAAACAACATGATTTAATGGTCATTGGCGAACAAAAATTGAGGATTAGAAGAGAGAGGGATGGGTTCGATGAATAAAAGTAAATGATCTAAATGATTTTTGTTTATGGATTGATGATGAATACATGTCAAATGCAAACAGTGTGACGTTACTAATTGAAAGTGACCATCCCTTGCATTGGCTTGCCCTGATTGAATAGTACTTTGAGTTTCATCATGGGTGAAGGTTGGAAAGTGGTATTGATAGCTTCCATGATGCGAGGAATGTTTGTTTATGGATTCAAAATGGTCCCTCACCACCTTCCATGTCTCAATTGGGAGACTTTGAAGCAAGAGTTGTTGCTAAGGTACATTGGGTAATTTATATGAATGTTTATCAACTCTCAGACAGTGCACTACAGTTGCCTCTTATATCGAGGATTTTGAAGCTTTGACTCCTTTAGTTCTAGAGATAAATGAACTATAACTTCTTGGTTATTTTCTTAGTGGATTGTATGATGATATTAGACTTTGAGTGAGGACTTTGAGGCCAATATCGCCAGTCAAAGCTGTGGAAATTGCTTTGAATGTGGAGAAAGGGTTTGAATATGGGTTGTATGTAGTTCATTCGGGTTGACAAAGTGACCGTAGTAGTAGGGAAAGTCGTTATGAAGGTGCTATTACTAGATACACTTCAACCTTTGCTCCTAATGCTTTGAAAATTATTATTTCCACTGTTAATAATTCAACTCGACCTTAAAGACCCAAATTTCACGTTGATTCTCCATCCTACTTGTTGGTGGAATTAAATTTGGTGCAAACATGAAGGAAAATGTAGTTCCTACTTTGATGGGAAGTAGTATAGGATAGCAGAGTTTGAATATGAGTAAACCACACAATATGACTTTTGCAGAATTTATAGATAAAAAGAATAAAGGCTTGTGTTTTTATTGTGACCAGCCCTTCTAAGTGGGGCACAAATGTCCTAACAAGTCGCAATGCGTTATGGTTCTTGAAGAAGAAAATGATGAGGTATGGATGGAAGTTGAACATCACTTTGGAGATTGTCATGTGCATGAATTTCATGACCATGGCTGATTGAATTCTTTTTTTTGTCTTTTTTGGTCCTTGTGACAAGGACAATGTTGAAGGGGAAGGAATTGATACGACCCTAATGTGTTATTGTGTGCTGTGTTGATATGTTGATATTTGATATGATCCTTGTTAGTATCATAGTGTTAGTACTATAGGTGTATCATGTTTTGTAATAAAGGATAATAGATAAGTGGAGTGGCATTATTGTAAATAAGAGGAAGGAGTATTATACATAGGAGTTAGTGGTAAAAGTGGGTTGGAGGGGAGGGTTAGATATTTCATTTGAGACTTGTGAGTTAGTTTGTGTGATCAATTGTGCTCATAAGTAAACTTATGCTCATGTGTGTGAGCTTTTAGCTCATGGCTTTCTTTTAAAGAGAAATTAGGGTTTGTATTTTCGTTCTCTTTCATTAAAATTAATAAAATTCATTCATCTTCTTTTTGATCCATTACCAGTTCCTAACAATTGGTCCAACCTACTGTTGACTTGCCGGAGAAGAACCTTAACGTCAATCAACAAGAAATGACAATGACAAACTCTTCGCTCTAACATATTTTGTCAAACATACTCTTCATGGTAGAGGACTTGTGGCTAGCGCATAAACAAAATGGACTTATACTAGATGAATCATCTTCAACTACTAATGTAAGAGGAAAAGATCAAATCGCAACGGCGACTCATATCAAAAAAGAGGATTATGACATTGATGGAAATAATTTGAACCATGAAGAGCATCATGAAGTTGATAGACTCAATGGAAATAATATTGTTCCTTGAGCACCAATTGGTGAGGAAGTAGGTATCAAAGCTTATGTGGACTATCAAATCAATGCGGCTTGAGTTATGCTTCCATTATTTGATGGAACCAATCTAGCTCATCAGATTGTAGTGGGTGAACAATTCTTTGAGGAGCAACAAACACCAGAAATTCGGAAAGTTGAGTTGGCTGCACACTACAAAAAAGGTCAATTGATTCATTGGTTGAAGTTGCTACAACTTTGAGTCATATCATTGTAAATAAAAGGAAGTGGAGTATTGTAAATATCAGTTATTAGTAAAAGTGGGGGAGGTCAGATATTTCGTCAGAGACTTGTGAATTAGTTTGTGTGAGCAACCATGCTCATGAGTGAACTTATGCTCATGTGTGTGGGCTTTTAGTTCATGGCTCTCTTTTAGAGAGGAATTAGGGTTTGTATTTCCATTTTCTTTCATTAAAATCAATAAAATTCATTCATCTTCTTTTTGATCCATTACTAGTTCCTAACAACATTTGTGTTGCTAATACATGTGATGAGTATGCTGTGCTGTAGCGTGAGATAGGTGTTGTACGTTGTGATGTGTCACATGTATAATTAGTGTATTAAGTGGCAGCATATTTTTTAATAGAGAGAAGTGGTATTGATATAAATAAAAAGGTAGCAGGTGAGAGGGAGTTGCTCAAAAAATTTACCAAAATAGTTGGCATGTGTGCTCTAGCAGAGAACTTCTGATCTGGAAGTGTAGTCTTTTGTCCTTGCAAGCTAGGATTAAACATCCTGAGGTCAATTCTTGTTCAATTAATTCAATTCCATTGCATTTCCTTCCTTAATTCATCAATTTCTTTACATCTGAACCCACTAAACACATCAACAATGTTCATGTAACTTCAAGTTTCTTGAAGAATTCAATGAATATTTGCAGCAGTAGTTTCTCTTAAAACCTCTACACCCCTTTGCAACCTAAAACAGGACAACTTTGATGAAGGTATCATAGACAAGGGAAAGCCAAACTCTACATGAAAGACAAAATCCATTATGAGAAATTCTCAGAATCTTATGAGGACGGAATTGTCAGCCTAGTAAAAAGAGCACATAAAAGAGGGAACTTTGATGACATCCAAACATACTGACATGGCTGTTTGTGAGGATAGTTCCAAAATGCAGATATTCAGATGCCTTAGCTTCTTCTAAGAATTGACATGGATTAAGTCGCCTGATGCTTTTTTTCCAGACACTGGTTCTCTAGCGAATATGTGTTGACAACACTGCAGGACTTTATCTTGCCATTAATACTTAAGCCCTTCGCACTAAGTAACTAAGTTTCTGAGGTTTCCAAGAACATTGAGGTGAATTAACTTTACATATTGATAGATTAATGCTCCTTAACAAAGAAAAAAACACCAACTATAACAAGTAGGATCCGTACATGCCAAAGCAGGTACAGATGAATAAGAGTATATATGATTTCTTCACATGCCAGAATTCATTCTACCTGGCATATTAAATCTCCAATGAAAGTCAGCAATGCAGATGTGACAGCCTTAGTCCGCACAGGGTACTTCGCCAGGAGGCCAAGATACCTATATACAGGCAATACCAATATAGATAAGCAGCATGACAATAGCACTTTCCAAAGACTGTGCTACTCAGGAGAAAGGACAATTACAATAGGAAATTATGGACATAAGGAACAGAAAAATAACTAAAGTCAATCATCTTCTCCTACATGTAAAGAACATTTCCTTATGACATGACTTGAAATTTTCCTCGAAAACAAAAGGCAAGAAAGTGTATTAGGATTCGATAGATGAAGTCCTTGTACAAGGGCTGGCCCCTTAAATTGGAACCCCGTCAATGGTTGAGGGGTGAATTCCTTATTCTCAGAGGTCTCCACTAAGTAAAGAGGTAAAAATGCTCCTATGCCTTCCATATAAAATAGAAAACTACAAAACAACTCAACGTAAGAAATCATTACACAACACGGACTGCTCAATTTCAGGTTTGCGACTTAGCTCTGTAAAAATGTATATTGATTCATCCGAATCTTGACCTCAATGCAAACTATGAAATATTGCACCACAAGTGGACAAAACTAGCTTTATGAAGTTAACAGTTGTGATAAGATAAACTCAAAGCACCCATGAGCCTTTTAGATAGGGAAAGGGAATGCCTTTACTGTATTTTAGCAGACGAAAAACTGAGAAATTCAGTAAAAGAGAACGACTAAAACAACAAGCCAGCATAATTTACCAAGCAATGAAAGACCAGTTACTTCCACCCTCCTGCCCACCGCCACCGCCACCGCCACCTTTTCCTCCAGAACCTCCATAACCACCGGTTCCTCCAGACCCGGAATCGGAAACAGCAGAAAACCGAATCCGGTCCACACCCACTTGGCCAAATCCCATTTTGAGACGACCCCAATTCTTAGAAACTCCAGAATTTCCAGAATTCAAAGTAAAGGTACCATCTTGACAGGAAAAAAGGCCCCTAGGCCCGGTTGGGTTTGCATGAATTCTGTTCCGGACACCGATGTTAGAAAAACCAGGTGACCGAGAAAGAGTGATGAAACGAGACATGGCAGGAGACTGGCGAGCGAAATTTGCGGTGTGTGAAGAAATCATTGGTTTGGATGGAAAATGGAGAAGGAAAACGAAGGAGGGCTTCTTTTTGGTGATGAAAAACGCTATGGGGTTTTAGAAGGGTTTAAAATTTTCAAACCTCGAAGTGCTTTGCTTCTCTTTTTACAAGTGACATACAGGTAATGGACTGAGCATCGAGCATTTTCCCCTTAAAAATTCGCGGGTTTCCTGTCCTTGTTGTTCTCGGAATATTTACCTTCTTTATACCTGTGAGTTCAGGTTTCATGTAAGTTTCCAGTTCAGGGTGAGAAAATCGTGCTCTATCTGAAAGGAGATATGATTCCATAATGATATACGCAAAAATCACCACAAATGCAATCGCGATTTCACTTTTCAAATTTCATTCTCATTTATTTGAATACAATTTTAAAAATTACACTCGCAATTTTCAAATCTGGAGTAATCAATTTCGCTAGAATTTTGATTTCACAATTCCATTATAGAGAATTCGTGTTCAATTACATAAATAGCCTCACCTATGTGTACCCTCCTAATTATAACATACTACGGGCAACTAAAACAACACAATAGGAGGACGAGACAGCAAGAAATCTATCGTGCGATTCTGATTTATAAAAAAAATAAAAAATAAAAAAGAAAAATCTTTACTTTGAATTTTATCATAATGTTTGCTGACTATTTATATATGTGCTAGATATGTGTTTGTTTATGAAGAAGATTTGGAAAATAAATTATTCTGATTTGTTATTTTGCATTTTCTCTTCAAAGTTGTTAGTTTTTCAGGATCATTTGATTGTGCATCTAACATTTTTAAGATTTGGTGTTTTGAATATATAAATGTGATTTTCCATTAACATTTTGTGGAGTCTATTTGGGATAATTTGCGTTTTCATATTTAAAGACAAGTTTGCGAAAGTTAAAATATGTAAATCCGAAATAGTCTCGTGTGCATGGGTGATTATCCATCTGTAATATGCAATTTGGTGCGAACTCATGCAAAAATAATTGAAGATGTTGTTAGCACTTCTAGTTTTATGAAGAAACATGAATGGTTGATTTTACATGAATTCGTTATTTTACAATATTTGATGTATTTCTTTCGAAATTCGGAGGTGTAAATCCTCTTGTCCTAGGTAATATTTAATATCTAGGCAATTGAATCTATATTTAAAATTCAATCCAGATTAATAAGAAGCTTAATAAATAATATTTGAACATGAAAGTTGCTTTTAGATTCTTTTGTTGCCTAGTCGAGGTTCATAACTTCTTGTTGGGTAAACATTACGTTTCTGGCAAAGCAAGTGTTTGATTGATCCACGTGGGTATTTTGGTCCAAGAGTTTCACAAGCATTAATCCAAAGAGAGAATTAGATAGCAATCAAATGCATATTCGGTTCTGGCATGTCCTTTCGAGTCTTGAATGTTCCAAGACAGTCCCTAAATCACAAATGTGAATATTAAGATAGTAATTTGACTACAATATCCATCCTTAAGTGTAGATAACAATATGGGACATAGACTAATCAATAATCGAAAAGAAAAAAAAGAAAACAATTGCTTTCTTAGATTATTTATATATAGAATAGATGTACCTTTTAAGCAATTGCAATAGATAAAGATTTGATACTAGACAAAGACTTCAATGCAATGTTATAAAACAATTTGGAATGTTTTGGTTTTATGTATTCTTTGCTTTCAATAATTGGGTTGATTTGGTTCAATGTAAGTTAGTCCCAAAATCATCCATTTTCCTTTACACTATGTTTGGACTGAGGAAATAAATGAGGAGAGAAAGGAAAGTTAGAAAATCAAGAAACTTTCCATTATTTGGTAAAGAAAGGAAAATAAAAAAAAAAGAATAGATTTGAAAGGAAATTATTTCTTTTGAGCTCAACAAAGCTATTCCCTCCAAATTGAAGAGAATGTAAGGGAATTCATTTGATATTACTCCATATATAAAAGCTTATAGTAAAGATAAAGGAATTTTTTTTTAACATTTTGATAAAATAAACAATATTATCACTAACTATTCATCCACTTTCATTCCTTCCTTAACTAAATAAGAGTACTTTTCTTTTTCACTCATTTTTTTTTCCTCTTTAACTCTTTCCTTCTAATTTTTTTCCTCTTCTTAAACATAGTGTTGAGGTTATGAATGTATCTTAATCATGTTAATCTTACTATTGGTCTGTTTGTTTACATAGTTAAAAAGTAGCCATATTTTATGTGTTGATCCATGTTTTTTGCTTTCAAAGTAGTTCTATTGACATGTTAACGTTGGCACAGTTATGACAAGATTAACTTTGGCTAGGATAAGATTGGAGAGAAAGAAGAAAATTATTGTCATGCTTGTGCAATGGATGAACTTTTTACGCTTGAAATACGCGTTTTTTCAACAATTATGCTTCATAGTTGTTTCTCATAAAACAATTTCTTCCTTTAATAAAGTAGGCATGTATGATTTTTTTTTTCCCAAAAGAGAATTCATGTTTTAGCTAGCTTACAAGAATGATATTGCTTGCAAGAGCAGCTTAGAATGGATATGAAAACTTTTAAAATATTATGTATTATACTTGAGCATACCGAGGCATTGAAAGAGACAATATTTATGATGATTGATGAATAAATCACATTATTTCTCCACATAATTACTCATCATTGTAAAGAATAAAGTTCTAAAATTTCGATTTAAAAAATCAAGAGGAACAATTGGTAGACGTTTAAAAATGTCTAAATTACCGTGCTAAGTCTGCATAGATTGTTACTAAAGAAGCCAGAGTTGATTCTTAGAAATTTAGATGATGTGCAATGGAAATAGTTTAAGGTACTTAGATACATGTTAATTTGTTTAATACCATAGGTTATTTCATAAATAATTACTTCTAATTTATTACATTACATATGTAGCATTGCTCAAGTGCTATAGATAGATTATATATTAAAGTAATATTTTCTTTAGAAGACAAGCCTAGGTACAGAAATTGAAGAGAAGAAATTACAATGAATGTACAAGCGATATGTTCACTTAGTAAGCAATTTATATATGTCTTGCCTAATTGGGAAGGATTAGTTGCTGATGGTAGACTATTGAGAAATGTAATATTTATAAGAAATAGGTTAAGTGTTTCATTAGGTAGTAAATATATCATCACACTTTATAATTTCACCAAGCTATATAGTCAAATTTACAAAACTATTTTTTCACTTATTAGGTCAATGCTTATAAAACCCTCGAAGGAAATAAAAAATAAATGATATGATAAGAGGATAATTAAGTAGCAAAAAGTGAAGGCAAAATGGCCTTTTTATCCTTAGTTATATAAAAGCCTACAAAACCCTTAACCCTAACCTTATAACCCTCCTTTCTTTTTAGTTCACATAGTTTAACTCAAGCATCTTTAAAGTTTTGGTTATCGAGTCATTAAAGGATCAAGGTAAGTTAAGCGATTTTATGGCTTAAACCCAAGGTTTACAAATCTAACAAGGGTTTTTCAATTAAAACTCAATATCTCGACTAATCCGTTGAAGACAAACAAAGGGTTTCACAATCAAGTTATGTAGCATAGTAAGTCAATGTTCTAGAATTTAGCTATTATGAAAAAGATGATGTCTAAAATATATATCAATTTTATGTGAAGGAGATTATTATGTATGCGCTCAAGTTAACCAATTGAACAAGTTATGGTGTAGAGATAAGATAAGATTGCATCTTTGATGCGTTATATGTTTGAATTCTATTTCGATTGTGATTAAGTGAGTTAATGGCTGAATAATCGAAGGAAATTGATCTATAGTGGAAGTATGCCGTTGGAATGGAGTTTAGAGAGATGATTTTTAGAGAAAAGATGATGTTTTATCATAATAAGAGATTCACGATCGAGAAACATACCAATGTTTTTTCACTATGAAGCTTAAGGAAGAGGAAAAAACGATGTCACTGGCATGATCTTGAGAGAAGATAAAAGATGAAGGGTTCACGGCCAAGATCATAGGTGTAATCTTGACTATGATCTTGAAGGTGTGAGCACAGTGGGGTTCACGACCATTCACCCAATGATCTTTCCTTCTCTTTATATCTATTTGATTTCTATATGATTTTACTTTCCCTTAACTTATTTAATTATTAAATTATAAATCATAAGTAACTATAATACATTTTAAACCTTAATTAAGGACTATTATTTTAGATGCCTATTAAATTTATAACATTGAATTAGGATAGGATTAATTAATGATAGGATTGAAGACTTAAAACCTAAGAATAGATTTCTAAAGATGTTTTATCTTTTGTGTAATACTTTAAGAGTAGAGATTAACTTGAGTTGATTTCATTGTTGTTTAGTAACCAGGTACATGATACATGTTCATTAGGTGTAGTTGGCTAGTAAATTGAAAATGAATTAAATAAATATCCAACTTTAAAATAATTATATATTGCTTATGTTTGACTCGTTTTAGAGGCCCGTAGTAAAAAGTCCCTACAAAGCATCCCGATGATCCATGTGATGTGATGTTCTTAGTGCAGATTTGCATGGAAAGAATTTATGATAGATTTAGGGGTATTAGAGCCTAAGGTGGTATTCCCAATACTAGTTAGATAGGGTCTAGAATAGCAATTCTCAAGTTAGGTTATAGAGAGGGCCTGAAGTGGCAGTTCCTAAAGTAGGCTTTATAGATATGGCTCATTGTAGCAGTTCCCACCTAGGATTTTTGAAACATGGATAGAGATTTGAGTAGGTCATGAGTACCCTTGTATTTGTGCTTGGTTGAGTGGCTTAAATGCGAACATAATAAAATGATTATGTGTTTTATTTGTTCCCTATATAATGTGTGCTCATTGTTCTATTTAGCACATAGATGTCATATAATGATCATGTGTTTTAGATGCAAGAACTTTAGTTGAATTAACCCATTATAATGATTTTGGAGACTCTTCATACTACCATTAGGATGGGAAGAGCAACTACCACTAGGAATTGGAGAATGTTATATGAGTTTGAATGGTAAGAATTTTTTTTTTGTTACTAATTATTGTTTAAGAATTGATTATTCTTAATTAAAAGCTATCCTAGTTTATTTTAGAGAATCAATTTTATGAGGTTATTTGGAGACTCTACAAGAATTTTTGGAGATTTTAGTTGTTTGTTTACACTTGATGTGTTGACTGATACTAAAGACATGTAGCAGGTTGTAATACCTTAAGTTTGGGGTATTACAATATAATCTTGTCAATACCAGATATACGAATTTTGAAGGTTTTCTCACTCCATATAGAGGACAAGACAAGGATATAATTGAAATGACTGGAGCAATGGCCATCGATTTACCACTCCAAAAGAATTTTTCAACATAAATCATTCATCGACTTGCAATATAATAGAAAGATGTTTTAGCTTACTTCAAACGAAATAGGAAATTCTTGTAAGTGTTTTTTATCCGATCAAAATTCAAAATCACATTATCCTCGTATAATGTCTCCTAGAAAACCTAATAAAAAGGGAAATGGCTGAAGATCTATTAGAGAGAGAATGAGAGTCTCAAGAAAAATATTGTTGAAGAATAGTCTGAAATTGTGGTAACAATTGATACATCTCACAAATGGACTTCCTCCAAAGATAATTTAGCTAAAAATATGTTTGATAAATGGAGGAAATATATCTAGATAATTTTATGGTGATTGTATGTCTTTTTATTTTTTTCCTTCTAATAAGAATCTATTTTGAGACATTATGGCCTAGTGGTGTATTTTATATATTGTTTATGATTTGAAGTACATCTTAACAATTAATTTTTAGTAGTTATGCCCCTATTATTTTGTACTAATTTTTTTTATTATTTATAAATGTGTTGGTAAGAAATGGAAGGAACATAAGTTAATACAATAAACAATGATGTGTCTCTGGGATCATATACATGAAAGCTACACCACAACGAGAAAAGGAATAAGGAAACAAAGGGGTTTAGCAAAACCCAAGCAGTTATCAACTAGATATGACACACCAATCAATCTTACTCAACCTAACATTCACTTGATATGACACAAAAGTGAAAATTAGAGTCATTCATTACTACTTCTTACTAAAGGGAATAAATAAGAGTTAAGAAAGAGAGGACATGGTTAATACTCTCAAAGGAAAACATCTATATTTTTGTTAAGAAGTGATGATGTCCGTAGTAAGGGTAAGTGAGGCTTATGTATGGCCTCCTTAAGGTTATATTTCTAAGAAAAGATAAAATTGGACAATTTAAATATTAGATACAAAGATTCCTAAGATAAATGCCTAAAGGGGTAAAAACATCACAATATAGTACAATGTATGGAAAAGGAATCAATTTTTAATGTTATGTCAAGAGACACATGTCAAATGGTGGTTAGCAACCTAAAATGATGATACGACTACAATGGTAGGTCTTGGAACCAAGAATGGGTATTCGAGGTTCAAGAGGAGTAGGAAGAATAGGGAGTAAAATAAGGGTTTTGAGTGTGAATGTATGTGAATATCACACACCAAAACATAAATGCAATCAAAGGTTTAAGCTTGAAATAGGGTTCAATACGACTCACAAACACTAAATATCACTGGGGATTCAAATGCAGGTTAGACGTAACTTACTAATTGGTTTAAATGAGAGGTTTACCACAATCTTAGGGTCAAGATTAATGAGAATGTACGAAGGATTAAAGGGTTATTCAACACTTAGTAATTCGACAAATGCAAGCTCTAGGAGCTCAAGTATAACCTTGTTCGAAAAAGGAATATTCTTTTCTATCTTTCTATTTATATTGATGTCTTACAAATGTTGTTATTTATACCAAATTTTAAACCCTAGTGGCAAAACTATAAATAATGTATAAGGCTTTAAACCCTAAAAAATTAGGCACATAAATAAAATAAAGGAAATGTGTACAAAAATACAAAATTGTGCATTTAATAGAAGAAGTCGGTATACAGTCACTCGGCTAGTCCTAGAAGAAGCAAGATTCGAACTAGAACGGGTCGACAATTAGATGTTCAAGTCTAAGGAGGAGTCCCTAGAGTCTCGCAGTGTTTGGCTGAGACACTTGAAAGGTCAATCCATAATTGTTGAGTTCTAGAATTAGTTGCACTAGTCTCTTTGCGCTGTACCAAGTGGATTTTAGGCCTCCAACTTGTAGCAATGTGAACTCTCAGCTATTCGATAGACGACAAACTTGTTGCCGAGTGGATACTTTTCGTCCTCTCATCCTTTTGGCATCTGCTCATCCTCGGCAAGAGTTGATCGGCCTCAGTTTAGGACAGGTCGGCTTTGGCTTAGTCACAAGCTGATTCCTATCATTACCACGAGTCCAAAAGGAAGTCGTCCTGAACGTTAAACATTGAGCACGGGTCGAAATGTGAACAAAATTCTCTTCCCCTTTCACTTCACTATGGGTGCCGAGTGTCTCTAGATTTCCTCAATGCCCATAGGAGTTAAAAAAAAGCTCTTCCCATCCTTCCAAATTGTATAAGTATTAAGGAAGCCACCATGGATCACTTCCCGGTCATACTCCCAAGGTCAGCCAAGAAGTAAATTTACGGCGTTCATGGGGACCACATCGAAGTCAATTTCATCCTCATACAGTCCTCCCTTGAATGCTATCTGAGCTCTCTTATGCACATGGACCATACCCTTATCATTAAACCACTTCAATCCATGAGGTCAGGGGTATGAGTAGGTTAGAAATTTCAGCTTTTCCACTAACTTGGCAAAAACAATGTTGGTACAGCTTCCTCCATCAACAACCAAGGAATAGGTCTTCTCATTCACTAAACACCGCATGTGAAATAAAGTTTCCCTTTGTCTGGGATCTACTTTTAGGTCAGTTCGCTTATTCGTCATGGCTATGAGTTCATCCAGATTTTCAACATAAACATCTTCTTCTATCAACTTGTCTTCTGAGTTGTTGTCACTCTGACTTTCTACTTGAGCCTCGGGTCCTTTGCCCTTCAAGACCATGACCCTTTTATTTGGCCACTGGGATGCAATATGTCTGTAGCCTAAACATTTGAAACACTTCACATCTCGGGCCTTGTTATCGGGTATCTTTTCTTTCTCGGCCCTCTTTATCTCGGCATGATCGAGTCGACTAGACTTGCCTCCCTCCATCTTCTTCTCTGGCCTTCTCTCAGCATACTTCTCAAGTTCAAGGTTGACTTGTTGAGGTCGGTTAATCGACTTCTGATGTCTTCTTTTCCTCTATCTCTATACTCTTAATGCTAAATTGATTAGCTCGTCTAATGAATTGAACAACTGAAGTTCAACTATGTTAGCAATGTCATCTTAGAGTCCACTTAGGAACCTAGCAATGGTGCGGTCTTATGGTTCAATAATCTTGCATCTCATCATTAGAGTTTTAAACTCCTGCAAGTACTCCTTGATAGTGTTTTGACCTTTTCTAAGGTGCTAAAAAGCATGGAGCATCTCCTGCTTAAAGCAATTTAGCACGAAGCACTGATTCATTAGACCTTTCATGAGCCTCTAAGTCCTAACTGGCTCTTCTCCTTCAGCAGCTTGCTTAGCAACCAACTTATCCTACCAAAGACTTGTACATTCAGCAAAGGCTAACGAAGCTAGCTTAACCTTTGTCCGGTCATCACACTTGTAGTACTCAAATAACTTTTCGACTCAGGGGATCCAATTGAAGAATTCTTTAGGTCGGAAACTTCCATTGAAAGTTGGCAACTTAAGCTTTATATTATCAAGTCCTTAGCCATGTGCTCGGGTTTCATCCCTTGCATTTTGGACTAGTCGATTCACCTCATATTAACCAATTCTGTTGGAGCTTTGCTCGGCAACACCTCTTCTTGGCCTTGGCTCTCTTCTTCAATTTCCTGGTTCCTCCGCATCAACACTTCTATCATTGCCTCTTCTCGACTTAGGTTGGTTTTCTCGTCTTCTTGACTTGGCAACTCTCCTTAGCTATCACTCATCATTATCTTACTCATAGGAACCACTTCTACTAGTAAATGTTCTTTCCCTTCTTTCACCTTGGCCAACACGTCCATGGCCCCTGACTAACCCAATAAGCTCCTGAATAGAGTCAAGGAGCTTCTAAATCTAGTATTCTAAGTTATCAACATGTCTCCTCAAGCTTCCGTGGGGACTATTACCACTGTTATTGATACTATCTTCTGACATTCTTATCCGTATAGTAATTTCTAAAGAAAATTGAATAAACAACAAAACACAATTATAGTAACCTAAAAACAACCACTATTCGGCTTCTGTAGTTACCACTACTAACAAACACTTTCCACAACAACTAGAGTCAACTTCTAAAATTAATGTTACTGGATTCAATTACAGCACAATATCATGATTATTAAAAACACGAACAACACACTACACTACAAAACAAAGATTATCAGAAATGTTCAAACCATGAATCAAACTTTGAAGAACACTAGTACATGTGTCTCCCCAAAGCTTTGATACCAAGATGATATGACTACAGCAATGGATCTCGGAACCAAGAATGGGTATTTGGGGTTTAAGAGGAGCATGAAGAACGGGGAGTAAAACAAGGGTTTTGGGTGAGAATGTGTATGGATATTACACACCAAGACACAAACACAATCAGGAGTTTGAGCTCGAAATAGGGTTCGATACAATTTACGAACACTAAATGTCACTCGAGATTCAAATAGGGGTTAGATGCAACTCACTGATCGATTCAAATGAGAGGTTCACCATAATCTTAAGGTTAAGATTGATGAGAATGCAAGAAAGATTAAAGAGTTATTCAGCATTCAGTAATCCAACAAATGCAAGCTCTAGCAGCTCAAGTATAACCTTGTTCGAAAAAGGAATATTCTTTTCTATCTTTCTATTTATATTGATGTCTTACAAATGTTGCTATTTATAGCAAGTCTTAAACTCTAGTGGTAAAATTGTAAATAATTTATTAAGGCTTAAACCTTAAAGAATTGGGCCCATAAATAAAATAAAGGAAACATGTACAAAAATATAAAACTATGTATTTAATAAAAGAAGTCAGCATGTATTCACTTGGCCAGTCTCAGAAGGAGTAAGATTCGAACTAGACGAGGTTGGCAATTGGATGTTCGGGTCCGAGAAGGAGTCTTGGAGTCTCGCAGTGTTTGGCCAAGACACTTGAAAGGTCAACCCATAATTGCTGAGTTCTAGAATTAGTTGGCACTAGTCTCTCCATGTTGTGCTGAATAGATCTTGGGCCTCCAACTCTCAGCAATGTGATCTCTCAACTATTCGATAGATGACAGACTTATTACCGAGTTGATACTTTTTGTCCTCTCGTCTTTCTAGCATTTACTCATCCTCGGTAAGAGTTTATTGGCCTCAACTTAGGATAGGTCAACCTTGGCTTGAAGATAGTTGCAGCCTGATTCCTATCAAATGATGTGTGATTTATCGCTTTTGTAAATGTAAGATCCTAGACAATTTAACATTCGTTGATATTAGCTTAGTAGAGGTCAGAAGGGGGATAGAAGAATTGGTTAACCTTATCTAGATTAGGTTGGGTTTGGACACTAGGAGCTATTTGAGGTCTTAGTTGGTTGGGCGTCTTGATTGCTTAGCTCTGGTAGATATTTAGTGCTCGTCAGCTCATGAACTGTTCTTATCATGATTAACGCTCGGTACTCAGGTTAGATAGAGTATAGTATACCCTAATTAATGTTGGAATCTTTGCCCTCGAAAGGTTCTCAAGCTAGTATACATCAAGTAAGTCCTTGTAATCCCCTAGCTTGGCTTTTAATAATGGGTTCATGAAGTTAACTCCTATCATCTTCTTAGGGGTCAGAGAGATTTGGCCTAAATCTATAAGGTCTTATTTGGTTAACTCTTCTTCTAATTGTGCTTTGACTTCATCTAGATGGTGAGGAATTAGGTCGAATACATTGAAAGAAGAAGGGACACCATAGTTCTCAGGTAGCTTAATGTAGTAGGCATTGCAGTTGATAACTTATTCTTCCTAGGGAAAGGAAACCTCTCTCAGTTGAGGTAGATCTATATAATTTTACCTGAGTTAAAGGATATAGCTCAATGGCCACAACTACAAATCTCTTGCTACCATTGATTGAATTTGGCAATTTTCTTGGCTACATGCTAATGTAGTTCTTGTAGTCTTCAGGCTCAATAGACTCTAGTTTGACTTTCTTTAAGAGTAGTAAAGGTATCGATCATGTTAAGTGGGATGGTTGGGTTGAGGCCATAGACAACCTCAAAGGAGGTCTTGCCAACAGTATTGTGAATAGTTTAATTGTAGGCGAACTCTATAATAGGTAAGCATAAGTCTTAATCTTTTAGGTTCATTACCACGATAGCTCAAAGTAGGATACTTAATGTCTTATTCACTACCTCGATCTAGCCATTTGTCCATAGGTGACTATTCAAACTAAATATAAGTTTAATGCTAAGTCTCTTCCATAAGGTCTTTAAAAAATAGCTTAAGAACTCAATATCTAGATTTGAACAATAGACTTTGGAACTCCAAACAGAGGGATGACTGCGTGCAAAAACAAATCAGTAATGTAAAAAGCATCATTAGTTTGGTGGTACAAGATGAGTGTACCATTTTACTAAAGCGATCCATAACTATAAGGATCGAGTTTTTTCCTTTGGTTGTTTGGGGCAACCCTAGGACATAGTTTATGCTGAGGTTAGCCCAATGTGAGGTCAATATATGTAAGGGCATATACTCTCCATGTAGTTCTAATAGGAATCAACCTACAACCTAGGCCAAGCCAAGGTTAACCTATACAACACAAGGCCGAGCTACTACTAGAAGGCCAAAAAGAGGAGGGAAAACGGAACAATAACAACTTTGTTAACCTCTAAGAAGGCCCTATACTAAGCAACTGAGGCCTCGAGTCTAGAGGCCAACTCAGCTCGAAACTAAGGACCTAGTGTAGATTAACCCACAAGTTTAACAATTGTGGGTTGATCTTACCTGTAGCTCAACTAAGTACAATAAGACTTTAAGGGCTCCAACTTTAGCTCAAACATCTAGCTGTTAACCTGATTTAGCTTAGATCTAACCTGCCCTAAAGCAACTCAAATACCCATGGCGACCTTCCTATTAAATGTACCGTTTCGCACAATTTTGTATGCTTGTAAATATTTTCCTTCGCTTTAGTTGTAGGCTTACTTTAGGGTTTAAGGACTTGTACAATATTTACAATTTTGCCACTATAGTTTTAGGGATTTATTATAAATAACAACATTTTGTAATTAACGGAGAATTACTATTACATCTTATCATTATCAAGAGTTCATTCTTAGAGCATTTGTGTCTAATCTCATGCTTGATTAGCCAAGGCTAACTTATATAAGTTAAGGCTGATCTAATACTAGAAGGCTAGAAAGAGGAAGGAAAATAGGATGACAACAACTCTATTGACCTCCAAGAAGGCCTAGTACTGTGGGTTGATCTCACCGGGACCTCAGCTAAGCACAATAGGACTTTAAGGACTCCAACTTCAGCTTAGACATCCAATTGCCAACTTGAACCAACTTAGACTCAACTTACCCTAGAATAACTCAAATACCCTGCATGCCAACCTTCCTATTAAACTTACCGTTTAGCATAGTTTTGTATGCTTGTAAATATTTTTCCTTAACTTTAGTTGTGAGCTTACTTTAGGGTTTAAGGCCTTATACATTATTTACAGTTTTGCTACTAAGGTTTTAGGGATTTACTATAAATAGAAATGTTTTGCAATTAATAGGGAATTATTATTACATCTTATCATTATCAAGAGTGAATTCTTAGAGCATTTGTCTCTAGCGAAGCTTATTAAGCTCGTACTTGATTATTGAGTGTGGTTTGCTCTTTAATCTTTTTTATGTTCTTATCAATCTTCTTAGGTGAGATTGTGGTGAACGTTTCATTTGAGTGGGCTAGTAAGTTGCATCTAACCCTCATTTGAAGCCTGAGTCTGATTTAACATTCGTGAGTCATATCGAACCCTATTTCTAGCTCAATCTTGTTTGTGTTTGTACTTTGGTGTATGATATCCATCCACGTTCATATTTAAACCCCTTCATTACTAAATTTCCTTACAAACAACCCTTGAGTTTGAATACCCATTTGAGTGTTTATGTTCGCTGTATACTCCGATCGGTATTAGGTTCTTTCCTTCCCCTTGCCCTTTTGCACACGTCACAATTTCTGATAACCTTGTAGACATCCTTATCCAAACCAAGCAAGTAGAAGTTCTCTCTCAATAGATCAACAATTGTGGTCTCATCAAAATGCCCAAATAAGGCATCATTATGAGCTTCCCTAACTAATAGCTCATACGGAATAGTTTGATATGCGTAACCTCTTTGCTTTGAATAGGTATCCATTTTTTCAAGTAGTACCCTCCAACAACAATTCAATCTCAACACTTTTCAAGGATAGGTTTGAAGTGTTGATCTTGAGCATATTTCTCAACAATAACAAAAAATCCCAACAACTTAGTCTGCAAGGTAGTTAGTAAGACTTGCTGACATGAAATAGTGTCAACAACTACGTTAGCGCTACCTTTTTTGTACTTGATAACATAAGAGAAATCTTTCATAAACTCTAACTACTTAGCTTGTTTATTCAAAAGTTTATTCTAGCTTCTATGGTGCTTCAAGGACTCATAGTCTATATAGATCACAAACATTTTAGGTAGTAAGTAATGCTGCTAGTGAAAGCTTAGAAAAAAGAGTATAGCTCCTTTTTCATATATAAAGTAATGCAGGGCTACAATACTAAGCTTCTCCCTATGGTAGGCGATAGGGTAGTACTCTTGCATCAATACCATACAAATGCCAATACTTGAAGCATTAGACTCCAGCTCAAAGGGATTATCAAAATTTGGTAAAGCTAAGATAGGTCATTTGGTAAGCTTCTTGTTGATTTCCTTAAAGCTCTTCTCAGCTTAGTCAGCTTACTAGAATCCTTCACTCTTCTTCATTAGTTCAATCAATGGAGTAGTAATAGTATTGAAGTTCTTGATGAATCTTATGTAGAAAGAAGCAAGACTATGGAGACTGTATGCTTTAGTAACATCCCTTAGTGTAGACCACTTTAAGATAGCTTGAACCTTTTCCTCATTAGCTTGAATTCCTTCTCTAAACATTGCATATCTAAGACAGACAACTTCTTGTTGGTAAACAGTACACTTCTTCAAATTTCCTAATGGTTTCTCAGCATGGAGTATGTCAAAAACAGCTCGGAAATTTTCTAAGTGATTGGTTAAGTCGGCACTGTCGAGCCTGGTTTTTTTCGCCCGATTCTTTTTAAATTAAGTCTTTTTTAAATTGATCAGTAGTAAACCCTACCCATTTAATACTGACCCTTGACTAAGGTTTAAAGAAAACCAGTTTTTGATGTATTTTGAAAACCATTTTAGAGTCTCCACCCGACTGAGGTCAGAAAAAAGTCAAGTTATAACTAATTAAGTGGATTGGTTATAACAACTGCTGGTCTTTTAATGAAAACAAATTTAAAAAAAAATGGTTTTAAAACAAGAGATCTAAATTCGAGGGTTATGATCTTTGAACCCTTACGGGTACCAATAATTCTCTAACTTTAACCTTAACCTTAAAAATCACCTTTCGATTCCATAAAAACAAAACTCAATTATTAGTTACTCTAATTGGATAGCTTAAGTAATTTAAACTAAAAAAGGAACATTAAGTTTTTTTATTTTTACCGTCACTTCATAGGTACCTATGTACCCACCACTCGAAATCACCACACCCAGCTACCATTAAGCGAAACTAACACCACTACATAACTTACTATATCCTAAAACCTAAGTCCCACTCTCACTCAAACCTCCAGCAACCACTAATCTTACAACCTAAATAATCGCAATCACAACCACTCTCTGAACCACCACTGAACCATGTTTGCTAATTGTAGCATCAAGCCTACCCCTCCACCACCCTTTCTCCCCAATTCTAATAAAATCCTCTATTGCCCATTCATTTTGGTGTCTGGAGCCACTAGGATCGAGCCCTGTTCACGTCTATTGCATCCTTTGACCTATGACCCGCAAGTTGATTCGATTTGACCTGACAACCCAATCCATACCCACGTCTGAATCGACCCGCATGCTACTACTCAAGTTTGGCTCTCTCTCTCTCTCTCTCTCTCTCTCTCTCTCTCTCTCTCTCTCTCTCTCTCTTGTTTTTTATGTGTTTTTTTTATTTGGTTTCATTTTTTTTTAGTTTATTTGTTATAAATTTATTGGAATTGTAAAAAATATCAAAAAAGAAAAAAAAAGATAGGGAAACTTAGTTTATTTTTTTGGTTAATATAATAAAATAAAAAATAATAATAACAAAATAATTAAAATAAAAAAATGAATAATATTTTGCCACTTAGCAAAATGCATTTTTCAAAAGAATAAAACGAAATCAACTTTTTGAAAATTAGAACCTTTTTAGAATTTTCAAAAATAAAAACAAACCAATTTAAGATCCTTTAGAATTTTGCTTAAATAAACTCGAGCAAAATTAAAACGTAAATTTGATTAGTTTTTAAAAATTAAAAAGAACTAACATATGTAAAAGTTTTCGGGAGATGAGCTATGGAAATCTAATCCTGAATAATGAATACATAGGCACTCATACATATGGGGCAATTTTAAATATATAAAAAAAATTGTTTTTCCCCCCTTAGATAATTTTTTTTATAGAGGTTATTTCATTGTTTACTTGTGAAATAGATAAATTCCTTAATAGGTATTTTGAAAAATAGAATTAAATTTGAAAGATTAAAAGCGGCACTTGTTAAGAGTTTAAAAAAGCTAGCCCTCAATCTCAAATATTTGGTTTTCAAAATTGTTTTAAAGAATTGGTTTTATCAAAAAACCAGTAGTTAAATTATAACCAATCTATCCAATTGGTTATAACTTAACTCTTTTTCCCAACTCTAGTGGAGTAGCGACTCCAAATAGTTTTTCCAAATAAAAAAAAATCAATTTTTTCTTAATTCTTAATTCAGGGTTAGTATTAGACAAGTTAGAGTTTAATACTAAATAGATTAAGAAAAATAATATAAATCCAAAAAAATTCAAGCTCAATAACTTTACAACTCCACTAGAGACGTCAAAAGAGCTAGCCACTTAAAATATTTCAAATTTAACTTTATCATTCAATATATCCATGTTTAGTTTTATTTTTTAAATATATCTTTGTGTAAATGGTTGTACTAATGTCATTGCTGTCTTACAATTAATCTTCTTTTTGGGTTTTAACTTTTTAGGGGGGTTTTATTTTAAATTGCATCATAAATGCATGGTAAATACGGTCAAACCTACGGTGTCTTAGGACCTTAAGACGGAGAGTCATTGTGTAAGTTTCAAGTGTGTAGGCCAACCACCACTTGAGGCCAATTAGGCTACTCTACTTAAACTTCAATGTGACAAAGGAACCATTTCTTCAAAAATGTGTGAGGACATAAAGTTTAAAGACCTTTATAGCCTACCTTTTTTGCATACATAAATTTTTTTGGATTGGCAAATAACTAGCAAGATGGCATAAAAAAAAGAGAGAGAGAGAGAGACAACAAAACTGGAGTTTCTTTTTCCTTATATTTTTCCTAAATCCATGTCCATAGAATATCTTTATGTAAATATAATTTTTTATGTAAATATTTTCCCTTTTCTTTGTAATTTACGAATTCCTTATGCTCTGTCAAAAATAGCCAGTTCATCCAACGTTAGAGTCCTTACTAAAGGGATTCATATCCACAAGCCTAAAAACCCAAAGTCTATACTTGATCAATGGTTCTAAGCCATCAACCCAAGGGAACAAGAGTTCATCGCCAATAAGATTAGGCCCATACTCTCACCACCTAAGATTAATGTTAACATCACATTAGTAAGGGCCTTGGTGCATTTCTAGGAACCCAAGGAAGTTGCATTCCACCTTGGGTCATACTTGATTAGACTTACTTTTGAAGAATATACCCAGCTGCTTTAAACCCCTCATTTAGATAAGATACATGTTCTAGAGCTTGATTTCGGCCCAACTAACATATTCTCCAAATTTTTTGAAATCCATAAGTTTGAAATAAATAAGGCCCTGAGTAATTGCAACAACTATGCTATTAAGATATGGGACCCGATCCATTGGTTTCGGACTAAACCCAACTTTATCAAATAGGCTCTATTTTTTTGGTAACTGGAGGGAAAAACGAATTAAGGCTTACATTATAGTAGCATTTGTCACCATTTTGTTTTCAAGTGAGTCTTTTCTTCCATACTTTAAGGTTGCATAGCTAGTAGCTTAGTTTTGGGAAGGGAAGTCCCATATCCCTGCCCTACTTGTTGAATAACTAAGGAACCTTAATTTCCTTAAGAAAAAAGATTGTGGGGATCTCAGGTCAAGCATGGCGCTATTAATTATATGGATCATCGGCCACGTTAAATGGTTCAAGTTAAATTTGGTTAGAGGTGCTTTCACTCATAAGATTGATCTTGTTGATTCTTTTGCTGCTAAGATCAAATTACCAGAAGATATTGCTATCCTTCTCTGGATAGAAGTTCTATAAGATTTTCCAGTCAAGGACATACTATGGACTACTGCATGGAGCAATTACACCAAAGTCATATTAGTTTGTAAGACCTATCATGTTGTACCATCGATAAGAATGAGTTGTAGGCTGTTATCCAAATAATATGATAAGACAATTTGGAGGCATGCAGGACATAGTTCACAGGCTTTCATTAGAGCCATTTACTCTTAACTTTGAAGAGCCTAACTCCTTCAAAAAGGTATCCAGACTTATCAAATTAAAGTTTGGTTGTCACTAAGATTATAAGCCATAATATTAATTTAGGCGAATTAATTAGCAAAGTGGCCAAACATAGGATCACTAAAGAGTACTTGTATGACCAATTGCATAAGGTAAGCACGATATAGTATTGAGCACTAGAAGTGCTTTAACCGATACCCACAAATCTAAACTTTGAAATGATGACCTACATAGATCAAGTAAAAGCTAGTGTAGAGGTCATCTATGACAAAAAAGACATGTAGGAAAACCTCTTTCAAGAGTCCAAACAATGATCTCATGCCTTAGAGCACCAACTGAAGATGGACCAAAAGAAGACCTAAGAATTTAAGGAAGTAACCTAGCTTTGTTAAGAGAAAGGTAAAGTAGTAGTAGCCAAACCCAATGGCCAAAAGAAGAAAACATCATTTGGTCAACAGAAGAAAAGAAGATTTGTTTATAATGTTTCATAATTTTCCCTTTCTATTTGAAATGTAATTTAATAAAACTCCACAAGTTGAGAAATAACAAATAAACATGCCACCTTATTAATTAATTGCTAATCCTCTTCTTTGCATCCGTACGGCATACATACTTGCATTTTTTTTACTTGTTTATTTATTTACTTATTCCATCTCCTTATCTTCAACAATATGTATGCTAACTTGCTAAAAAGTGTTCTTAAACTAGGTTGTAAAGATATCTCTCGAATGTGAAGCCTTCCAAAGAAGTCTGATCTAAACCCGCTCTTAAACCAGAATAGCTAACTAAGGAAATAACAACATCAACACCAAAGACAACAACAATAGTGTCAACCTTGAAATCATTGATCCTACTAAGCTGAGGTTTCGTTCTTTGGAGCGAATAGTAGGAAAAATTGCCAATCAATTGAGTTTCTTCACTTACAATATTGCTTTACTTAGATCCATAGCACCATCAAATGAAGAAAACTCTAAGGCTCATTATGGGAAGAATGTTGATGCCCCACCCTTCGAAGTAGAAGAGAGCTATCCTAAAGTTAACCAAGCCTTTGAGACTTTCGAATTAAAAGGGGTTTATCTAAAGGTCAACCTGACTTTTAAACCCAATCGATGCAAAGCCAATTAACTTAAAAGCTAACCAAGACAGATTGAAGGAGTTAGAGAGGAAGTTAACCTAACAAATTGCTAAGAAAATGAAAGCGCTCGAAGGCTATGATGGTTTCGAATAGGCTAGTATCATAAACTTCTCTTCTTATGATTATAGAAATTTCCATGAAAAGTTTAAGGTGACAAATTTTGAAAAGTATAATGGGACTGGTTGCCCTAAACTACACACTAGGTTATATGTGTGAAAGATGGGCAAATATGTATGAGACAACTAGCTTATGGTATAGACTTTTTAGGATAGCTTGATAAGTCTTGCTTTGACTTAGTATGCCTAACTGGATCTAAATTAAGTAAACACATGGGAGAAGCTTACTAGCGCTTTTTATGAACAATATAAGTTTACTGTTGAAGTGGCACCAACCATAATGGACTTGGTTGCCTTGTAGAAAAGGAACAACAAGTCATTTAAGGAGTACACCCAAAGATGGAGATCCCTAGCTGCAAGGGCATCTGCCCCCATGACTGAAAATGAGCTGACCTTGGCCTTTATTAATACTCTAGAAGGGCCTTACTTCTTTCACTTAATTAGGTAGGCCTCCTACAGCTTCATAGAAGTAGTAGCTGCAAGGTATCGAATTGAAAGTGTCGTCTCTTCCAACAAACTCTAAGAGCTAGTAGATAGAAGACTACCTTCTGCAAAGCCACCTATTAACAGGCCCAAAGAAGCTACTATTGGTGTGGTAAATTTGAACACCAGACCCAATACTCGAGTCTCTTTCAAAACAAACCCACCATAAGTTCAACAATAGTTTCAAAGCCAGCCTTGGGCTAACAAGGCCTCAAGACAGTTCACCAGAATACCAATTCCCCTTAACTAAGTCCTCAAAAAGCTAAAGAAGGAGAATTTGATTTATTTTAAGCTTCCCAGTGAAAGATACAAGCTAAGGGTTTTTTTATCCTAATTTAAAGTGTTAATATCACTTGAGGCAAGTGGGTCATTCGACTAATTCATGTTGGAGGCTAAAAAATAAGATTCAGGACTTGATTGATGAAGGTTTGGTCCAATTAGACTTCATGGAAGCTCTAGTCCCAAATGTCAATAATAATCCTCTGCCCAACCATGGCCCAATCATCAATATGATTTTCAATGATCCAGATCTTACCATCAACATGATCGGTTCCGATTGGAAACTTAAAGTTTACGAGTTTCACAAATTAGAGGAGAAATAAGCTCCAAGGACTAAAAGGTACCTTTCCATGTACTCGTAACCCCTTAGAGTTATAAAGTTGCCCTGTTCAACTGCTAAGCTGTTAATTAGGGGAAATTAAGTTCCCTTGTAGGAGGAATCACCCGCTCCAATAGGGTCTATGACCCAAAAGAAGACCTTAAAAAGAAAAATATACTGGAGGAGTCAAGCAACAAACCAATTGAATATGATGAAGGATTGTCTGTCTCCACTAAAATAATCAAATCAAGTGAATATAAGATAATAAATCAACTTACTAAGACTCCAGCATGAATATCTCTTATGGGTTTGTTGATGACATCCAAACCGCATCGGGAAGCTTTGATTCGAACTCTGAAGGAGGTTAAAGTCCTCCGTAAAATATCAACCGAAAGAATGGGAATAGTTACCAACTCTATCCTCACCATAATCAGATCTCTTTTTCTGCTAAAGAATTATGTGAGGAGGGTAATCGGTACACTAAGCTACCTTTCATAGTGATGAGAATCAATAATATAATCATAGCTAGAGGCCTTATCGACAACGAGTCATCATTGAATGTTTGCCCTCTTGCTACCTTAGACTTATTGGGCATTGACATGACCACAATTAAGCCAAGTTCTATAATGGTCAAGGCTTTCAACGGATGCAGAAAAGAGATCATGAGGGAGATTGACTTGCTAGTTGACATCAACCTTCAAAATTTCAATGTTCGATTCCTAGTTTTAGACATCCTAAGGTCTTTCAACCTCCTCTTAGGAGGACCTTAGATTTATGCAATAGGGGCTATACCTTCAAGTTTACATTAAAAGGTCAAGTTCATCTTGAATGGTTTGGTTATAACAATTCTAAGTGATTAAGATTATGAAATATATATAGAAACAACCATACCCTATATTGGCATTGAGGAGCAAGAAGACTTCGGACTCCAAATATTTGATGAAGTGTTTATGATTGCCAGTCCTAAATAAAGGAAAGATGAGAGGCTGAAATTCAAGGAAGAATAGATTGGTACTTATGGCTTTGGCTACATTCTAACTCCAGCAGAAGAGTTGCAAAGTAACTAAGCGATGGGCAAAAGAGGTGACAGGTTGTGTCATGCCCCATTGACCTTTCCTCCGTTGATTGAGACATTTATCAAAGTTAATGTTTAGACTTTAGAATCTGTCGAAGAAGACACCCTCCAATAAAGTTGAATTGGTAAGCCTATCCCGTGAGCTCCATCCCCACCTGAATAACTGGTTCTTTATCCTTATGAATGGCAATAGATCTTCTCAGGGTAAAGGATGAATCACGGTCTAGTATTTTCTTAAGTTTTGTAATAATTATCTTTGTTCTAAATAATGTACTAATGGGAACTTTCAACTCTAATAAAAGATCAGTTTCCTTCTCCTCATTACACCTCACTTGTTCTTTACTTATACAATTTCCTTTACATACTTTTTGCCCATATCCAATGCTCTGAATGAAATCTAAGGATACCTCATGTAGGTAGATGATGAAAATATTAATATCGCTTCCGGCCCTACTATTGATGCTAATGACCATAGTGAAATATAAGAGAGCTAGTAAAAATGTGAGATGGGTAGAATTTCCACTGACGAGCTGATTGAGATGATTAACATTGGAGTCAATGATAACCTCAAGAATTTGAAGATTAAAGGGAACTTGAAAGAAGAGTTGAAGGTAGAAATAACTACGTTGTTATCTAAGTATCAAGATGTGTTTGCATGGTCTTATGAGGATATGATGAGTTAGATCCATCAATAGTAGTCCACCGCTTGTCCACATGAAAAGATATCAAACCTTAGAAGTAAAAGATAAGAAGATTCAAACCATATATCTCATTGAAGGTTAAAGAAGAAGTCAAGAAGTTACTTGAGGTTGGTTTCATCAAAGTATATGATTATCTTAAGTAGGTAGCCAATATTGTACTAGTGATGAAGAAGAATGGGAAAGTTAGAGTACGTGGATTTTTGAGATCTCAATCAGGCAACACCTAAAGATAACTTTCCTTTGCCTCATGTTGACGTCTTGGTAGATAATACATCCAAAAACCATCTCTTCTCATTCTTGGATGGATTCTCCGAATAAAATTAGATTCGAATGTTCAAAGAAGATAAGACCAAGACAACTTTCATTAAAACTTAGGGCACATTTTGCCATAATGCCTTTTGGACTAAAAAATGCTGAGGTAACTTACCAAATAGCAATGGTCAGAATCTTCACAACATGATGTGCAAAGAAGTAGAAGTATATGTTGACGATATGATTGCAAGTCCAAAGAAGGGGGGGAATCATATGGATAATCTAGGGAAGTTGTTTGATAGGTTGAGAAAGTTTGGATTGAAGCTGAACTTAGAGAAATGCGCCTTTAGGGTAACATCGAGGAAATTGTTAGGTTTCATAATTAGCCAAAGAAGCATTAGAGTGGATCCCAAAAAAGTCAAAGCAATAGTCGAATTTCCCTCTCTATGCACACTTAAAGAGGTTAAGGGTTTAGTGGACCATTTGAATTACATAGCCTGATTTATATCTCAACTTACAAGTAAATGTCGTTCCTTATTTAAGTTGTTGAAAAAGAACACTAAGATAAACTGGGATGAAGAATATGAGGAAGCCTTCACAATAATCAAGGAATACCTCATAAACCCTCCAATTCTAATTGCTCCTAAGCCTAGGAAGTCGTTGTTTCTATACCTTACTGTATTACTAGAGTCCATGAGGTGTATGCTCGATTTAAAGGGTGAAGAAGTTTAAGAGTGGGCCATATGCTACTTGAGTAAGAAGTTTATAGAGGGGGAACAAAATTACTTTGAAATTGAAAGAATGTGTTACACCTTAGCTGGGGTATCAACTCAAACAATACACATTCTACTACCAAATTGAATTACTGACTCAACATCATCCCTTGAAATATTTAGCGAAAAAGCCGCCCCTAATTGGCATGATCTCGAAATGGGAAATGTTACTATCAGAGTTCAATATCATATATGTGAACCAAGATTCAATCAAGGGGCAAGCCGTAGAAAATCAGCTAACAGAGAATCCCCTTGAAGATATTCCCTAGGAAGTACAAGTCAGATTTCCTGACAATGACATCTTGGTAGTTGAAAGTGATTTTGATGAAGAGAAAGGCAAAAAGCTCCCAAAATGGAAGATGTTCTCTGATGGAGCTATTGTTATGCCCCTAAGTTCTAAAGTTCCAATAGTTCTACTGTGTAAACCAACCCATATTAGTAACTGACCTTACAATCCCTATCATAAATGTAATTTACACAAGGCATCTACAACTCTTCTCTTCGAAGTAAAAATTCAATTAAAATTAACATTGAAATTTACATAAAAAGCCAAAATCCTTAAGTCATATATGCATGATTTCATTTAGATTGTCGAATAATCTTAGGAAATTATACATGTTACGGTAGTCTATTAACTGTCATATCACAATACTGGTTCATAAACCTAAAATTACTAATAAGACATTAAAGAACTCGATCATACAGTCACTTGATTCTTACTCCCCTATAGCGCTTAAAAAAAAAAAAAAGCTAACCTTAGGATAATTATACCACGGCATATTAGTCAGTGCCTATAAGAAAATCTATAAGGGTATAAGTAATCAACAACTTAGTAAGTTAGGACAGAGACTCATGAATGCATAATAAACATAAGCAAGGTTTTTAAATAATTAATTATATGCAATGCACCAAGTAAATGTCATTACACAACATGGTCTAGTCCATTGTGAAATCAGAGTAATTTCATCTACTCTAATTTGGGTTAAGGAGTTTTCATGTTTATGCAACAGCTTACAACCAAACCCAAGTTTGTGTAATAGAGGCACTGGTCCCACCATGACTAACCTTTAAACCATTGCCCACATCCTTAACGTGATCTCCTCTCTTGTCACTTAGTTAGGTTAAGGATGAAGAAAAGACCATAATGCTATCCAATGCTATCTTTTTCGATGATGTTGGTGTTTGGTTGGAGAATCCTAATAGTCCCTTAAAGAGTTTCAATGTATGTATAATTATGGTATTTAAATTGGTTATGATTAAGCATGGTTTAGGATGATCAATCAATCTCATGCCATTCAATCACAACAATCACCAAAACATAACACAAATCTTAGCACAAAATTAAATGCATATAAACACATGCATATAACTACCTACAAGCACAATCACATATAATCCTAAGCCTCTAAGTACTTTAAAATAGTGCTCCAAAATATAATAAAGTATTGAATCCAACTTATTTAGAATTATCAGTTCACTCACTCAACTTGTCATAGGTCGACTTGTCTCCACGTCTCATATAATATTAATACTCTTTAGTATTTATATCCTTATGTTATATATAAACTTTAGGTTATGATTTAACTCAATTTTCCATATATATATATTATTTATTATCGATTCATTCTAGGTTAGTTCTGGAATCGGTTTTTGAATTTGGTTTTGATTTAAGTTTTAAATCAATTTCAACTACGGGTATTATACATGAATCCTAAGAATGCGTTTAGAATCATAATGTGAAATGAATTACATCATGCTCGAGTATCTTAAGTATCACTTTTAGTCTCTAACTAGTATTATGACCCGTACAGTATACCCTAAGCCTCATTCATATACTAGATTTACTCTTGATATGAAAAAATTTTACATTTTTCACATAATTACCTAAATTTAAGTTTCTTACTAGATTTATTATATATTATTATTATATTATACATTTTAACCTAGTATTTTATATTTATTATAATTCTAATATCACATTTTATAAATTTTCACATATTCACAACATATTACTCCTCATAATTACATTTAATAATCTAAATGCTACAATTATTATTCTACAGTAGAAATTAACATCCTTAAACACCTGATTATACGTTAAATCAATAATTATCCTTTTAATTACTTAATTAGCCTAAAATTACTCATTTTATGCATCATTTTAAGGTCTAAAAATCGTTTAAAAATTTCAAAAATCTTTTCATAGCACTGTTCTACATCTCTTAAATAGTCTACACAAAAAAATTGAGATCAAAACTACACTTGTAAAGTTATTTATTTTTAAATAAAAATATGCTTAAGTTTATACAATTTCTTAAGCACTATATATTTCTAGATATAATTTAATCAAATCAATATTTTCCCCTAAATCTAAATACATAAAAACATCAAAATACTAAATTTCATAATTTTCTGGATAAAATTGATAATTTAAATACATTAAACAAATTAGGATTGAAATTAGACTCACCTGTCCGATGGATTTTCGACCACCAGTGGTGGTCTTAAGGGTATCAATTGGTGATAACGCATGGTGGTGATGGCAATTCGGTTCCAGATGGCCATGGGTTGTGGCTTTCGTTTATAAGCCCTAATTATACAGATTTTTTATAATTTTTTGAAAAAAACCCTAATCCTTTCTTTTTCAGTTCTCTCTATTTATCTTGAACTCTAAATAAACTAAATGAGATTTAGTTGAGGCTTAGGTATCCATAGGGCTACTTTGATTTTTTTCTCCCAATTTCTAGTAAACAAATGACCTTATCTTCTTCCCATTTTGCTTTCTAGTTAGTTTATTCTAATTGGTTAATTTCTTTTCTTTCTACCCCAACATACTATGACCTGATTTTGGATAATTCCTTACTTTTTTATTTTTTCTTGATTTTTTTGTAATTTTCTTTAATTGTTTAACATTAGTTTAGTATATTTCGAGTATTTTAAATAATTTTGTGTATTTTTACATATATGTAAATACATATGGAGTACAAGTAAATACTTCTAAATATTATTTATATTATACTATAATTTTTAATGTGCATATAATTTATCTCTAACAGCTTGTTAGTTCTTGGAACTTATTTTATGTATTTATGATAAATAACGGGTAATATTCTTTTAATTTGATATTATAATATTATATTATTTTATTACTTATTTTCTTAAATTCAAATTTATAAGGTCACTTTTATTAATACTTCTAACTTCATCTTATAATTTGGGCTCGATTGAACACTTTATTCGATTGCCCTAAATTCCTCGTATTGAATTCAAACTTCCAGTTGCAAGGCTTATAGCTGCCAATTTGTATAGATGTGGAATTAAGGTGATACTATATCCCCTAAAGGTATGCAGTTCCTAATGGCTATAAGGCTTGTTTTCCCATATAGCAACAATATTGCTAAATATGAGGCGTGTATTATGGAATTCAAAATAGCCTTGGATAAATATATTCGAAAATTAGAAGAATATGGGGATTTTTCGCTCATTATTGGCTAAGCTCGAGGAGAATATAAAACGAAGGATCCTAAACTGGTACCTTAGCACCAGCACGTAACTAAATTAGTGGAGAGGTTTAAGGAAATCACGTTTACATACGTTTTAAGGACTCGGAATCAATTTGCCAATGCATTATCCATTTTGGCATCCATGATCCAAATATCCAGTAGAGTTGAAATTCAATTGCTTACAATTGAAGTCGAAGAAAAACCTACTTTCTATTTGGCAATTGAAGGTGTACATGATGAAAAGCCTTGGTACCATGATATCAAAGTGTTCCTACAACAAGGTATGTATCCCGATGAAGCTGAGAAAAAA
The DNA here is from genome assembly GCA_024138005.1 of Lumnitzera racemosa. NCBI lineage: Eukaryota > Viridiplantae > Streptophyta > Magnoliopsida > Myrtales > Combretaceae > Lumnitzera > Lumnitzera racemosa. The sequence goes on along the minus strand of JAMXBC010000004.1, from coordinate 70,828,670 downwards.
GGATAGAAAGATAACCAAATGATTGGTCACTCGATTCTTAATAAGTAAGTAAACCTTATACCGACGATTGTTTAATAGTATGCTTCTAAGGCATGTAAATGATAAAGAAGCCAAAGTTTTGATAAAGGTAGTACATGAGGGGGTATGTGGCCTCTACATGAATGGCTACATGCTCTTCAAGAAAATTATGAGGTTGGGATACTATTGGTTAAACATGTTGGGCAATTGGATCAACATGTCAAGTACTGTTACTTGTATTAAGTTTATGAGAACAAGATAAATGCTCTGCCCCAAGAACTACATTTGCTATCTGCACTATGGCCATTTTCAATGTGGAGTATAAACATCATTGGCTCAATCACCCCAAAGGCATCCAACGGTCATCGTTTCATACTAGTCGCCATTAATTATTTCAATAAGTAGGTTGAAGCCTTATCTTATTTAAGTGTTACCAAAAGAGTAGTGGTCAAGTTCATCAAGAGAGATATCTTGGCTTGATACGAAACTCTAAAGACAATTATTATTGATAATGGCACAAATCTTAACAACAAACTCATGTCGAAATTATGTAAGCAGTTTAAAATTATCTATAAGAACTCTATCCCCTATTGACATAAACAAATGGGGCTGTAGAAGCAGCCAACAAAAATCTCAAAAGAATAATTGAGAAGATGGCTATTACATGTAAGGATTAGCATGAGATGTCACCATTTGCACTCATGGCCTATCGAACTTCTATCGTAACATCGATAGGGGCAACGCCTTGCTCCTTTGTATTTGGCACCGAAGCTGTATTACAGGTGGAAGTCAAGATCCCATCTCTCAAGGTACTATTAGAAACTTAGTTGGATGAAGCTGATTGGGTGAAGAAGAGCATCAAGCAGTTAAACTTAATTGATGGAAAAAGATTGGCAGCCCTATGTCACAATTAATGCTATCAACAAAGAATGGCTCAAGCTTTTAACAAGAGGGTATGACTTCGGGACTTCAAAGAGGGTGATATAGTGTTAAGAAAGGCTCTCCCTAATGTACAAGACTCCAAAGGAAAGTTTGCTCCAAATTACAAAGGTCCTTATATCGTGAAGCAAGTGTTCCTAAAGGGGCTTTAATTTTATCACAAATGGATGGTTTGGAATTGAAAGACTATAAATTCTAATGTAGTAAAGTTGTATTACCCATGAAAATTGATGGAAATTCTTACTTGAAACACAAAACACTATTAATCTTAAATAATATTATGGTTTAATTTTCACTCTCTACAAGCAAAGATGGTATCCCTTATGATTGTCGACATTAAAATGACCTCCATCACTTTTCCCGCTCCATTACAAGGTCTTGTTCTCTTATCCTACTCTAATAAAACCCATACACTGTAAACACGGGAGAAGATGAAAGCAAGTTATAGAACAATGATAATCAACAAAACTCTTTAAAATACTCTATTATGAATTCATCCTCCTTAATAGAGAGATTTTTTGTCTATTTTTCAAGGTAAGGACAAATCTAGAAAAAACAAACACCTTATGGTAGATAGTTATTACTCGGTCAGGGATAAAGGCTTAGGTTTGGCTAGAAGCATCTAGAAGGTTGTTCATTTAAAGCCTTAAGGGTTGATAAATAGGGTTAGGAATCTGAGACATTGGCTTTTTCTACTAAAAGAAGATGGCAAATTACATGTTAGGTCCCTTTCTGTAATTCTTTATTAAGTAAGGTCACCGGCAATGCCAAGATTAGTTAAGTTGACGATAGGAAAAATGGTTTTTTGGGTTAGTTGGTTTTGATCAGACTTTTTAAGAAAAGGCTTGATAGTTTGAGTGCTATCAACAAAGCCAGGTAAGTGCTTCTATGAAATTTTAGCATATTAGTTTCAAGTATTGCATTTGCATTAAACCTTTATCTCCTAGGATAGTAACTAGCATTTAAGACACTTTTCTCCTTTCTTTTCAATCCCCTTTTGGGTTTCAAGCTAATTCATAAGACATTGTCCCAATTCTTTTCGGGTTCTTAGTCATCCCATAGGGTACTTCCCCTTTGTCAATCTTGCTTTAAGATTTTATCCAACTCATAAGAGTGCTTCCCTTTCATCATTTTTAGGGTTTTAGCAAGTTTACAAAGCGTTGTCCTGCTTAAACTCTCCTTTAATGTTGTAGCGAGCCCATAGGGCACTTCCTATTTCCAATCTCTCTAGGGTCTTAGCAAACTTGTAGGGTACTTCCTATCACCATTCTATCTTTTTAGTGAGCCCATAAGACACTTCTTTTTTCCAATTTCTCTTACGATTTTAGTAAGCCCATAGGGTGCTTCCCCATTTCTAATAAGCTTTTAAAATTTAGCAAGGAGCAGAAAAGCATTACTAGGTTCCAAATCGATGTCTTATTTTAGGGTTGTTAGTCCTTTAAAAATGCTCCCACTTAAGTTAGTTAGCTTAGAGGAGTACAATCAAGTTTTTAAATCAATTCTAATTTAGGGTTGCTGTTCTCCTAGAGACACTCCTACCTAAGTTAGTCAATTTAGAAGAACATAATCAGTTTTTTAAAATTGATTCCAAATTGAGGTTGCTAATACCTTAGAGACACTCCTACCTAACACTCCTACCTAGGTTAGTTAGCTTAGATGAGCAAAACTAGGTTTTCTAAATCAATTTCAATTTAGGATTATTAGTCCTCTAGAGATGCTTTTACTTAGGTTAGTCAGCTTAGAGGACCACAACCAAGTTTTCTATATCAATTCTAATTTAGGGTTGCTAACTCCTCGAGACAGTCTGCTTAGGTTAGTCAGCTTAGAGGACCATATCCAAGTTTTCTAAATCGATTTTGATTCAAGGTTGTCAGTTTCCTAGAGAAGCACTTGCTTAAGTTAATCATCTTAGAGGAGTATAATTAGGTTTTCAAATCCATTCCAATTTAGGGTTGCTAGTCCCTTAGAGACACTCTTACTTAAGTTAATTAGTTAAGTTAGTAAACTCAAAGGAGCACAACCGGGTTTTCTAAATCGATTCCAAATTAAAGTTGCTAATCCCTTAGAGATGCTCTCGCCTAGGTTAGTTAACTTAGAAGAGCACAACCAGATTTTCTAAATTGTTTTCAATTTAAGGTTGCTAGTCAATTACAGATGCTCCCACTTAAATTAGTTAGCTTAGAAGAGCATAACTAGGTTTTCTAAATCAATTCCAATTTAGGGTTTCCAGTCCCTTAGAGACACTCCCACCTAAGTTAGTCAACTTAGAAGAACACAACTAGGTTTTCCAAATCGATTCTAATCTAGAGTTACTAGTCCTATAGAGATGCTCCCACTTAAGTTAGTCAGCTTAGAAATGCATGATTAGGTTTCAAACCAACTTTTTAGCCAGCTCCTAAGACACTAAACCCTTCTAAAACTCAGTTTAGTGTCTCGATTAGCTCTTAGAACACTTTCTCTCTCCTTCACCTTCTACCTTTTACTAAATCCCTAGTAGATCAAGCCTAAGACAACTAGCTAGTTGTAGCACTTCTTAGGGCGAATTTATCATTAAGGCAAAAATTGTGTCTCTTTTATCTTTGTGACAAAGTTTTACTTGAATATCATCACAAAAAGGAGCAGTTGTAGACACCTCATTTTTTGCCTCCCCTATAGTTTTAGAATTCTTTGTTTTTAGAATAGGAAGAAGGGTCTTAATTTAGAAAAGTACAAAAAATAGAAAATTCAAAAAAACACCCAAAAAAAAGAAAATTTAGGAAAATACATAAAATAGAAAATTTCTTAAAAATAAAAAGATAGAATTTTTTTTAGAAAAAAATAGACTTTCAAGAAAGTAGTTTCTTAAGGAAAATAAGATTTTAAAATTAATTGAGTCTTTAGGTAGATTAATTTAATTTAGTGGTTTCTTATTTTATAAAATAACTTAGACATTTTTTAGGTTATATAAATTTTAGTTAAAGGATATGATAGAGCATAAGCTAACAGCCCAATTGGTACTACACTTGGTCTTGGCATTGATACAAGTGAGAGGTCATGAGTTTGAATCTCCTAATAGGCATTTTGTGCCTTTTCTTTTCTTTTCTTTTTTTCCATAACATGGTACATGTAGTAAAGGCCCATTGGGCCACATATCAACACTTGACATGTGGCATGTGTTTACTTGACACCTAGCTAACATGGCACCCATGTGGTGCCACGTTAGCAAGCTCTTTCTATCCCACTCTTTCCCTTTCTTTCCTTTTCTCTTCCTTTTCCCACGCTTTCTTGCATATTCCCAGCCTAATGCCCTTTGTTCTTGGCCATTTTTTATCAAGTTCTTGATATTATTTTACCATATCAATGATGAAATTATGATGACCACATGACCTACTTAGAATATGATATAATAACTTGTCTAAATTCATGCATTATTGTAGTCAAAATCAAATCAAAAGTGGTAAGAAGCATAAATGTGCAACTTAGACACCTAAGTTGACTAAGATTGATTCAAGCTTCTTATGCTTGTTTGTAGCAAAAATGAACAAAAAGGACATGCATGTGACTTGGAATTTACTTCCATTCATACTCAAATCTAAGAATCAAGCTTGGTCCTTCTTCATGCTTTATTTCGAATTCATGCCAAATCTTGACCTACCTTGTTTAATTTGGACTTTAGTTAATATAAATAGGCCCTCTTCGTCCTATTATGAACACAAGATTTCACTCCAACACACTTAAACACCTATTTTAAGCTCTCTCTCTCTCTCTAACCTACGTGAAAGCTCTTTTTCTCTCTAAGTTTTTTCTCTCCATAGTTATAGTCAAAGGAAATCACTACTACAACAAACATCTTTACACTCTAAGCTTCAATATCCAGCCTCTTTCTTGCTCCGTCATGACTCTACCACTCTCATCCTGCTGAACCCTCATCATCACCTTAGGGCACCACTTGAAACTACCAAACAACTCACTACATCTCAAAACCCATGTCTTATTCTCACTCAAACCTTCAGCAACCACTAATCATGCAACCCAAACAACCACAACTACCACCACTCCTCAAACCATCACTAAACCACCTCTGCTAGTTGCAGTATCAAGCCTACTTGCTCCCTTAATTCCTATAAAATCCTTACAAATCCTTTATTATTTGTTCGTTTTCATGTCTGGAGCCATCAAGATCAAGCCCCATTTACGTCAGCTACATCCTTTAACTTGCGAATCGCAAGTTGACCCGAATTCAATCTAACAACTAGATCCATACCCAAAGCTGAACCAACTTATGTGTTATTGTTTAAGCTCGACTCTCTCTCTTATGTTTTTTATGTGTTTTTTTTATTCGGTTTCATGTATTTTTTATTTTTGTTTATTTATCGTAAATTTATTATAATTGTAAAAAAAATCCAAAAAAGAAGATAAGGAAACTTAGTTTATTTTTTTTCGATTAATATAATACAAATAAAAAAAGAAAAAGATAAAATAATAAAATAACTAAAAGACAAAAAAAATGAATAATATTTTGCCACTTAGGAAAATTCGTTTTTCAAAAGAATAAAGTGAAATCAACTTTTTTAAAATTAGGACCTTTTTAGAATTTTCAAAAATAAAGGCAAACTAATTTAGGACCTTTTAGAATTTTGCTTCAAAAAACTCGAACCAAATTAAAATGTGAATTCAACTAGTTTTCAAAGATTAAAAAATATCAACACACATAAAATTTTTCGGGAAACAAACTATGGAAATCTGATTTCGAATAGAGAGTACGTACACACTCATATATAGAAGATGATTTAAAATATAAAAAATTTGTTTTTCCCCCTTTATGTATGTATGTGTGTTTCTAGATGTTGTTTCATTATTTACTTGTGAAATGGATAGATTCCTTAGAAAGTATTTTGAAAAATAGAATTAAATTTGGAAGATTAAAAGCGGCACCCATTAAGGGTTTAAAAAAAGTTAACTTAAACTCAAATATCTTGTTTTCAAAACGGTTTCAAAAAATTAGTTTTTCTAAAAGACCGGTAGCTAAGTTGTAACTCTTTATCCTAACTCCAGTCGGATGGCGACTCTGAACGGTTTTTTAAATAAAAAAATCAAGTTTTTCTTAACTCATAGTTGAGGATTAGTATTAAACAGGTTAAAGTTTAATACTAATTAGGTTGAGAAAATTAGTATAAAAAAAATCAGACTTAACACTTGTGTCGTACAAGCTCTACTCATCCTAATGAAGGATGGTTTGTAGCTCATACAGATTGATATTCGTGCTATCAATCATATTATTATCAAGTATAGATACCTAATACCAATGCTCGATAACATTTTAGATGAGTTATAGGGTGCTTGAATATTTTGGAAGATTTATTTACGAAGTAGCTACCACCAAATTGCATGAGGCCTAGTGATGAATGAAAGACCGCTTTCAAGATGAAGCATGGTCTCTATGAATGGTTGATTATGCCATTTGAATTGATAAATGCGCTGAGCACATTTACGCAGCTTATGAAACATGTGATGCATCAATGTGATGCATTAACTAATTGGAAGATGTGTGGTTATGTACTTCAATGATATATTAATATATAATGCTGACCTAAATAACCATGTTCAACATCTTTGAGCTGTTTTTGATATTCTACATGTTGAGAAGCTATATGAAAACCTAAAGAAGTATATGTTTTGTCAAAGTGAAGTTGTTTTTCTTAAGTAAGTAATATCTGGAGATGGAATCTGAGTTACTAAGGAGAAGGTCTGAGTTGTCATGAAGTGGTCGACATCAAAGAATATCACTGAAATAAAGAGTTTTCATGCTCTTTCTTCCTTCTATAGGTGATTCATTAAAAACTTCAGTACAATTGCAGCCCCTTTGACTGAATTGACTAAAAAGAGTGAAGAATTCCGATGGAACGACTGCGTTGAGCAGAGCTTCAAGGAAATTAAGGAGAAGCTCACTACTACTCCCTATCTTATCCCTACTAGATTTTGATAAACCATTTAAATTAGAATGCAATGCATCAGACATTGGCATTAGTGTAGTCATGATGTAGGAATGTCAACCAGTTATTTACCACAACAAGAAGCTTAGTAGTGTTGTACTAAACTATTCTATGTATGAGAAAAAGTTATACTTACTTTTTTTAGCTCTTACTATGTGGTCATACTATTTATTACCACGAGAGTTTGTGAGATATACAAACCATGAGTCTTTGAAACATCTTAGGAGTTAAACTAAACTTTCAAAAGGTAGGCAAAGTAGTGAGAATTCATAGAAGGGTTTTCTTATATGATCCAACACAAGAAGGAAAGTGCTAACGTGGTTGCAGATGCCTTGTTACATCAGCAAGCCTTACTAACCACCTTACAGATGAAATTACTGAGATTTTCACTCATCACTGAGCAGTATCCTTACGACCCCCATTTTGGTCCTATTCTTAAACAGTTCAGAGAAGAAGTTGTTGTTAGAGGGTATTATCTCAAGGCTGGCTATCTATTTAAGGAAAGAAGGTTGTTTATATCGAGCTGTTCTACATGCGAGTTATTGGTTAGGGAAGCTCATAATGGTGGATTACCTAGTCATTTAAAGAGATCAAAATAGTTGAAGGAAAATTTTTACTGGCCTAATTTGGCCAAAGATGTTTATAAGGTAGTCGATAGTTGCGAAGTATGCAAGAGAGCCAAAAGAAAGAGACAACCATATGGAGAGTATATACCATTACCTATGCTAACCTTATCTTGGGTCAACCTCGGCATAGGCTTTGTCCTAGGGTTACCCAAGCATCTAAGGGAAAAGATTTGATTCTTGTTGTAGTGAACCACTTTAGCAAAATGGTACACTTCATCCCGTGCCATTAAACTAACGATGCTTTATATTTTTTTTATTTGTTTTTGGAGGAAGTTGTCTAACTACAAAGAGTACTGAAGACCATTGTCTCAAATTAGAACATAAAATTCTTGAGCTTTTTTCAAAGATACTTTAGAGAATACTTGGAACTAAACTTGTGTCCAACTCTAGTAGATACCATTAGATTGATGGTTAGATTGATTTGGTGAATAGAATACTAAGTACTTTACCCCGAGCTATTATAGGAAAGAATTTAAAGGATTGGAATTTATCTCTACTAGTTGTAGAGTTCACATACAACCAAATTACCACTGGGAAGACTCCTTTCGAGGTTGTCTATGGCCTTAATCCCATTATTCCCCTATATTTGATTTGTACCTTAGCAACTGCTAAAGAAAGTCAGTCTAGAGTCTCCCGAGCTCAAGAATTACAAGAACTACATTAGTCCTTGGCAAGGAAGATCACTGAGTTCAATTAAAGACAGTAAGAGATCAATAGTCGTAGCCGTCGAACTATTTCTTTCAAACCATGTGACTTGGTATAGATTCATCTAAACTGAGAAAGATTTTCACACCTAAGACAAATTAAGTTATCCTTATGCGTTGATGGTCCATTCAAAGTCCTAAAGAAAATTAATTGCAATGCCTACTAGATCGAGTTACCCAAGAACTATGGTATTTCCTTCACCTTCAATGTGCTCAACCTGATTCCTTATCGACTAGAGAGAGACCTAGCATAAGTCAGGACAAAATAGGAACCAAAAACCTCTTTGGATTTGAGGACAAATCCTTTTCATCCTTAGGCAAATGATAAGAATCAACTCCTTAGACCAGTCACACGTACTCAAGCTAAAAGAATTCAAGGACTTACATAAAGAATACTAGCTTAAAACACTATTTAAGATGAAGATTCCTATTCTAGTCTCCTTCTTTTATACTGCTACCGACCTAAGTGTCGAGCTCTCATAAGTGACAATACAGTTTCTGATCTTCCAAGCAGTCATGCCAACTTACTGAGCAGCTATGACTATTATTGAGCCGTTATCATCATCCAAGCTACATCTAAGCCAACCAAGTTCAGATGGAAAATCAAGCTGAGTTGCTGAGACACTCAACTTAGAGAGGATTAGAACACCCTTTAGTACCCAGGCTTTGACTTAAACCAAACCACGTCAGTTCTGACTGTTGACTCTCTTCTAACATCGTCCAAGCAGGATCTTGTAATTGCTAACTAACCTCAAAATTCGATCAGCTTAGCCAACCGCATTATAAGCATCCTATTGCCCCTTAATATGTGTCTTCTGGCATAACATTCGAGAAGGATTCCTTAGTTTTTCTATACAAAATTTTCTTTGCCCCTTTTGCCTTTTTTAGTATGTTTCATATATTTTATCTATAAATTACCCTTTTGTTTTTTCCATATATGCCTTGTATCTTTAACGAGACTAGTATATAAAGCCCATTTACTTATACACAGACAACATATTATTGTATTATTACTTATTACAAGATTCCTTTCTTAAGCAACCATAGTGTTCTCATTTATCTCTTATGTATTCCCTTTAGTAAGTAATGGTGGCGAGTGATCCTATAATTCGGACCGGTAAGTCACATCCGGTGAATTGTGGGACGTATAAGATCTTGTTGGTGCAACATATCCAACTAGGTAACTCACAAATTTATTAATCACCCTTTTGTTTTCTTTCTTTCCCTTTCGTTGTGGTGCGACCTCCGTATGTAAAACCCTGGAGCACTTACTAGAACTTGGCACTTAGGTCAGTAGTAGTGTAAACAATGAAGATTGGAATAGGAATCTTTGTCTCAAATGAGGTTGCAAGCTAGTATTCTTCATATGAGTCCTTGTAGTTCTCTAGTTTGGTTGCACATGACTAACCAAATAAGTTGATTCCTATCATTTATCTAGGGCTTGAAAAGATTTGTTGTCAAATCCAAAGAGGTCCCCAACTTTGAAGGTGGGGAATTAGGTCGGTCACATTGAAGATAAAGAGAAACACCATAATTCTTAGGTAATTCAATCTGGTAGTCGTTATGGTAGATCTTCTTTAAGACTTTAAATGGACCATAAGCTCGAGATAGTTTGCTTTGTTTAAAGTGCAAAAATCATTCTTGGTTGAGGTGAATCTATACTAAGTCACCCAATTTGAAAGAAACAATTCGGCGGCCATGACTACTGATCTCTTACTGTCTCTAATTGAACTTAGCAATCTTCTTTACCATAGACTAATGCAATTCCTGTAATTCTTGGGCTCGGGTGACTCTATATTGATTCTTTTCAACAACGACTGGGGTGCGGATTAGATATAGGGAAATAGTGGGATTAAGGCCATAGACAACCTCAAAAGGAGTGTTCCTAATGGTATTATTAATAGGTCAGTTGTATGCAAACTCTACAACTAGTAAACATAATCTTAATCCTTTAAATTCTTTCCTATGACAGCTTGGGATAAAGTGCCTAATGTTTTGTTCACCACTTAAGTCTAACCATCATTTTGGTGGTATTTACTAATATCTTCCAAAAATAACTCAAGAATTTCATGTCCCAATCTGAGACAATGGTCTTTGGTACTCTATGTAGTCGGACAATTTCTTACAAAAACGAATCAACAATATATAAAGTTTCGTTAGTTCGATGTTAAGGGATGAAGTGTATCATTTTGTTAAAGCAGTCTACTGCAACAAAGATTAAATCCTTTCCTTTGGATGTTTGAGGTAACCTTAGGACAAAGTCCATACTGAGTTTGGGCCAAGGTAAGGTTGGTGTAGGTAAAGGTATATACTCTCTATGCAGCTATCTCTTTCCCATGGCCCTGTTGTATACTTCGCAACTATCGATTACCTTATGGGAATCCTTGGCTAAACCTAGTTAGTAAAATTTTCTTTCAATAGGTTTGCTATTTTGGTCTCTCCAAAATGACCAGATAATCCACTACTATGAGCTTTCCTCAGCAATAGCTCATGTGTGGAACAACTCAATATGCATAATCTTCTTTCTTTAAACAGCTATTTTGAAGATAATATCCTCCAACAGCAACTCTTTCTTTGCACTATTGAAGAATAGGACCAAAATGGGGGTTGTAAAAATACTATTTAGTAATAAGTGAAAAACCTAATAAGTTTGACTATAGGGTAGTTGGCAAGGTTTGTCGACATGACAAGGCATTTATGACTACGTTAGTGCTACACTTCTTATGTCGAATCATATAAGAAAAACTTTCCATAAATTCTAGCCATTTTGCTTTCCTTTTCGAAAGTTTGTTATGACTTCTAAGATGCTTCAAGGACTCATGGTCTATATATATCACAAACTCTCGTGGTAATAAATAGTATGCCATATGATAATAGCTCGAAAATGTAAGAATAACTCTTTCTTGTATATAGAATAGTTTAATGCTCCACCACTAAGCTTCCATTATAGTAAGCAATCGGTCAACTTTCTTGCATCAGGATTGCACCAATGCTAATGCCTTCATCGCATTCCAATTCAAATGGCTTATCAAAATATGGTAGGGACAAGATAGGAGCAATAGTGAACTTCTCTTTGATCTCCCTGAAGCTCTGCTCTTTTTTATTAGTTCAATCAAGGTGGCTACAATTGTACTGAAGTTTTTAATGAATCGCTTGTAGAAGGAAGCAAAACAATGAAAACTTTGTACTTCAATGATATTCTTCGGCATCAACCATTCTAAAATAGCTTGTACCTTTTTCTCATTTGCTCAAGTTCCTTCTCTTCCTTCTCCAGATACTACATTTTTAAGAAAGACAACTTCACTTTGACAAAACACATACTTCTTTAGGTTTCCATATAATTTCTCAACTCATAAAATGTTAAAAACAGTTCAAAGATGTTGAGCATAGTTCTATGTTGGCATGGTATACCAATATGTCATCAATGTATACAACCACATATCTTTTGATCAAAGGACGCATCACATATTTCATAAGCCGCATAAATGTGTTTAGCATATTTGTAAGTCCGAATGGCATAACCAACCACTTACAGAAACCATACCTCATATTGAAAGCAGTTTTCAATTCATCACCAAGTCTTATGTGAATTCGGTGGTGGCCACTTCACAAATTAATCTTTAAGACTATATTGGTGTTATGAAGCTCATCTAACATGTCATTGAACCTTGGTATTGGATATCTATACTTGATTGTAATACGGTTTATAACTCGGTTGTTAGTGTACATGCGCCACAATCCATCTTTCTTCGGGATGAGAAGAGCTAGTACAATACAAGGACCCATGCTTTCCCTTACTTAACCTTGCTCTATTAGTTCATCCACTAGCCTTTTCAGCTCATCATCTTGCTTAGGATTCATTATGTAGGCAAGTCAGTTTAGCAAGGCTACACCTAGCTAATAGCTATAGATCAATACAATGTTCTATGCTTCGGACTGGGCATAGTCTCTTAGGTAACTCTTTAGGGAATAGGTTAGAAAATTCATCAATCAATCTATGGATCTCATTAGGAATATTTTCTTAATTTCTCATCTCTAACAATATTCCAATAAATAAAAACATAGGCTCATAGACCTTCTTAATAACTCGAAGATCTCTTCAACTCATCACTAAAAGCTTCTTCTTACTAACTCGAGTGAACTAGTTATGAGTCTTATTCACTTGAGTTGGTGTCATGAGTTACGGCATGATCTTCTCTTCATCCTTAATAAAGGCATAGGTGTTTTTATATTTGTCGTGAGTAACTAATGTATCAGGCAAGTGTATCCTATCAAATTGTAATAGTGGATTAAGTCTAAGTATTGATCCCTTAAGGACTCTGACTACTAGTACTCACTAAGTCTTTATTATCTAACCAACAAATTAAATTTCAAGAAACTTAAAGAGGTAAATCTAAATTATTGCTAAAACTAATTTAAAGATTAACTAAGATGCAAGTTAAGAATTAACAAGAAAGCAATTCAATTGGAAATTAATTCAAGACATAGATCTTATTTCTCCTAAATCTAATATATGATTTTCCTAAAGATAATCTAATTCATTCTTTAATCTTTCTTAACCAAGAAAATTATCTACTAAAGTTAATCACATTTTCAAGCCAATTAACCATAATCCTAGAGTCACCTATTAGAATCTCTTCTTAATAGCATGACCTAAAATTGCATTATTAAATAATAAATTCTCTACGCTTTAATTCAAAATTTCAAAAGAATATTGCAAATTATCTTTAATCTTACAATAATCTTTATCAACTATGCTTAAATCTAATCTTATAAGAAATCTCTTGATTCTCTTGTAAGATATCAAACTCTAAATTACTATCTACAAATATAATAACCTAAATTATGAAGCAAACATAGTTGAATGAAGAAAATAATAAAGAACTAAATTAATTAAATACTAATTGTGTCACATGAATAGATCTAAGTTTCAAAAGATCTAGATATAAAAAATCTACTCATTATACATCGCAAAATAAGAATCTAAAAACAAAGAATAAAAAGAAGCATCAAGAAATCTAAACAAAATTTAATCTTGAAATCTTTTCTTCTCTTCGCTTTCTTGATTGTTCTTGGCTTCAAAAATTTCCTTAAAGTTGTGCCAAAAAGTTATCTCTTTAGACAAATCCTAACAAGGCTTTATATAGGAAATAAATAAAAAAAAATAAGTCAGCTAGAAAAGATACGATTGGGGACACAACCATGTTTTTTGGTTGTGTCTTAGGTTGTGGCAATTGAAACTATGCTCTAAATTTGCTTAAAAATGATACAGTCATGTCATTTAGTTGTATCGATTTTCAAATCTTCATAACTTGCTCATTTTAGCTCTGATTTGAGTGAAATTTATTTCTATCTTCTCTTTTTCTCTCATAAATCATTTCAAAACCTAGAAAAAAAAATTTACTCAATTAATTTTTATTATATAAAAATGAACTCAAATAACAAGGAAAAATCATGAAAAATCACTAATTAAAATATGTGCAATTTGAAACTCATCAATAACATGTCGGTTAAATAACTAAGTTTGTCTAAGTAACAAATTTGAAGCTCCCATGGGGACAACATCTTATACCACTTTGTCCCTATATAAATTCTCAACACTAAAAGGCACAGTTACTTATTTAGTGATATGTGAAGTACCTTTATCATGAAGTCGGTGTAGCTTGTAAGGTCAAGGGTGATTAGAGGCTAGTAATCCTAATCTCTACACAAAGAACTATGTAATGACGTTAGTATAGCTCCCTTCATCCCCAATAATGGTACACAACTGTCCCCTAATGGTATACTTAGTGTGAAATAGATTTTCTCTTTGGTATTCTTCTAAGCTCGATAAAGAGCCTAGCACTCATCTTAAGACTAGTATCATTAGCTCTCCTTAGTAGGTATAGACACATGTCTCCTTTTCCTTCTCAACTTCAACTCTTTTAGCATTCTGTTAAGCCTTAGTTTAATTTCCTTAGTTTAGCCTATATTAAGCCCAACCCATTTAATGTAAATTACTCAACATGAAACTAAGAAAATATTTTTCTTTAAAAAAAAAAAATTGGAGTCGCCAATCGGTTCATCCAGTAAAAAAATGAAATTAGGGTTTTTGGGTGGGAAAACCCTAATTTGACAACTAATTTATGGATATTCTAAAAAATTTGATTTTTAAAAAATTGAAGTAGAAAAACTAGGTTCGAAAGCTAACATATTAAGACTAAATCACCATGCAAAAATTTTAAAAATTGACTTGCTTTATTTTTTTATTTTTTCTAAAAATATTAAAATATAACTAAAAAGGCAAAAGTAACTAAAAATGATTATTATTATTATTATTATTATTATTATTATTATTATTATTATGAATTTCTAAAAAGGGGAAAATTTATTTTTTTCACCGTTGCTCCAAAGATGCCTATCTTTTGGCTAATCGGAATTAAATTGATTGTAGTTCTTTTTTTATAAAATTTTTTAGTGAGTAGGTTAATTTTATATTAAAAACCAAGCTAGGTTTACGTTTTTTTATCAATTTATCATTTAAAAAAAACTTAAAAAATCTAATTTTTCTAAATTAAATAAATAAAAACCCTAACCGACTATCTTCAAAAAAACTTAATTTAGATTTTTTATTTTTTTAAAAAACCTTAAGTGCCAAAAATATATTTTTATTAAAAAATACGATTTTTCAAGAAAGACCTAATTTAATAAAAATTGCAAAATAACAATAATAAGAAAAATCTATACTTAGACAAAAAAAATTAATTAATTAATGATAATAATAAATAACCAATAAAGTGAATTAATAAAAATAAACAAAATGAAATAAATAATGAATAATAAAAAAACTGAAAAATTATCTAACATCAAATCGTCGATATTTGTCGAGCATGTGGGCGAGACTGGGTGAGCGTGGGTGATGGTTGGGTGAGGTTGGGTGAACACCTAGGCGAGTATGGGTGAAGCTGGGTAAGCATTAGGCAAGCACTAGACAATTGGGTAACACTGGATCATTACACTGGTGAAAGCTCGGGCGATGGTATGGGCGAGAGCTCGGGCGTGCACAGGCGAGCACCTAGGGTAAGCAATGGGTGATCATGAGGGAGTAAGGGGCGAGCAATGGGTGATCATAAACAAGAGCTCGGGTTAGCGAGGGGTGTGTACGGGCGAACATCTAAGGCGAACAAAGGGTGATTACGGGCATGTGGCTAAGAGATAGCGGCAGTAACTTAGGCAGCAGCAACAGTAGACTGGGCAACAGCAATGGTAGCTTGGTGGTGCATGGTGTTTTGGGCAATGGTGCTAATGTGTGTGGTGGTTGCGTAGTATGTACAGTAGTGGCGCATGTGTAATGTGACAATGTAGGTGGTGGCTCGCGTGGCATGGTATGTGGCGCGCAGAGTATTTGGGGTGTGTTTGTTTTTTAGTACGTATGATTAGAAGAAAAACCCTCCTTGAATTACTGACCGACATGATTCTTATAAGCTCAAAAATCGAATCTTTGCAATTTAACCTAGATTTACCGTAACTTCTAGAAACTCTAGCTAGTTTGGACTTTTCTTTTAAGGTTTGACTCAATCCAATTTAGTCCAATTAATTTAATAAATCCTGATTTTGAGCCCCTAAATTGATCTGACTTAAAATTAATTGATTCAACCCATCTCAAAAACTGATCTAATAACTCAACTTAATCTAACTCGATATGACTTGACTCTTGACTTAACTTCCTATTACCTAACGTGATTTTCTTTTTTCTATTTTTCATTTTTATTTTTATTCATCTAACTCAATTAACAAAAAATAAAAATTAGCAAAAACGAGATGTCTATAGCTATCCCTCTTTGTAGTAAAGTTCAATTAGAATTTTGTTACAAAGATAAAAGAGATACCCATTTTTGTCAAACCCTACTTTGAATTGATCAATTAAGCTGTGTTTTATTTTGATAAAGGATATCAATTTGAAAGGTTTATGTAAAGAATAAATTTCCCATAGAGCAAAAGGTTAAAGGGCCTATCTTGAAAGGATAGGGCTTAATGGTATCTATCTTGGAAGGATAGAGTAAAAATTTCAAGTGAGCCTATCTTGGAAGGATAGGGTTAATGGTGTCTATCTTGAAAGGATATAGCAAAAATTTCAAGTGGGCTTATCTTAGAAAGATAGGGCTTAATAGTGTTTATTTTGGAAGGATAGGGCAAAAATTTCAAGAAGGGTCTATCTTAGAAGGATAGGGCTTAATGAAGTCTATCTTAGAAGGATGGAGCAAAAATTTCAAGAGGGCCTATCTTCAAAGGATAGGGCTTAATGGAATCTATCTTGAAAGGATAGAGCAAAAATTTCAAGAGAGCCTATCTTTGAAGGATAGGGCAAGAACCATTTGAGGTAAAATTAACTTGTTTTGGTTTAGCAGATAATTCGAAGAGGATAAATTTATATGAGATTTCAAAAAACTTGTTTTAGTTTGGTAGATGATCCAAAGAAAATATATCTTTTCGAGATTTCAAAAAAACTTATTTTAGTTTGGTGGATGATCCAAAGAGGATAAATCTCTTCGAGATTCCTTTTGGTTTGATCTGAAGAGGATACATCTCTTTAAGATTGATTTTCAAAATTAGCTTAATTCCTCACAAGATTTCTTTTCAAAAACTTTTTATAAATCTTTTTTTTTTTTGGATTAAAGGATTTCTCAGATAGTAACTCATTGGCATGCTTACATCGATTCCCGATATTCACTCATTCAATCAACATAATTTCTTCAGGGGTCTATACCCGTTTCTTCTTTCTCTTTTCCCTTTCTCTTTTCTTTCTTTTTTTTTTTTCATTTTCTATTCTTTTCTTCTCTTCTTTCCTTTGAATCTTGTAACTGAACCATGCCTACGTCTAGAATTTGCTTGGTTTGATTTCAAATTTCAATTTCTACTCTTCATGATTTTTGAATAATAAATCTCTTTTCAAATGAACAAGATGAAATTATTTAGAACATTTGATTTCAATTTATCTAGTGATTCAAAATCATTGTTAAGTGTTTAGTATTTAAGTGTATGTTGCTAAGAAATAGGATTCATTGGTGGAGTGTTTGTTGGTCAAATTCAAAAACATTCATGGATATTAACTTCTAGTCAAGAAAAAATTGGAATCTTTATTAAATCTCTGTTTTCATGGATAATACAACTTGACTGCATCTGAATTTACCGGTCTTCTTAATTTTGAGCCACCCATCTCTGTCAACACTAATGCATCTCTTAATAATATCCTTTTCACCACGTAAGGGCCTTCGTAATTCGGGACAAACTTACCCTTAGGGTCTTTTACATTCAGTAACACTTTCTTCAATACCAAGTCTCTCTCTTTGAAGTTCCTCGAGCGTACTTTCTTGTTAAAAGCTCAAATCATTCATTATTGGTAGCATTAACCATGACATATCGCTGTAAGTCTTCACGCATCTAGGAGATTCAAATGCTCTATTTTCTTCTCTACCCACTTCGCTTCATTAAGATGAGTTTCTGCCAATACTCGGAACGAAGGTATTTCTACTTCTATTAGTAGTATCGCTTTAGTTCCGTACACTAATGAATACGAGGTTACACTAGTAGAAGTTTTGACTGAGGTTCTGTAAGCCATGAGAGCATCTCATGCCAATCTTTATATATGATCGTCATCTTCTCAATGATTCTTTTGATGTTCTTATTAACGGCTTCAATGGCTCTATTCATCTAAGGTCAATATGGAGTTGAATTTTTGTGATTAATCCTAAACTGGTAGCATACTTCATCCATCAACTTGTTATTCAAATTTGTCCCACTGTTTGTAATAATAGATTTGGGTATACCATATCTTGCAATAGTATTTCTTTTCAAGAATTTGACCACTACTCATTTGGTCATCGTAGCATACGACGTTGCTTCTACCCACATAGTGAAATAGTCAATCACGACTAAATGAATCTATGCCTGTTTGAAGCCGTTAGCGAAATTGGATCAATCATATCAACTCCTTACATCGAGAAAGGCTAAGGAGCTTACAATACATGCAATTCTTAGGGAGGAGCATTGATTTTATTAGCGTACACCTGACACAAGTGATAATGCCTCGCGTGCTTAATACAATTCAATTCCATCATCATCTTGAAATACCCCATTCTCATGATTTTTTTTGCCAGCATGTATCTATTTATGTAAGGACCACAAACTCCTTCGTGCATTTCTTTTGTCAATTTCTTTGCTTTTTCTTCATCCACACACCTTAGTAGTGTTGCATCCGATGACCTCTAGTATAACGTGGCCCCCACTTAATAAGAAATGAGTAGCCAATCTTCTTAAAGTCTTTCTATCTTTTCTATCAGCATCTTTAGGAAATTCTCCTGTTTGAAGTAACTTCTTGACATTGTGATACCACGGTTCTTTTGTTCCCTTCCCTTTAACTGCAAGGCAAAAAGCCGATTTTTCTTCTACCTGAATCTTTAAGGATTAAATTTCTATTATGTTTGTGACTTTCATCATTTACACTAATGTAGCTAATGTGTTGACAAACTAATCCTGGATCCTTGGAATGTAAGTGAACGAAATCTCTTGGAATTTTTCAACTAGCTTGCTTAAATGTTCATTATAAGGTATTAATTTCTTGTCCTTCGTCTTATATTCCCCTAAAATCTAAAGAATTATGAGTGAAGAATCTTCGTACATTTCCAATTCTTGTATTCCTATATCTAGTGTCATTTTGAGCCCTAAAACGAGGCTTCATATTTTACTATGTTGTTAGTATATGGGAATATTAATCTTGTTGCCACAGGAAAATGGTTATTCATAGGTAATACTAATATTGCTCCTATCGCACATCCAAATACATTGGCTGCTCCATTAAAATACATTTTCCATCTCAACTTCTCACCACTCAATTTGTTTGCCACCATCACATTTTCATTAGGAAATTGTGCTTTTGAACCTTCATCTTCATCTTTTAATGGGTATTTTGCCAATTGATCAGCTACTACTTACCCCTTAACTGAACTCTAACTCACGTACTTGATATTAAACTCAGAGAGTAGCATCTTCCACTTTAATATTCTCCTAATCAATGCCCCTTTTTTTGCTAAATACCTCAACAGGTCATGTTTTGTCAATAACTCTATTGAGTAATAGAGAGTATACTGCCTGAGTCTATGCATCACCCATACTAAGGAGCAACACGTTCTTTCCACTTCTAAGTACTTTTGCTTGCCTTCCGTGAATTTCTTGCTTAAATAGTATATAAGATGCTATTTTCTTCCCTTTTCGTCTTTCTACCCTAGCATATACCCCATTGATTTGTGGAGAATTGTCAAATAAAGGATCAACGACTGTCTCGGTGTGGAAGTGACTAGTATAGGAGGATTCATGAGATATTCTTTGATTTTAGCAAATGAGTGCTCACATTCTTCATTCCACTCTATCGTGACAGTCTTCCTCAATAGCTTAAACAACGGCTTACATCTATCAGTTAGCTATTATACAAACCGAACGATGTAATTAAATCTCCCCAATAATCCTCTAACTTCTTTGACAATCTTAGGTGCAAGCATGTTCACGATCACCTTGACTTTATTTAGGTCTACTTCGATTCCTCTCTTACTAACTACGAAACCCAACAATTTGCCCGAAGTCACTCCAAAAGTGCATTTTTCAGGATTCAGCTTTAGTTGAAACTTCCTCAATTGCTCAAATAGTTTACACAAAATATTTGCGTAGTTTTCATTCTCTTTGGATTTGGTGATAATATCACCCACGTAAACTTCGATTTCTTGATGCATCATGTCATGAAATAAGGCAACCATAGCACGTTGGTAAGTTACTCAAACATTTTTCAACCCAAAC
This sequence comes from Lumnitzera racemosa, assembly GCA_024138005.1. Taxonomy (NCBI): domain Eukaryota; kingdom Viridiplantae; phylum Streptophyta; class Magnoliopsida; order Myrtales; family Combretaceae; genus Lumnitzera; species Lumnitzera racemosa. The sequence goes on along the minus strand of JAMXBC010000004.1, from coordinate 70,808,585 downwards.
AGCATCACACGATAACAAAATATTCCTTAGGTGGTAATAAACAACATTTTAATCTTATCTTCTTCCCCCATTTTAGTCTGATTATAGCCTGAGAAACCATCTATGAACGGGAAAAGATGATTCCTGGCTGTATTATCCACTAATACGTTAATATTTAGCACAGGAAAATTATCCTTTGGTATCACCTGGTTTAAATTATGGAAATCAACGCGGACCTAACTTTCCCATTTTTCTTCAACACTGGTACTACATTGGCCACCCATTTGGGGTAATCCGATATTTCTATGAATCCGACTTCTAACAACTTCTTGACTTCTTTAATTTTGAGGAGTAGATTTGTTCTAAATTGTCTAAGCTTTTATCTTTTTGGTTTAATTTCTTCCTTGGTTGGCAACTTGTGAACCACAATAGACAAATCTCAACCAAGCATATCTTCATAAGACTAAGCAAATATGTCCAGGTATTCAGATAATAATTATGACAACTCCTGCTTTTAATCATTTGTTAAATCACCACTAATTTTCAAATTTCGTAGATTTTCCTCTATTCCCAAATTAATCACATCCATTAGTTCATTAATAATCACTTTACCTTATTCATGTCGATGCCAATTCTCTTGAGTTTCATTTGCAGTTTCAATATCATCTCTGACGTTTGACCCAGTAAGGTCAAAGGTAATATTGGTACTTTCATTGTTTATATGCGCGAGATATTCATTATGTTCATCATTTTTATTAGATATGAGAAGTAAAGGAAAAAGAAAAGGACAACAAATAAATAACAAGGAAGAATTGATAGAAAGAAATGAATTTTATTGAATGAATTAATTCAAATTGTCTAACAGAAAAGACGTAACTAATCGGATTAATTATCAAAATCGAATGTTCCTAATTAATCTAATTTTACGTTTCTAGAGAGACCTATTCATGGAAACTGAAAACCAGTTACACAAAGAAACTGGTACGTCGACATCTTCTCTCCTATTTGGATCGATGTTGCATTGTTGAGTCAAGGCCTTAGATAAACCAGTTACTTTAGGTTCTTGAACATCAGCCGGTGCTGGGAATGTTTGGCGGATGTCCGGAAAATCCATTTAAGCATGGTACAACTGATCTCCTCTTTTGCTCTTAGTTTTAGCCTTCATTTCTTGAATCTCCTCTTTAATGGGCTCATACCCAAGCTTGAAAGTTTCAATTTGTTGCTTAGGCTGTTTCAAACAACCCTATGCCCCTTGTCTTACTTCTTTGATCAAACCGACTTGGTTTAAAAATCTGTGACCCTGGCTCTTCTGATTCTTCATCCCCGACATAAGGAATAGTCGTTTCTTTGTAAATCTCATAGTCTTGTTCCCCAAGAATAGTAACCAACTGTCCATTGGTTATGAACTTCACTTTCTGATGTAGGTTGGATGAAATTGCCCCTGTTGAATGAATCTATGGTCTTCCTAATAGAAAATTGAAAGTTCGCGGGATGTCAAGAACTTGGAAGGGGATAGTAAACACCTTAGGCTGCAACCCGATTTCTCCAATTGTCTCCTATTTTGATCCATCAAAAGCCCTTGCTAAAATCAAGCTGAACTTTATTTTGGTTACCTGTACACCAAGTAGATTTAGCATCTTCAATGGACATAAATTTAATGATGACCCATTATCTATCAAAACTCAAGAAACTACCTTCCCCGCACACTTGACCACTATGAAGAGGGGCTTTATGTGCCGGTCTCCTTCTTTACCTAGCTCGTTTGGCGAAAATGAGATCTGATCTATTGCAAATATAGAGTTTACCATTAACCCCGGTTTTTCGGTAGAAATCCCTTTAGGTACCTTGACCTCCTTCAAAATTTTAATCAGTGCCTCTCGATGAGTATCTGATGATAACAGCAAGCCCATTAAAGAAATCTAGGCTAGTACCTTAGTTAGTTGATCTATTATCTTGTATTCACTGGCCTTCACTATCTTCTTGGCAACATTCTGATCTTTTTCTTCTGTATCTTTAAAGATTTTTCGAAAAGCCTCTTCCATAGTAGATTTCCTCTTGCCTTGCTCATGTTAATCATAAAGTCATCTTGAGTGAGTAAACCCACTAGCCATGGGTAATGAGACCCTAGTTGTTTGATTCACCGCTTAGTAATCCAAAGATGTTGCTTTATAATTCTCTAGGGCTATCGAGACATTGAAAGCGATCATCTTGGGCTTTCCCGATTCCTCAACTTTCTTAGTCTTTCCATCATATTCAAAAATCAACGACTTAGACCCGTTTTCAATCATTCCAACCATCCCTGCCACCTTTTTGGCTTCTACAATGAGCTTGTCTTCTTCCTCAAATTCTGGACCCCATTCAATGGGTAGGGCATCAACGTATATCGTGGGTGAACCAGCATAGTCCACTAAATACTCAAACTTCATTGTCGATTCTCCTAAGGTGTCAATCGTCGGATCTTTGGCTTATATCTCTTTCTAAGCTCCCTTTGAGTACTTCTCTTTTGCGATTTTGGAATTGTCATAGTCGTGATATTGACTTTTTTATCTTTCCTTCCTTAAGTAGTCAATATATTGCTAGTTTGGTTCGGGTACTATCCCAGCAATTCATATCCTGCAAGTACCTAGCTTTTCTTAGATTCCACGCTATCTCCTCAATAGTAATGGGGAAACTGTCTAGGTCGATTTTTGGTTCAGAAGCTTCAGCAACGATCATATTGATTGAATATCCATGATTCGGCAGAAGGTTGTTAGCCACATTGGGAGTGGGAGTTTAGATGAAATCTAATTGAACCAATTTGGCATCAATAAGATCATGGATTTTATGTCTGAGTCTCTAACATTGGTTAGTAGAATGCTCCACTTGCCCCAGATGATAATCACATCAAAGCCCCCAGGTTATAATCCCTTGGTCTTTGCCCTTCTTTCGGTATTTCAAATGTCAAGAGATTTTTCTTCCTTAATCGTGTGAGAACCCGACTTAAAGGAATGGGAATATGTGTGGACTGTCTTCTCTGTGGGTGATTGTTTTGATTTGGTCTCGGTGGGGGATTAGATCCTCCAATCATGGCTACAAGGGCTGTGGGTTTGACCAGGTTGCCGATATCGACAATGCTGATAGTGGTTTCCTTAGCTTTGTTAGAAAATCTTGGGGGAGGTGTTTTCTTTTCAGCTGTTTTAGGATTAGGGAGCCTCCTAGTAGTAATGGCTTCCTCAATTCGACTTCCTAAGGCTACAATTTCTACAAAATTGGAAGTAGGGTACCCAACCAAGTGTTGGTAATACAGGCTTCCAAGAGTATTAATGAAAGCGAAGGTCAGATCTTTTTTAGTTAAGGGTAGAGTCATCCTAGCTGCCATGCCCCTCTATCTTTGGGCATATTTTTTAAAATTCTCATTAGTCTTCTTTCTTAGATTGTTCAGATCCCATATAGACGGGGCCACTTCAATGTTGAATTTATACTGGTTGTAGAAAGTCCATGCTAACTTATCCCAAGTATGGTTTAACTAAGCATACCAGGTTAAAGCGGGTCCAGTCAAGTTGTCCTAAAAAGTTTCGACTATCACCTTGTCATACTTCGTGTATTTCCCCATTTTCCTAATGTACAACCTAGTGTGGAGTTTCAGGTAGCTAGTCCCATCAAATTTCTCAAATTTCAGCACCTTAAATCTTTTCAGGAAGTCATTGTCTTCATAGGTCATACCCATTCACCATCTAGGGTTTTCATCTTCTTGGTTAACTTCTACATGACCTTTCTTTTCATTTTGTAGTGTTTCTCTTTGATCTCCTTCCTCCATACCTCATCATTGGGGGGCTAATTCTTCATCTTCCAGTTCAGGGGCAAGGGTCGTTTCTGCATTTTGGCTTGAGTTAGCTTAAGATCCTTATCTATCATTAAGGATCTCAATAGGTTAAGTGAGAGCTTGAATCTAATCTGCCATCTTGTTCATGTTTTCTTCCAGAGTCGCTACTCTTGGGTTGGGTTCGGTTTGACTAACATTTCCAATACCCTGAATCGACATACTTACTTTAGAATGAGTGAATATTGGGCTTTTAGTTGAGTTTGCTTGCTTGGATGTTATTTCGAAATCTTACGCGAAAACCCAAGTTTTAAACTTTTTGGTGAATTAAAGATTTTTTGTGACTTTTATTGTTCTATTGTTTGCCTCTTTTGTGTTTTTTTCCCCTTCTTTTTTAAAAGTCAAATAAACAAACAAACAAATAAATAATAATGAGCAAGAGACTGTGCAATTAATGAAAATTTTATTTACTAAAGTTGCAAATTTATTAATCATAAGATCCAATTTATATAACGGACTAAGCGAAAGGCTGTAATAGGAATGTTTTCTAGATCATGGTAAGAGCTTGGTAATAGGTATGGTTGCTTAGAGGCTTGGAAACTGTGTTGGTACTTACGAGAGCTTAGCACTTAGGATGATAGTAGTATAAGAGATAGAGATTGTAATAGGAATCTTTATCTTGAAAGGGGCTGCGAGTTAGTATTCTCCTTGTGAGTCTTTACAATCTTCTTGCTAGGCTGTGCGTAATTGGTCTAAAGGGTTTATTCCTATTAGTTATGTTGCTAAGGATTGTAATAAAGTGCTGCTAGTTGCAATTTTCTCTCTAATTTTGTCCTTTGATGTGAAAGAAACTGAAGCATATGCAAATTTTAAAAGCTATCAACTTTTCTACTCAATAAGGTTAGTGGAAAATTGAAGTTAAAATCGACTCCCAAGTGACTTTCAATAGTTTCTCATGTCCTATTATTTGCTATTGGAAAATTAAACAAATTGTTTCTTTTGTTATGTACTTATGTTAATCTTTAAGTATTTTGTTTTATCTTTTGTGAAGTGTCGTGTGAATTCCTGTGTTATGAGTCAGTTGATAGGAATCAACCCCTTAGACCGATCATATGTAGCCGAGCTAAAGGACTCTAAGGACTCGCTTGGGGGATATTAGCTTTAGGTTATAGCCGAGACAAGGATTCTTATTCCGAGCTGGTCTCCTGCCGACCTGACTATTAGATCTTTACTTGTGTTAGATTTGCCCCTGTTCAGTAGCGATGCTTTATCTTAGAAGACAACCCAAGAATAGTCGAGGTGAGCTCTTGATTTGATTGTAAGCATCCAACCCCGGATTAAGTTGACTTCTCTTCAGAAAAAAATGATTAGACCCTGACTTGTTCCAAATCAAGTTGGCCCTTGACCGCAAGCATTATTTTGTTTTCTTATATCATATTTCACTCATCTAGCCAGAAGCAACACATGTTTTTTGACACAATATTCTAAGATTATTCTTCTTTTCCATACTGAATATTCTTTGCCCCTTTTACCCCTTTTAGCATGTTTTAGTAACCTAATTGTATAATACTCTTTAGTCTTTTCATATGTAAAGTAACCCTAGTAAATGGGTATATAAACCCCTACTTTCTTGTATGCAGACAATCAACTAATTAATACATAATTATTCACATTGAGCAATCTTATCGCTTTCATTATTTTTTAACTCTTATCTATTCCCTTTAGTAAGGAGTAGCGACAAACGACCTTTTAGTTCATACCGTATATCATATCAGATGGATTGTAGGCTGAGTAAGATCAAGTAGTGAGTCATATCCATTCGGTAGCTGCCCAAACTTTGCTAGCTTTTTCCCTGTTTATTTTTGGTTTGTTTCGTTATGGTGCTTTTCTATGTGTTTGACCCTAGAGGTGCATCATTACATCTTAAGACAAAAAGGGGATGAGCTTATCTCTTAGAGTTGTGAGATCTCCATTTACTTTGTTTTCTTTATTGTTAGCTAATATAGAGGGCTAGCCTCTAAGCTAATATTTATAGCTTTATCATTGAATAAAAAGTGGTTGGTATTCTTATTAGTAAGTAGTTGTTCAATACCATATATAAGGGTCTTTTAATTAATAATGAGACCACTACTAATATGGAACAAAGTTGCATGGTAAAATATAATTTAGAATATTGGCTATGAAGGAACAAAATATAATGTGGCATCTTGGCTATGAAGGACTGATATTACTCACAATTCCTAAATCAAGATTATTAAGTATTAATATGACTTATAGAATTTAATAATCTGAATAAAGAAGTCGCTACAATTTATTGCCGACAAAATAGATTGATAAGATAAATAAGAGGGTAATAATCTGTTAAGAAACACTCTCAAATAGTTCTCTTAAAATAAAACTTAACTAATTCCTAACAATGAAAATAAGATAATTTATACCAACCCTAACCTAATGGCAAAAGTCTAATAAAGATAAAAGTAAGCAAAAGTCGTAACTATGCTCTAAGTGTGTTCATGGTTAAGGGTTATGATTGTGATCCTTGGTTGTACCTCAAAGTGTGCCTCAAACAAAAAGGTTTACGCCCGTAAACCTAGGCCATAATCCTCTTAAATCCTAATCCTCCACTCCAACCTTCGATTATGGCTAAACTTATGTGAATCTCGATTTTCATACCATAAAGCATAAGCATACTTCTCAAGCATACATCACATATAAAGTTTGTTCCCCTTATCTCTTGGCTTCTAAACTCGACTTTCTTGTCTCCTTGTCTTATAACCATATCGCCTTGTTCCTTTAGATCTTAGATGTGTTGAGTTCAAGACTGATTCTTGTCAATTGGTTTAAGTTGATTCGTAGGTGCTCCTTCATAGGAGATATTGGGGTTATCATTATACTAATCTTTTAACGATAATGATGGTGTAATACGGATTTTGTCATTTGCGCGAGCAAGCAATGGCATTAGTGTCATAGTGTAGTTGTTTATCTAAATATATGAAATCAACTTACTTCTAACAAAAAATGACTTAAGAATTAGAGCCTAGTTATGCTAATCCAATTGAAACTTAAGTGCATGAATAACAATTTATGCCTTTGACTCCATAAGGAAGCACTAACCATAGTTTGCATGAAACAAACATAAAGTTTCAAATTTAAATTAACAAGAATATACTGTATCAGGATTGAAGTAGCCCTTTAAGAGCATTTTAAAGATTTTGCTGAGAAGAGTAATGAGGATGATCATAATAATACTTAAGATTAGTGCTAAACACTCAAAGCTACATGGCCCATTAAGGCTAATGAAAAGGTTAGGACGAGGTCAAAAGCGTGGTCGTAGATGTACCAATGTGCAGAGTAAAGATGACCCGCTCCCCTAGCATGATTTATACCTCTAACATCTCATACTCTTTTAGTGCTTGAGCATTTTGCTACTTGTATAACCATTAGCACCATAAGCATTGCCAAAAAGCTTTATCACTTTTTTTCAAACTCCTCCTACTCCATAAAAGAGGTGGCTTCAAGCAAATGGAAAAAGCATATGAAAGGGCTCACGTAGTTAGAGCCCAATTACATTCCAATTCATGTTACTCCTCTCCTTAGTCCAACCATTAAGATGATACTTGATGACACTAACATGCCTAAAAGGTAGAAATCACTAGGATTCAAAAAGTGTTGGTAGGTACATGACCTAATTAGTGTTTGATATTAGTCACGACACTAGAATAAGGTTGCTCACCATAATCCTTTATTAAGAAATCAATGAGAGTAAAATGAATGTAGAGTAAATGAACCTACAAGAGTAAGTGGAGATTCAACATTGTCAAAAGCTGTTGCAGTTACATGTAATAAAATGTTATTTATAGTAAGCTTTCTTAGGGTAAAAATTAGAAAGGAAATTACAAAAGGGTTAGAATTAAAATATGTTAACTAGAAATATACAAAAAAGGTAAAAATGAGGAAACAAAGCAAGGAATATCTCCTTACATTGTAAGGTCAATGGACATATGTTAATTGTACATTGGGGAGTATTCTGGTAGTAATAGGCTATATAAAGGTGGTACTAAGTTGGATTTGGTTAAGTTGGGATCAGGTACGTATATGTAAACAAGTAAAAAATTTGCATGGTTGAGATTAGGAAAGGTCAATGGTCATCTTAGTAAATGGCTTCAATTCGTTAAGGTCTTCACAATGAGTCATTACGTTATTCCATGTGGGGCTATCTTGTGCTTCATTAGCTCATATGATATTAAGGATGTTAAAGTAGGTTGGTAGATCGTGTAAACAAAAAATCCTAGATATAGGATGCCTCGTCCTCAGTTATTGATTACTCATAACACTTTGTGCTAAGTTTTGCAAGCTCCGAAGTCGTTGGATGCATAAAGGGTCTGAAGATTGGATTCCATCACAATAATTGGATACAAATTGGTTAGTAAAGCTTTAGCTAGATGCTCAAACATGGGCATTCAAGAGGAAGAGATGACAATAGTCTTAGGTTGATTTTATTTTATTTATCTTACCTTTTTTATATATTTCATGTATATTATACATAAGCTAAGATAAACTTAAGGTGTGATAAGTTACATAATTGTTGTTATTTTGAGATGTATACATTATTTTTTGTTATTTTAATGAAATGATTGAAACTCATTAAATTGTTGCCGTTGTAGTTGTTGCTATTGTTTGGATTGAGGAGTTTGAAGTATTGAAGATTATGAGGAGGGCATGAACATGGTTGAATGGATGGTGGAAATATATGTGTGTGTCTATATGTATGTGTGTATATTGTAAAAGGGCTAAAACTGAGAAAGTTTTGACTTTTTAGGCTAAAGTAATAAGGCTTAATGAGTTAAGTTTATGGATTTGGGATAACTTAAGAAGATTTGACATGGTATACTTAAAGTAGATATCGTTGGACCGACTTACTTTCAACTTTGTCTAATGAAGCTCATACACCTAGAGAGATGCTTTCCATAGGTCTAGACTTAAAAGGAGCTCGTGAAATGACCCATCAATAGGAGGACTTATCCTGGTCATTCATCATCAATACGATCTAATGTCATTGTCGGCCTAATTCTATAAATAGTTTAGAGATCCTTTTCATTTGAGAGAGTTAGATATTCAGAGAAACAACATCATGCTATCTAATTGTTGTCTTAAAAGATAAAACAGAGTTTAAAATGAAAAACATAAAAATATTAGGATTGATGCTTTTATAGTTCAACCGCCTGTTACTAGTACATTTTACTTACTCTTCTACCTTGCCTTTTTCTCTTTAAGTTATCCCTTACTTATCATTCTTTATTGCTTTATATATAGCACAAGACACATGTTATACATATGTGACTATTGTTACTAGATTTCTCTTTTACATATGAATACTTTCTTAACTTTTATAATGTTTGGATGGAATGAGGAAAATTCAATAGAGAATGACAATAGCAATCGCTATATAAATTTTGTAAGTCTAGATTTGAAGGGACAACTCCTTTAATTAGATAAAAAATGTGGAGTTATCAGCAAATTTTTTTTTTTTTGTTTCCTTCGAATCCAAAGAATTTGTCTTATTTTAATTTTATGGTTATTGATTTAACCTAATAAAAGTCTCAAATAATATTATCAAAAAAAATTTCTACCATAATGGTAAAAAGATTACCGTGTTTTTAAGACATGATGTCAAACGTGGTATTATTAGAATTAAATTTTGGAATTCAAGATTATAAACCAATGTAAAATTGTCTTTTTAAGACATAATTTCACTTTTTTTTTAGAAAAATATTTTTGGGATCATTTTTGGAAATGGTAGTATATTTCTTTTCTTGTTTCATTATAGGGGGAAAAGGAAAAAAAAAATGCAAATATTAAAAAATTATTTCCAAAAATACCTTTGAAATGAACACTTCAATCCAATCTAAAATTATCTCATACTGTATTTTTAGGAATATTATTTGAATAGTAGTATTTTCGAGATTTTTTTTTTCCCCTTTTCCGTTCACCGTAGGCCTTGCAATATCAGAAAAGAAATTTGAAAATCAATGTCTCAACTTCCCACCCGCCTTCTTTCTCTCCACACAAATATACCTTCAACCCAATAGTCGCTGAGCTGCTCCATTGCCACCGTCAAGTAGACTCCTTGAGAAGCGTCAAACAAAGCGCAGTCACTTAATTCGATGACGTCGTTTCCAACTCCGGGCTCCGTCACAGTTTGCGAGATCAATCGAGACCTCAGTAAGTATCTTTCCATTTCCTTCATCTATTCTAGGGTTTCGTTTCCGTATCCTGCACTTGCCTCGAGATGATAAGATGATAGTTGCGTTTTCACCCCCGAAATTCCGCCAAAGGTACAATTTGGGAATTTTTGGTATATCCATGTCTGACCAATAGCTTGGAGGTCATGAACGCAATGTATATTCCGTTTACTCGATTCGCTAATGCTTGTTACGTAATCGGATACTTGTAGTTACTTCTGACACTCTCTCGGATGATCAAGCCAAGGAAACTTATGGGAAAATACTGGTGAGTTCTTTAATTTTTCCGTCATGTTTTGAATTTAGTACATTATCAGCACATATTTTTTGCTTATGCTGGAGACTTGTTCCGCTTCACTGTTGAACTGAGCGCGGCTTAAAACTTTTATGAGTTTAGTTCATCGATGTGGTATGGTCTTTGAAATTGCCATTTGAAATTTAGTGGATGATCGGCATGGTTGATAGATAGGTATAATTTAATGCACGGTAAATTCATTATCCCCCTTAACTTCGTGCACTGTGCACTTCACTGGAAACGAGAACTTCAATAGAAAGTATTCAATGGAATGGATTTACTACCTGAAAATCATCCTAAAAGGCCCCGAAATATTTAGCCTTTAGAGGTGGTTTAGGGAGATCAATGTACTTAACTGAGGAATCATGTGAGCTAAATTCACATGTTTTAAGTTAGGTTAAGTGCCCAAAAATGACAATTAAGGGGTTAACATGCAATCTGCACTTATTTGACTGCCAAACTTAAGAAATTAACAGCAATTACCTAATTTCAATATGACTAAACTATGCCATTGTGATGAACTTTGTTGGTTTATGTATGCTAAATCAAATTTATATTTGGAATTATAATGTTGTTTGGTGATATTGCTGATCTTAGCTGTACGTATGAGTCTTGTGTTTCTTATGTAAGATTTTAGGTTTACGTGTGTGCTGTGTTGGTTTAACATAGGGAATGGTGTTCAGTCCAGTGCCCTTTCAGCCTGATCAATTGGGCCAGTCCCCTGTGGCAGACGGTGAACTGCAGGAGGAGGTTAGTGCTAATGGTGGGGGTCTCCAGTGGATGGGCATAATGGTAACACTTCAGAGAATTGTGAATGACTCTCTCAAGCGCCTTTTGCGTCCAACTGATGTAAGGTTTTTTTTTGTCTTTTCAGGGGTAGAACTAGCACACTTAGGTGGTTTGATTTTATGTTTTCAATAAATTTCTTGTGGGTTATGGAATTAATGAAGCTTCAAAACAGGGGCATTTGTTAGAACTTTTCATATCGAGGGGAATGCTTGTTCAATATTTCCAATTTCTTATAGGTACATTTGCTAGCTGATGTTGATCTTCAAGGAGTGAGCTGGCATCAACATAAGCTTATTCTAGCATTTATCTCTGGGCAGAACCAAGTTTCAGTTCGTGATTATGAGGACGCAGGTCCACCTGTTTGTATTTTATTTTATTTTGTTTGGTTTTCTTTTAGCACTACAATTTTAAATCTCATCTTTATCAGAATGCAAGGATCCTTACCTGCTATCTAACGAGTCTCAAAGAGATGTTAAAGTTGTTGAATGGAGACCAAATGGAGGGAGGATGCTCTCTGTAGCTTGCAAGTAAGTTATGGTTTCTGCATTGTTGTAGTGGGCAACAGGACCATGTTAAATCTTTTGCCATTGCAATTGCACTTTTGAGCAGATGAAATTGACTTTCTTTCCAGAGGTGGAATATGTATCTGGGCAGCTTCCTTCCCAGGAAATACAGCATCTGTTAGATCAAGTGGTCCAACCTTTTTGGGAACTCTCCCAAGAGGAACCGGAGTTCGGTGGATGATGGTTGATTTTCTACGCAGTCACAATGACGAGCAAATCAGTGCACTTTCATGGAGTCCCAATGGAAGATATCCTCATGCCACTGCTTTAGCATTCTTTAATGTTTACTTTTGTTCTGCTGAACATCGTCTTCATATGGAGCATCTCTTGGATTTATGTTACAAACGCCCTTGGCTGGGGGTGCTTTACCTATCTTTGCCATTCCTTTTTCAACTTTTTTATGTCATCTTGAAGCTCATTAAGCATTTTGTTGTTTTTTTGGAATCTTTCCTTTAACTCTGCCATCCAATTTCCTTGACTTCTGCTACATTATTGGCATCAGCCTCATATGACAGCTCATCATTCACAGTATGGGATGTGGCACAAGGTATGTCAATACCATGTTATGTATGTGATGTTCTGCTTGTTGCTAAACTAGGACCCTGTTAATTTCATCTCATTATTTTCTTTCTATTTGTTCAAGAATGTGTACATGTGCATGTGCAAGTGTGTTTTGTTAGAGGACAATCGATTACATTACTTTGCAGCTGATATGTTTTTTTGATCTCCATTTATCAAATAGCAAAAAGAATGCTTTTTGGACCTGGACCATGTTAGTAACATTACTGGCTTCTTGATGATTTAAATCTGAACCTTTTGTCGTATGATCTTGAAATGGTGTTATTTTCAACTAACGTGGAATGGGCAATTGTTTCATCTGTTTGAGTTGGTATATGATGCCATCTACTCTTTGCAGGTGCAGGAACACCAATCCGACGAGGACTAGGGGGCATATCTATGCTGAAATGGTCCCCTAATGGAGATTACTTTTTTTCTGCAAAATTGTATGGTCATCTAATTGAGATGGAAACCAAATGTCTCTGTTTCTTTTTTCTTTTTCCTGTTTTTTCTATTGGTGGAGCTGGTAAGTCCCAGTTTACTAGGTATCTTAGCTCATCATTTCCTTTGCAGTGATGGGTCCTTCTATCTTTGGGAGACTAACACATGGACTTCTGAGCCGTGGTCTTCCATGAGTGGCTTTGTCACGGTAAGCAACTCATCTGGCTTACATATATTTGTGATGAACCTTTCCACTGTTATTCTCTTTGAGTTTGTTTAGAGGAGGGTTATGGGTTTGCATTTGTGCCAGTTAGTGAATCTACCAGATGGAGGATTTTACAAACTTTCTTGAATTTGTGGATCTTTTCGTTGCCATATTGATCTTGCATCTTCTTTTTAAATTTATCTTGTCTTTGATTATTCAAGAGTACTATCTTCCTTATAGTACATATATTTTCACTTCAAAACCTTCCATGTTAACTGTTACAGGGTGTGAGTTGGGATCCTGATGGGCGGATGATTTTAATTGCTTTTTCTAACTCTTCAGCATTGGCTTCTGTACACTTTGCTTCAAAGCCTCCATCTTTGGGTATGCATATTATTTTGTGATTTAGCATTTCTATTAGTTTGAAAATTGAATAATTCCATTCATAGTTGTTAAAATTGCGGGTTAATAATATCATTCTACGAGTTTATGATTTTATAATATTTTTCTTACTTAAAATGGATGTAAAATTGTTTATGTGTAGACTTTTGGTAAAATTATGAATTTTGGAATATGATTATATGAAATTATGATTTTACCAGTTTTATATGATTTTATACAATTTTTCCGATTTGATATATTTAAATGAACAGTAAAATCATGATTTTGATAAACTCTACTTGCTTTGGTAAGAAGTAATATCTATAGAACAAAAAGAATTGCCTTTTGATATTCGTATTATTGCCACACTTATCTCCTTGGTGTTCAAGGTTACTCTAGAAGAAGGCAATGTGCTTTCTGTGTTGCTTCACAAAAAAGCTACTCTTTTTTCCCCTTTTTTTTTTTTTTTTTGAGGGGGGGTGTAAAGGGTGTGGGTGGGGATGGGGGGGAGGGGGGATAAGAACATAAAACCACATTGTTCTTATGTAGAGTTCCAAATATTGATGCTTTTGCTGTTGATCAGTCAAATATGGTAACTAGTTGTAAATTTTCAGATGTCATCATCTCCTGCTTTTGGCTGAAGAGATATTGCATAACCCTTGCATTGGGCATTTCTTTGGCCAGGCTGTCTACAATCTTAAGAAAGTTTGACATAGGGATGGCCAGTCAAAAGATTCTGTGAACCACCTTCATCTCTGCCAATATAAAACTGTATATTGTGGTGTGGTTTTTGTTAGGTTTATTGATTGGATGTGTGATTAATTAAGATTAGCAACTATTTTATCTAAAAGTTTAAACAATAGATTTGGTTTAATTTTAATTTTATTACTTATTACCCTAGCCTCACTTGAAAGCTAAGACTCAACAGCAAGGGATAATTATGGTTTTAGATATATATGTTTTCACCTTTTATCACTTTAACATGTGTTTTAACCCTTTATCCATTTGTTTTCATTTTTGAACTTTGCATGCCCGTGTTTTGCTCTGTCACGTATCTGTTTTTAGCTGGTTAAAAAAAATTCAAACTCACAAAACACAACCCAATGGCCCCTTTATTCCACATTCGACAAATTCTAATGAAAAACACACATTGAGATCCCAAATTGCAAATGATAATTCCCAAATCTTGCTCAAAATTGCAAATCCTAATCCCCAAAAATACACATTTATAGTGGCAACTGCAGAGAGTTTATACCTATTTTAACACTTACCATAGCATCATTTGGCTACTACCCCATTTTAACATTAAACCTGTGCAGTTTATGGAACAAGAAGCCCAACTTCACATTGCAATAATTTTTTGACAGTTCCAGCAAGAAGGTTTCTTCAGTGGGTCATCTGATTTCACATGGAATTTGGGCATTAGGGTTTGCAATTTGGGACATCAAAGTGGGTTTTTGATTTAGGGTTTGAGAAGAGAGGAAGAAAGCAGCTGATCGAGTTGAATCTTGCCTTTTCCTTTTTCCTCTTTTCCTTTTAAATGACTAACTAATGGCCACATGACCGAGTAAAACACAAGAATGCAAAATGTCCAAAAATGAAGATATAGATATGTAAAGTGATAAACGATGAAAATACAAAAATGTAAATTGTAATGTACCCATTAATTAAATAGGTGGTTAGAAGATGATGTTGTTGATCTCCGATTCTAATACTATATCAAATATCATTTTATTATTGTCATATAATATTTATGTAAAGTTTTGCTACTAAATATAGAAAGATTCTAAATTCCGTTCTTTATTTTGATGAGATCGGTTTTACTCTCCATCTATCACTTAATTTTATGTTTTATAATCTAAATTATTGAATTCATAATTTATTTAATAGTTCAGATTTAAAAGAGTATAAATAAAGAGTGAGACAGATGGTGGGATTGGTTCTTTAAAAAATAAAGATAGGATCGTAGAAAAATCCTTAAATATATGTTAACCCTTCATATATATGTGTGCGTGTGTATATATATATATATATATATATATTGGTTGAAATAGTTGTTTGATTAAATTGCCATAAAATAGGGATCTAATAATGTATCTTTATCTTTATTTGTTTTGGATAATCTTCTCCAGATGCACTTCTATTACCGGTCGATTTGCTTGAGCTCTCATCTTTGTGTAGCAGGTGAATTTACATTTTGAGTATTTTACCTTGCATAAAAGAGAGATGATGTTTTACTTGTGTGAAAAATTCCTTCTTTTTTTTTTTGGTTTGGCAGTTTTCCAATGCACTTGATTGATTGTTCTCTTGAGGATTTTGTAAATCTCTTTTTAATGTGATCAACTACTTCCATCAAGCTTGTCAGCTAACAAACTGATGATTGATCCATCTGATGAGAAAAGTTGTTTAAATTCCACAAGATTTTGTAGTACTCACTGTGATATTATCAATTAGGACTAACACTGATTGGCAATATATATTTGGCTTTAGGTATTTCCTATGTAATGGTGATGGAACATGTAATTTTCTCTTACCTTTTGCTTTGCAGTCAGGGTATTGAGAAGATAGCATGGAATGCTTCAGGAGAGCGATTAGCTGTGTCATTTAAAGATGGTGATGAATTGTACAGGGGCCTTATTGCCATATATGATGTCAGAAGAACTCCAGTTATTTCCACATCTTTAATGTTAGTGTAGACTTGAAACTGTGTATTATACCATGTTCATAGTGCAGAGATTCTGCTTTTCAATGAAACTGATATGTGGGATGTTTAACTGGATTACAGTGGCTTTATTAGAGGTCCTGGAGAAAATACGAAGGCATTAGCGTTTTCATTTCATGACAAGTTTAAACAGGGTCCGTTGCTCTCAGTGGTAAGCCCTTTGAAGATTTATTGGCTGGTCCTGTTTCCTTTTCACATCATTTTGCATGCTTCATATTCTTTATCGCAGATCTTCATAAATGAAGGTATTT